>JARVGW010000001.1:5161098-5178112 GCA_031762495.1 Anablepsoides rubrolineatus | reverse complement strand
TGGGTACTGAGGAACATAGATACTGGGGAACTGGGAACATAGGTACTGGGGAACATATTTACTGGGGAACATAGGTACTGGGGAACATATTTACTAGGGAACATAGGTACTGGGGAACATATTTACTGGGGAACATAGGTACTGGGGAACATATTTACTAGGGAACATAGGTACTGGGGAACATATTTACTGGGGAACATAGGTAATGGGGAACATAAGTACCGAGGTACTGGTAAATAGGCAAGGGGGGACATGGGTACTGAGGAACATAGATACTGGGGAACTGGGAACATAGGTACTGGGGAACATATTTACTGGGGAACATAGGTAATGGGGAACATATTTACTGGGGAACATAGGTAATGGGGAACATAAGTACCGAGGTACTGGTAAATAGGCAAGGGGGGACATGGGTACTGAGGAACATAGATACTGGGGAACTGGGAACATAGGTACTGGGGAACATATTTACTGGGGAACATAGGTACTGGGAAATATAGGTAAGGGGAACTTGGGTACCGAGGAACATAGACACTGGGGAAATAGGAACAAAGGCACTGGGGAATATATTTACTAGGGAACATAGGTACTGGGGAACATGATTACTGGGGAACATAGGTACAGGTGAACATAGGTACAGGTGAACATAGGTATTGGAGAACATATTTACTGGGGAACATATTTACTGGGGAACATAGGTACTGGGGAACATATTTACTGGGGAACATATTTACTGGGGAACATATTTACTGGGGAACATAGGTACTGGGGAACATAGGTACTGGGGAACATATTTATTGGGGAACTTAGATACTGGGGAACATACGTAGGTATTGGGGAACATATTTACTGGGGACCATAAGTACCGAGGAAAATAGTTTGCGGGGAACATAGACACCCAAAAACAGATATTGGGGAACATCAGTATGGACTGGTTAAGAAATAAAATTAGGAACATAAGATTGTAAATGTTTGTGGATAAAGCCATCAAAGATTTAGTTGTTTTTAGTACATTTTATTTAAATAGTCAGTATTTTTCATATCCTATTCATGATATTTATTTTGAAAAAAAAAAAGTGCCAGGAGTCAGTTTTTGGCATATCCTCTTGGAGATTGTTCGACTGCGAGTCCAGTCCAGAAGCTCAGATGGGTCTCTGCCTTCATTTGTTCTCCCCCATCTCCAACAAGAACTCTTGGTGATCTCTGATCAGAGCCCTTGGCTGTGACTCCAGACAGCGAAGCGAGAGGTCACAACTCTCCCTTTGAGATCCCTCTTCCAACATTCATCATTTCCCAGAGAGACCTTTGATACTTCCACATTTTTATTTGCCACTCTCAAATCAGATTGTTGTGGCCGATTTGACTTTGGAGGACAGGACCTGCCTGAACCTCCTCTTCAGCTCCTGCATGTTGGGAGATTTGGGTCTGGCCAGGTGGAGTCCTCCTTTTCGTTTCTCCCCATTACCTCCTCCTAATGCTCGGATCACCTGGTGGACAGAGGACAATTAATGTTTGTTTTCTATACTTTAAATAACCATTTATTCAGCTATTTCCCTCATCCAGCTTTTCATTTCTAGGTCACAAGTAGCTGGTGCCCATCATAATGTGACGCCCTCGCCCAATGTCCGGGTCCTGGACCGTTGGTTTTAAGAAACTGTGGCCCCTGAGCATTTTATGTGATTGCCATGAAGTCGGGTCCCTACTCAGGATTAATAGCTCCTCTGAAATGCTTTGGACTGAGACAAGTCCAGGTCCCTGCTTCAGGTTAACTCACCGAATACATTATAGAGTTGGGTCCCTGACTCAAAATAACCTGGTTCCATAAAGTTAACCAAATTTATCAGCTCCAGGACTCATTAATCAAATATTTCTGAGCAACAAAGTAAAGAGAAAAGGTCTCACCTCCTGACAGAGATGGAGGAAGGCGGCGTGGACTCCCTCGTGGTTCTCTCTGGCTGAGACCTCAAAGTAAACCCCTCCTGTGATCAGAAGCAGACTTTCAGACCAGGACTTTTCTCAACCTGCTGATAACACTCGCCATTCCTCTCTCATGAGGTAACATGCAGGATATAGTTTACATACACAGGATAAGAATCAAGGCCACAATCCAGGGCAATTAAGTCACGCAATTTAAATATTTTACCACTGTATGAGTATATCAGTGGGAAAATTGCTGAATTTTACTGTAAGGTTGTTTGAGTGTTCAGCATCTGTCCCATACATTTAAAAACTGCCTGTTGTGCTCTCTTAAAGGAAATTTTGGGATCAAGTTTCACATCGGCATCAAGACAGTATGTGAGTGGGTCATTATCTGCTGCGGACCGTGAATGCTCGCCCAAGTAGTTTGAGATTTTTCACCAGATAATGGAGATTTCAATAATGTTGACCCACAACAGTCTGAAGTTTGAAGATTGTCATTCTTACATGTAAGTTTAGGCCACTAAACTTGTCAAAATTCTTATATAAATTGTATTTTTCTTGACCGTAAAGTGATTATAAACAGCTAATATGGTTTGTATGAGAGTATTAAAAGGAGGGTGGGACAGACGCTAAGGATGGGACTGATGTTTGACTCTTTTTGAGTCCAACGGTGAAACACCAGTATGTCGCTTCCTTTCGCTTTTTGTCTTTTATTTTGACATCCGGTTTTGATTTCATCTTCTTTTGTGCCTTGTTGTGCATTAAAGGTTAATAAAGGTTAGGCAAACCTTCACTTGGAGCTACAATAATGTGTTTGTGTTAGTGACCAAAGAAAAAGGCCAAAAGTATCCTTTGCACAACAATGGAAGGGTGCCCCACCTAGCGATGCAGCTAACGTCTCACCCTCGTCCACTGGCACTTGCCGAGCTCGAAGCAGGTCACTCTTGTTGCCAACCTGCAGCGGATTACAGATTATAGCGTAGTTTAGATTAATGGATTAGGGTTAGTCACTTTCTTGTCTTCTCTGGAGTGAAGCAGATAACTTGTCTGCTAATATTTGAATGAAGTAAAAAAAAGTATTTTTGAGATTAAACCCCTCACGCAATAACAATAATTCAAAAGAAAGTGATGGAAAATCAGAATATTACATCAAGTTACAACATTTTTTCAGCATTATGTAATACAACACAGTGTGTACCTGGTATTTACCTGGTATATACTGTACATGTAGGTTAACAAGTCACTTTATACTTTCCCAGTAATTAGAAGTTAGAAGAAGTCACTTCATAACAAAGTCCTAAGCTCTAACAAGGCATTAATTACGTATCATGTAAGTATGAAATACTCAGTATGTGCTCTCTAAGCACATAATAAGAACCAGGTATGTACCCAGCTTGTTATTTGTAAATAACTAGTAAGTACCAGGTAAGTACCCAACATGTGCTCAGTACGTACTAGTAAGTTCCAGGTAACAAATCTCTGCACAACACAGCTCAGTTTTGATAGATAGCCAGTAAAAACCTGTAAGTATCCTGTACACGCTCAGTATGCTGGTTTGACCCAGGTATGTACCA
Organism: Anablepsoides rubrolineatus; assembly: GCA_031762495.1. Classification (NCBI taxonomy): domain Eukaryota; kingdom Metazoa; phylum Chordata; class Actinopteri; order Cyprinodontiformes; family Rivulidae; genus Anablepsoides; species Anablepsoides rubrolineatus. The sequence goes on along the minus strand of JARVGW010000001.1, from coordinate 5,174,618 downwards.
GGTAAGTAGTACCAGGTGCACACCCGGCTGTATTATGTTTGTCTATGATGACTGTACATCAATACCAACCAATATAACTGGTATGTTTCCAGCGGGGTGTATACGTCGGATGTGCTGGTATAGAGGCTGGATAGTTCGATAGCTGCTGTTGTCTGTGATGGAGAAAACCAGCACGTACCCGTCGGCCCAGTAAATCGATCTGAAATAACCAGTCAATAAAAGGAAATGAGTTGAGATGGTTAAATTGCATATAAAGTTTTATTTGTGTGATTTCAGTCCGACCTGTTGATCTGCTCCTGGCAGTACAGCCCTTCAGCATCGTCCTACCAAAACACAAAGACAAACACAATATAACAAACAGCAAAGGCAGAGTCAAAAGTCACAGGACACCCTTTTCTTTCAGAAACAAAAGAGAAAATGAAATATCTGAATACCTCAGCAAATAATGGGTGAGGGGACCTATCTTTTAGGCTTTGTCCAGAACATGGCTGCCATCTTGCTATACTGGATCAAAAGGTTGATGTAGGATATCACATAAGACCAGCATTGGCTCAGAAATCGATTGCCGCAATCAGATGTGCATTATCTCTTGTGGTACAGAAATGATCTGCTACTACAACCATTGGAGAATCAGACTCCAACCCTCTGATGATGGTGACGTCCACGATATTCTCTTCTTGATGCTTTATCTTTGTGAACGTTGTTGACTGCAACTGTGGCCCAAATGACCTTCACCGTTTTGATGTGGAAGATGACAATCTTCTGTCCCACGAAGAGATCGTTGTGATCACCATCCCCAGCTAGAATCACACCACTGTGATGACTCCATCCTCCTTCACTATTATGTTGCTGAAAAGAACAGGGTCCCTCCCAGACAGGACCCATTTCACTGCAGAGATTTCCACAACTTCCCACTCTACTGACACAACTGCCTTTTCCTCAGTTTCAGAGAGTCGTGTTTTGGGAGAAGGTGGATCCAGCATTTTCACTGCAAAGGCAGTGAGCTCACTGGAAACATTTTAAGGCGGATGCCTTAAAGATGTGGGTCTTTTTAGTTAAATTAATGAAATATGGAGGGGCTTGGCTCCTCAGGACATAGCCCCTCCAAATGTAACTATGGTCCTTGTTAATTTTGGAAGAAATCTCTTCAAACCCAGTAATTTTACTTAAAGTCTTCCCATCTGAAAACAGTTTTATTCATCATTTTGCTCAAAGCCCACCACTTTGCTTTACTTCTCTACCTCCACAACAACCACATGCAGTGGAGGGGGCTTGAAGTACCAAGATTCGGTTCACTGTCCGAGGAGTTTGGTAAGACCCGTTATGTCTGGAATTGAAGAGAGCATTGCAGTCACTCTCCAGCTGAGTTGTCCTAATTAGCTGTTAGTGTCAGGGGCGGACTGGGGAGAAAAAGTGGCCCGGGAGTTCCCAACAGACTGGTCCACTTTCAAAGCCTGTTGAAAATACTCAAACTTGAACATGATTTTGTTCAAAATAATAACATTTACAAAGCATTTATTTGAGATGTAGTGTGTACCTGTGAAGCTAAGGTGCAGGTTTTTGGACTGTGAGAGGAAACTGGAGAACAGGAACAAACCCATTCATGCAGAGGGAGAACATGTAAACATTGAGGACATTTAATTTATACTAGTTGTCTTTATTCAGATGAAATATTTTAAGTTTATATTTTAAGTAAAATATATATTTATATTTTTAATTATTAGTGTTTCAAAAAACATTTTATATTTATAAGGTTCTACTAATCTTATATAGCTGGGAAAGAGTTAAGCACAAAGCTTGGGACTCAGGTAGATAAAACTGGTGGGGCACAGCGCCCCGTGGCCACCCCCACTTGTTGTGCCCCTGGTGATTGACAGGTGATGTTCCACAATAAAATGACGAGCTGGAGCACTGCACATATCTGTTAGATCTAGCTGGGACAAGACTTTTCAAATTGGTCTTCTGAGTTATTAGTAAGCACAGAGCTGATTTGTTGCCATAGGTTGAGTTTTATGGGAGACGTTTTCTGATGGAAGCCGCTCGGACCCATTAGAGCCGCTGCACTGCGCATCTCTCTGGATGACAGAGACAAACGGAGATATAATTTATTCGGCACTAATAGGGACAAAGCATTTCTTATTTTGTGAATGTTTAGTTATTAATAAGTGCCTTTGTTTGTTTTAGTAGCCTGCCTGGGGTTATTGGGACTAGTTTTTCTGATCTCCGCTCGTCATAGTCAGCTCATGTGGCGCCCTGCAGCACAAATCCACTGTGTGGTATGATCGGCCTGACCGGTGGTGAGTAGAGGTAGAGAGGCCATTTGACATGGCATCGTTTGGACCACAATGGATCCAGAAAAACATCAGCTCTCCAGAACCTGTTGCTTCTTGATGTCGGGCTCACCCTGCGCAGATGCACCGCGCGCGGGAGGCCGGTGGTTCACTCCAGGTTCACTTCAGCCCGTGGGCCAGTTCACGGACTGAACCACCGGCCCTCTGACCTGCGCAGACGACAGGCGGGGGGGCCGGTGGTTCAGCTCGTGGGCCGGTTCACCGACTGCAGTGAACCACCGGCCCACTAAACCAACGGCCCACCGGGGATTTCCCCGGTAGCCCCATATGTCAGTCTGCCCCTGGTTAGTGTTAGCTAGGCTTGGGCAGTATGGAGGTATTTTGGTATACTGCGGAATCAAATATTGGGTCGATATATAAAAATTATGACAGTATTGGTCACGTGAGGTGATGTGCCACATTTTCTGGCAATTTCCACAAGGCTGCTAAGAAAACTGGGACATAAACATTCTAGGCTCAGAGCGAGGTAGTGGCAGAAACATCCTCGCTGTCATAGTTTTTGCAGTCTGCTCCTAACACGACTGATGTCTCTGTTTCCATGAGCTACCTGGAGAGCCACGCAGGGTGTGTCCTGAATCTGGAGCGAGACCTCCTCTCCGTCCAGGGTGACCTTTCTGGAGTAGAGCGCTCCTGCAGAGAGAGAGAAAGGAATCCATGTGGATGAATGAATGGATGGATGGATGAAAGTATGAATCAATAGTTTATGTGCGTGTTCAGCTTCAATGGTGCAAACTCACCTGTGTTTGCTTCATAATCTCCAATGAACCTCTTAGTCAGAAACCTGACAATCAGGGCTGGAAAGAAACAAAACGCCTCAGTCGGTGAAAACAAAAAACGTGATGTGCTGCATAACTTTAGAGCCACTGGCTGTCCTTGAGTTGTTGCTGGTGGAAATTCTTTACTCCCATGCCACATATTTTTAACCAAGAGCCAAGTATCAGGGAGATAAAAGAAAAAAATCAAGGCTATGAGTCTGAATAAAATAAAAAAAGTAGGTCATATTACTCATAATGTTGCATTGAGTTGTTTTGAAGTTGAACATTTGTTTTCATCTTCTCAGTTTCACACCAGAGCTTTAGAGACACTAACACAACATTCCTGTCAGAGAGAAGGGATTTTGCCTTCAGGGTTCTGAAGAGGAGCTGAACCTGGAGTGAGCAAATCACAAAACTATCCACGAAAAAACACAAAAGATATCAAAACAAGATGTGGTTATGCAGAAAACACGCTGAGAGAAGAGAACTGAAAATAAGTTTCAGATTTTAACAAGACAAAACCAGATTCTGTTGACGAAGTTTGAAGTTGTTAGTCAGGTAAAGCTTCTTGTCCTTTTGACCATGTAGCACATTTGTAACTACAAAATGGTCTATACATAAATATGATGAGTATCAGTATCAAGATCAGTGTTGGTGTATTTACTTGGTATCGGACTGCTACAAAACTGCCTAGTATTGCCCACACATATTGTTTATAATCCAACCGGCTGCTTTTATTATAAGGTATTACTCCACTGTTAGTATTTATTAACTGGTTGGGAATGAAAAATGTGGTTAGGTTTCAAACAACCTAACCATTCAGGTATAAATGCATCGCTTCATCATAAAGCTGTATGTTCACATAAAAATACAGCTGCCAGGCTCCCCTATGTATTGATCTGGGACGGTAAGAAATCGTGAGAAACAGGACATAAACACTGTCTTAATGGGAACAGACTGTTTTAGAACACAGGATGTCTATATGGAAAAAAGATGTTACACTCTTAGAGCACAAGTCCAGACTATACGGTCTAGCCTGCCTGAGTGACCAAACACTTTATTGCTTTTCGTTTAGAATCTCCATCCCGCCTTTAATACTTCTCCAAACTTAACAAATAGCAAATCCCTCCCTTCTTTCACCCTGTCAAATAAGCCACTTTGTCCTGTGTGTTGTTTACTCCTAGTTGCTTTGCTGGCTGATGTGTTTAGTCTAGCTGTCGTATCGGCAGCAACATATTTTCAAACCCTCTTTTTAAGAAGTTTCAACGTGATTAAATTTGTCTGAAATCTTAAGTTGAACTTTTGTGATATTGCTCCAACTGAACTGTTTGGTCAGTGTGGATATTTAAGATTATTTTTATATTTTAAAACTTTTGTCTTATCATATAAAGCAGGGGGGTCAAACTCATTTTCACCGGGGGCCACATGAGCGTTATGGTGGCCCTCGAAGGGCCAGTTGTAATGAACTTTGACATTTCATGTTTAACTTTGACTAAACAGTGTTTTAAAATGTCCTCTTTTAAACACTGATAAGAACTAAGTTTATGACCGACTAAATCTGAAATAAATACAGAAATATTATTAAAAGTAAAACTAATAAAGTTTTACTCACTGATGAGTTTACTACTAAGCTGTCCAACTAAATTGCTCAGTTACTTAAAGCCAACAGCTCAGGGGCAGGACAATTGCCTTTTAATATCTTTCACCTTTTAAATTTATTTTGTTGTATTTAATCATAAATTTCAAGTTTACCATTGATGTAAGAAACTATTTTCATGTTAAGTAAAGAAAAAAAAATTGGGGGTGGGAACTATCCTCCCTGGCGGGCCACACGGAAGTGACCAGGACTTGAGTTTGACACATGTGATATAAAACATTAACCACAATTAAATCTGCATTCTGTTGAATCAATTCACATAGCAGAAAGGTGTGGGCCAGATCTGGGGTCAAGCTGTCCCTGCTGGTTGACTGCTGGCATGGCAAGAGGTTTGTCAACTGGATGTGGGTCAGATCTGACAATGATGGCACTGTTTTTAAGATGGCATGCCATAACTGGCCCACTTGTGGTTTGGTTTATATGGCCCAAATCTGTCAATGCCACAACTGGCTCACTTGTAGTTTGGTTTATATGGCCCAAATCTGTCAATGCCACAACTGGCCCACTTGTGGTTTGGTTCACATGGTGCTGGCCCATGCATGAACCACCTGTGGCAAACCACATCTGGGCCACCAAAGGGCCATAATCCTTTGTGGTATCTGGGCCGAGTGGTATCTGGGTGATCAAACTTTTTTATATGTAATTCAAATAAAAAAATCAGGACCTTTATCAAGAAAACCCTAGATTTAGTTTTTTTTAAGTAACAGGAAACGAAGTTGCTAAAAACTGCGAACTGTCGCCCCCTGGTGTCCATAGATGGTAAATTAATTTTTAAAACGGCTTTATTAAATTATTTTTTACACCTTATAAAGTTTATCTCTATTATAAAACTGTATTTCAAACTATAATGAGTTGTTTGTTTAATTGTTTGAGTTTTTGTCCATTTTCTAAAGTTCCTCCAGCTGGTCCACCTCTCATACCGGTTTTGCCGACGCTGCTGGCTCCCAGCACCACGATCTTCACCGTCTTGTTGGGCACACAGTCCAGCAGAGGATACTCCGGGATGGGGACAAGCAGAAAGTTGCTCGACCCGCTGCTGTTCATGTTTCCCGGAGCAGGGTCACCAGACAGCCGCATTTAGCTCCCCTCCTGCCCCGCTGAACGGCTCCGCTCCACAAACTCCTGATGGAGAGAAAAAAAAAGAAAGAAAGAAAAAACTAAAAACCTCCGGTATCCCTGTTGGGACAATGAGGAACTCCCAGTTTGTCTCAAATCCACAAGTAGTATCCAAGCATTCGTTCAAAAGGGACCTTCATTTATTGAACCCATAATAATCCATTAAAGGCGGGATTAAAAGAAAAGAATAATAATCCGGCTCTGTGGTTCCAGATGCCTCTGGCTGCAGACAGAGCGCTGAGACTGATAAGAGGGAGGGATGAAGACTCTGATCCATCCCCCTCTCTAATATTCCCATGGGATCCAGTCTACACTTCCCAGCCCTGGACACTGAATGAATTAATGACGAAAAAAAAAAGTTTTATAACTAGAAACAATGATGTGATGATCATTATGGATTTGTTTCCATAATCATCACAGCTGTTTGACCTTTATTTCTGGGACTTTTATTGCTGCTGTTGTCAACGAGCCACTGTATGGAAGCCTGTTGATGTCAGTATTTCATAAGGCCATTATGGAAGATTATTGTTACCACAACAAAAAAAATAAAATAAAACGTGTATGTTAAAATATGAATAGTTTTTTGTTTGAACAATCTCTTTGTCGTTCAATATCCCAAGTGTCAACTTTGATGAGCTAGAGTCAGTAATCTTATTCACAACATCACAATCTAATTTTTTTTTACCCCTATCATGAAGTAATGTGAAGGAAATGATAATGAAATAATTAAATGATACATAAAATTATTTAATGTGAGATTTATTTATTTCCAGAGTTGTAAAGTATACTTTGTTACTGTACTTAAGTAGAAATTTTGGGTATCTGTACTTTACTTGAGTAATTATTTTACTTTTTACTTCTACTCCTTACATTTTCACACAATTATCTGTACTTTTTACTCCTTACATTTTTTAAAAAAGGTAAGAAGTAAAAAGTCGTTACTTTTATTTTATTTCAGCTTGTTGTTGATAAAATATTATCCTGATAAACTGTGCCTCCTTCTTTAATTGTGGTTGGATGAGATGTATAAATATATGCCATTCTGATAATGTATTTAGTTTATATACAATTAATCAAAGCCAATGGTGGATCTAGGATTTTTCAGTGTACGTGGCCATCAAAGGGTCACAGTATTCATAGAGGGGCCAAGTATTTGTGTTCAACATGCTTGAATATAAATCCCAAGTTTTTGCTAAGTGTATAAATTGAATCAGTCACACGTGTTCAGACACTTGTAAAAGCTTGAACAGTAAATTCTTATCGATTTTACATGCATTTTTACTGTACACAAATAAAACCCACTAAAACCAAGATGTGAGAAAATCCAGCCATCGTCAGTTAAAATATTTTTTCTGCAGGAGACTTGTGTCAGCTTGCTTCATGCTGGAATTTCTTATTTTACTCATTAGCACCACTACTGTTTGGAAGTGGAACTGCAGCCACTCTTGGGCAAACGACAGATGAGTGACAAGACAGGGGCACTTCAGGGGGCCAATCAGATTTCAAATGGAGCCAATGGCCCTGTGGCCCCGCCCTAGAACCGCCCCTGAAAAAGCTGCACACCTTTAGAAAATTTTTTTTTTGAAGAGGTCACCTCCTAATAAGTGTATTTTGGAAAATCTAAATGTTCATTTTTACTCAATACTTTTACTTTTATTACTTAAATATATTTTATGTCAGAAATTTACTTTTGATACATAAATACAAAATAAATCTGATACTTTAAGACTTTTACTCAAGTAATATTCTTAGAGGAAACTTACCAAAGTAATTTTATGATAAGATACACTTTCATGTACTTTATACAACATTGTTTATTTCATAGTATATTAATTTTATTTTTCACCTTTAATCCTCCATAATAAAAGATTTCCAACATTAAAAAATAAATTAATTAATCACCTTATAAAGTGACAAATACTGTATATACTGTACTAGCCTTTCCCCTAAGCTTCTGGATCGTTATAGTTTTATATTTAGCAAATTATGGGTTAGCTGTGTCCACTACTGTAAAGAACAAATAATGTAGTTTTGGTGATCTTGATTCAGGATTAAAAAAAAACAACATAATAATTATCTGGTTACCATAACTTTTAAGTTTTCCAATATTTTGAAGTTTAACAATTCTGCAAAAGGTACAAGTGACCCTGTACAGTCTTGGTGAAGGTGTTCTAATTTATAAAGTAAAAACCCATGAATGCACAGGGGGAAAAAACATGCAACTCTAGGAAGAAACAAATTAAGATTTAATTGTATTTCAACTAATTTTGTTGTGTCAGCAGATAAACTGATTCCATTTAGCAAAGTAGCACAGTCAAGGTGTTTGAAACCAAATTAAAAACTAAGCTTTTTTATTTTTATTTTGAAAAACTCCACCGGAATGAGCCGTGTCTTCCAGATTATCTTGACTTCTTCGTCCACTGATTAGGGGGCAGCAGCGAAGCAGCACCCTCTCTCCGTCCCGGAACTCTGCAGCCACAGCGGCTTTAATTATTTTACCATCGGGGTTCGGTCCAACATGGCGGATTACGGATGGAAATACTGATGACAGTCCGAAAGATCGCCTCGATTTGTACGATGGTAAGGAGCTCTCCGAGCGGGCAGCAGGCTGTCTGTCTGCCGCTACTTGAGGCTAGCAGAGCCCTGTCTGCTAACCTGACAGAACATGATAACACACAGCGTTTCCACAAACTTATTCAGCCTTCTTGTTTTAGGGCAGGTCTCCAGCTCTGCTCGTATTTGATTTTTAAATGTCTTTGAGTAATACCGAAGCTATAAATTCTCTAAGCACACGGTAATTATCCAGCTTCATCTTGTTTGTGGTTTGTTTACGAGAGGAGGGCTGGAGTGACCAGCGGTCACTTAGCTTAGCCTGTTAGCTTGTCGGCTACTGCCTTACTAAAAAAAGTTGTCTTCTTACAGTTGTTAGTAGAAACTTTTGTCTTTTTTAATCCATCTGCGTATATTATAATTGAAACCTATGAAATGAGTAAGTATGTTAGAATATAAGATGAAAACTCAGTCACTGATGCTGCTGCTGTGGTTTTACAACTCAACATGTATTTAGATACATCCTTGTTTAGACTGACCAGAGAGAGAGAGTTTGGTTGCTGTAGTCCTCTGGTTGTGCCTGGATAGTGGATGATTTTGTGGTTTTAAATGCTTCTAATGGTTTGATATGTTTAGTTTTTACAAAAAGCATTGAGAGGTAGCCTGTTTAATTGTAAGTGTGCACTGACAAGTTCAGAAGTCTAAATGTGAGGACATCTCTAGTACACAGCTTCTTTCATATCACCCCATTATTGATTTTAAAGAGAGCTACAACAAATCTGGTAAGAAGACTGGATATTTAACTCAGTTCATTTTTATGTTGCCAAGTCATAGGGAATGTTGCCTCAGGGCACAGTACTAAAACATCCACATACATTATAAATGTTAACTAGAAAAATAGCATTTCCTGCAAAAATGCTAGTGTGAATGCTGCTTCCTGAAAACTTAATCTAAAAGCTGTTGAAATTGAGCTGAAAGTATTTAATAGCAAAAGTGTTAATGCGAGTTGGACTTTTATTCCTTTGTTCACCTTTTTAAATTTAACTTTGCAGAAAAACAGTAAAAACGAGCAAAAATGTAGTTGAAATAGCTAAATATAGCAGAAAACACCTGTAAGGAGCATAAATAACACAGATTAGCAGAAAACACACACACAAAAAGTACAAAAATATGAAGAATAGCAGAAAGAAGCAGATCTAAAGCTGAAAAAGAATAAAAAAGCTAAAATTAGCATAAAATAAGCTAAAGGTAGCAGCCACATGTTGTAATTAACACCCAGATAGTGAAATTTTTGTAAATAAAATAAAATAAAATTAGCAGAAAAAATGCATAAAGTACAAAAAAGTGACAATTTGTAGTAAAATAGCAAAAACAGTTGAAATTTTCAATAAAATAGCTAAAATGTAGCTAGAAATGTAGCAGAAATGTCTTAATAGGCTACAAAAAAATGTTCTACATTTAGAAACTCTGGGAACCACAAGTAAACCTGCAGTCTGAGAGAGAAGTGCTCTGTTAGGAAAATATGGAACAATAAGATCTTTATTATAAAATGGAGCTTTGTACGTTAGAAGTAAGATTTTAAATTCTATTCTGATTTTGACAGGGAGCCAGTGGAGAGAAGCTAAAACTGGAGAAATATGTGAGATGATTCTCGTCTGTGTCGTTAAAAGTTAGCAGAAATATTCTGGGCAAGTGTCTTTGCGGTGTGCTGGTGTTGTGCTAAAAAGAAGCACCCCTGCTATGAAAGGCACCTTTGTCACATGAAACGCATTGAGTAAAGGGAAACGGCATCAATAGCAGTGACGCAGACGTGCCTGCCTTTTAATTCGTGTAATTTGTCAGGTATAGCTGATGGCCAACGTTTGAAAGAAAAGTCAGGGGAAAAATCGGCCCAGTTAATTGGCTGACCACTCTGTCTGTAGATAGATTGTTGTAAACAACACAGATGTGTAATCAGTGTTTTGTAGACCACACTATGTAACCCTTTTAAGTGTGGAGGGCAGCATCATTTACCAACCACCACTAAACAAATACAAGCGTGGCTCAGTATTAGTTCGGGGCTGGCAAGTTTCTCCAGCCTCTTTGCCACTTTGGCAGCTGCCCCGTGGCTTCCCCCGGGGAGCTGTGGTGTTGTTTCAGAAAATGAATTTGGCTGTTGTGGAAAAAAACAGCTCAATCCTCCGTCATTCTCATCCTTTTCTCTTGCCGAAAAAACACAAAATTCCCCGACCTCCTTTCTGACTAAGACCCAAAGTTATTTGACAAGTCCGAAAAAATCTACAGGAAGAAGAAAATAAAAAAGCGAAAGTTGAAGGAAGTTCGACAGCAATAGTGAGAAAGTCAACACAAACCATACACCCCCCACGCCCCGCCCCTTTCCACTCTGCCCTGATAATTCAGAATACCGCTGTATTTACTAAAGATAATGTCAGTATGAAAAGGATCAGTACCGCCCATCCTTTTTAGGATGACCCACTTTTATTAATGTTCTGGATTTGACTTTAAATAGAAACTTTGATCTAAGGTTGCACACAATTTATTGAAAATTTGATTTCATCACAAAGCGAGTCAAAAATTTCAAGTATGTACAAATAACGGCCCAGATGGTCCCTTTATTTTTTTAACAGTAGTCGTTTGAGGATGTGGCGCCTGTGGTGCCTAAAAACGTATCGAGTTTAAATTTATCTGACCACAGAACAGTTTTCGTCTTTGCCTCGGTCTGTTTAACATGAGTGGATTGGCAATAGGACTTCACCATATTGAAAAAATCCCTGACATTTTGATTTGTTTTCCCTGTTATATATATGTGACCCATCACATCGAAGTGAGGATTAAGTCTAAAAGTGGTATTTGGAGAAATAGGCAAATATACAGTTTTGATTAAAACACTTACAAAAATTGCATTTTGTCAAAATATAACAAATAAATCACATATTAATGTTTCATTTGAATGAACTGTGTGAAATATAATCATAAAAAAAAATTCAAATACTTTTTTGAGCAGTAGCAACAAAAAACCTGATTTTCAGGAAAAACACCTTTAATTTTTGAGATATTCCCTGTGAACTAGTTAAGTTTTTATTTCATTCCAGCTGGGAAATGTCATTATTCAAGTACTATTTCAAATGTCCTTTTCATGAAGAAATAAAAAAATCCTCAAAAAAATTCCATAAAATTAGGATTCAGACCAAATATTTATGTATTATCGTTACCAACAAGACAAATTACATCATATCTCTGGATCCATTTATGATATCAGAATGATCTAAGTATCAAAATGTAGCTTTTAAAGCCAGGAATCTGAAAACGTGATTAGGTCATTTTGACCAAAATGGACATAATCCTCATTTCGATGTGATGGGTCACATATTTGGATATGAAAAAAATACAGGAATTTTAAACAATGATTTAAATATACATTAAGTTCTGCTGCCATCATGTTGTCAAAGAACCTGCACTGATCTTGCCTTTTTATGTTACAAGTATGTTTAATAATTAATTGATTAACTAATTAACCAATTAGCCTAATTAATTGCAACATACTCCTATATCTGTTTCTTATTTGTATCACTTACTACTTCTTTTGTTGCTCCTGCCCCAACTCTTTGGAGTTGTCATGTGGTCATTAATGTTAAAATTACTCTTTTAAACAAGGTACAATTTCTTAGCTTCATATATTTTATTGTGAATCAATTAGGGTTTTTTTAGATTTGCAAGTTGTTTCAATAGTTCAAAATTTCCCACAGCATCCCAACTTTTTGGACACTGAGGTAGTCAAAAATAGATTATTATTATTATTATTTAGTGTTTAAGCATTGTACCTCAGACTTTGGCTAATTTAAGGCCCAGGTGCAAGTCTGCAGACGAGTAGGCATTTCCAAAGGAAGGCATTTTTCAAAGGAACACACCTGATTGGACAAGCACAAAAGGGGGTGTTACTCAAGGACACCACCTGATTGGATGATTGTTGATTGTGTTTCATTAGCTTACTTTTCAACATCTTCATTTATTATGTCTTCTCTTAACAAAGAGATCCAGGTTACATTTCAAAATAAGAGCAACATCAGTCGGTAGTGTTTGGTTTTTAATGATGCATTGATTTCATTAAAAAAACAAAAGCAGTTTAGCTGCTGAAATTAATGTGAAAGTAGTTAAAGTCAAATGTGAAAGAAAAAACGAAAGAGAAGAGCCAACCTTTTCGAAAATCAGAGCAAAAACAACTAGCCAATAATTTTTTTATGCTTGAGAAACGCCTACTTTGAGTCTGCAGAGAACCGCTTCTCCCTAGCTGGTTTAAGTCCAGGGAGGTTTCATGACATTCTCTTAACCGACTGCAATGCTTGATGAACACGAATCACCTCTCAAAATGACTCGTCAGCTCTGATCGGCCGAAACCAGTTTCCACTTTCTGTGGCAGCAGAGTTCAGTTGACTTTCGTTTCTGTCACTTGAGGAAACCGACTCATTTCAGGGCTTCACTCACTTTAAACCTGCAATGACCACGTTGGTTATTCATGGTTGTGTGTATTTTGTTGCTTAAATTGTGATTTAATAATATTAGGAAATATTATGGTTAATCAAATTGTGTGATATATTAATGCTGTTGATCTGTGTTTATCTACTTTAACTGAACTCATGCTTCTGGATGGGAATGCTGTGTGTAAAAACACAAATGTGAATGCTTATCTTTGTAACTTGTTTATTTAGCTTGCTGCAAGTAAAAGAGAGCTCAACCAGATCTGCTGCTTGGTCGTCTTTCCTTGTGTCTTGATAATTAATTTATCCAACAATTTTCAGTGTGTTTCTTACCCTATTTTTCTGTATTCCACTCAGACATCAAAGAAATATGTGTGTGTGTGTAGTTTGTTGACATCCTTATGCTATTTGGGGCTGAATAAATAACCCAGAACAGACGGCTTCTTGTTGACATTCCACAAGCTGCAATGTGATGAGAAAAATCCAGATCATCCCTACAGTCATCATCATTTGTCTGAGTTTCTGTCCATGACTCAGTGTAACATCCATCCATCCATCCATCCATCCATCCATCCATCCATCCATCCATCCATCCATCCATCCATCCATCCATCCA
>JARVGW010000001.1:5129795-5151688 GCA_031762495.1 Anablepsoides rubrolineatus | reverse complement strand
CCTCTGGGGGAATCCCAAGGCGTTCCCAGGCCAGCTGAGAAACATAGTCCCTCCAGCGTGTCCTGGGTCTTCCTCTGTCCATGACTCAGTGTAACACTCCCCATAAAAATAAAAATAAATGATACCGATATACCATTTTATAATGCCACCAAAACATGTTCACAGAAACACTCAATGCAGTGTTAGAAAGTTACTACGTAGTTAAAAACAGCAGAACTATATTTTAAATGGTGGTCCTCTGTTGCTTTTAAACCACTTCTATTCATAGCCATTTGGCATGAAAAGATAAAACATTTAATACACAAGCAGTTTTGAACAAAGTGTATATAACAATATTTATTAACAATACCGATATCACAGTATTGTGTACCACATATTTTTTACTGATCGAGAGGAAAATTACTGCAGTAACATGGCAGGAATAGCCTGTTACACTTCTACTAACCTCCTGCTGGATAGGCTATGCTAGTGTTTTCACTTTTCACCACAAGCAGGCTTTCATGTAGAATTCTGGAAGAAGGCATTGACACTTTAACACCTCTTGGATGTCTTTCTGTTTCGACAGAGCAGAGAGAAAAAGGAACAGAGAGATGAAGAAATAAAGGAAAAGGGAGAGTTTTTACTGTTTTGATAAAATTGCACACGTTTAGGTGTCTACCACTTTTTGGTAACTGGTCATGACTCATGTGAGAAATCTCTTTGGTAAAACAATAATTTTACTTCCCCTTTCCCCTCCACCTGCTAGGGCGCCAATGCCTCTGCCTTGGAAAAGGAGATTGGACCGGAACAGTTTCCTGTAAATGAACACTACTTTGGATTGGTCAATGTAAGTGACACTAATTACACCCCACACTTGACTCAAGCTACCTTCATACCTTCAAAGATATGCGAGAGACACATCAGACCCTTTCAACCTCACAAACATGTTTTACCTCCTCTTTTTCTGTCTTCTCTAGTTTGGGAACACCTGCTACTGTAACTCAGTGCTGCAGGCTCTGTATTTCTGTCGACCGTTCAGGGAGAAGGTGTTGGCATACAAGGTAAGTGTGGAAGAGACACTCTCACATATTTGTATAGTAAACTGGCTGTTCATTTTGGAAAAAATGCACTGAAAAAATTTTTTTTGTTGTGTTTTGACTACAAAAAGACAAAAAAAATAGTTTTACACAGTTGCTGATGGTTAAAGTAAGGTACAAAATGAAGCAGGCAGCCAATCTTTAACTGCTTCTGGGCTGTTAGCAAAATATCTCATGAATAAAACTTTCTGAAATTAGTTACTAGTTATTGGATGTACATCCTGAACTGATTAACTTTTGGAGTCAACCTAATTCAGGCTGACGTTTCAGCTAACTGAACTTCTAAACACAAAAATATAAAAAACTCTTTAGTCTTTATGGAACTTGAGCTAAAATTTAGAATTTAGAAAGATTTGTTTCATCTTTAACACATAATTTAAACCAGAGGCGCCTAATCCTTTTGCTATCTTTTGCGTTTTGAGAAAAATGTAATCTTATTTTGGTAAACCTAAAAAAATAGTTTTACACAGTTGCTGATGGTTAAAGTAAGGTACAAAATGAAGCAGGCAGCCAATCTTTAACTGCTTCTGGGCTGTTAGCAAAATATCTCATGAATAAAACTTTCTGAAATTAGTTACTAGTTATTGGATGTACATCCTGAACTGATTAACTTTTGGAGTCAACCTAATTCAGGCTGACGTTTCAGCTAACTGAACTTCTAAACACAAAAATATAAAAAACTCTTTAGTCTTTATGGAACTTGAGCTAAAATTTAGAATTTAGAAAGATTTGTTTCATCTTTAACACATAATTTAAACCAGAGGCGCCTAATCCTTTTGCTATCTTTTGCGTTTTGAGAAAAATGTAATCTTATTTTGGTAAACCTAAAAAAATTTAAAACATTTTGTGCACGAATTAGCAAAAGGTGATCATCTACATCAACCTTCTAAACAAGCAAGCCAAAATCATACCCTCAGGGGCCGCACAAATTCCGTAAATGGCCCATGGGCCTCACTTTGGACACCCCTGCTTTAAACTTTATCGTATCATGGACGTTCTTTTTTTAAACCTTTACCAGGCAGGGCAGAAAGTAATAATAAACTGGTGAGCAAATGACAGCCTTTAAAAATAAATAAATAAATAAAAACTTTCAACCAAGCAGTTCGACAAACAAATATTCAACAAACACCCTGAGAATGACAAAGACAAGAATGAAAGTGTTTCTAATGATATGAATTATTTTTAATAATATAAATTTCATGTTGCTTAAAATGTTAAAATTAGTTGGAAAACTCTACATCAAATGACATCAAATGTCTGAAAGTGTTGTGCTGTATATTGTTTTTACTTGTCAGATCAGATCAGCTGGTAGGTCAGCATGGTAACATCAATCTTCATTTTTTTAAACAAATTAAAACCGCTGAAGGACCAAAAGCTTCCATGTTTACCATTATAAAGATTTTCCCGTGCGTCTCAGTAATACACCACAAGTACATTAATAAAACCAAGTCATTAATCATCAGGGTTACTTGTGCTGTGATAACATGGATGTGACATTTACAAGCTTGTTAAATTCTGCAGGCTCGTATAGTTTGTTCCTCTCCTCCCTGCTGCGTCTCAGGTTTTTACAGCAAAGGTTACATTGCTTTAAATTTTAAAATTTATGATTTTCCTCTTGTAAGAGACTGTACAGCTTCTGCTTTTTCAGAATTCTGATTGGTCGTCTGATGTAGCTACACAAAGGCATTCAGATGTAAAGTCAGAACCACCATTGACTTAACAAGCAGCTTATCAGCTCAGTAATCCAGCTTAGCAGGATCTTTTTAGTTGTTGTTTAGTTGGATAGTCTAAAGTTGTCCGTTGAGTCTACTTGGTAGTACTGGCACCATTTACCTGTAGACCTATTTGGCTACATTACTTAGAAAGTGTACCAAATTAATTTAGATTCAATTGTATGATAGTTTCTTCAATTGGTATAACGCATGCACTTAACTCCATATTAATCACGTATTACTAAACCCCATACCGGAAGTTAAAGCCAGAAGAAGTAAAGTGTCCTTATTGGCTGGTTACAGGGCAAGTTTTAAGTCCCGCCCCCTCCATGTAAACAAACACAACTTTGGCCTTTATTCATTAAAAAAACACCTTATATGACGAAGATAATAATAATACTAATAATAGTTTTGTTATTTTTAGGGGTGTCCTGATACCAGTTTTTCTCAAGCCGAGTACGAGTACTTCAGTTTGGATGCTCACCAATAAAGAGTACCGATACAAAGTACTTACTAAGTTAGAACTTAAACCTATAATTATAAAAACCTGGTACTAAAGCAGATACATATCAGATATTTTTCAAAGCAACTGCAGTCTGAAGGCTCGAGTTGCATTTCATCAGACTTTTACTTCAATGAGGTGGGGGTGAGCGGATCATTCCAAGAAGGGATGCACAATATATCGGCATTAATATCGGTATTGGCCGATATTGGTCATTTTTTTAGAATATTGATATCAGTCCGATATGTAAAACTGGTCTGATATTAATGTCCGATATTGATTTCCCAACTTTTTAACTTTGTGTTTCTGTTTTGGGAGTGGAGATGGTTGGTTGAGTGGCATAGTGATATTGACGCTGCATAGCCAGGATTAACTGAAGTACCATGTCAGCGGTCGGGTCGTTTATTTACAGTATCAAAAAAAGACCCAAGTGTGTTTGTGCGTTTAATTTAATTTGTGTGTTTGTGTAATATCGGTAAATATCGGTTATCTGACATAACATCAATAATTATATCGATATCATCGATATGGTCCACAAAATAAAAAAATAAAAAAAGCTAATAGGTTTTCTTCATCACTCTAGGTGCAGCCTCGGAGGAAGGAGTCTCTCCTCACCTGCTTGGCCGACCTGTTCAACAGCATCGCCACGCAGAAGAAGAAAGTCGGAGTCATCCCGCCCAAGAAGTTCATCTCACGGCTGAGAAAGGAAAACGGTACGGGTTCAGCTCACGGGAATAATCTTTATCTCATTCTTCAAAGCAGAATGTTGATTGAAGTACGTGCAGCTGCTCCTCGTGTCGGGACATAGGGACTTCCTGTCGTCTCTCGGGGAAAACATCCAGCCAAGAATCAGACGCTTAGAAGGCTGATAATTTGTCTTTCATCAGTTACTCGTTTAAATGAACTTCCTGTTGCTACGGAACCACACAGAGATGCTGATGGAGTAAATGATGAGGCAGAAAAGAAGATGGAAAAGAGAGGAGGGAGATGAATATCCGCTGAGAGAGGAAATCATGAAGCGAGAAGCATGTTTTTCTTTTAACCTTTTTTTTTTTTTTAAATGTTGGTATTCTTATTTTCTCTCTTTTTCTGAAATCCCCAGAACTGTTTGACAACTACATGCAGCAGGACGCCCACGAGTTCCTCAACTACCTCCTCAACACCATCGCCGACCTTCTCCAGGAGGAGAAGAGCCAGGAGCGACAGCAGAACGGGAAACTCGTGCAGAACGGGAGCGAGGGAGGAGGAGGAGAGGGCGAAGGAGGGAAGGAGATGCAGCAGACCTGGGTTCACGAGATCTTCCAAGGAACACTGACCAATGAGACGCGATGCCTCAACTGTGAAGCTGTAAGTTCTTTGAGTTGTTGCCTTTAACTTTGGCGCTACGCTAACTTCTTAATTTTGTATAAGAAGTCCAAACTAAAGGCTAATTTAAGGCTGGTTTATACTTCAACAAGACGTGAGACAGCAGATCAATGCAAGACATTGAGAACTCTGTTCTCACTGACACGGTTGCATGAGGAAAATGACCTGTTTGAGAACTCATCTGTTTGTGTGTATGTGTTTCAGGTGAGCAGTAAGGATGAGGACTTCCTGGATCTGTCGGTGGATGTAGAGCAGAACACATCAATCACACACTGTCTCAGGTACATGGTGCTTTCATCAATCAGACCTGACACAGACACTGAGAGGGGCAGTAAGTGTTTGAAAGCATGACCCTTGATGTTGATGAGCTGTTCCTTAAATGCTTGTAAATTTGTGTTTTTTTTTTTTATTGAACAGGGGTTTCAGCAACACAGAGACTTTGTGTAGTGAATACAAGTATTACTGTGAGCAGTGTCGCAGTAAACAGGAAGCCCAGAAAAGGTTGGTAATCTCATCATCGTCACTAACAGTTAAAGATATATATATATATATCAAACACTAAATGTAATGTCCCTCGTTTCAAACAATAACTGAGCTCTATGTGGTATTTCCTGCAAAGAAACAACGCTGTAACGCATCCTCTTATAAACACTGAAACGTACTACGTGTATGACTGACTTAATATGAAACAAATAATAGAGAAATGTTAGTAAATGTAAGAGAGTATTCACTGAGGTGTTGTGGGTAGCTGCCATCTTGAATTCTGAACTCTCCCGCTTTCTGACAGAGATTTCCCACTGGAGGGGTGTTCCAGTTTAAATTTACGACTTGTAAGTGGGAAGTTTTCACTTCTCAGTTAATGGGGTCGAGCATAAGTAGCCAGCTATTACCTACTTTTGAATTCTGTGCACCTCCACCTAGTGAAGGGATGTCATCATTCTGTGGGTAAAATAATCAACATGCATTATGGGAGATGTAGTTTATGGTCATTTTTGCTGTAAAACAGCATACAATTCTTTTGAGACATTAATACATCATTGAAGCTTTTGTGCTTCATATAAAATGCTGTGGCTGGCCACATTTGGCCCGCAGGCCTCGAGTTTGACACATGTTTCAAGCAAAAACAGTTTTGTGTTTCATCTGGTACTTGATATTCAAATTCCAATCAGATACTGTTGGTCTTCTGTATAGACATCCAACCAGCTACCTTTAGGGGAGAAAGCCGGACGGTATGACCTGTAACTTATATTTTAATTTCTTACAATTCATCATAATAAGTATTGCAATATTTTAAAAATGTCTTCATTATATAAATGGTAGGTTCAGGCATATACTCAATATAACCAACAATAAGAGAATATTCTCCATCCATCTAAGGATATGGACAGATCTGTTGTACAACAGTATTTACAGTAGTTTGTTGTTGCACAGATGGATATAAAATATATACGATTATTAAGATGTTAATGAATCCATTTGAACTCAGAAAAAGTAAAAACTATTACACAGATGTTTTTGTGCCTAAAGTTGTCACGACATTTTAGGTCACGGTCTGGTTAATTATTAGATTGCCTCCAGCATAGCTAAATTTATATAGCCTAGTTCAGGCCTACACATCGGCCAGCACCACATAAACCAAACCACAACTGGGCCAGCTGCGGCATGTCATCTTAAAATCAGTGCCATCGTTGCCAGATCTGGCCCATGCCTGTTAAAAGATCAGTATAACAAAATGTTACTTCTGACTAACCGTTCGAAATAAAGGCACTACTAAAAATGTAAAATAAGAAGCATCACATAGAGAGTAGGTACATTTTTTATGTATTTAAGCAATAAACTCAAAGGTTATAACCTGATACAGTTGTTTTATTTTTGCTTGAGTGGCAGCAGTTTGCTTCTGTACACCATTTTATTTTTTGTGGAAAAAAAATATTATTTACCTATTAATTTGCCCTTTTTTTTCATGTTCTGGTCCCTGGCTCCCCCTGGAGCTCCGCCTTTTCTGTTTTTTTCCTCGTATACTGTTTCTGCAGAGCTGCGTAGGAGCGGTTTCAGATTCTATAAGTAGCTCAACGCTGCAAGAACAGCACTGTCACATTTATTTATTTAATAATAAACACACCAAACACATCTGGTGTCGCCATAGCAGCCAGATGGGATCTTCCTGTTACAGTCTAAGAATTAGGCACTGTTGTATTATTTACAGAAGCACCGGACACTGCTCCGATAGCGCTACCTTTGGGTTTTTCTGTTTTGTATTTTTAGAATTCTGTGGTTTTCAGCAATGGGTTAGAAACCATTCTGCATCTGTGCACAAGTACTGCTGCATGTATTTTAATAACAAACCACCATGTTTTAGTTCCTGTTAATGGAACATCTAATAAATAGATTAAAAAAAAGAAAAGAAGCTGATGTCAGAAATGACTGCGTGGTGCATTAACACACATAAAAAAATGTAATAAATACTAAATCTATGGGATTTTACGAAAAATCAGTTTCACTGTCTGTTTTTCTTTTATTTTCTGTGGAAATAAGTATTTTAAGAAAAAGCAGTCATCTTCAATCAGCATTTCTTTATTTTGTCCATCAGGATGAGGGTAAAGAAGCTGCCCATGATCCTCGCTCTCCACCTGAAGCGCTTTAAATACATGGACCAGCTGCACCGCTACACCAAACTGTCCTATCGTGTCGTCTTCCCCCTGGAGCTCCGCCTTTTCAACACGTCGGGAGACGCCACCAACCCCGACCGCATGTACGACCTGGTGGCTGTCGTCGTTCACTGTGGCAGGTGGGGTTTTTTTTCACCACAGTTAGCTTCTAAGTAAGTTTCTTAGACCATAATCACTTTGGAAAATCGAGAAGTTAGCAGGGTTTGTTTAAGAAAAACTTTTTTTTTGTCTAAAACAAGCCAAATCCTTTGTATAGCTTGAGCGAACGAACGCTAATTAAAATGTTTGCACACCTTAATAACTCTAATGTCTGAGTTGCTACATGTAATTTCATTCACCTGCTAATTTCATGCAGCTGTAATTTGTAGTTTCTCTTGTCTAATCCTGAAACAAAGACACTAAAACTGATTAACAAAGTGATGACAATGTTCCTTTTCAAGGAAAAGGATTTCTGTATGATCAAGAACTATTATGAACCACCATGAAAGAACCATCAGATGGACAGAAAACCTTCTGGTGGACTCAAATGTTTAGTTGAGAAAATAGTGGTGTAAAAAAAGTGATGAGGTGTCTGATACGTAACGAAGCTTTAGTTTGACCTGCTTGAAATGTTAAAAAAAAAAAGCATAATATGGAGGAACATGTTTGATACTGACAAATCTTTTTAACTCAAACACCTTCACATCTCTTCAATCCCTTGAAGTTTTTGGGAAACGATTCTTTCAGAACTCTGAAAAATAATTTTTGGTATAACTTGCTAACTCTGCATTTTACTGGTTTCCCTGCTCCAACACAGATTTAGTGATTGAATTACCTCAACAGAAACCTTTCAATCCCCCATTGGTGCAAGTCAGGTGTTTTGGAGCAGGGAAACAAGTAAAACATGCAGGATAGCAGCCCTCAAGGATCAAGATTGACCACCGTTGGGCTAGCCATTAGCCTAGCCTGAATCATATAGCCTAGGTTATACTTGCTTCTCTGTAAGCCCTGACCCGGGTCAGTCTGGCTTCAAACCCAGATGCCACATGGTTGCATTTGCCCTTTAGACCCAGTTCTACCCCAGTTTCTGGAACCCCCGAGACCTGTGGTTCTATCCAGGCTGAGCTTCTTGGCCAAATATGACATCAGCTACTGTTGCTCCTTGATTGGTTCACTGAGCGTTGTGATTACGTCACACAGATAAGATTAACTTTACCCCAATCATTTGCAACATATGTAAAAATTTTTATTATTATTAAATTATTGTTTTGACGTAAATAAAACAAAATAAGATTAACCATGTCTAAAATTAAGATCCCGCCCACATCGAGGCGGCCCTCTGCTCAATCCAAACACAACTAGGGTCGGACTAGTGTAAGATTGAACCGACTGGATCAAAAGGCGGGCCAAGCAGAGCCTTACAATACAAAAATACCTACATTGAGCTGAAATTTAGTGTGGTAGTAGCTGAGAATTGTTCCCATCATACAGCTCCCAGAGGGTTTAGAGATCAAGCAAGAACATTGGGCTGTTCTCAAGCAATGCCAGTTTAATTTGTTTTAGCCTTGAGATAACTGTGTTCGGAGCATTTTATTTTTGTTTACCAGCTTTTTTTTGAAAGCATTTTCCACCTGATATGTGTCACACCGTGTCTCTGTTCTGTCTGCACTGCAGCGGTCCAAACCGCGGACACTACATCACCATCGTGAAGAGCCACGGCTTCTGGCTGCTGTTTGATGATGACATTGTAGAGGTGAGAAAAGCATGTTTACCCCTAGTTTCTGTTTGTTTCTTTACACTTTACACTATCTTCATACTGTCAAGCTCCTACTGTTTCCTCTCAAAATGTTTGACAGTTGTTTGGTGTGTAGATCTTTGTTGTTGTTTTTTTAATCATACTTTTAGGCCTTTGATTTGGTGATTGCTTCTTTTTCTCCTACTTGTTTATTTTTTGGGGGTCTGTGGAGATTGTGGGGCACAGATAATTTTTGTTCTCCAAAGTCCATTTGGCCACAAGTCTGTATATTTTTTTTTTGTTTATGCAGCTGATTGTTTAGTTTTATTTGGCATCAGTCATTTAATCTATGTTGATTCAACATGAGATATTTAAGTGTTTTATCTTATTGTACTGGTTTAAAAAAGCTGTATAGTCTAGCTGTGGTTCAGTTCTAGATTTTAGTTTAGCATAGATTAAAAAAAAACATTTTTTTCCACATGTAAAGTTTCTGGTTTTGCTTTAAACCTGGTGCGATGTTCTCCTGCTGTGTGGAAACAGAGGAACCGGGCTCAGTGCTTGTCATCACAGGCTAATGTTAGAAACCAAACCCAGTATTTTTCCACTACACTGGAAGGAGACCCGTCCAGACATCTGGTGTCTGTGGGATTCTGCTGAATGTGCAGAGCAGAAATACTAACATATCATTTTAATGGTTTGTGGAGATTTACTCAGCCTCCCTGGCGCAAGATTCCTGTTATTTATTTCAATTTTATTCTTTCTAGAACCAAACATTTGATCTAAAGCTTGAACGACTTAATTATCCCTGTTTTTTTTTGTTTTTTTTTAAACTGGAACTAAAACTTTGTCTGAACTTAATGCCACTTCTCTTTCAACACTGACTTAAAGTATGGACAGATGTCAGAATAAGTCACTGAAATACACAGATCATGACAGTTGAACTTTGTTCTTGTGTGGTTTTTAAGTGCAACAAAGTCCTTCTTGCTGTTAAAGGCCTTTTGTTGAAAAAACTGAATGGACTGAAATAATTTTTTCAATTCAAAAAATGTATTCATTTCATTAAAAACAAAATAACCATATACAATAGAAAACAAAGAAAATACATCAATCAAAATAAAATGAAAGGTAGCAGAAGAAGAATAAGTGTCTGCCCCTTTTTATCCCCAGAATATATTCAAACTAAACATAATTTACAAACAATATGAGCTCAAACTGAATATAGAGATATCTACGGATCACCGGAGAGACTGGATTCAACATTTCTGCACTCATAAAGATTCCAAATACACAACAAAATGTATTTAATTGGTAAAAAGTGTGATTTTGCATTATATGTCCCATTTTAATACCTAAAAAAAATGGTTTAATTGATCTCATCAATTGGTCAATGCTTATTCTAGGGTTGAGCGATATTGGCAAAAAAAATCACGATTAATTGTGGTATTTAGCCAATAACCATTATTATGACAATTAATATCCTGGAGTCCCTGGAAGCCTGCATGTCCTAGTCACATGACCAATTTAAATCGTTCTAGTGGAAAAGATTTTCTCTCTGTAAACATCTGTTCCAAATTGTGTCAAAAGTACAGACGTCAGGCTATACAGCAATTTTTAAATTGTGTTGATAGGCCAAGTAAAACCGGAGTTATGATGAATAAATTACAGAACTTTTTTTTAAATGTTCGATATATTTGAAGCAGAGAGGAGCATCAAGCGGACTCACCGGAGAAATCTCCCATCATTCTGCCTGGCGGCATTAATCCTATTAATAGTCAAGGGCCAAAATATAATCTATTTAAGGTCTTCCTGACAATGAATTGTGCACGATATGATTTTGCTCAACCCTCGTTTGAGCTTAAAAGGACTTTAATCAGTGCAGAATACAATACAGATCAGAGCCCTGAATGACCAGACCGTTGTTTCTCTCTTACAGAAAATCGATGCGCAGGCGATCGAGGAGTTCTACGGTCTGACGTCAGACATTTCCAAAAACTCTGAGTCGGGATACATCCTATTCTACCAGTCGAGAGACTGAAGCAGCCAAGCGATGAATCCCCAATAGACTGTCCACCCGGGTGAGGGGGCGGGGTGGGGAAGCCACCGGCTGAGTCCTCTACGTCCAGGCTTTAAACCTTGTAGGTGGAGATTTGTGCCGGAGCACCATTCAGCCGGGTTTAGTAGGACATGCGCAGGTTGCATGCCAGCCTCCTGGTTTACCAAATCCTCCAAAGTCCACACTGCAACAAGCACCTTAATGTAGAAAACTGATCCAGTCTGTAACACTTGCTTTGCACTGTGGCATCATTAACTCCAGTCCAAGAGGCTGACATCACCGTGCGCATTGTTGAAGGTAGAGTCCGATGGTGACAGTCAGCAGTGAAAGCTGAGACACGTAGTCAGCTTGTGTCGGAAGATCTCAGTGTCATAGGTGCGACTGATGTCTTCTTTAGCATTTTCTTCGCTCATACCAAACTGAATTAAATTCTTCTTGCAGGGGGCTACAGCAATGGACAAATGTTTTCTTTGCTGCAATCTGTTATGTGTTCACCTTCTAAAAAATTCCTTGACGTTGAAGAAACTGAACCGGTAGTGTACCGGTTCATGACGAAAACCATTTTTTATTGTTATTAAATTTTTCTGTATTTCGGCATACCAGTTTAAATAGCCTGAGCAACAATAAACTCTTTCACGAGGAACTTTTTCCTTGCTGCACCGCTGAACACATGTAGGAAATACAACTGAAGTTGGGATGTTGTTCAAAACAAACAAAAAGGGGAATATGATGATTTGAAAATCTTTTAAATCTATATTCAATTACTTTTTTGGAACATGTTGCAGGCATCAAATTCAAAATGAGTGAATATTTGTAACAAAAATCAAAGTTTATCCGTTTGAATATTAAATACCTTGTCTTTGTAGTGTATTCAATTAAATATAGATTGAAAAGGATTAGCAATTCATTGTATTCTCTTTATTTATTTTTCATACAATGTCCCAACTTCATTAGAATTGGAGCTGTAGGTAGGATTTGGAAGTGGGTCCCTCCCCCTGCTGACAGGTTTTGCAACTTATTGCGAGGGAGGGGAGATCGTAACAACAACAGCTACTGAAGCTGTAAAATCTCTGGCCGCCTCCTCTATCCAAGCCTGGTGGAATTTATTCTCCATGACTTCCTCTGGCTTCATAAAATTGCGGTCCATAATCTGTGCTAGATCTGAATCAAAGTTTTGCCAAGAAGTCTGCCCCAACACTAATTCTGATTGATCCATAAAGCTTTACTGCAGTATTTTCCCTCTCAATCACTAGAAACACACAGGTATGCATGAAAAGATAAATACTGTCAAATATCATGATACCGGTATAATTGTTAAAAAAAAACATTATATGCATTTTTGGTCACTAGAAGAAACTAACTTTAACAGCACCTTTTACCACAGAACCACTGATATCACCTGAAGGGTTTGAATGTGAACACCGAGGCGTGAACAGAGGCAGTTTGTTGGGTTTTTACTCTTTGAGTTAGCGTTCGTAATAAATAGTTAAAATCAACATGAAATGAAGCGCAGAGGGCCGTTACTGAATCTGATAAACGGAGTTTCAAACTGATGAATACCACTCAGTATTTATAATAAAAGTAAAGAAAATAATTTATCTTTATATTAAATATTTTTTAAAAGTGAAGGAAACAGACCAAAAAATAGTTTGTTGCATCTGTGAGTAAGTCTGGGTTTTATTAGATGGTTTTAGTGATTTTCTGTTTGCGTTGTTAAGATTGTGTTTGATCACCAGAAATAACCTAATTTTTTAAATGACTTACTTTTATTAGTTGTTTATACAAATGGAGAAGGACAACCTTTAGAACAAGAACCTACAAAAAGTTGTGCCGTTAAAAGCTATGTTTGGTACCAGAGTAAGAAAAAGTTAAGACTGAATAAAGAGCAAGTTGGACAATAGTATAAGTTATTTTCTTTTTAATTCAGGCTTATGGCTTTGACCTCAAAACAGATTTGCCATTTTAAAATACCACAATAAACTCATTTAAACACATTGAAAACCAGTGGTGGGTACAGCTAACCAAAAAGTTAGCTTTGCTAATTCATAATCTGATAAACTACTAAATATGTAAAAAAAAAAATAATTAAAATAAGTAATTAAAAAAGCAGGCGCTAACGATAAACAGCTAACTTCTAAGACGACCTATCCTTCAGTCTGCGTCAAGCTGAAGACTAGTGGGACTGACACAAACCTGTCTGCGTTAGCTTGTTAGTTTATCGTTAGCGGACTTAAAGTTGGAAAAACCTCCATTTAGCAGAAGCTAATTGGTCAATTAACTATTTTCAAAGTTAGTGAAAAAGCTAAACTGTTACATAAAAATATGGTTCAACTGTTAGCTGTTCGCTTATTTCCCACCACTGATAAAAAATTATACACAACATAAAAACCAAACCATCGGTCAAGGCTTGTGTTTAGTTCTATAGGTAGTTCCAAGTTTATATTTTTGTTTTGAAGCCGTTGGTATTTAGGCGTCAGGATGATTAAAATGCAACAATAATGGTTTTAGAATCAACAATGGGCAACCTATTAGGTGTTTGACTTTTAAAAAAATCAAAGTGTTTAATTTAATTTGAACAGCGATGATGTGGTTTAAATCTTCAGCTTAGTTGATGGAAAATGTTTTCAAATCTAGCTGGAGTCCTCTGAATACAACACTAAACCCTCCTTACCTGACTGATCCACTTGAAGGAAGTAATCCAAATCTAAAGAATGTGTTGCAGCAAGTTCTCAGGTGTTTCACCTTTTTTTTATTATTATTATTTTTAACAGTTCAACAAGACTTGAAGCAAAAACTGTGGATTTCCTTTTATTCATACCAAATGAAGTTATTATAGCTTTTTAAAAAACACAAAAAGCACAAATTCTGTTACTTGTTAGGTAAAAGTCCATAGACTGAGTACAGAACCAATACTTTTGTTTGTTTTGCTTTGTTATTTAAAGTGTATTATATTTATCATTACTGCAAATGTTCATGTTAACCTTTTTTTCTTGAGTGTTTCTTTTTGTTTTTGATATATTTTACAAATTATAGTCTACTTATGTAGGCTCGTCTGGATCCTCTTTCTTTCTGATGGGAGTTTGTAATGAGAGGTGTGGATGTGTACATAAATACAGATACTATTATTAATATTATTGTGATACAGATACGTGCTTGCTTTAAATAATCAGCAGACTGACAACAGAAATAGTAAGCTGCATTAAGATTAAAGGAATATTCTGGTGTTGAAGGAGGATTGTCATTCTGAAAAAAACATACATTTAAAGACCAGGGGCCTCGTGTATTAATAGTGCGTACGCACAAAAAAAAAGCAGAGGTATTTAAAAGAAAACTGCTCACAATAACAGGGAATCTAAAAGTATTTTTGAATTTGAATGACCAAACTGGTTCCATTAAAACAAGTTGAGTAAATAGAGCAATTCACAAATTTTCTTTTAAAGAAATTATGTAAATTATTTTACATTTACTCGGCTCTGTTTAGTGGAACCAGTTGACGTAACTTGGTTAAGTAAATTCAATAATTTTTTAGAGTGCATAAACAACTCTTTTAATGATGAGTTCCAGTCATGTTTAAATTTCCAAGTATAAAAGTGAAAGTAACTTTCTTTTGTTTTTGTTTTAAATGTAATGAAAGAAAAGTAAAAGTTACAGTAAAAAAACTAATACTTGGTAAAATTAACCACACATTGGGATGTATCAAAATGCACGCTGCGTGAAAGGGTGCGAAAATATATGCACTCGTTTTACCTTCTGTGAGAATGTGCGGACAGCCACACAAACAGTTTTAAACCACAAATCTTACCTAAATACCCCAAATATGACTTCTGTTCTGTTTTCTGGATGTAAGGAACATCTGAACACGAGACGTTTTTTTTAGTTTGAAAAAATCCTTCTTGTTCGTACGCCAAATTTTCGTATGAAAGCTTCGCACTCTTTGATACACGGGGCCCCAGATGTTCTCCTGTTACAGACTGCCATGAAAAGTGAAGCTGTTTCTGTGATGACTGTGTTGAAGGAATAACTGCTCTGAAGTACATAAAGGATTTTCGAGGAAAAAAGAAACTGTCTGGTTTTGATTTTTTTTTTTTCTGCTGATGAAATAATGTCAGGGTCAAACTTTAAAATAAAGGTGATAAAGTGAGGCGAGATAATTAAAGGAATTCCTGCTGATTTTGTAAGTTTACTCTGCTGATATTACAAATGATGAAGTGACTCCATTAACTTCCATTGTCAAAATATCAATTTTTGGGGGCGATGCCATGTATTTTTGGAACCAAAGTCCATCATAAATCAGTCATGGTCGATATAACTTGGCCTTTTTAACTAATGTTGGTTAAATAATAATAAAAAAAATATCAGATGTATTTTTTTTAGGCATCAACTCCTGAGTTAGGCAGTTCTTACATTGCTGCAGTGAGTTCAAATTTGAAATGTAATTTCATTGTGCTTTGTACAATGACAATAAAGGCCTTATCTTATCTACTATTGTAAATAATTCATTAGTTTAGCTGTGATACATCATGATTGTAGGTGGGGGGAGAAAGAAGGACTTAATAGTCCCACATAGTGCACAGATTAAAAATGGCTTGGTTGGCTGGAGGGTCGAGTTATTCAACAGAATTCTATGTTTGTGTTTTTATCACTCGAGCCACCGCTTCTGCATTGTTTATAGAAACTTAATGGCGATTAAAATGTATGTAAGGAGTAAAATTGTCACCATATGTGTGACTGACTGCAGTAGAGCACTATATGAGGCTATCGTGGATGCTACGAGTAAAGCTATAGTAAAAACATAAGGTTTTTAGTGCAGGGATAGGATCCAGGTGGTCCAATGTTGGTGTTTTACATCAGATAAAATGTTTGGAACAGACCTTAAGTTCACGATGGCACTTTTTTCCGGTCAAACTAGTCCAGGGGTCTCAAACTCCAGTTCTCGAGGGCCGCAATCCTGCATGTTTTAGAGGTTTTCCAGCTCCAACACACCTGATTCAGTGATTGAAGTATAACTCTTCAAATTGAGCAGAAGCCTGTTAATCACCCAGCCATCAAAATCAGGTGTGTTGGAGCAGGAAAACCCTCTAAAACATGCAGGATTGCGGCCCTCGAGGACTGGAGTTTGAGACCCCTGAACTAGTCCCATCGCTCAAATTCAGCCCGTTAGTTAGCACCGTCACTTGGGAAAAAGTGACAAAATTAGTACTTCCATGTGAGGCTGATGGCAGTTTCCTGAGTCACTGTTAGAACCGTAGCACAATGTTTTGTGATCCCCCCAGTGGAGTTTAATGCTGTTTTTTTTATTTATTTATTTAAGTTTAAACACAGTTAAACTGGCACACTGTGATTTAAACAAATGGAGCTGCTACCAGATTTTGTCCCACACGGGTGTTGAGCAGACGTAGTCATGTAATAAAGTTCTAAAAATAGCGTAAATGGAGATTGCCATTAAATTTCATGTTGCCTACACGAGATCATTCGAATTGTTGTCGATACACTTAAAATATTAACGGTTCACAAAACTTTCCACAAACCTACACTACAAAAGATCTGAACTCTCCCTTTAAATGCTCTCCAGCATGTAGTGAAGCTGCCTGTGTTGAGTGAGGTCATCTCCCGCTAGTTTTCCTTACATTATTCTGACTCACATAGAAAAGCCTCTGACTCAGCAAGTTTTTTTCCTCATGCTTTACATGAAAACCTTATATTTACTTAACTGCGATTAAGAAAGACATGCAGGACAAAGCAGTGTAACACACTTTAATGATTTTTTTTTACAATGGTATAGAAAAAAAAGAAGAAGAAACATATAGGTTCTTCTAAAAGAAGTAGAAAAATAAAAGCAAGACATTCATCTGCTCAGGTGGACAACATTTCTGTTTGTTGAGGAAAATTAAGGACAGGAGTGAAAAAACAAAAGAAAACAAAACAAGAATCCGTTCAAAGACAGCTGCTAGCTGTTTGGCACTATTCCCAAACCTAAAACCCTGGACCGGAATCATCAGACCAGACTGGAGGAACACTTAGAAACTGGTAAATACTGCCATCTTCTGCTAAAAGAGATCTTTACACCTGTGTAGGCAGAATACCTGCATAACTTAATTTTCTCATCTGTTGTAGTGTTTTTATAAAATGAAGTTCAGTTCAAATGTGTGACAAAGAAGTCCTCACCTCTTTGTTTAATTATTATTTATTTTGAGCATTCAGAAACGCCTCATGTCAGAGTTGTGTTTATAATAAGAGGTGAAGGACGGAGGAGATTTATAGTCAGACGTTTCATACTTGAAAACCTTTGTGTCTTTGAACTAAAGTGACTGTATCAAAGCCACACAAAAATGCGTTTGTGCAAATCTGTTTTTCTTGATGTTAGCACCAGTGGTGGGCACAACTAACCAAAAAGTTAGCGGAAGCTAACACAACACTAAACTAAACCTGTAAAAATTGGCTGATGCTAACAGCTAATTGCTAACCACTATGATGACGGTCACTCAGTCTGCATCACGTCTTTTCTCCTTCCAGTTGAAGACTGGACAGATCGACACAAGCCTGATAATGTTAGCTTGTTCGTTAGCTGTTAGCAGACTTAAAGTTGGCAAAACCTAATTTAAAGGAAGCTAATTGGTCCGCTAACGGTTTTCAAAGTTGGTGAAAAAAGCTAATCTGCTAAACAAAAAATTTGTTCCGCTATTGGCTGATTAGCAGAACTACGCCCCCCACCACTGGTTAGCTCTAATTTAGGATAAAATTGTACTTATTGTTCATTTAAGCATGAATCTGGATCTATCTGCAAGCTACTGATTCTTCATTTCATCAGATCACTCTTTAAACGATCTAAGTTTAATTCTGAATGGTTTGATGAGCTCCAATCTAGTTTTTATAGTTGAAGTAAATGTTTATTAAATGTCTAATGTTAAAACTTGGAGTTCCCTTTAAGGGTCGTCTTTTATAATCTCTTACCTGAACATCAAAAGGCAACTTTATTTTGAGGCCTGGTTGCCGATAAATCAGAATCAAAGCCCAGCAGAGCTTCATGTATTATTCAGGATCCGTTTAGACTTCTTCCAAATTAAAGAATATAAAAAAACTGGACAAAACTTGGTAAAAAAAAATCTCTAACCCTGCTGTAAAATAAATCTGATTAAAATGGTGAAAACACATCTTAATCACAACCAAAGAGCTATAGTTCAGGTTAGTAGAGTTGTAACAAACATAAAGGCTGTACTAAAACTAAAGCAATCTGAATATTTGACTTTAGTTTTAGTAATGGCCGTGCACTTCAAGCCATGTATGTACAACAGAGAAGGAACATGCCAACATGTGAATATATCATTCAATATACAACATACAGTATGTACATCATTGTTACTGCATCAACTTCTTGGTTTCTGTTCACTTGCTCATATTGGACTGAAATGTATATTTTTACAACATCAATCCGATCAGTCCTTCAAAAAAAGTGATTTTTATGTTATTTATGTTTTAACCTGTGATGCACTGAACTCAACCAGATGGTTCAGAATGTCAGAAAGAACAAGTCTGTATTTTTATTTAGTTGAAAACGTCTGAAACTGTAAAAGCGACAGAAATCTTTCAACTGTTGTGAGAGTTGTGACCTTTGGCAGCAGGAACACACACAGGTGCAACAGTTCTCCCCTTATGCTCCTCCTTCCCCCTCTTCTCTCCCCCGCCCGTCATCATACCACAGTCTCGGAGCTCGAGCCCTTTCCCGTGAAGAAGTCCCAGAAATTAGATGCCTTGCTCTCCTCCTGCGGCGCCTGCCTCACCCAGATGCTGCTGCTGCTGCTGCTCTCGGTGGAGCCACTCAGGCTGGAGCAGCTCCCTGCGCCTCCTCCACCGCCGCCACCCAAACTGAAGCTCAGGGCAGAGCCCAGCGTGACCCGGCGGTCCTGGGAGTGGGTGTCCTGATCATGGAGTCTGGAGGAGGAGGAGGAGGGCTGAGCCAGGCTGAGCAGGTTGTGGTGGGAGTGGAAGTGACGCAAGTGGTGGATGGATTTCCTCGGATGCGCCTCACCTGGAGGAAGAAGAACCAGAGTGGGGTAAAATAACAGCACTTTATAGATCAATATACCCTCTTCTCCTGGCATTTTTTGTCAAATTATACATTTAATTAAAGGAAGGAATGAGTTTTAAACTACTGCAATACTGCTGATTTGTTGTATGGAAATGCATTAGTCTCAAAAATATTCGAGCGCACTCAACACGATTTGCACCAGATTACGGATCAGCTTGCCAGTGAATGTGACTTTTGGATCTTTTTTTTAATTCTGCAGATTCACCCACGTAATGCTGCGTTCAAGGCCAGTGAAAAGCTGGGACATTTGTATGGAGATAAATTGGGGACCATAGTTTGTTTCAAAAATAAATAAGACTTCTAAAAAAAAAAATAGAAGTTAAAACCTACTTCTCAAATTCTAAGGATTTGTTCAATTTCAGAGTTTATTTATTTTTAGTTTCAGATTCCTGGCACTGTTTTAGTGTGGGGACGGGTCCTCATGGGGCAGGAGGTGTGGAATCATGACACAGCGGTTGGATTAAGTAGCCAAAGTAATACTTAAAATCAGAAATTAAAACATCCCCAGAATTTGACAATTAGTTTTAGACTTTTTTTTTTGTTTGAAAATACATTTTTAAACACAAATTATCATTTTTTGGTGGAAAAACTACAAAGAAAAAAAACGATTTCTTGTATTTTTTGTTGACTCGATTGAAATAAACCACTCAAAATATTACCTTATTCTACTACAAAAACTACTGGAAACATATATTTACCAGAGTTCCTCTGCTAAAACTACTGATAAATAGATTTTCCATAATTTTTTTATTATTTACTTCAGCCGTACATTTCACAAAACGTAACATCTTTGGAACCTAGTAGTGTTAATATACGTGTGTGTTTTATTACAACAGTTATAACAAGTTGTTTCCAATAAATGTGTTGAGGCTCAGATATCCCAGCTTTTCACTAGCTTTGAAAGCAGCATTACACAAAGGAATCTGCAGCAGTAAGAACATCTCAAAAGTCACATTCACAGCTCATGCAAATACTGTTGCTCGCTCGAATCTTTTTGAGATGAATTTATCTCCATACTTGAAGTATGTGCTGGGGGTGACTCGGCTACTACCACACTCAAGTTTTAGCTCCATATCAGACAGAGTTAAAGCCATTTTGGTGCTTGCCAAAGTTAATTAGCAGGTGTTCTGAGGCTCAGTTTTCAATCTTCATATGAACACCAAATTTTGTTGTTTCAACCTTGCGTCAGTGCAGAAATGTTGTTTTATTGTAGTTTTTTTTCTAAGTGAAAAATCTTAAAAACATTTGTAGTGTTTCTATAATGATGAAGATATTTATAGAAATGGTGCAGTTTTAATGGAATATTTTGTGAAATTCAAAAAAAAGTAAAACCTTTTGCCCAAAGTATGGAGGACCGCTGTAGATGTTGGATTTCCAGGCAGTAGATGCACTGAAACCTGTTAAAGCCAGGTGGTGCTGTTGACTCATTTTTTTATTCCTTCAAACCCAACATGGTTTGTGTTTAATAATAATAATGGGAAAAAAAAGACTTGGATTAGCTTGAAAGAATCCACGGCGGTGTTTTATCACTGAAATCTTTGATTTCCGTTTTGAGATTTTGAGTCAAACCGAGCGATTCAGCTGCTCAGTTTGAGTTTTCCAGAACAAAGCAGAGAATTTTTATGGGAAAGAGAGCAACAACAGTCTGTCAGACGCCACTGACAAAGCTCTACATTTGTATCTATTATTTACCACTACAATTAACTTTCTTTCAGAAATGTTCTAAAGAATGTCACAACACTGGTTTTAAAACTAAGAATACACAAATGATGCCTAATTTGGTGCTGCTGATGTATGGAGTGTGGTGACGACGCACAGGTGAGGAACTATTTGTGACTGAGAGCCAAGCAGCTTCATGACAGACCTCAAACTGCAAGGACGTTTTCCAAATCTGCAGTGATCCATGAGGTTCTAACAGGTCCAGGACCTGTTCTGGGTTTCATCTTGTAGAACAGACCGATTGAGTTTTGTAGACCTAAAGTCAGGCAGTGGTTTAACAAGCTTATCAGGTTGTTTTATGTGTTTATATCATCCAGTGGAACTACAGTATCTGTAGTTTTTTTTGCATTCTCAACAGAATGAAACAATTTGAGTCACTAACCGGACTCCAACCAGTGAGATACTGGCATTTGTAACCCTCTGGAAAAACTGCAGACCCAAAAACCAAAGGTTTTGGACCACCTGTCCAAAGGTTTCCTTATTTAAATAAGTTAAGGAAGAACTTTTTTATGAAGTTTTAATTTAACTTGAAATAATTTTCTGCACCTTCGTTCAATTTGTATCCAGTCCCTTTCAGACGATTCACTCCTAGATCAGGGGTCTGCAACTAGTGGCTCTGGGGCCACATGAGGCTCTTTGGTCCCTCTGGAGCGGCTCCTTTGATGGCTTTGACCAAAACTAACATGAAACTCTATTTTTAAGTTTTTATACCCACAACAGAAAAGGCTAGCTTTAGCAGTTGTCCTGTCAATTTGTGTGCAAATGTGTGATCAAAATAAGAAGTAAAACTTGTTGATAAGAACATGCTAATAGCGTGTTAGACACTTCAGTAATCCAACTTCCAGCCTAAAAGTAGGATCTTTCTCCCAAATCCACCAGGTTAACCCTTTAACACGAGATTAAATAAGAATTTAAAAGATATACACTCACCGGCCACTTTATTAGGTACACCATATATGTGGTCATAAAGGGATGGACATGGTCAGCAACAATACTC
>JARVGW010000001.1:5074773-5103725 GCA_031762495.1 Anablepsoides rubrolineatus | reverse complement strand
TACTTTCATGTCAGTTTTATTACATTTGGGTAAGTGTGCAGCGCTACATGGCCCTGGTAGCGTCAACAAAAATTGTGGCCCTCTCCATCGTTTAACTTGCCCATCCCTGGTTTAGGTGGTAATTGAAGGCAGCATTTTGTGGTAGGTGAGATCAGGCGTGAATTCTCTGGCAACAGAGCTGTAATAGTGTTTGTAACATGACTTTATACGAGCCCGGCGTGTGGTGGTGTTCATTCTTTATTCAATTTACATCATCAGAAACAAAGATGAACCAATAAACGCTGCATGATTCAGCCTGGGAGCCACATAGCAGGGCTGTTAGAGGTTTGTGACGGTGAGAGATGCTATAAACCAGTAACAGTGACGCTATGAGGACGTGTGTAGTAAACATTAAGTCTGTGTGGAAATGTAAGTCACAGCAGGAGCCACAGATGGTGCTGGGTTGAACCACACACTTACCTCGCTCTTTCTTTTCCTTTGAAAACGAGTCGAACCTCTTGCGTAGAGATTTCCTTCGCTTGCGTATTTCTGCGGAACAAAGAGAGAGTGAGTTACAATAAACTGTGTTTTATACAGAACAGCTGAGGTTTACGGTTTATGGGACGGCGATGTCCTTTTATCATAAAGCACAAATCACTCTGTTCTTTGAACAGCTCCCTCCTGTCACATAAAGACTTTTGACCTCAGAATGACCTTTTTCTCTCTCCTCAGCGATAACATCTACGACAGACAATAAAACTTCATTAGACAGGCTGCAGTTTGTTTGGACAACTTACTTTGTCTAATGACAACAGGAAAAATAGCTTGTCTGGCAACTATAGACAGAAAGTGATAAACACATTCAGAAGCATGTTTAAAAATGAACACAGATACTCAGACCGTGCTTCTATCATAGAAGAATAATTGGTTTGTTTATTATTTATTTACTGACAATACTGTATATTCTTTTGGGATCAGCTGTTTTAATGAAACTCTTGGAAAGAATTATTGGATGCAACCCCATCGGATGTTTACCTGTATGTTGACCCACAGAAATGAGTCATTTTCACAACAAAATCTGAAGTACTCTCACTCGATACTATGGGGCAAAGAGGTGTTTGAGCGGATTGACGGAGATAACATCCTGTCTGTAGTGCAGAACAACATCAGACAAGGAGGTGGTGGATTTACTTCCTTACAGCATGCCGGCTCTGAGGCTTAAATACATTTGAAGCTAAGTTTTTTTTTAAATATGTAAGATTGCCCTATACGTTTATATACATGCAAAATGGGGTAAAATCTGTTTAATTTACAGACAACTTGATTTGTGCACCATATTTAAAATGACCACCCCAACTATTCAACTTTAGTAAACACAAAAATGGTTGCAATTCAGTCAATTTTCCCAGACATTGAGCTAAAATTTGGTGTGGTAGTAGTTGAGGGTTATCCCGGACACATACTCTAAACACACTGGTTCACCAGTATAGCAGAGACCTGTGGCCCCAACTGCTTTTGATTGATAAACGTTGGTATCAGGTTAAATAAACTAGGGCAAAGTAACAATATTCATTATATCATTCATTTTTAAGTAATTAGGAACCACTAAAACACCAAAAAAATATCCTTAGCCATCATTTTTCAATGTAATTAAATCAGAAAATATTTTCAGGACCCCATCTTTATGTTTCAGGACCCCACTGGGGATCCTGACCCCAACTTTGAGAAGCACTGTTCAAACACACATGGACAAAAAATAAAAATAAATAACTAAACAATGCAAGTGAATTGGTGATATTCACTCCTGCTGTCCTTTGTAATCGGATGTGTAAACTCTAAGCCTCGATATGTTTGAGTGAATTTTTTTGTTAATCTGGTCTTCTTGTTCCTTGAATTTATCTTTCAGTGTTATTCTCTTTGTTTATTGTTTTATTTTCTTGTCTTTTGGGGATTTTCTGTTTGAGTTCTTGTGTCTTTAATTCTGTCAGTTCCTGCTCAAGCCCCGCCCACTCTCACCTGATCCTGGTTGGCTCTCCCCAGGTGTTTGTCATTTTCCCCTCGTTAGTGTTGGTTGTTTGTGTTTTATAAGATTTATTTATGATTCGTGTAACTCACTAGTTTCTACTTCTTCTCCAGCACCTGACTCGTTTAGCTCAGCTGTTTGTCATCTTCTCGTTATCTTGGGCTCACTTCTCTGTTTTCTACCTCCTCATCGATGCACTGTTGGATGCCATGCCCCAGTCTGGTTCCCTTTGTGTTCATTTCAGATCTATACTGTCGTGATCCTTTACTATGTACGTTTTTGCTGCTTCATCCTCAACCTTTTCATTTTATTATAAAGGAAAAACAAAACAATTTAAGCTCATTGAGTTCTGTCTGCATTCTGGGTCACAAACCATGAAGCCAGGCAATAAAGACCAGGGGTAGATTGATTCAGATATAGCATCGGTATCCAATCGATAGTAGCTGAATGAGATTTATACTTTTGTTTACAATTTATTTGTACTACTAACTACATTTTTGTAAGACGGAGTATTAGGGCCACATAAGATTTTTTTTATTTTTTAAATTACAAGAATAAAGTCATAATATTACGAGATTAAAGTCGTATAAAAATAAAGTCATAATATTACGAGATTAAAGTCGTATAAAAATAAAGTAATATTACGACTTTAATCTCGTAATATGACTTTATTCTCATAAAATTACAACTAATCTCGTAATAATAATAAAAGTAAAACTCGTTGTGTGGCCCTAATACTCCGTCGTATTTTTGCGCTTATTTTGTTGTTGTTTTGCATTGGTGGCTTTTTACTAAACAATTGTAATAAGGGAATTTATTTTATCAATTTTAAACTGTTATATACCCCCACAGGAAAATGTGTCTGGCCCAGTTCTCTGCCCAGATACCGTAACAAATGGTGGCCCCCTTGGTGGCCCAGATGTGGTTTGCCAGAGGTGGACCATGCATGGGGCCAGCACCACATAAACCAAACCACAACTGGGCCAGTTGTGGCATGCCATCTTGAAAACAGTGCCATCATTGCCAGACCTGGCCCACATCCGGTTGACAAACCTCTTGCCATGCCAGCAGTGCAGACTGGACACCAGATCTGGCCCACACCTCTGCTTTGTGGGTTGTTTTATATCGTAGTTTTTAAAAAACATTTTTATTTGCCTAAAATATTTGTCCGGTTTGATTATAAATGAATAAAGGTAAAATCACAAATAATTTCTTGAACATGACATTTCAAGTTCAAGTATCTGTGATACTAGCCTTGTATTTAATTGGTATCGGATTGATACCAAAATTCCCACCCGTAAAAAAACCCACTTTGGTCAGATCAGGCATTGAAGAAGAAAAAACATACAAATGTTATTTTCATGTAAAATATTTGCTTTGCATATTTTTTATTTACACATTTAATTGATGCAGTGTTCTTTTTGTGGGTTTCTCCTTTTGATCTCTTTTAGCACCAGCAACAAATGGAAGGATTTATTGTATATACAGTATATACAGCTCCAGTTTTTGGTTTGTATCCAAGGATATGTTTAGGTGAGCTTCTTTGAGTTTGCCCCCAGTTTGTTTCAGTCTATTTTACAGTCTCTACATTCTCTCTTTGTGACTGAGTTTATGTGGAGGAAACTATTGTTAGGGTTAGCACAGATCGTGTTTAGAAATCACTAATTCAATGTTAAATCTTCTCCCTATTAAGGAAAAGATGGAGTTACCTACACGCCGATTGTGCTTTTCAAAATACTTGTGACATGAGAACATAAATCTTGCAGCCTCGACTCTCAGGGGGGAAAAAAAAAAAAAAAGAAAACATAAATAACCAGAAAGGGAAGAAGAGCAGCGTGTTAGAGCTGTTGGGATAAAAGAGGTCAAATTCCCATGACTGCAGGAAATTAAAGTTTATTTCCAAAGTGCTCGACTCCTCCCTCTGAGCGCACACCACCTCCATCTGAAGCTGCTGACTTGTGCGTGTCTGAGTGCACGACGCACAAACAGTGCAAGCCGAGGTGATGACAAGTGCAAACAGAGCTCATGCTTCATGTACGCTTAACGTCACAGCTGCTTTCCTACGGCTGCCGTGAAGAGTCAACAGAATTAATGGTGTGAATTCTTGACAGGCATTCACACCATTGAAGGGATCCATTTTGCTTCGGCACGTTTTTCAGCAAGTTCCACAAATTTTTTTGCTGTTTCAACAGTTGTGACACGGGTGCTATGATTTTTGGTATTTCAGAAACTTATACTTTTTCAAATATTTTGCTTTTTTTGGTCATGTTT
The DNA here is from genome assembly GCA_031762495.1 of Anablepsoides rubrolineatus. Classification (NCBI taxonomy): domain Eukaryota; kingdom Metazoa; phylum Chordata; class Actinopteri; order Cyprinodontiformes; family Rivulidae; genus Anablepsoides; species Anablepsoides rubrolineatus. Next base: position 5,099,452 of record JARVGW010000001.1, on the reverse strand, counting down.
TCCCTCATTGAAAATGAGGATCCTTAAAACCCATCAAAATGTTCATACATCTTTATTGTGCTTTTTATTTTACCTAATTTCCCTCTGGGATAAATAAAGTATTTTTGAATTGAATTGAATTGAATTTATCTTTTGTTCAGCTTCTACTTTTTCCAACTTTTTTGTACTAATTTAAGCCTTCTGCTTTATGTATTGCTAATATTTGCTTTTTGCTGTTATTTCAGCTCTCTTCTTGCTCATTTCTGCTCATTCTTCTGCTTCTGTCTGCTTTTTAATGCTAATTTAAGCTGTTTTCTACCTTTTTTAGCAATTTGTAGCTGATTTCTGCTAGTTTGAGCTTTTTCCTTCGAGCTACACCTTCTTGTAATAATTTCAGCTTCCTAATGCTTAATTCAGCATACATGTTCTCTCCGTTTCTTTGTGCTATTTAGCTTTTTTCAGCACATTTTGGCTTTTTAAAGCCTATTTATCACAAATTGCAACTTTTTTGTACTTTGCTTTTCTGCTGATGTGAGCTTTTTTACTGTCCTTTTACCATCTTTATTGGTAAAAGCACATTAGATTATTGAGCACATAACTAACCTTCAATTTGTCATACTGGAGTTGACACTCTGAACTACATTTTATTTTGTGTTATACTATAAATGGTGAAGACTGGTAAAAATAAAATGAAATAAAACATAATTGTTTATTTAGATTTTTGGAGGATAATTAGTCATTTAGAAACAAATGAATCCAAAAATGAATCCACAGTTTAATCAGAATAAAAATATTAATTCTGAGAGTCGTCTGAATGCAACCAATTGTTAATTTTTGTTTAAAATAAAAACAAAAAAACATTAAGAAATAAGTTAAAAGTCTAGATCAGTGGTGATCAATCCTGGTCGTTCAGTCACCTGATTAAGTCAGGTGAAACATCTAGAACATGCAGGGCAGCAACATTTAAGGACCAGGACTGAACATCACTGATCTCCACAAACATTTCTTGACCTTTGCTTTGAGGAGAACACAGCTTAGTTTGGTTCTCTGCAGCAGTGAGGCCTCACACAGTTGGTATTAGGTGGACCACTTCAGACTTTATAACCATTTGTGGTAGTTTGCTCTTTTTTGTTTTTGTTTTTACTCTGGCTGTATTTTGTTAAGATTTTTTTTTATTTTTTTTGCTCATGCCTCAGAGTTGCTTTCTTGGCTCAGTAGGGCATCTGAGTATGAAGCCCGTAAGGGGGCATGGGGGGGATAAAAACAGATCCTGACTTACTTTTGCAAGATCCTGCAAAACTTTCTCAGGATCCCGACTTACTTAAGTGGACGTTATTAGCAGTTATCAGTCCCACACAGTGTCCAGACTGTCCCTTCTCTACCTTCTATAGGTTGGAAGGCACTTATCACTCATATATGGCTGATAATATGTATTCAGGCGATGTGGGTTTATCTCCTCCCTCGAAGCTCAAGCGGTCGGCCCCTCGGAACCACCATGGTTTTTTGAGGCGCTCCTGTAAATTTTGTTTTTTGTTTCAGCCATTTCCTTCTACAGAGGTCACTACAGAGAGCAAAGTCGTGTGACAGATTTGCCAATTATTTACACCTGATGCACATTACAACCTGGGCTCAAACCTGAAGCCTCAGGATAACCAGACCACCAAACTAGACCAGCCCCTATAGAAAAACTCCTGTGAACGCTGCATATCGGCGGTCCTCACTTGGTTAGATAAGGTTTTTAAATCTGGAAATCAAAGCATAAAGAGAACCAAAGCTATCAACAAGCAGTTAAAATGAGAAAAGAACATGATAAAAATACCCTAACAACAACAACAACAGAGAGCATACTGGAGGAAGTGGAGGTCCTGTTAGTTCTAGGTTTCTGTAGAAGTTACAGAGCGGCCCGAGAATAAACTCCAGACAAACCAAATAAGAGCAAACCTGCAAAACGGCTGATGTGTTTAGCAAAGAATTTGCTGGCACAACTCATCTAACACATCTAACATTTAACGTTATTATAAACAATAAAAGGTTTACACCAAGGATTCTTTTAGCTTCAAGGAGAAAATAGTCAAAAATATGAAACGTTAGGAGTGAAGAACTAATTGGACACAGAAAGTGGAAACTGAGGAGGAAAAAAACTCTCCTACAGATACAGAAACTCTGAGAAGACAAACAACATGGCAGGTAGGGGGGGAAGCTCAGACCCTAGCAAGACATGGAGGGTTGAGGGTATTTCCCCACAGGGGAGATTTTAAAAATGTGTCTTCCCACATATATTCATAGAGCTCTTTGGGATCAGTGTCACAATCTCATCATTTTGAGGCTGCAGGATTGAACCCAGGTTGATTCAGGAGAGGCAAAACGTAAAATAAATGCCAGATCTTTTGTGTGAAAAGGGAGCAAAAAAGAAAAACAGAGTGAGAATGAAGAATGAAGCAGACACCTGATCTTATTGTTTTATATTATCTTAACAGAGCACTTCACTCTGAGACTGCAGGTTTACTTGTGATTCCTAGAGTTTCTAGTAGAATGGGAGGCAGAGCTTTATTTTTCTTAGCAGAAACGTTATTGGAGGTAAATTTTAAAAAATGGTTTATGAAACCATGGACTATTATGATTTTTATTTATTTGTTTTGTTTTAGATTGGAGCTATTTAAATTTAAATATCTCCAAACTGAAGTTGTTTAAATAGTTTAACATGCAAGATAGTTTAAAGACAACTCACAAAACAACTTTAAGACAAATGCAAAAAGTAAATCAGATGAAGTCAAGTAGCTGCGCCTTTTAAGGTTTTGTCTCTCGGGTATTAAAATCCCACACATTATTAATTATATCATTGAGTTTGACCACTTTCTGAAGAAACAGAAATTTGGACCTCATACAGAAACATGCTCAAAGTTAAGCTGGTCAGGGGTCAGTTGTCCTGTGAGAGAACAGCAGTATATATATAAAAAAACACTGGAGTCTGAGAAAAGCAGATTATGTTCAGCTTGATTTCCCAGAAAATAAAACACACAACTACTGTAACTATCAGATACTTGTAAAATCTCCCTCTGTGAACCACCTCCACCATCCTCGATTAGCTCTAAGACTTCAATAAACACAAGAAGAACACCTCAGACTATGTGTAACTATTCCATTTTATCAGGTGGATCTACTGCAGAGTTTACACAGATTAGGAAGTTACACAATTTTTTTTCAGAGCAGGGAGTGGTCTGGTAGCAAGGAGAGGAATGTGTGCATAAATAAATAACTGCCGATGATGAAGTGATGCGGTACTTCACAGACTTATCAGTTTATTCAATCCAATAGGTCTGGTTTTAGAGTCTGAAAACGTCCAGCACAGAGAGTGCAGTCATAGCTTACATAAAAATATTCACGAATATTTCAAGAAAAAAGCTCAATCAGCATCATGGCAGATCAAAAAGGAACAACTACCAGTAATTATTCAGAAATGACATGTTTTACCTTGTGTTTGGCAGGTGAGAGAAAATAAATGTACAGGAGTAGTGTAAAGTTAATCTAAATAAAATGTCATCTTACAAACTATGGAGCCTGTTCTCTTCAACAACACAAATCTGTGTTTAGTGATCCAAGCATTTGAGAACCACTAAATGTGCTTTTTTTTACTGAACACAGCCAAACACATAAAGACATATGATTGGCTTCGAAATTTAGCCCATAAATTTAGCAAGTGCTTATCCACTAATGAATTTTTTAAAAATAGCAAAAGCCCTAAAGCTCTAATCAAGAAATTAGTTCCCCTATTAGTGCTTTACTGCATCCTACTGATTCTCAAAGGTTTCAACTGAAACATGATGGAGTTGGGTTTGTCGTTATTCCTAGATTTGAGCTCTAAGTTAAATGTTTGACAGCATTACTCCATTAATACCACACTAACATGAAAAATAACCAGTTCAGAGTGTTATCCGTGACATAAATTTGGATAAATCAACTATTTTCTATGAATCTATGAATGAATGCCAGCTAACTGTGAAAAGCTTCCTGCTTTATACTTTTCACTCACACTGAGATGAGTCTGGCTTTCTAGAACACTGTTCAAATATTTAGACAGTTCAACAAGTTTAGATATTTATTCCTCTTGACTCCTCGTAGATTATACAACCACATTCTACCAACAAACATGGTTCTGGGCTTACAAGAGGAGTACACTTTCATGTTCTAAAACCATCCAAAAACCTGAGAATGTCAGAGCTGTCATTTCATCTCTGATATAAGCAGTGACTGGATGGTGTCGGTTTCATAAAGAGGTGATTGAGGCTCTGTTGAAACTATCCCACTGAAGGTATTGAAGACATGTTAAATGGAGACTGCACTGTCAGACTGTCTTTCATAAAAAAATCTATAGGTTAAATCAGGGAACATTGCCAACGATTCTTGTGTCCTTTTTACCGAATGCTGGACTGAAAACCAAAAATGTTAACAAAAGATCACGGTTTGACCTAAATTACACCCTTTTCCAGCCTTAAGCCTTTAAGAATTTTAAGTTTAAGTAAGGCTTAGTCTTTACAGTCTGAAATTATAGATGGATTCTGTGACATTTGTGTGAAACTTGTATCTCATCCTACTTTTCCACTTGGGCAGTTCCACTTCACGTCAAACCTAAGTCCTTTACCAGAAATCTGTGAGCTTGAGGGTTCTGGGCAATATCTTATCTGTTTTAAGGATTGCGCTTTACTGGATAGAGATCTCTGAAGTTGTTCCTGGGAACTGTTGAAGTCACTCTTCCAGTTTAGGGGGTCAAAGCACAGAGTGCTTCAATGACCACTGGGACTACTGACACTTTGACTCGCCGCAACTTCTGTATTTCCTCTTTCAGACCTTGGTACTTCTTGAGCTTCTCGAAAACTACCAATAAACACACATGTATATGTACTTAGCACAAAAAAGTAAGGAAATCTGTGTTTGGTAGATTATTTCTTAGTTGCAACAAAAAAAATGCTTCTTGGCAATAAATAATGTTAACGTTCATTTCCCTTTTTAAATGGTGCCACATTTGTAAGGAACATGCATTTGTGGGATAAGCAGTAACAATAAAGCTGAGTATGTGAGTTGCACACATAAAAAACAATTTGCCACATCTTCTCCACCAAACATTTTATTTTGCTGTTGTTACTGACACTTGTTTTGACCAATATATTTATTCCTAAGAAGCATTGTTACAAACAGCATCGTGGTTTGTAGCCCAAATCTGTCAGCGCCACAACTGGTGCAATTGTAGTTTGGTTTGTGTGGTGCTGGCCCAGGCATGGACCAACACTGGCAAACAACATCTGGGCCACCAAAGGGCCAACATTATTTGTTATAGAATGAGTGTACTCTGTGGGTAGTATAGAAACAGACCATCACCAGTACCTTCTTTAACAGCAGCACTGGTATCCGTCTCTCACCTTTGGGGATGCTGATCTTGAAGTCCAGATCCCTCTCCTCCAGGTGGTACAAAGCGACCTCCTGTAACCTGGCTCGCTCCAACTCTGACAGGCTCTGAATGGGGACCGGCTGTAACCGAACGCTCTGCCCCAACATGGTCGCCCACGTGTGGTCTCCCTGCCAAGCAAAGAGAGATATTACTGTTGACTGAAGAAGACCCCTTGGTGTGTCTGTTATTACAACCCCTGGCAAAAAGTATGGAATCAGCAGTCTTGGATGAGCACTCATTCAGACATTTCATTTTGTAAAACAAACTCAGATCAAAAACATCTCTTTTATCTTGAAGCTTTACAACAAATGTCCGTATCTCCTTTGACAATTTGATCAAAAAGATGAACTCAAACCCTGTTTGCTGCGATCACTGAACATTTACCAACTGGCCAACCACAAAGGAACCCAGTTTACAAGATAAACAGGAATTCAACTCGTGCCTTCAACCTGTTTCAAAGCATGTTTCAAAAGTCATAAAGGGTTTTTATTTAGATGAAAAAAACAGCAGTGTATTTTTTTATGACTGTGTAAACCTTCGCAGGTCTTAGTCATGTGTTTATTTTTATCCTTCCCATCCTTGGCTCCCATTGTGATGAAGTATTTGTCTGTTGACCTTGGCCTCTGAATAATGACTGGTTTGTTTAAGTTGCTCTTTTCAGACACAACCTACAGTAACAGCATTGCTCCAACACACAACGAAGCTTCCTGGCATTACAACAAAGTAAGCATGTTGACATTCTGAAAGTAGTTTTTATACCAATGGTTTGTGGATGGGATATATAATATAGTGTTGATGAAAGATGAATGTTTTTATCTTTTAGTGTCTGTTTATATGACTAATTGTTTTTTAGACATTTTTAGCTTGAGTTTTTTAAAAGCATTAAAATGTCTGAAAATAATTCATATTCTTTCTACAGATGTAGCCACTCAGGACACTTCTCCAATTTGCAGAAGACTAAAAAAGAAAATCTACAAGCAAAGCTGGAGAAAATATTGAATTTGGTTTCACTTGATCTTATAATGCTTAATGTATTGTAAATGATGCTCAGCTACTACCAAACCATATTTTAACTCAGCATCTCTAAAACTGACATTTGAACCATTTTAGCCTTGGCCAATTAGCTGTGACAGCCATCTTAGACCAGGTTAACTTCAAGCAGATATATGTGGGCCAGATCTGGTGTCAAGATGGCACCGCTGGTTTACTGCTGGCACAGCAAGTGGTTTGTCGATGTGGGTCAGGTCTGCTTATGATGGGCATGCCACAACTGGCCCAATTGTGGTTTAGTTTATGTGGTTCTGGCGCATGCATGGACCACCTCTTGCAAACCACATCTGGGCCACCAAAGGGTCATCATTCTTTGTGGTATCTGGGCCGAGTGTTTTGCTATGTGGGAATGATTACTTTAATAAGTTGTTTCTTTACATTCGTTCAGTGGATCATGAGATGTCTCCCTAACAGAAACAGGGTTGACTTCAACAGTCAACGTTAAAATGATTTATTATTGCACAATGTGTAGTTCTGGACTCTCAGCTACTACCACACCCAATTTTCGCTCAATACTGTATGTGTAAAATTGATTGAGGTATAGCCATTTTTATGTTTCCTTTAACTACACTAAATTTTGGTTGGAAAAGTGAATGAGTTTTTTTTTTTGCTTTTAGTCATATTTTAGCTATTTTCTATTCAGTAATTAATTGGATTTTATCATTAAAAACACAAGATTATGTAAAGCAATTAATAAATAGGCCTAGATGTGTGCTATTTGTTTCAACCATATAAAAACAACCCTATCTAAAATAAATCCTGTGATCACTACAGAATGTGTTGTGGACAAATGTTGCTGTTATGTGAGCAGAATTTAGACAGAAGAAAGTCTGGAAAGACTATAAGCCATTGATCTAAAGTTTCTCTACCATTTCTTCATCTGTCTCTTACGAGTCCGCCAGCTTGTGAAGCAAAGTAAACACTTGTGAGCCCTATATGGCAGTTAAACAGGGTCCATGTGTAAACCTTCCACCACAGAGTCATAAAATACACTGTATCAAACATTTACAGTACCATCGGACATGTTCTGTATACTCTTGTGCTCCCCTGTTTACTTCCAGGGCTCTGGAGTGTTGGGAAATCTTTTTGTCACTGGCTAAATGCTGCCATCGTTACACGCTGAATAACACCACGACTGTCCGTGAAACAATCACAGACTTTCCCAGCTACTTAATATTGTGTGGATGAAAAAGGGTTTCGGGTTGTTGTGAAACAACACGGTCCCTTTTTTTTTTCCTCCCTGGGGCAGTTCTTTTTTTTTGCCATCAACAGAAATACTTCTCTGTTTCTGCTCTGGTACTAAAGTCATTCACGGATCCTTTTTGAACTAAAAATAACCGAGACAACATGGTAAATTCAGACAAAGAGGAATTCTCAGGAAGTGCTACAGCCAGCTGCTTGCAATTAACAGTGAGGTTTCATAAAACAACAGATCAAAAACTGATTTTTCTGGCTTTCGCTTGGTTTGTCCCTCAATCAAACCTGATGTTTGTTCACCATCATGACATACTAATTCATTGCAAGCTGTCTAAAGTGTGTGTTTCTGTTAGCAAAATATCTCAAGAACCATAAGATAGAATTTTAATGACTTCTTGTTAGTGGTGTCTCGTTCTTAGTTCTCATACAAAATACCCCAATACTGGACTGATACCATAGATACTGGTCTGGGATACAGGTATCAATACTCAATACAGTTTTCATTTCAAGTGAAAGTTTTCAGTTCCATGTTTAAGAAAGTTATACAAGAGTTTTTCTTATTTATTTTTAGTTTCCACAGTATCATGCTGTATATTTGATTTGATTCAGTCAGAGGGGGCTGTAGGCCTAAAAGGAAGGTGAGCTGCTTTGTACTAAATAAATGTGTTTTTAAAGTCATTGTGTAATGTTTAGGTTCTATCTTTGTAAGAAATCAGTAAGTCTTGGTATCAGTGAGTACCTAAATTGATGTACTTGTACTCCTTAGTTTGAGAAAAACTGGTACAAAGACACCTCTAGTAATCCTCTGGGTCTTGGGGTCAAAGTTTCAGACAAAAATGCAGATTAAAAGTATGTTGTGTGATAATATGTAAAAAAGAAATCTGCTTTGAAGAGCTTGAATACGTTTGCACAAACGCTCTGAAATGAATTGGCTGCTGAATCCACTCAGCATGGCTTTTGAAGCCTTCTGATTTATTTTTCTACTAAGTAAATCAATGTATGGGTGGTTGTGGCTGAGTGGTTAGGGGAGTAATTCCTCTAATGCAAGAGTTGGTGGTTTGATTCCACCGCTATTCAGTCACATGTTGAAGTGTCCCTGGGCAAAACACTGAATCGCCGCTGCCTCTGTTACAGATTGATTTATCTGTATTAGCTTTGTACCGTGCAGAATGAATGTGTGTATAAATGGGTAAATGAGTATGCAGATTGTAGTGTAAAGCTCTTTGAGTATCCTGGTTGGTTAGAAAGGTGCTATATAAGAGGTAGAGAAAGAAATACAATTCTTATGGGAATATCTGGGAAGATACCAACAACGAGAACAGCTGATCAATCATGTGAGGTAAATGTTTGCTATGTCAGGACCTATTCTGCAAATGTGTTTTTATCTCTATTTTTGTGCATCAACTCTTTTTCTGAAAATCTCAAAACCACCTCCAGCAAGCATGAAGAATTTCTTTTCAAAATTTAGCTTTCTTTTATTTTGCTGTTTCCATCAACCTTTTTTAATGCAATACTTCAAAATGTGCTTAAAAAATGCTGAAACACAGCTGTAGTCATCTGCAAACACATAGGCTAAGCCGAAAAGCACTGCAATATAAAAAAACTTAGCGCTAAAAAACATGCATTGGCATATAAATGGTATAAAACATATGGAATAGAACAAAAGTATAAGGTGCATCAACTGTGTTACTGTTGTGCTTTCATGCAGAGCAGTACAGTAACTACTGAAAGTACCTTTAAAACTGATTAGCATTTGTCATCAACCTGACTCAACATGACAGATGGAGATCCTCACCCCATCTCTAAGGCTGAGCCTTCTCACTCTGTGGAGGAAGTTCATTTCAGACTCTTGTATCTAAGATCTTGTTCTTCTGGTCATGATCAACACATCGTGAACGGGGTTTGGAACGTGATAAACCAGTCTTGCTTCACTACAACAGACTGGAGAAATATTTTCATCATCCTCTGGACAAAACCCTGATCCGTCCACCCTACCATCACTCCCAGATCCCTGAGGCAAAAACATACTCCAGATTTGAAGAGAGTAATCCACATTTTTCCAGGGATTTTATAAACTGGCTATATAACATCACTCTTAAACAGCAAATTTGTTGAGTTACAGTAATTTTTATTGTTATTTAACGGCCTTGTCTGTATGTAGACGCATACTTCCACATGTAAAAGGAGCTGTTCTTGACATAAATTGAGATGGTATTTACTTTGGCCTTATTGTTAAATTTAACTTCAGTGTTGTATAGTTTGGTCAAAGGTTGCGTGAAGACATATTCAGATTTTCAGATGACTTCGTATGACTCAGCAGAAAACAATATGAGCCAAGTAGCTGTTGCAATGCCACAATCCCATGTTCCATAACCTAAATGTCCATCTGACATTTAAGATAACTTTTAAACCTATACATTATACTAAATCATTTTTTCATTTCTCCATGGAACAGATTTCTGAGTATTCCCAACACAGATTTAACTCAACCCATTCAGTACCATAAGAACTCCCAAATCAGTTCACTTTTGACCAAGTCTGTGTGGCACAAACCTTGTGCGTTTTGTTTGTTGTTTTACTTTGTTAGTTATTGGCTACATTCAAATGTTGGCATTAGACTCATGGGTTCACCCTGATTTCAGTTGTGTCCAGTTGCGACTCGTTTGAAGACGTAGGAAATGAAACAATCCAAGCCTCTCAGCAGCTAAACCACACAGGAAAACAGAACAAAACTGACTACACTGACCCAAAACTACACTCCATGTGAACGTTTGATCCAAAGCTTACATGAGAAGGAGATCTGAGTCTCATTGTCTCAGGACACACACACACACAAAAAAAAATGTAATGAGATGCAAAGTAAAAATTTCAAACATGAACGAGTGGAGAGACAGCTAGAAGTCACTGCTGTTGTTTGTTGAACTGCAGCTGAACTACGGTGGAAAAAGCAGCTCGAGTCTGCAGATAAAACAGAACCAGATGCACTGGAAGAGAGAGTGATCACTGAGAACACCACCTGCCAGACAGACTGAACTGGACTTTTAGGGTTTACAATAAAAACAAGCACGTTATGAAACTGCAGTGATGAACTAATTACAAAAGACAGGCCTTCAGCTTGAATAGTATGAATTTACATCATGCTAAATGCAAACTATGAAGTCACCAGTGGCAACAGGGCTAATCAGTACCAGCTAATAGCAGAAATTTGAAAACCATTAGCGAACAAGTTAGCTTCCCCTAAATAAGGTTTTGGCAACCTAAAGTCTGCTAACTAGCACAGGTATAAACAGGTAGGTAAGTATAAATAGACTATACTTATTTTAAAAAAGAGTATAGTTATTATAATTATATCATTCCTTTTCAAAAAGGTGTTTTGATTTGTTTAATATTTTTATACAATAAATAAAGTGCATGTTCACTGAAAAACTGTTTAATTTCACTTGTCTTCAGTTCATATTTGTGTGTCCACCTGTGTGAGATGTGGTTATAACGCTGGTTTAGATTGGCTGATTTGCCACATATGACTCAGCCCACCTTCAAATCAAACCAATTAAAATCAAATCCACAGTGATGTTTGATACCGTTGATTTCCTTTCTCATTCTTTGTGCAAATACACCTAATGTCTGGTAAGGCTAAGAAAGTAGTGAATTTCAAATCATCGCTTTCATAAAAAATATTTCTTTTAGGTACTTTATAGACTTTTGGTTCCTGTTATTACATTACATTGCCTGAAATGACTGACGTTTTAAAGTATTCTGATTTTAGAATCGATCTTAGGGGCATAAAGTTCTGGTGTTGGTCGTATCAATATTTCAGCATTGATACTTTTTGGTTAGCTGTGGCCTCCACTGGTCACCATTATGTCCCATTTTGGTTATGTCACTTCACATTTGGACTCTGGACTCATTATCCATACATCAGATACAACATCTGACTTATGATGTATTTATTAAACAGAAACACGAGGAGACTGGACATGATGTCTGGTCAGGCGGATTTCAACTTCAGCAAATGGACTTTTAGTTTTTAAAAATGCCGTTTTTCTGGAAAAACAAACGCCTTCTTTAATTAGTTTTGCTCTAATCAGCGGTTTACACGATGAGCGCATTATCAACTCTTTCCAGCAGCTTAATGAAGTCACATTATCCTCACATTATTCAGCTTCACAGCTTGCTCTTGAGATGGTGGCTGGTCTCATTAAGATGTTCTCAAAAACACAGCACACGCATTATGCAAAGCTAATCATCCACTGAAATGAAGGAGCGCACATACAAACACAGACACGCACACACAGGCAGGCAGCACCAACAGGTCATTGTATCAGAAACTTGCAGCTTGGGAACATAAATAAGTCTTACGTGAATCAAACAGTTGTATTGTTTTTAGTTTTGACACACAGACAACTGCATCTCTGTCACTAGAGTGAACAATAATGTCATTTATTTATTTATTATCACAAATATAAACCTAAACTTAACACCTGAAATCAGAATTATTGTCTTAGAAATTTGGGGGATTTTGCTTTACCTGAAACATTAAAAAACATTAGTTTTTTATTGGTTAGATTCTGTCTTTTAGAAATATTCATTTTAGATGTGGGCACCTTGGCGTTTGTATGATATGATACAATGTACTGAGAAACATTTCTATCAAATCAAACTAATGGTTATCAATAGCAAATTGGCTTTCATTGATGTGCTGACCTAAATTTAAAATGTCACGATTACCATAGCTTCACCAGCCTGTCTGTTGAGTTGTCCTCGCCCTGAATAATATGGCCGCCCTCTCCGACCATAAAAAGTCACATGACAGAGCCTCTAGTCAATATACCTCTGATGTCTTGGACTAGCCATTAGCTCGTCAATCTGGTGAAAACAAAACTATTTCTCCAAATGAACGTATTTCAAAAAAGATATTCACAGAATCCCACTTCACATCATTTAAACAATTGTTTTAAGTGTAAATAATTTGACAGGTATGAATTATTATTCAATCAAGTTTATAATCTGGATCTAATGTAAGGATTTTGAGTCAGAAAAAAAGGCTTTTTAGAAGTAAAACAAAGGATCAGTTAGTGGTACCAAATAAATTATTTGACGTTTTTTTGATGATGGCAAATGTGTCAGTAAAGTTTAATAATTAGTCAAAAATAAGATCAGATAAATCTATGGAGTGATGGAAAGTGACATTAATATGTTTAAGATTAAAAACTGTTGACATTTCAAGAAGTAAGGCAATAAAATGTAGCTACAGTTTTAAAAATGTCTGATTTAGATTAAGGGTTTTTGGTTTTAAGTAGTAATATTTGTATTTATTTTTCTTTCATGGTTGATTTTATTTAAAGTAATCTGGTTGATTATCTTACAATGATTAAATCAATGAAGTTGACAAAGTAAAACAACAACCAAGGGTTGGGCCACTAAACTAAGGCTTTAAATTCTTATTAGAAATTCTCCTTAGTGTACATACTTTACTCAAAAACGTGCCTAAAATTCAGACAAATCAACTGTTATGAACTGAGTAAAACTGAAGAGAAAGACTGATCCATCATCAGCATCCATACCTGTTACAGGGCGTCACTGTTCCCAAATAAAATCCCAAACTGTTGGTTTAATTGTTCGCAGAACCTCTGTTATCCAGACTTTGCTCGGCTCTCAGCTGAATGAGATCGAGTGTGGAGAAGGGATGAGGAGTGGGGAGGACGGAGGAGGGAGTCAGATTAAGAGAGAAGGAGGAGGAAGAGGAGGAGAGGAGGACTTCCAGGAGCTGAAAACATAAACACTAGAGGAGGGGGAGGAAATGGGAGAAGAAGCTGAGAGGCAAGAGTGGGGAAAGATAGAGAAACAAAAACAGAACATATGAAGAGAGGGAAGAAGGGAGGAAGAAATCTGGAGTCAGGGAGGAGGAGATAAGGAGAACGCCATAAAAGATGCACTAATAGAAATGAAATTTGGGAAGGAAATAAAGGAAAAAGGCACACAAGCAAGAAGTGGCATTAGAAATGAGAATCAGAAAAGAAAAAAAGATTTCAACGAAAAGAGAGGAAAGTTAAAAAAAATATCAGTGTATACCATAATGAGAGTTATAAGAACCAAAAATTGAACTGGGATGAGAAAGTAGGCAATAAGGAAAGACAAACATAGTGGGAAGTATCCTGAATATTGTTTCTTGAAGGAGGTAACAGGATAAAGACAAAAGATTTGTAGGTATGAAGTCCAAAAAACAAATGAAAACAAATAAGTTTAAAACTAAAAAGAGGAGATATGACAGAAAGAAAAGAGTTGCAGTGAGAAATGTAATGTTTTAGAGACAAGAGAAGAAAATAAGAATAAAGTCAGAGTGGAAAGAAGAAGAAGAAGAGGAGGTCCAGCGGGGAGAACTAGAAGGAGAAAAAGAGGGAAGTAGAAAGGAGGAGGGAGGAAGTGATTGAGAGGATTAAAACCACCGGATTAAAAGCTCTATAAAAAGGACAGAGGAAAGCTGAAGGGGGGGAAAAGGATAAAAAGTGATAGATGATCTACAACTAAGATATTTAAGTTGGTTTTAAAGGTTGTGAGCACTGACCATGAATGTGCCATGATAACACTCTCATTTCAAAGGCAGGACCAAAAACACAGCAACCCTAGTTAGTATAATTCATGAACCATTTTTGAACATAATGAATCAAATACAAGCCGGAAGGGGACCAGCCCATGAAAATTCTGGTCCAAAGTTTTCAAGGGAGCTCCGACTACTTTTAAAAGAACTTTTAAAAAGAGAACACAATCAGTGACAATGGGCAGCCCCTGCGGAGTCCAACTCCCACCCTGAAGGTGTCAGACTTACTGCTAACAATGCAAACCAAACTCTTGCACCACTTGTATACAGACTGAATGGCCTGTAACACCACAGCGTACCTCGATGAACGCTGTTGAACGCCTTTTCCAAGTCCACAAAACACATGTAGACTGGATGGTCAAACTCCCACGATCCCTTGAGCATCCTTGTGAGGGTAAAGAGCTGGTACAATGTTCTACGATCAGGGTGGAACCAGCATTGTTCCTCCCGAATCTGAGGTTTGACTATCAATCAGACTCTCTTCTCCAGTACCCTTAATAATACCTTACCCAGGAGGCTAAGGGGAGTGATGCCCCTGTAATTGGAGCACACCCTCCGGTCCCTCTTTTTGAAGAGGGGAACCACCAGCCCAGTCTGCCAATCCGTGGAGCTTTTATACCAACCCTGAAATCTCCAGACTCAGCTTCCTTCATGGAAGACATGCCGGTGGGATTGAGAGGGTTCAAGATGTATTCCTTCCATCTCCTGTCGACATCACTGGTTGAGGTCAACAGCACCTTCACTGAGCACAGTGTTAGTGAAGTGCTGCTTGACCAATTGGAATGATTGCCGTTCTATCAACACTCAGACTTATGCCTTGAGCGAGCTGGACTTGGTCTGCAAGTAGTTCTGCTGAGGGTCGCGGGCCAGCTATGGTCCCTGGACTTTGCTGGCCAGATGGAATTAATCTTGGAGAAAGCTGATGGTTCGGCTCGGCGGAATTTGTCCACACTATTTGTCTGATTGGATTTGCCACCTTGAGAGGTAACCAGCAAGGCTGATGGAAAATTGTTCATATCTGCCTGAAACCCAAACAGTTCCTTCTGTTCCCAAACAACTGATTACAGAATTTGGCTCTGCTGTACACGGCCTTGAGAGCTGTGCTCTAAATTCTTCCAGGATGGTGACATCGACTGAGGGTCTGACCCCCACCTTTTTCCACCCTCCCACACCCTTCTGTGATCTGGTTCCTGGAGCAAGCTGAGGACCGCACAGAATGAACCGTTAACATCCATATTCTGAACTATGGCTGCGCGGGTTTTGGGGTCTTGATTCTTTGGGCACTCATGGCTTCAGATACACGCCCCCCCTAAACTCACTTACTCCGCCTGGCTAATAAATGTGCTCTATGCAGAAGTTTTTTTTAAACACCATTGTGTGTCACTTTTGATGATGATGTTTTGTTCTTTTTCCTCATCTTCACTCATGGAAGGCAAAGTCCGACCTCACAGGTCAAAGTTCAGATGTAATGACCTCATCTGTCCAGTGAGGATAGACCGGAACACAAGAGTTACAGATGTCAAACATGTTACTCAGAGGACAGGTTACAAATAAACAGAACTCACAGAATACACAGCAGCAGCACGTGTGCTTAAGACTAAACAAAAACTAAAAAAATAAAGAGAGAACGTTCTTTTGAGAGAGTTTGAGAACCACTGCTTTAAGCTTTGAATTCTCCGTGATTAAGGTCATAACTGCATTATTTCAAATTAATTTTAAACTTTTTGTTAAAGCTGCGTCTTCAAAAATAATAATAATAATAATAATAATAAAAATGTTTATTTACTCATTCAGTTGACAGAATTTGTACAATTTAAACCTTATAATTTCATGACATCATTGTATTGTATAAGTTTGCATAATTACTACTAATAATTTATTACAAAATACTATAAGCTGCATTACGTTGCAATTACAGAGCAACAAAATATCAAGTCAAAATAATAATTATATCCAATTTTATTACATTAGAAATCAGGTCAAATCAATGTTGCTTTTTTCTGTTTATATCATTTAGTTTGGCCTTGTTTCCCTGCAGCATGTTAATCTAACAAAGGTTTACACTTTTTAGATTTATTTTGAATAAACCGGAATTTTGTTTATTATGCAGAAAATATGCTTAGTATGTAGAAATTATTTTGACCTTTAACTCTTGGCTTTTTTTCCGTTGATTTTACGAACATCTTCCCATGTTTCCCCCCCCTGTCATCTTTGAACCCTGTTACTTCCTGCAATGCTGTCATACATTTCCAGGTCAAAGGTCGCAGGTGGCACCACAGAGATCGGCCTCTTCGTGTCGTTCGGTTTGTGTGCTGACTTCGACTCTCTGCTTCAAAAACAGGATGAATGATGATCAAGCGGTCCTCCTCAGAGCAACACACAGAGCCGGAGCAGGAAAACCCAACATGAGGCACGATGTTGAACTTTACTGACAACAACCCCACCTACAGTTCAAACTACGGACAACAACAAGACCAGGAAACTACATGCAGTAACATACACAGATCTTCTGCCAGAAGAACATTATTTTTCCTTTTGTTACTCTTTTATTACATTTTAATGTTTAACTCACTGACAATTTATTTTTAATTGTTTTATGGGTTCAATTTGCAGCATTTAAATTGTTTTACAGTTGCTTCATAATGAAATGTGATTTTGATTTAATTTAAGTTTTGCATTTTATTTACATAAAAAATATGTACCCTATTTTTAAAATAACTTTTATCATAAAAATGTGTTTTTCTTTCCTCCAAACACGTTGAAAACACTTCAAAGAATTCTGCTGAAATAGCTTTATATTCAAAAATGTCCATGTTTCATTATTTTGTATTAAATATTTCAAAGTCTATGGTTATATAAAAGGACTGTGTTGACCTGCAGTTTGTTACTACACTGAACAATTATCTAAGCTCAGCACTTTTGTTTTTGCCCCCCTTTTTTAATGAGCTGAACTTACAGATCTAAGACTTTTTCTATGTACACAATAAACCTTCTTCAATCAAATATTGTCCAGAAATTTGTGGAAATCTCTGTTAGCGGTCACCTCTCTTTTGCAGAGATAGTCCATCACACTTTGCAGGTGTGTGGCATACCAAGAAGCCAACTAGACAGCATGATTATTGCACAGGTGTGTCTTATAGGCAGGCCAAAACTTGACGTGTATGTAAAGAAAATCAACATTGCAAAACCAGGGGGAGGTATGAAGTAATGTGAAAGTTATGGTGAACTACTTGAACTTATAGCGCCTTATCAAGTCCATATGGGTTGCCAGATTGGGCTGGTTTCCTCCCAATTGGGCTTGTTTTGAACACGTTGCGCTGGGAAAAAAACAGCTTTGTGCAGGTTGTTAAAATTTGGGCTGCTTTTACCCACATTTGGTGGGTTTTTAGAAATTATTAACAAGGAAATTATTTCAAAAATATCAAGTGTCACTAAATCATGTTGGTTAATATCAACTGTAAACACACAAAAGAAAAGAGATTGAGGACCTACCCCCTCCTTCTGCAAAACAAGGGCAATTAGTTGACTTTTCTTATACATATGCATGCAGCAAACATTTTACCCACCTCCATCTGTTTCTTTATAAGTTTTCCTTCTAAAGATGAGTGCCAGTCTCTCTAACGCTGTCTTTTCAGAGCTACAAAAAATATAAATACTGGTTCAATACTGTGTGCTAATGGTGTTTTTTTTATTAGTATAATATACACATGTGTAGGTTATATCAGTAATCTCAACTTTTTTTATACTACACACAGTCAGAAGTTGAGATTTGGGCTGTTTTTTTTTTAGGTTGGGTAGGTTTTAGGGTTACATTTAGGCTGGAAACTATCACTTCAATCTGGCAACCCTGCTCTAAAGCGCTCTACACTTCAACCAGCCACCCGTTCACACACTGATGGTGGTAAGCTACATTGTAGCTAAAGTTACGTGGAATAAAAAAATGTAATTATTAACAGCTCTTTACTGTCCGCAACTCAGTTACTTTCATTGTAAGGAGTTGTTCAAACATCTATTGGAGACAAAAAAATTGGCCCAGAATTTCCTGACACTTTGATCAAAAAAGCACAGTTCTTGACGCAAATTAAGTGGGAGAGCTTCAAGACATGTTCCAGGTGCCCGCAGCAAAGTTTAGACCACTTTGAGAGAAGATTTGTTGTACAATTGAACAAAAAATACATTTGAAATTCCAGTAACAAGAATAAAGCTCTGCAACCCACACAAGGAAACTGAGACTCTTTTCTGAAGGCTGATCACAGTTTGTGGCCAACAGTCACAGCCCAGTGAGACCTTTAGCCATGTTGACATGAAACACCTTTCTAAACCCTGCATCGGTCTGGATTGCCCAAACATTATGTCATTATATCACATCCTTGAGCCATAATGCTGTCTTACCTTACAACACGCACTGACCATATTCCACATGTGAGTATACCTCACCTGGCAGCTCAGAGGTGAAAGCACAACTGGTAGACTTCAACCCCCCCAACACGGTCCCTCAATTACATGAATCACACCAACACAGTCCCAGCTTCATAAAAGAAGCCACTAATTACTGATAACAAATCCACAAAACCACGTTTCAAAAAAACACTTTCTCTTTGTGGGAATTTATTGCACTGCGTTTATTAAAAATTGAACTTTGATGTTAGGATAATAAAAATTAGATCAGAGAGTTTAAAGGTAGGAGGATTTGAGGAAACATTAGATGTGTGGCAACTTTGATGTTTTTATATGGCACACAGACAGGACAGAGTTCAGCCTCAGAAGCTAGTCTTTACAGGCACTGGAGCTGATGTAATGACTTTCACTAATCCTGCATTTTTAAGAGAGTTGTATAATCAAATGGGACTACACACTCAGACAGTTGTAAAGACACAAGCACAACATGAGCAATAGTTAAGAAATAGTACATTTAATTATATTTGTTGTTGTTTTTCCGGTTAAGCTCATGGAGCCCAAAGAATTAGCTTGTATTTAAAAAAAAAAGATTGAATTGTTGTGTAACAAGGAGTCACCGGAAATTATTTTATGGCTTAAAGGAGCCAGCTCAAAGCTAAGCAGTAATTTCCTGCAACTGATCTGACAGCAGAGTTTCAGATAGAGAACTTTCACCTTTGAGACCCCCTGCCCCCCCTCCTGAACTCAGACACGGAAAGGTCCCAAACAACTTTATCAGCAGCAAGTCGAAGATCATAAAGTGCTTTGGTGATATGAAGCTTCCAATGTGCAGCCAGAAAGCTACGTCGACGTCACATCACTGAGTTTAAAGAAGAATTGAAAATAATGGGTCTGATTTTTTATTCACTCGGTGAAACAATTCAGGAATTAACATATTTCTTTTTTTTTTTCATTTAAAAGAAAAAAAAAGAAAGAAAAAAAGGAAAAAAAAAGAAATTAACATATTTCTAAGAGTTTAACTGATCAAATGTTAGCTAAATAGCTAACAATTTAAAACTTTTACAAATACTTTAAAACATGCATTAACCCTCTCATGCATGAATTATGATAAACTCAGTCAGGATTTTTTTTACTAAGTGTTTTTATACATCCTTAGGGATGTAAAACAAGGTTTGAAAAAAATGTTTTTTCTATCTTAGAAATAATTATCTGTACACTCAAAGTGTACTTCATGCGTTTTGTACTGTAAAAAACATTAATGTTATAGCAGGGTAATTTATATACGTAGGTATAGTTGTAATTTAGTTATTCAGTGGTAATATGGTATTCTGTTGGAATGGTGGTTCCTCTACTCTGTTTCACATAAAATTGCCTATAGTGAAATCATAATTTTATGTTTATGTTAACTTTTACATTTATTAATATAGCTCAAATAGAGAAGACTATTTGAGCTATATTAATAAATGTAAAAGTTAACATAAACATAAAATTATGGCGTTTTTATTCATCTTTAGGGATGTAAAACAAGGTTACAAAATAAAGATATTTTCTCTCTAAACTGAGGAGGATAGTGTGACACAAGTCACAGTCTCTGAACTATCACAATATATCAAAAATATATCGTCATCGCGATAACAGCCTGTGCAATATGCATATTGCAACAAATGCATAAACTGTTTGCATTTATGAGTTTTGTCACTCAGACGGAAGCTTGAAGTATTTCAAATGGAGCCCTTCATCCATTATTCTTCATAATTTAAAAAAATCATACCAGAATGAAAAGGATGTTTCTTCGTTTGTTTGTTTGCTCAGAACCCAGAGCAGAAAGACATCAACACTACATACTTATCACTTTTATCTGAACACTTAAAGTACTGATGTAAACTGCACCAACTAACTTCAATTAGGTAATAGGTAATAATACAAAACATTCGATTTTTTCCCCACTTTTTTGGGATTCAGCCAATTATCAACAAACAGAAACCAAGATGTTTAAATTAACTGAATCTGATGTTTTGCAGTGACTACATTTACTTTGGAGGTAAAACAAAATTTTATTTAGTTTATTATTCATCATGATATATTTACATATCTTCCTTCTATAATTATATGAATACTGCAATCAAATAAACCATTTTTACTCAATATTAAGCTCTCTCTCATTTTTTTATCTCTCGTTGTTTAATTTCTCGTTCTGTTAAAAGCAGTCATTTAAACTTGCAGGTTGTTTTTTTATTCCCTATTTGCTCAACAGAATTGTTGGATATCTAATTACCCAAACATCACCTATCTGTGTGGCCTTCTGTCAACCTTTCTTGTCTCCGTTTCCCAGAGGACTTGAGCAATCCAAAGAGGAAATGCCAACTCTGACAGCAAAAACAAGATTCCACTGAGGACACCGATAACGTGTTTCTCTCTTTCCATCTCTGTTGCCTCGTTTCTAAATAAGACGTTTACGTCCACGCCCATCATCATCATCACTGTTGCCGTTTGACAGCTTCCAGCCTTTAAACGTCCTCCCTTTTTTTATTAACTGCTGCTGAGAATGCAGCGAGGACTCAATGAGCTCCTGATGACAGAAACTACGCTTGACTTTGGTCTGCGGTGATGCCAACCACTTGTGAGAAGAACAAGACATGAAAGACAGGAGTGCTTTCAGTTTATTTTCATTTCTTTTCTGCAAAATACAAATAATATAACAGGAAAGTGAAAGTTTTCCACAAAGATTTGAAACAAACATGCAGGTCTTTAAACGTTTAATGCGTTATTTGAACCATTCCTATTTTAACTTTATGTAGAGTGCTTTAACCAGAATCTTCCTCTACTCTGTGACAGTAGAAAAACACACGCCCACCCTTCTAGAGTTAAGTAACCATCACTTGTGGCGAACATATGCCTCACTGGAATGCAAGCACCAGATTCTGATATCTGTATTAGTGTGACAAACACATACAAATATATAAAGTTACCCCCAATTTACACTGCGTCAGCTCCGCACCGGCAGGACAGCCACAGTAAAAATGCAGCCATTATCAATGATGAGAGCATTTACACTGCATCCGCAGGGTGGCGGCGTGCACACGGCCTTCCATCAAACTAAAAGTCGATGGGTATATTTATACCATATGCTGTCAAAATGTATCATTCTATTTGAGAAGCAGATAGCGGCAGCATATACATGGATAAATTCAGTCTTCAACAGAATGAATTGATTTGCTCTGACTTCGATGTTTGTCACTGACTTAATTGCACGATCTTACATTTCCTGTGCATGTTTCTCAGAGCTCCACTGTGCTTTGCACCGGAGCGGACGCAGTAAAAAAAATCAGGGTGGAAACGAATGATGGGGAAATGTGCAGCAGAGAGGAGCCGTATGCAGTGTAAATTCAGAGTTACATTCGTCTTATCTATAAATTTGAGATGAGACAGTACTATAGACGCTAACAGTAAGCCCAGTACTTTTTTTCAGAAATCAAAGTTTTAATGCTGCTCTGCTTACAGAACAGCTACTTACTGTATTCTACAAAATGACAGAAAGCAGTTCAAAATCACCTCTTTGTGATTTCATGTATTCATATATATTTTGGGGGATTTCATGTATTCATATATATTTTTGGGGATTTCATGTATTCATATATATTTTTTGTGATTTCATGTATTCATATATATTTTTGGGGATTTCATGTATTCATATATATTTTTGTGATTTCATGTATTCATATATATTTTTTGTGATTTCCTGTATTCATATATATTTTTGGGGATTTCATGTATTCATATATATTGTAGATTATTGTAGTTTGTCACAGATGTTTCTCGTTAAGGCTGATTACCCAACCTGTTTCTGATTGGCTTAGATGTTCTGTAACCTCTTTATATGAACTCATTCTTTGTCTGATCTGTAACAAGCTGACGATGGCACGTAGCCGAAACGCGTCCTGTTTTCTGCCCATATTAAAACCTTTTGGTATTTTTTGGTGTGCTGGTTATCCTATTTTTGTGATTCCTCAGAACCGGGCACCCATTTACTCTTTCTCCTTTTTTTTATTAGAGTTGTGCACACTACTTATTTCTTATTCTACAAAATGAACCAAATATATTTTATACCTCATTGCAGGTGCTTTAGGCACTTTAGTTTTCTAATATTATGTACTAAGTCAGAAACGTTCCTACGTGAATCTTTTTGAAACCCAGCAGACAAAAATACAAGTGTTCGTTTGTGCTTGTATGGAAATATCTGCGCATCTAGAAGTAATTCCACTTTACTGTGAAAAATCAGATAAGGTATCTTGATCAGTTTGTTTTTCACAAGTCCTTTGGCTGACCTGTTGGTGTTTATAAAAGAAAAAAAAGAAATTTTCAATAAAATAAAAATAATAACATATATTTAAGTACACTCAAAGTAATTGTAATGCATTACTTTTACATAATTCAAATGGAACTGGTTGACATTTTGAATTTTTTTAATTAAATCCATTTAATCCGTTTTCTGAGTATACAGTGTAAACATTGTTTTCTGTTTCACATAATCAAAAAGCAAAATGCTACTTGAGGAGGTCAAAGTTTTGTGAAGTTTTTAATGTCTTTATATGTTCAGCAACATGAGTAAACGTATCATCCTCTCTTGAACTCTATATTACAGTTTGCTGTCAAACAGGAAGAAGATTTAACGAAACGGGAGATAAAATCAAATGTAGATAAAACCATCCTGCAGCAGAAACTCTGTACTTTTATTAAACAGGTTCACATAAGGCTGTGACACTGTGATGTTTTAGACAACTTGTGGAAAAGTTTGGAGAAATCTACGTAGAAGTTGGAATTTTAAAAAATCAACTGGAAGCTTGTTTTTGGAGAGTACATACTGTAATCCTAACAAATTAATTGAATATATATCTTTTATTAGAACATTAGAATTTATTTTCATAAGTTGGTACAAGTTGTCTAAAACATAGTGTGACAGGGCCTTCATTTACTTTATTGGCAATAATAAAAGCTAAGTATTAATAGTTTATTTTGCGTTAATTTACTCAGAGGTAAACCCATTGGGATTTTTGCTATGGTTGATGTAAATCTATAGAAATCTGAACAGCAAATAGGCAATTTATTAAACAGATTTTTGACAGTTTTTTAAATCATAATTAACACTTTAAAAATTTGTACATAGTATCTTAAACGAGAAATAAATTATTAAAGAAATTTGCGTAAATGCTTTCAAGTCTAACTACTGTTTTCAAAATCCCAAGTTGTTAATAATTCAAGTCTTACACTTTTTTTTGCTAAATAATATTCCTTCAAATGTTAGCATAATATTCTGCTCAGCGTTCCTTGGGGTCTGCTGTTGTAATAAAAAAACACCCATGCCCTGAATGTTGCAGGAAACAGTGTTTGATTGACACATGGTGTCACTGTGCTGCCTACAGATGTGCCTGCTTGTTAATCAGCTTTAGGCTCAAAAAGTGAGAAACAGCATAAAAACGGTCCAATTTGTGTTTTCAGTTTCTGTTCTCCTTTTGATCTGTTTACTTTATGTATTTTATTTGTGTTTAGTTGTTCTCTAAGGTTTTATAATCTTCAGGACTTCTCCACGGTCAGCCTCTGCTCCTCACACCTGTTCTCTATTCTTATTAGTCTCAGATGTAATCACTTATTTCCTGAGTTCCAGCCTTTTTATTCTCTCTTGTTTTGTTTTCTTTTAGTTAATGTTGCCATGTCAGCATTTTTGTATCCTAATAAATATGAGTTGTTGTGTTTGTTTTTTTAACTTTAGCTCCTCATATTTGTCTACATTCCTTAGTTCTACCTCATCAGAATCTGACATTGATGCCAGAGAATTTTGCTACAGGGCCAGACTCTATCTCTGACGTATGGTGCAGAGGGGTTTCCCAAGAGCTTGGCACTGGGTGTCTCAGGGGCTATGATATGTAGGTGTGTGCGAAAACGAATGCTGAAAAACCATGTGACTGCGCATTGACTGTAATACTTAACGGGGGGGGGGGGGGGGGGGCGTATTTAAA
>JARVGW010000001.1:4989969-5027524 GCA_031762495.1 Anablepsoides rubrolineatus | reverse complement strand
ACCTGTTCTCCTATGTTTGTTATGTTCTGTCTTCTTCTGAATGGGTGTTCTGAAATGTAATTTCATTGTGCTCTGTAGGATGACAATAAAGATCTATCTTATCTCATCTCATCTTATCTTAATTCATTTTTAAATGTGTGTTAAGCAATAAGTTGATGAAAGTTCAGCCTACACTGGTGGACTATGGGCCATGAGACACAGCTATTAATGTACAGAAATGACAGGAGCTTAAAAAAGAACTTTAGCTGAATCATTTTAGGGTCATAAAATTTCAATGTGCATAAAAATCAGGCCCATTTGTCTCAGATTTGGGGGCTGGGGAAGAGGGGTATTTAAATTCAGTGCATTGAGATAACAGAATATAATGTCTTTTTTTGTTATGCTTTAACTTAGGACCATCCATCCATCCATCCATCCATCAATTCATTCATCCATCCATCCATCCATCCGTCCATTCATCCATCCATCCATCCGTCCATCCATCCATCCATCCATCCATCCGTCCATCCATCCATCTATTCATCCATCCATCCATTCATCCATCCATCCATCCATCCATCCATCCATCCATCCATCCATTCATTTTCTTCTGCTTATCTGTGACAGCAGGTCCAGGAGAGAAACCCAAACCCTCTCCACAGCAACACACTTCAGCTGTTCCTGCAGTTTCCAAGGGCATTTCCAGGCTTGATGTAATAAATAATCTTTCTATCAAATTCTGTCTCTTCTCCTGCTTTTCCTTTAAGATGGATGCACTCAAAACACCTCCAAAGGAAAGTGAGTCAGATGCAAAGACAGCAGCTCAACTCCAAGCTCCTCAAGTTCATCTGTTCTATCTAAAAGACTGAGCTTGGCTACAGAAGAAGCTTATTTTAGCTGGTTTTACCTGGGATTTCAGTCTTTTTGTTGTGATTTATACCGTATGACCACAGGTGAAGGTTGGACCAGTAAATCAAGAGCTGAGCTGAGCGCTTTCAGCACCATGACAGACAGGAACAATGCTCTCATTAGTGCTCGTGAAACTCTGATTTATCACCCTTGTTCCATTCTGCAATCATTTGTGAACAAGGCACCAAAATATTCAGGCTTCTCAACTTAAGGCAGAGACCCACTCCAACTTAGAGGGAGCATTTCACTGTTTCTGAGCTGAGAGTCTTTGCTTCAGACTTAAGGACCCTACATACAGTTTACTATATGAAGCTGCAAAATCGACTCTCAGTTGTTGCAGTTGTGCAGTGATGGGCATTGGATTCATTAACCATTTATCAAAAGGAATCTTAGCTCCGCTAATTCTAAACAGATAAAAAGATTTTGGAAGCTAATGCTAAAACGACTGTCACTCATCCTGTGTCACATGTCTTTATCTCCTTCCAGTTGAAGACGGGTGGGATAACCACAAACCTGTTATTTTCTATTCATTTATTTAAAGGTGAGTGGAATCATTTGTAGCTAATTGGTCAATCCAAACCAGAGTTATAGCTCAGTCTCACTTGTGATACTTCCAGTTTAACACATATAAATTAAAAGCATTTTTTTCATACGGTCAGTTTTTGTATTCCTTATTAAAAAAATCTGCTAATGATGCTACATTCTACACAGCGATGCCTGACACATTCTGCACTGCTTGTAAGAGAGGATTGTTTTTATTTAATTCAAAATAAATGGCTTAAAAATAGAAGTTTTACACATGTGAATTCATTAGTCTGCTTAAAATTAGTTTAACCTAAGTTAGTGAAAGCTAATTGGTCCACTAATTGTTTCCAAAGTTAGCAAAATAGCTAATCTGATTAATGAGAAGCTCGTTCCGCTAGTAGCAGATTAGCAGAAGTGCGCCCACCACTGCGACTGCATAACAAAAATTGCGTTATTTTGTTTGCAGAGCAGCTTGACCTGCCCCTTCTCGACACAAGGCCCTGGCCAAAGTTTTTCTACCAGCCGAGTATTGTTTAATTGGTCAGAAGTTCATGTTTTTTCATGCAGAAATACGGTCAGAAAACAATGGTAGCATTTTGCTTCAACTATTTCTATTGCTTCCAGAAGCCGGTTGTTGTGTGTTCAAACAACATGGAGAGTTTTGAGGAGGAGTTGTCAGAAATTATGTCCATCTATGAATCTTCGAGACACTTATAAAAAATTCAATTGGCTAACAGCTAGATTTTGTGGACTTCATGCTAAACATCTCAAACAGAGAAAAAAATGATGACCTGTTTACGGGTTTTTTAGAGTTCTCACAATTTGGCAACTTAAACATAACAAAGAAAACCCTATAAGGACATTTAAACTGTTTTGCATCAATAATTTGGAAAGAGGAGCAATCATACCTAACCAATATTCTAGTAACCTAACTTTCTTGTTTTTCAATTAAAGTTTTGACATTTTGTATAAATTAACACTTGCACTTGCTAATCCCTCAGCAACTCATTTCAATTTGTAAGCACTTGCTCGAGGAAATGCATCCCTTGCCGTTTGGGTTTATAGAGACGCATTATTACACACCCGGTGCTCGCGATGGAGAATTGTCGATTTTGCAGCGATTAAAAATTTGCCTGACTTGCCGCATGCGAGAAAAAATAAAATAAAATAAAAAAACGCAGGATCAGCCCGTTAGTAAACAGTAGAAGCCAAAAGTTGTCTCTTCCAAAGCGCTGTGGCCCAAAGAAGTGAGGCGTCAGCAGCAAGAGTCAGAAGACGGAAGAGACAAACCGACTGATGCAGAAGAAGAGTGAGAGGAGGTTGAGTTGCAGAGAGGCAGATGGAAGAGGAGGAAATTAAGAGGAGGAAAAAGTGGGCGAATAAGTAAGAAGGAAAAAAATAGGGTAATGATATCCATGTAGTGTAGGAAGACAAATAAGAATAAACTTAAGTAGAGAAAGAAAACAACTCATGACAGTAAGAAAATTAGAACAGGGAAACACAAAATGGATGGCCACAGTCAAAAGAAGCAGTAAAGGATGGTTAAAACAACAAGAAGATTTATAACACAAAAGGATGTAGGCAGGGATGAAAAATAAAAGTCAAGGCAGCAGAAGAGGCAAAATAAAACAAAGAAAAAAAAAGACAAAGAGGGTGAAAAAAGCAACTGAACTGAAGAAGAGGAAGACAATATGAGTGTAACGCCAGTAAGGTCAAATCTGTCAAAAATAATTGCTCTAAAATGGAAGGACGTGTTAGCAGAGCGGGTCCAGAACTGAAAGGGGGGTAAAAATAGAATCCAACCTGTCTCAATATTCTCACACTTTGACTACAGCAACCATCTTGTAAGGCCGGATTTAAAATGTAAAAACAAAATCAGGTTTCGTCCTCTTTTAATAATTAAATCAACTTAAACCTGGGCCTGTCACAATAACACATTTTGCTGGATGATAAATTGCAAAAACCAATAATATTGTTTGGAGACCATTTTAAACTAATGTAATGATACCTTCCTCTGTCACCCTCACGCTGTTTACGAAATTCATGAAATGTACGTAAAGTTATGAATAAAGTTACGAATTGGTGAAAACAACACAGAACAACAGCTACCAAAGCTGTAACGCACCTCCTTTATCCAAGTCAGAACAATTTATTCTTTGTGTCTTCCTCTGGCTTCATAAAATAATTGCAGTCACCCTCACTCTACTTACAAACTTTAGTTTACTAAATTTAGGTAGTGCACAAAAAAATAAATAAAACCCCCAGCGAACCCAAAGTTTGGTGCTTTGAGGGTGTCCTGAGGCGTCGACAGCTAAAAGAAGGCGTCAGAAAACTGAAGACGCTCCTTTAGCTAAATGCTTACGATATTACGTGCCTGGCAAATATCTTACGACATTTAACTCCTCCATACGCTAAGGAGTAGAAAAGAAGTTGACACAAAGAAAACAAACAAGCAAACTAATAAAAAGTATCAGACTCATTTTAATATATTGTGCAATCAATTGAATTGCTGCTTTTCGCGGCAAGCTTATTTGAACCAAAGTGTTTGGGCAGCGAAAACGCACTAAGAAAAAAAAAACACACATTTACAGGTGGTTTTAACTGGGATTAAATGCAAACATTACGACCACGTCTCAGTCTGAGCACTCTGGCTGCTCCAACTAAATGAGATCCAGAGTGACAGGAGCGCTGATCAGATTCTGTTAGCGCACTGACACCATGATCAACACGAGCTTTCCCACTGCAGGACTGTGGCAGTCACAACAGGGGATTCACATAATTCAGCATTCAGTATGAGCCTTTTTGTTTCTCTCACACATCCGCACACTCACATGGACCGATGTGCTGAGATACAAAAACAGCAGCAGCTCCAAACACACCCACATAACTTATGAATGTAGATTTAAATCTGTAACAACACAATGGAGCTTCTAGTAGGAGATAATCTCCAGCAATCAGTTTAGAAATGGTTACTAATCGCATTGTTTTGCCATAGTTATAGAATATATAAATAGCAATCACTATCTCCATCTTCTACCGCTTATCCATAGTGGAGTCAGGGAGGCAACAGGTCCAGGAGAGAAACCCAAACCTCAATCCTTACAATTTTTCCAAAGTTGGGCCAGAGAGGATACAAAATCCCTCCAGTGGATCCTGGGTTTTTCCCAGGTTCTCCTACCAGTAGGAAGTGTCACAACTAAAGAGAAGTGTCCAAATCAGATGCTCAAACAACCTCAACTGATTCCTTTCAACGTGGAGGAGCAGCAGATCTGAGCTCCACATGGACGATGAAGCTCCTCTCTCTATCTCTAAAGCCAAGCCCGTCCACCCAACGAAGGAAGCTCATTTTGACCAATTGGATCTTGTTCTTTCAATCATAAACTGATCAAAATTAGGGATGTAAGAAAACATTGAAATCTCATGATATTTCATGTCCTGCTACTGTATCAATTCTCAGCACTGTATCAATTTTTTAAGCTTATCTTTTGGGTTATTAGCAATGTTTGTTCACTTCAACCATCAAGAGTTGTGGTTCACAAGTTGCTGTTATTACTTTGTGGGTCGGAAGCTGAACTTTTTGAAAACTACTACTATAAAATTAAATTGCTAAAGCCATTAAAATTAATAATAAGGTGGCTCAGTTGGTAAAGCTGTTCCATCTCAGCAAGATGTATTCCTGACCAGAGTAGAGTTTACATGTTCTCTCTGTGCATGTGTGGGTTTTCTCTGGGTACTCCAGTTTCCTCCCACAGACCAAAAATATGAAGGTTAGGCTAACAGGTAACTCTGAATTATCCCTAGGTGTGAGTGAGAAAGTGAATGGTTGTTTGTCTTTAATGTGGCCCTGTGATGGACTTGCGACCTGTCCAGGGTGTCCCTGGCCCCTCGCACATTTACTGGTGGAAATGGGCACCAGTGACCCCTTGTGACCCAGAAAGGAAGAAGCAGACAAAGCTAATGGATGGATGTTATTACAATTAATAAATCCTCTGTAACTTTTCTTGTGTTACATAGTTTAGGACCAAATGAATGCAATGAAAAGTTGAAGGGCTATAAGAAACATTTCCAGTGCTGCTTATTATTAGAACTTTATCATAATTACTTAATAACTAGCAAAACAATCATACATTTTATACTTAATCTGCAAACTAATATCCAAAGCTTTTCAGACTAATACATTTTTTATAGCTTAGCTAAAACCTCTACTTACATAAAGAAATTGAAGGCATCTCCCAACAAATCTTCACTTTAAAAGCATCTTTTACAGCCAGTTGCAGATTTTCATCGTGTGCAGTCCACCATTAAAGGTCAAAGTTTAAAATCAGCCACTAGAGACAGTGAGCACTGAAGACGGCAGCATTAAAACAGATGGAGAGGGAAGGTAAAGCGTTGTAGATCCATGCTGCAGATAGCAGCCAGGCTCCACTGAGAGCAGCTCTGTTATACGACTGCAGGCTACTGTGGTGGGAAAATGAGGCGGGGGGGAGAGGGATTCTATTGGTTTTCGAGGGATTCTATTGGTTTTCGGGCGTAAAGGTATGCCGGTCACTCCCACTTGCACTCACACACACAAACACACACAGAGAGGGGTTAAGGACGACCTCCCCCACCCCCTTCCTCTGTCCAGACAAGCAAGCCAACCTCTAATGCTTTACTAACCTTTATAAAGTGTGTTTTTTTGCTCTACATTAAGTATCTTCAGGTGTTTGTGCCAAAGTGAGAAAAGTTGCTTTGGTTTTGTGCTAAAATCCTAAATTCTTCTCACAAAACAATGGTTAAAGAGTGATCTTTTTATGACTTGTGTTAACTGTTCTGGGTTAAAAATATTTTGTTTGCGTATACAGTGCACTCATTCAGAAAAAAACCCAGCCATCCTTGACAATATGCACCCCGGTTGTGTCAAATTTGGGTCACCCTTTCTTCTCTTCCCTTGGAAGACGACAAAAAGGGGGACGGCTGATATTAACAATACTCCTCTTTCACCGCAACCGGAGGAGGTGGGAGGAAAGGGGTGGGAGGGTGGGATTGTTTGTCTGCTATGTGCTTTGCTGCCGTGTGTGTGTGTGTGTTTGCGTGCACTAATATTCATGTCATGTCTGTGTCCTTGGGATTTTAACATGCACAACTGATCGAGCCATTACTGGAGAAGGGGCTGGTGTTTGTAGGAGCGCATGAAGGAGCATGGCTGTGGCCCAGTGGGACTCACTTGGTGGTTAGTGACCTAGTTTGGGTTGGTCATGAGAAATCATAGACTGAGATCTGATACGGATCTTTCTAAAAGCCTGGTCTAAATTTTAGTTTGAAAGTTTTCCAGATGAGCCTTTTTTTTTTCTTTAGCAAAAAGACAATTGCTTTACTATACTATCTATCTATCTTAGCATGAAAACTGTAAAGTTGTGCCCTGTGGTCCAAATGAACTTTCTCTGTCCACAAAATCTAAATTTAGATTTTATCAGTTAGTATTTTGGAAGGTTTCGACACTTTAAGCACTAACCCCCACCTGCCACATATGGAAATTTATGAAGGAAAAAACGTTACGAGGGACAACAGCAGCTACTGAATCTGTAAAACTGCTCCTCTATCCAATCCGTAAAAAATTGATTCTTTATGTGTCTTCATCTGGCTTTATAAAATAATTGTGGTCACGCCCACCTCCACTTATGAAGTTTACAAAATTTACAGAAGCAAAATAAAAACTTACCCTCCATTGTCACACACTTGAAAACAATAAACTAAACCTAAAAACCTGCAGAGAGAAAAAGTTTAGATCCAACTGTAAAAATTGGACCAAACAAAGTCAAACTTAACGAGCTCAGTCCAAACAGTTATGATACTGTAATACAGTGTATGCCATAAATTAGGAAGTTATTGCTTTAAACAAGAAACATCCTTATCTAAAGCCCTGGAGGATATTTTTCATTCACCATCTTTTCTAAAATGCTGTGATCAAAGACACTGAACTTCTAACATCTGTCAAAGTTTTGAGCCTTCGGAAATTTAAACTTTCAACTTTTCTGGCACCATTTTGCTTCTCTAAAAGCAGAAGAAATAAAAACCATTATCTCCTTCAGGCCTGTGTTTGATAAGCTCCAGGTTCGTTTGACATTTTGGCATGCTGTCTTGAATCCAAATGCCACTGAATAATAGCACTCGAGTTTGTCACACTTCAGCTCCTTTTGAGACACTCCTCTATTAAATGAAAGAAAAAATGAGGAACAAAATAAGGCATTCAAGTGTGTTTAGCCTGATTCGTGCAATGTCACTGTTAATTAAAACTTTTAATAGAAGAGGAAGAGTAACTAAAAATAACCAAACTGACTCATTTCACTGCAGTAAAAGATAGATTTGTGGTTTTAAGGCTAACAAATAACCGATTCATACAGGTCAAATTGTAATAAAAGTTAGAAAAGAAGGAACAAAATAAGGCTTCATTTTGAAATCAATCTTTTTTTGTTTTTTCTCACATTCTAACAAAAACTGCTTATAGTTTCATGCTGGTAACCATTTCAGCACAGGATCCCCCAAAGGTCCCCTCATCACAGCCTCATTAGGTCAGCCTAGGATTACCAAACGTTCAGTGCCTTTCAAAACTTTGACTGATTTCAATACATTCAGTGGCCGTTCAAAAAAAACTTTGAATGAACCTTGAACAAATATTAAGAAAAGCTTTGAAAAAAAAAACTAAATAGACTGTTTTAAACTTTTGCACAGTGCTGTAAAATGGACCAAAAGCTATCACAATGTGAGACAATGGTGTCATTGGGTCTGCAGTCAGATTTATAGGAAATTTTAGAAATGAAGATGAGATGAAATGTAGGATGTTATCAGAAACCTTCAAGTTAGAGATAAAAGAAAAAGCCATGCTGGTTTGGATGTCGCCCAAATGAACAAAATCTGCAAGATGTTGGGGAACCAGGACATTCTGATGAGAAATAAGCTACTTGTACAAAATACTCTTGAACAAGGGCAGAGAACTTTAGAGAAGTCGTAAAGAATCAAGATGTCAGTGGTCATCTGAGCAAACTAGCTAACTATATATTAGGCATCAAATGCAAAATAATTGAATATTTGAATATTTTATCCCTTTTATCCATTAAATATTTTATCTTATCTTATTTTTAGTGTTTTAATTACACGAGGTTCCAACATCATTGGAATTAGGGTTATAAAAACCAATACGAAACAACTTTACTGTCACACATGATAGCTTTTTACTCTTGACTCTGGTTTACTCTCAAGTGGCATCCATTATCATCATTAATCCTAAAATGCATTGTGTCATGTATTGGAAATGTGCTTCAGTGAAAAATGTAATAAACATATAATTGTTAAAAGTATTTAGATGTGATCACAAACAACAACTTTAAGCAGAATAGTATTACTTTGCAGTGTCTGTAATCCAAATCAAGCACAGCACATATTTCTATGCATGAGTAAAAACTACGACTTAATCTGTGTCATGGTCGGTCCCGGTACGTGTCGGAACAATAAATCAAAGCAGTGCAGTATGACAACAGGATCTGACTCGCTGACATAATAAATCGAGCCTTAAGCTGTCAAATCAAACAGATTTAGAAGTGGCGTGTGTGGAGAGCCAACACAAGCTGCCAGAACCTGCCTATCTCCGCTCTGATAACAAACTGTCAACAACCCAAATGAAGTTTCATAAAAAAAAGGCCCACTTCACAGGGAATACCATCGGTTTAATGTTCATAAAAAAAGAGGACTTAGACGACAAAGTTGTGCACATTGGTGATGCTTCAACTGAAACTCGGGGCGAAGGTATTCACTTTCATCCAGTTGTACAACTGAGACAAACGTACCACATTTAAAAAGTGAATCGATGCAAGTCCCATACCTTCAGAAACAATTCATCTAAAAATAAGCGGAGCATGAGAAGAACTATTAATATTTTAGCATTGCAGAATGATTTGTCATAAAACTACTTAGAGTATTACTGTGGTTTGACTGGCTTTAAAGTGTGACACGGGTAAAAGGAACAGAATTTTCTAAAAAGGGTTGGTCCTAGTAAAGAATGGCAGAAGACACATCTATCATTAAAACTGGACTTTAAATACAAAAATAGGGAAGAACTCTCAAATTATAAATGTTTATATACAGTACATACACATACATACAGTGTGTAAATGAATGACTGTAGTGTAAAGCGCTTTGGCGTCCCCATGGGGCTTGATAAAGCGCTATATAAGTTCAGTCCATCGTTTACCATTTATCGTTAAAGCCCCCCCATGCTTGGGCATACTTCATTCTGCAGAGGTCTGCGGGGACTCAATGCGAAATTGAAGCAGATGTCTGTCGGAGCTTTTTTCACAGTGTCAGATCCGTTTTTACATTCACGTCCTCAGTGTTGCGCAACAAATTGCCCGGCTAGTTCCTATTGAATTATTTTGTATGCGACACCAAGCAGATAAAGTTGAAATATGGTGTCATCTTGTGGATGAAATTAAGTCAAATTTAGAAGAGCATCTCACTGAGGAGATTAGAAAACATAGAAACTATATGATGCATCAATGAGGGAGTATAAGGACTTTCAGAGAGTAAAAGATTTGTGGGAAAAATAGCTAAGACCCTGGGTAAGGTAAGTACTTTTCTTTTGTTTTTTTAAGCTAAAAGGCTAGCTGTCTCTTCCTCCTCCTCACCAGGACTGAAATTGTGAAAAAAGAATGTTGTCAGTATGCTTGAGTATAAAGCTTCAACTGTCCGTGAACAGTACGTGCAGAGTCTGCAACAAGCATAGTACGCCCAAGTATATGGGAGCCTTTATTACGATTGGGCGATACTGGTGAAACTAATAATCACGATAAACTGTGACATTTAGCCAATAATGATTAATATCACGATTAACCCCCTGGAAGTCCCTGCAAGTGGGGTCTATGCAGTCAACTCAAACCTCAAATAGTATTTGAATATTAACATTTCCCTATAGCTCGCAGGGAAAATATAAATAAATGAAGACGTTTTAACTACAAATCATTTTTTAGGTTGCTATAGCTCAAAAAACTGCTTCTTCAAGATTATATTTAAGACAGTGCATTCAAATGATAAATTAATAAGGCATTTTTAACTATATTTTGATAAAAGGCAATTATTACTAGCGTTTTAATCAAAACACTAATTCACCACATCCCAATTTGAGACTTAATCCTTGGTTCGATGTGATGGGTCACTGTTAGTTTAGTCAGTTTAGGTGTGCTTTAATCAAAACAATGAGGTGATTTTTGAAAGTGAAGCTGTAGCTGTTTGAAATGGTGGATGAAGCCACAAAGATGGAGTCAGCCGCAGTCAGAACCTTTTCAGAGGAGGAAAGCTCAAAGGCAGTGATGGAGGGAAATGAGACAAGTGAGACTAAAAGGAGGAAGTATGTGAGCATTATTTGTTTTAGAAGAGGAAAGAGACAAGGAGCGTCAATCATACTACCAGGGAAATCCCCAGTAGTCCCGTATACCAGTCCACTCAGTGGCACTAATTATGAATCAATGACAGTCTTGATCCAATTTTGCCAAACCCTATACATTATATTGATTCAAAACCAGTCGTTTATTCTACTATAAAGTAGAGGTGTACGATGGAATCAATAAAATTGTTCAAAATTAGTCCGAGTCATGCTAAGTGTAAAAATTATTATATATAAATTATATGAAAATTAGCCTGTTCTGACTGACCATGTAAGACCTTATTTTGTAATAACAATGCATTAAGTAATAATGTAATAAAATCAGGCTTCAAACTGTAATAAACTTGCGCTAAAACCGCATCATAATTGACACAAAATGTAATAAAAGTCTTCAACGCATTATGTAATAACATTATTACATTTTGCGGCAATTATTACAAAATGTGGTGGTGTAATAATCTGGTGCATCATATAATAAACAATCAAAAACCAGTATTTCTGTTCATCCTAATCAATATACTTGTAATAACCGTCATGTTGCAAATACTACATAATTAAATCTTTATAACTTTGGTCAAACACAGAGTTTTTCATCATTTATTTGCATTTTCAGATTTACTGTCCTGATCCTGATTTTAAATGTCTTGTCTTAATAAATGTGTGTTCACTCATTCAAATTTGGCAGCTTATGAACTTTGAGCAACCGAGGTTAGCATCCAGAGTGGAAGTTTGCTTTTACAAGCTTGTAGAGGATTTCTGAGGGAAAAACTGCTCTGAGTTGAAATTCATTTCGATCACAAGAGTTCCAGGATAACATTTTTGGTGCACTGTCAGATCTGGCTTTTTAAATCTTGGCGTGTTTTGTTTTGTAATAAAAAAATGAGCACTGACAGTGTTTCACCTCATTCACTTCAACAGAACTGGACTGATAACTCAGATCGTTTGAAGTAGGCTTCGGTGGAAAGGTTATGAATAAATAATATGTTACCTGTTGTGGGTAGCTCTTTGAACGACCCCGTTTGAAGAAATAAAGTTTAATTCCAACTGGACTGACAAGCGAACCACTAGTTTGGGTGGAACTATGATCAAAGTGGTGCCATCTTTAAATTTAAACTTTAGTTTAAAAAATTACACTTTTATTAATTAGATGGTGTAGGTTATTTAGCAGCAACAACTAGCTGTGGCACTTCCGGTGCAGCCTGAGATAAAGCAGGAGTATCACAGTATTTTTGCTGGAATAACCATTTAATATGGAACCAACAGTCTGGTAAAGGTTATAAAGTTTTAATTTAACTTATTTCAAGACAGGCTCACTGGCTACTTTTTCTGCAACCTAGTTGTACTGGGAAGTGGGAATTTCCCTAGCCTGGCCCTTGCCTTCCTACACAGTTCTGCTCACAGTTCTGTTTCCCTTCACTGCTTCGTCTGGGATTTCTCCCACAGACAAAGATTTCTTCAGGAGAATTTTCGTCCGGGCCAATCAGAGAACAGAATGTTGATTTTCTGCGCAGTGTCTGCTTGTAGTTTATTTTACCTGGACCAATCAGCAAACAGAAGGCGGGGTTTTGAATTACGTCGATTTTCTGTGCAGTGTCTGCTAGTTAGTTTAGCAATGGCAGTGGAGTTAATGTTAATAAGGCTTCCACATTAAAATAAATTTGTCTGAAAAAGCAGCAGCTCTCATTTACAGCCATCTTGTTTGGCTCGGTACTTCTCTCCTCTCAGTAGGGTTGTTTACAG
The DNA here is from genome assembly GCA_031762495.1 of Anablepsoides rubrolineatus. NCBI lineage: Eukaryota > Metazoa > Chordata > Actinopteri > Cyprinodontiformes > Rivulidae > Anablepsoides > Anablepsoides rubrolineatus. Next base: position 5,014,956 of record JARVGW010000001.1, on the reverse strand, counting down.
CGCACGCGATTTCCGTTAGCTTCTTAGCTTAGCCAACCCGTCACAGCGGAGCTGGCACACATACGTAGCGGCCAACCGATCCAATAATTTTAAACTTCAGCAGAAGCCACGCCTCCAGCAAAAATCACTTCTCTATAACCGAGAGTCCAGACCCTCAAACAAAGCAAAGTGAAGAACAAGGGTCTGGTTTTTACCAGGCTAGAATTTCCCACTTTATGAGTCATACATTTAAACTAGAATGCTCCTTCAGTGGGAATTCCCTGTCGGAAAGTGGGAGAGTTCAGAATTGAAGATGGCAGCTACTCACCACAACTCAACAATGAGTAAAACTCTCTTACTTTTATTAGTATTTCTGTATTATTTATTTCACATTCAGTCAGTCATACACGTAGTACTTTTCAGTGTTTATAAGAAGACATTAAAATGCTATTTCTATGCGGGAAATACCAAGTAAAACTCAGTTATTATTTGTTAGCGGTGCTCAGCTGGAGCAAACGTGACGTTTTGTGTTTTGTGTTTAAAAAATCATGGAATGTGGAAAAAAACTATGTTTATTTTTAAAATGAACCAAAATGATTCAATTTAATGAGGTAATAGCTTCAGTGTCATTATAAAAATGACCAAAGAAAAGACAAACTAAAATACCTTGTGTAGTCAAATTAACTCATGACAGTAAATGAATGCGTATGACAAATCAAATCAAGGAGAAATAACACAAAAGAGTTCATCTCTTCAAAACCCAGAATGCTCATTTCAGTCGGGAGGGTGTTGACAATCAAGGCCAACACTGTTGCACACACAGCAGCAATGGTAAAATAAATCTTGCTGGAATCTTTTAGCCACAGGAAGCTAAATCTCAGCAAAAAAAAAAAAAGCAGTAGATCAGTCTAACACCAGAGGTAGACAGCCAGCTTCATAAATATGGAGGGCAGGGTGTTGAGGAGCGAGTAAGAGTATGAATATTTTATGGATCTGAGGCCAGTGGGAGTGTGATGGTGAAGATGGCCAAAGAGAGCAAATACAGCTGGTTATTTCCAAGTTATATAACACACACACCCAAACAGGTGGACACACAAAGCGCAGGACACCGCTGTGGAAACGGAAATCTTACACGAGGACGCACACAGGCGTGTATTTTTAAGCGAGTCGAAGGCACACAGAAGCGCACTCAGTCTGAGCAATGAAATGAAGCGGCAGGAAAAAGATGAATGGGTAAGCGCACATATTCGGAGCAACCATTGATGTTGTCCACCCACGACTGTTTTCATCCATCTTATTTTCATCGCACACAAAGATGCCAGCCCGTCTCAGACAATCGCTGGCTTAATACACACATAAACACGCACAAAGGCAGTGGAGGAAAGAGAAGAGACAGGACAGTGATGTAAGAGGCAACGCGATGTACTGTAGAAGCACCAATAGCACAAAAATATCTGTCATTTGAACTACTAAAGCTCATAATGTTTAAATATACTCTTGTTGATGTATTCCATAAAAAACTTCAAACTGATCTCTTTGCGTTCTTTGTTAAAAAAAAGAGTGTAAAGCTAAAAAAAACACCCAAAAACTAAACCTCAAGTTTGGAACAAGTGTTGGGGTGATTTGTGACAGGAAGACAACTACAAGTGTTAAAAGGAAGGTTTATAAGATAGTTTAATGGTGGGGGCAGAGCTAGGACTAGCTGAGGTGTTAATCTGTATGTTTTTTTCCTTATTTATTACAAACGGTTGATAAGAACATGTACCATGTTTTCTGGACTATACAGTATATCGCATTAAATTCAAAATTTATTTCACAAGTCCAAGAACAGACATTTAACCTGGAAAACAACAACACATTGAATGTAACAAACCAGCACTCGCTGGTTACCGGTAAGTTCACCGATCTCATTCCGCATCCCGCGATTAGCTTACTTTTTTTTATTGACTGCTTTTTTACTCCGTCTCTCGTATGTTTCTCATTCACGCCAAATGTTCTTCCTGTTGCTTGATTACAGTTTTGGGCTGCACGTTTTTTGTTTACCATTACAGAAACAACATTACAAGTGTCACAAGCCTACATCGCCCTCCTGTGACTGTAGATGGTAATGTTTACTGCTTGCTTCATTTTAGTCAGTGACCTTTTGCATCAGTCTAAAAATGCATCCTGAAGAGGAACTATAAGTCATAGGATGAACCAAACAATAAAATAAGTACGACTTGTTTGCGGAAAATACAACAATCTGTTTTTATTGTGAGGTAACCAAAATCACAAGACTAGTTTAACATCATACAACATCATAGAGGCAAAGCTAAGATGGTTTGGACATGTGCAGAGGAGGAACAATGGATATATTGGACATAAGGTTTTGGATATGGAGCTGCCTGCTAAGGAGGAAACGAGCAAAATGACAAAAATTGGGTTCATGGATGGACTGAAGGAGGATATACAGTGGGTCGGTGTGATCGAGGAGGCAGAGGCAGGGTGAGATGGAGGCACTGTGCAGAATCCTCAAGAAAGCAGCCAAAAGAAAAAAGTAGATATAAAAGTTTATTTTTTGTAGTGGGTAACGTTGAATCACAAGTATATAAACTGCTTAAAAACTCTGAAAATGTTATATTTTTTCCCATTAAAAGGATTTTATTGAGTCAACAAACACTGTAATGTCTAGGTTAGTGAATTTTATTATATTACATTTGGTATTATTGTTAGATATCCTTAGAAAGTACCAATACGGATTGTTTTACATAAAGTCTTCTGCAGGCTTGATAATGGTCATATCTGTTACATAAAACAAATCAGCAACAACTAATAGTAGTTTGACTTCTTGAAGGGTTGAACTTGTCTATTTTCCAGTTTACAACTTCAATTTAGGTTAGGAAACAGAACCTGGACCGATCCTCATTAACTAAGTTTCTTTTGCTTTTGAGATTATCTGGAAAAAATGTTCAATCAGCAGATGCTTTGGGGAAATAGTTGTACACAGCAAATACTCACAAATCAGTCACCTACAATATAATGTTATTCTTGTGTGTTTATTACAAACACACTTGACCAGTCTTTCTGGACATCGTAAACAATGCAGCCAAATTAGAGGCCTTTTACTTTAAGGGCAGCAAATGTCCTGCAGAGACTAGGTGAAGGGAGAACACTGATTGTTCCCACACCTTTACCTGTGCAAACATAATGATGTCTCAACACTACTTTGTTTTCATTAACGTCAAACAGGGATATGATATTAATTGGTCTCAAACGGGTGAAAACCAGAACAGCGCAGATGAGATCTGGCCTGAGAACAGCAGGCCGGAGAGGCAGCCTCTGTATGCAGAAACCTGGTCCCACAGCACAGAACTCTGAGGAACATGAGCTCCACCACAACATGAGCAAAACTGCTTAACAAGCTCCTTCAGCCTACAGAGACCTTTAGGGCAGAAAATGGTTCTTTTTGGATTAATTGTTGTTATCCGATTTAATTTAAAGAAACAACTGGGTTCCTTTTTATTTGATGTGGAGGGGGTTGCAGAACCAGGAATTTAATTAGATATTTGATTTGAATAAGCATTAATTCTACAAGAAAAACATTAGATCAAATGTGTCAAATTCAAGGCCTGCGGGCCAAATATGGCCTGTCACTGCATTTTATGAGGCCCATGAGAGTTTCAAAGATGTATGAATGTCTTAAAATAACTACATTTCCCATAATGCATGTTGATTATTTTACCACAGGGTTCAAAAGTAGTCGTCAGCTGGTAAAATTGACATTTCGCTGAATTTTAGCCAGCTACTTTTGCTGTGTCCCAGTTGTACTGGGAAGTGGTAATTTCCCACCTACAATTTGTAAATTTAAACCGGAACCCTCCAATGGGAATTCCCTGTTGGAAAATGAGAGAGTTTAGAATTCAAGACTGCAGCTACTCACCAAAACTCAATAAGTAAAACTCTCTTACTTTTACTTTTAATAGTATTTCTGTATTATTTATTTCACATTTAGTGAGTGGTACACGTAGTACTTTTCAGTCTTTATAAGAGGACCTGTTAAAACGCTGTTTTTATGCAGGAAATACCACATAGAGCTCAGTTAATGTTTGTTAGCGGTGCTCTACCTGTTGCAATGAGACAAGGAACGTGATGTTTTGTGTTTAGTCAAAGTTAAACACAAACATGTGGAAGTTAATTACAACTGGCCCTTTGAGGGCCACCATAATGCTCATGCAGCCCTCATCAAAAATTAATTTGGCACTCCTGGTTTAGATTAATGTAGTTTTATTGAAACAAATTACAACTAAATAGTAGTTTGTGCATCTGTATTCACTCCCCTTGCTTCAAGCTCCCAACCATTACCTCCAGATGCCACATAACAATTTAAATCAGAATCAACTGTGAACAATCTAAGATTATGATCTTAGTTTGAACACCTGTTCTGACAGTTCTGAGGATTAACACCAGGTCCACGCCGCTAAGTACAGCATTAAGTTCCACCACCCCACAAGAGGCAGCTTGAAGAGCATGGAGCTCTCCACGTACGTAACTCCTCATTTGACTTCATTAATGTGAACCGTTATTACGAAGTATTACAGAAACAACATATTATTAGAAGTATATCAAGTGAATACCCTTATAAATTTAATTAAAGGCAGTCAACAAGAAACTTTGCAACAACCAAAGAATAAACAGATGGCATATTAAACTAATTATGCACAAGTGTGTACAGAAAATGGAGGGATGGATGGATATTAAACTTCAACTAGAAAACAAATTTATCTTATACATAGATGAGTTGGTTTTATGCTGGCCTCAAGGTATTTAAGAACCAGTTTTCAGCTGCACTAGAAAACAGCATTTCTCAGTAAAGTTGGGGTAATGATTTAGCTGGACCTTCTAACAGACTCATACAAACAATTTAAGGATTTATCACTCTGAAGGAAGTTTGTTTCAGCTGCTTCTATCAAGATCTTGATTTTATGGTCAGGTGAGGGTTGTTACAAAGATGGAGCAGAAATTTAAGAACTTTGTTTCCCAGCCTAGCTCTTTTTTCACTTCAACAGACCGGACCAGGGCTTTTATTACTGTGTATGAGGCCCCAAATCTGTTGGCTCATCTCCCATCTCTCCTGAATGAGACTCTTGGATACTTTGTCTCCGATTGAGACTCAAAGTTACATCCATACAAACACTACCAAGGTTCATGTAGATTTTATAACACAGGAAAACTTTGCTGATCTCATATAAAAACGAAATGCAAACAGCAAAATCAAACAGAATCAAATAGCTTGTCCTCTTTCATCCTTGACTGTGGGTCAAACTATTGTCTGCCTAGCCCCGCCCCCATCGTTACTATTTGTTACAATCTAGTATTCAAGTGTAAGCATGTTTATTACAGAAAATACAAAACCATTATATTCTTTTATGTGAGTAACATGCTGTTTATTAAAAAATATATATTTGAAGAAAAAAATAAAATCATCGTCAGAGTGATGACACACCCCCTTTGAAGCCCCGCCCCCATCATAACTATTTATTACAAAATTGTAACAAAGCATCAAGTACTTGAATTTAAGTATGTTTATTAAAGAAAAAAATGATCTTCTCTTTTCTGAGTAACTTGCTGTTCAATTTAAAAAACATATATATATTTGAAGAAAAGAATGAATAATAACTAAGCAATGATATGCCCCCTTGGCAGCCCTGCCTCGGGGGGTGTAGGGATGCATGTATATAAAGTGGTCAACCTCAACTGATAAAAATTTACAATTGCAGGAACAATTCATCAGTTAACTGCAAATCCAGCCAAAAGTATAAAGATTTACCAATAATTATTTGTGGATTTTTTTCTTCTTTTTTTAATTACGCTGTATATCAAAACAATTCATTAAAGAGACGTTCTTGTGTGGAGAGATGGAATTAGCCATGACTGGATTTTTTTTAAATAAACTATCACAATAAATAATTTGCCAAAATGATTAAATGTAATGAACTGAATCACTTCTTCACTCAAATATTGAAGGTTGCCATGCTGCTTTTCAGACCACCCACTCCCCCCCACCCCCCCCTCATCCAGCTGTTATTATTTTAATGGAAAGGACACAGAAAGACACAGACAGCGTGAGTCACATGAAGGGAGACAGAAAACGAGTGAGAAACCCAACTGGTTTGGAGGAAAATACAACAAGCAGATACCTGAAAACAAACAGTAATTCTTGTTCCCTTAAGCAGCAATTTGCATAAACACACACAGGATGATCACAACAGACAGCGCATCATCTTCTGTAAACAAGAGATTATTGTTAAAACGACATCATTCCTACCTTTAAAAACCAAAACAAGGACTTAGATCCTTCACACAGAGAGAGGGACCCACAAACACACCAAACCAGATCCATCATCAGAGCTCATTCTGCTTCAAAATCATTCAATCCATTACTGCAAGGTGAACGCAACACACACCTTTAGCTGTGTTTTTCTTAGCCAGCCAGCAAAGACACACACACACAAACACACCTTACAGTACAAAAAGTACACGAGAAAAGCGGAGGGAAAAACACACACACACACGTTCATGCACTGCATAGCTGCATGGTGAAGGTGGTCACACACCCATATCAGCGCAGTCCAACGCCACACATGTAAACACTTTCCACACCGCCCCTGCCTCGGTGCCTCTCCCACCCACTCAAAACACACACACACACACACACACACACACCTTTCTTTCCTCCCTTCATCCCTTGCACGCACCCACCCGTCATCCCCCTCTGCTTCTCCATCCTTACCTTGCAGCAGACTCTGGAGGTTGAGCTGCGCCTGCTGGTGCAGCTCCTCGACACACTCCGGCCTGCTCCACGAGCCGAACACGTTCACGCTCTGTTGCCATGGAGACCTGAAATGGGCCGCGCTGCCTCCGCCGCCGCCGATGATGCTGCTGCTGCTGCTGCCTCCGCCGCCGCCGCTGTGGTTGCCATCGCCGTGGCCGCTGCCGCTGCCACCGCCGCGCCTCCCGCTCTCTGCCTCAAGACCGCTGGTGGCTGGAGGGGAGGAGGGAGATGGGTGAAGAGGAAAAAAAAAAAGGAGGGAGGGAAAAGGAAACGTGTGGAGAAAGTGATGGATGGACGGAGAGTTGAGCAAGGGGAGATATATGGGGGGGGAAATAATTTCATTGCAAGTCAGGTGAGGAGGGGAAAGCAATAAACAAAAGAACACAAACAGATGGAGGGAAAATATAGAGGAAGTTAGGAGAAGAAGACAAACAATTCAAATATGAAGAAGAGTATGGTCAAGAAAGAAGATTATGAGGAAAAAAAACAGGTAAAAGAAATGAAGAAACAGAAACAATCAGTATAGGGAGTGGGGGGGTGGATGGAAGGAGGAGGGACAGAGGAAAAAAACACATGTAAATAAAATAGTTGGAATTTGCATAACTAATACCCAAAGATGTAGATTACATAATCCATTTTGTTGTCAGGGAGAACAAGAGTCCAGGAAGGGGGGGGGGGGGGGCAAAGAAGGATGGATGAACACAGGCAGAAAACAAAATAATGAGGATTTAGGGAGAAGAGGAGGAAAGGAAGGTAGAGAGTAGATTTGGAGGGGATTCAGAGAGGAGAGCACTTAATTAGCGGGAGTTGGACAAAGATAGAGGGACGGTATAGAGAGAGAGAAAGTGAGGACGTGGGGAGAAGAATGGATTAGGGCAGGCTGGTTGGAGAGGAAAAAAAAAAGATTTGTGGTTTTAGGAGAGACACAAGAAAAAGTGTGGGAGGAGAGGGAAAATAGGGATGATATTTTAAGGGAGAGTAAATAGAAGACTGAAGGCAGCAAGAGCAGAGATGGTAGGAAATAGGAAGGAAAGCAATATCAACAACAGAAAAAGACAATCAAAATACCCCCCCCCCCCCCGAGCGATCACAAATGCCCACTCAACATCTACATGAATGAAGACGTTGCCTTGAAGCTAAGCTGATGACATAATTTGACACTAGTATCTGACAGAAAGATGATTAACAAACAAAAACCCTCTAATGTCAAAGCAGATCAGTATTGCTTGAGTCTGCAACTACAAAAACATCTTACCTCCCTCCCACCTCATTTCCCATTACTGCATTGTGTTTGTTTTGACAGTATGGGTCTCTCTTTTCAGGTACAACAATAAAACCATTTCAGGGGGTTTTCACACCTGATAAACTCAGTCCGATTGAGGAGCAAAGTTGCAACATTTGTTTACATTTTCAATTCGTGTTCACACATGCATTTGGTCAAACGAACCGAACCCTGTGAACAATCTGCTCCCCCACCTCGCCTGTGGTGGCGCTGCACCAAGAACCACTGAAGGAAACAACATGAAAAGCTCTGAAGAAAACAAACACTCTTCAACAAAGGGCTCAGCATGAGCGGAGGATGAGGCAGAACCAAGGAGAATGTTGTTTTTCACACATGGTAGATGAGACTGCTCCATATGGGGCATGCACTGAGTAGAACTTCAGAGCATTGATGTCCACCTTCCAAAGATGCTGAGTATCTTTATTACTGTTATTACACATGTCCTGCGCTGTAGTCTGTGCTCAGCTTGGCATTCACATATGCATTCGAACCGCACCAGAGTTCACTTTAACCGAACCGAGACCTAGGTTTTGGCAATGATGGCATGTTTTTAAGATGGGATGCCACAAATGGTCCAGTTGTGGTTTGTGTGGTGCTTGCCCATGCAAGGAAGACCTCTGGAAACCACATCTGGATCATCAAAAGGCCATCAAGTGTTAGCGCACGTGGGCCAGAACTGGGCCAGACCAACTTTGCTTTGTGTTTACAAAACATCTTCTTCAACCTCTCTAAAATGTAAGGATTTGTACGAAATGTAATAACGGAGATGTTAGTGTAGCTTTTTTTTTTTCATGTTAGACTTATTTGAGCCAAATTTCAAACAAGCAGCAATTAAATATCTACACAAGTCTGATCTCTTCCAAAGAAGACTGTTTCGAGATGGAGGTGTGGTTCAAAGGTAATTAAAGTTTAAAGGAACGCGTCCCTGTAGTTCAGCTATATTCTCCAGTGGATGGAACAGTAAGTGTCACGTCTTGTTTGGTGTAAAGCAGCCGTCTCTCCTCACAAAACCTGTCACTGGGCATGGAATTACAATTTCACCGGCCCAGCTTCCTGCTTCATCTTCCAAAGCAGCTTTCTCACAGTCAGCTCCCACCACAGAGAGCTACTTATGATACAGAAGTGCCCGTCAGTTAGCATCAGCTGGAGAGAACAAAGATAATCGTGTATGATTTATAATGTGCCGTCTAATGAACGCTCGCCATGGAGGCCATGTTATTTTAATTTGTCTCTCCTTTGGAGCTTTAAATACTCTCACTTTAGGTAAATCAACTGCACTTTCTTTTGCATTGCTTCTTATTATTACATGTTTGCTAATTGTGTTGTGTGACTTTCCTGTAAGCTAAATACCCCATTAGGGATCCTACCTTTGGAAGCCCCTTACCATTAACTTTCCTCTTTATTTGTATATTTTACTCCACTGGGTTCTACCTCAACAGATGTTTAATCAAACAATGTGTTCTGGTATTTTAAAAAAGTTAAATACAGGACTCTGTGTGGGTGAGTGTTCATGCATGTGTGTAGTACTTATGTGGTAATGTGCTGGTGTCGAACAAGCCTCGGGAGTTTCTAAAAATGTGGCACAGATGACAGTAAATGGTAGCTCTAGATCTAGAGGGAGAGAACTGTTAACTACCTTATCTACTGTTACACCTCTGAGACGCCACTGTCACTGTGATTTCTCGCTGCTCTCACAGCAGCATCAACACAAGAAGGAGCCATCGTCTATCTAACAAGGTTTTTCACAGCCCGGAAGCCTCACAGGATGCAGGCCGAAGTCCAAAACACACCAACACTCATTTAGCGCAAAAAGCTAATTTGTAAGTACAGCAGGAAGAATGGCGAACATTCAAGGTCTTGTCATTAGGGGGTTCAAACGTTTCAGGTTGGAGACTATTTAGAAAAAATAGAGGGATGATCATCTATAGGGAAAAATTGAAATTTAGAACATAAATACAGATTTGTCAGCCTTTATTTGCATTTGGAACACGGCTGGGAGGATGTTTGAAGAGTCCAGATTTGGCAGTTTTCCATTGGTCTGGTTTGGTTCTGTTTTGAGTTTGTTTTCATTTTCATTTTCTGCGATTAGCTTCTTGTTTCCAGTTTCTTCCATGTGTTCCCTGCTAGTATCAACATCTTTCCCTCCGTCAGTCATCCACAGTCCTGCCATGTCCACTCGCACCTGTTCTCTGTATTATTAGCTGCAGCCATTCTTCCCATCAGCACCAGCCCATATAATCCTTCTGTCTTGCTTCACTCAGCAGTCGAGCATTGTGCAGTATTTATGCCAAGTCTTGGTCTCTTTGTGCCTCCTTCTTTATTTTTCTATAGTTTTTTGTAAGTTTTGCTTCCTTTTTAGTTTTTAGTTTAGTTAAGCTATAACAGCTAATCAACCTTACTACAACACTGCAACATGTCTGTAAATTTTACAGATATTGAAATAAAAAACTTTATGTGGAAGTCATCCTCAACATACTTTGCAATAACAAAAGATATCTTTATGTGAAAATTTAGGATGTAAATCAGCTGGAAACATTGATTTAACAATTAACATTTCACTTCTGTTTTTATTTGCTCCCATTATCATTTCTTAGGCTTAGGCACTAACTCTAACAATTGAATTTAGCTAATATTTATATTTATTTTTTGCATAAATGCTATATTTTACCCCCCTTTCTCTGTTATGTAACAGTAATGTCATCAAAAGGAAAAATATGGAGAACTGGATGAAGGACAGACACAAGCCTCTAGGCACCTTTGAGGAGATTTTTTAAAAAAAAGTTATCCTCTCAGTCCTTCTAAAAATAAGGAAAGAAAATGTTTGGGGGGAAAGAATGCTGCACAGTTTGGTTCAGTGGTCAGAGAGAAAACACATAAATCTTACAGGTTCAGTATTTACAAAAGGTAAAGAGTTATATGTATATAGTCATCCAAAAACACAAGCTATGAACATTTTTTAATAAATAAAATGTTAAGATTAAAGCTCACTTATAGCAAAGTCAAAAAGTTCTGAATAAGGCCTGTGGCAGATGGTTGCTCATCCTGAGTCTGGTTCTGCTACAGATGTCTTCCTTTATTCTGCTGAATTAAAATTTTTAGGTACTTAATTGGGATTTTTTTTTTTGCCAGATAACATGTTTACCAATCTCAATGTTATAAATGTGTCTGTATTTATTTGGATTTTTACTGGACTGCATCAAAAATGAATGAGTTAGGCTGAACGACAAATGTAAATAGGACTGAAATGATGAAACTAGTCTCCTAAAGTCACATCTGAAAGAGATACAGAGTCCCCCTGTCACATAAAGTGAGGTCAATAAAGTTATTTTGTATTGGCTGATCTGCGCGTGCGCATAGCAGTGTTACAGCGAAAGTGAAAATGAATAGAGAGAAGAAACCGAATGAGGCTGGCCTCTGTGTTGCGTTCTTAGATTACCTGTGAATCGTGAAAAAAACACACAAGAGCTAAACAGTTAGCTAGCTAGCACATGGTAATGTTAGAAGGCGGAAATGCTCCGGGTAGATTGTTGGCACAGAGAATGAGTCACATACTGTACTTATTTATTTTACTAATGGAGCTGAATTTACGCTAGAATTTATGTTCCAAAATTATTCAGTCGTACTGTTCTTAGTCACTTAGCTTGAAAACTCATGAAAAAGCACGAGAAAGAAAAAAATTTAAAGCATGGGTGAATCTCTGAAGTGTACGTGATAAGGCACTATATAAGCTCAAGCCATTTACCATTTTACCATTTACTTTCTCAGCTTGGTCCTAAAACAGTGGACGGTTATTGGTGGGTTAGGGGTTAGATTTAAGGCTAAAGAACATATTAAGTTTAGGTTAAGGTTAGACATGTACTGGGGGTGGTTAGGTTCAAGGACAGGGCCTGGGTTGGACTACAGAGACAAATGATACAATGATCTAGTCATGATAAGAATACAAATTTGTGTGTCTGTGTGTGATATGTGAATAAGTTTCTGTCAGGCCTCTTACTAATTTATTCCCTTCTGTGTGCGTTGGAGTGTCAGCAGGGAGAACACAGATTTAGACAAGCTGTTATTACTGCACGCACACTCACACAGACACCTCCTCCACACACACATACACAAATGGATAAACAAACTTTTAACAATGGATGGTAAAAACTAAATCCTTTTCATATGTAGAAAATATTGGACAGTTCTCAGCTCAAATCCGGACCTTTACATGGGCGTGAATGTGTTGGTGAGCTACTGGCTTTTAAGCTGCTCTAAAGAAAGTGTTCAGTCCACAGCAGACCTGTTTATGTCCGTCTAAAGTAATGCCGTCACTTCTGACCAAAAGCCCTGGGAAAAAAACTCTGTGCGTGCGCCTTGTGTTTACTCTCGGTTAATAAAAACTGTGCAGTAAACCTGATTTACAGACTGCACCCAGACCTAAACGGAGCGTTTGCTGTACTCCTGGGTGTTGTTATCGAAAAGAACCAGGCTTGAAAAGCTGCCTCATTACGACCAAGTCACAACAAAGGTCAGTGGAGATAATAAGTTTCTGTGCAGTGCTATCAGTGTAATAGCTCCTACACTGGCTGATGAGTTCAAATGGATTTCATGCAGGGCAAACTAACGAAGGTGTCAACATTTAAAACCTGTCCGGTTCAAAAAGCTACTAATCAGGGATTTGTAATCCAACCACAGTTTAACTACAGCTGCCATTTTTCTACTAAATACTATTTAAACATTGATGCATTTTAATTAACTTTCTCACTTTACCTTTGAGAGTTGAGGCAAATGTCAAAGTCAGTTTAATCGAAGTTAAAAAAGGCAAACTTGCTGCAGAATGAAAGACCTCAGGATAGCACTCAATGACCTTTGGATTCAACCAGTTCCAGTCTGAGTCCCGGCAGCGTAAGCTGCAACATTTATTACCGTTTATGACTTTAATCATTGCTCCTACACAGCCTGGTGGCTAAAAAGAATCCAGGGAGCACGAATCAGACAAATATCTTTCCTGTCGACGTCCTGATGGAACAAGAACAAGTTAGGTTTAGGACAAGAGTTTTACTGTAACGCCTTGTTTTAGTATCTGGATAATCAGATCTAACAATCAATGTGATGACAGAGCTGGGGGAATCCTTTCTGTTTCAAACTAAAATGAGAAAAAAAAAAAAACAAATAATCTGGTGGTTTTTTTAGGAACTGGAAATCATGCCCAAAAGCATTATATTTTCACTTCTCATCATGGATATGTTTGTCTTATTTAGAGTCAACGCACCTCATTGAGAGCTGATGATCAGACACTGTGATACACAAACATGACAAGCTGTACAGATGCTGCTGTGACACCTGAATTTCCCCTCGGCGGGACAATAAAGGCTATTTCTATTCTATTCTTCGTCTATTCTGTACGGATTGTTCGTAAATTACGCAGATGTATCACATATCGCAAAAAACTGCATAAACTGCATAAACTGCAATAAATGGTTGGCTCAAAAGTTTGCATTTATGAGTCACTCAGAAGCTTGAAGTACTTCACCAATCAAATGGAGCCCTTCATGTATTTGGCCAATTGGATGGATCTCTTTATATTTAAAAATAAATCATGCTGGAATGGAAATGATTTGTTTAGTTTAGTTAAAACAGAAAGACATCAACACTCCATACTTATGTGTTCATTTATGGCAAGTCATATTGTCATTGCAATATTAAGCCCTAACATATAGGGTAAAAATTTTTTAACACCTTTACTTCAAATTTATTTAAGTTTCAGAGCCGACAGGTTGTAAGGAAATCATTTTGCTAAGTACTTGTCCTCCCCTCCCTGTTTCTCTGACAACTTAAACATTGTTTATTTATTTTTTGTGAAAATTACTGAGTTATGACGATTAAGACATGTAAATATCTGAAGGGATTGACATGTTTGGATATAAAAACACCATTGGCCTTATCCTGTGATGACAGGAAATGTGCTGTTTGGTGTTTTCGGTGGTTGAGTCATGGTCATGAGCCTGTCTCTGACCATGTGATTTGCCACAACAGTTTTATAGATTTCAAGAAACTAAAGGCTACAGTTATCCTGATTGCCTGATGACATTTCTCCATGTAGGAAACAGAGATGGTTTCAACTTTTTCCTAAAAATATAGTCGATAGAATTTGAATATATTCTTCTTTGTAGAGAATACAGTGAAACGTAGATGACAACTGTTTGTGAGGAAACAGCAACAACAACAACAAAAGAGACAGATACTTGTGACTGCTGTCTGTCGGTGTGGTGAGAATGTTTCCTTCATAAACAGTCAGATCCAATCGAAGGTATATCATAAGAAAAATGAGCAGGTTTCCAGTTCCTTGCCTCACAGTTTATTCATTCAGAGGATTTTACAGCCTGTGTGTTTACAGCTTACATGTGCAGTCTCTTTCTGCACAGCCTGCAGCCTATTTTTTTTACATAGCTCAGTGCTGCCCCCTGCAGGAGACTCTGATTTAAAGCACAGCATAGAAGAAAACAAATTACTGTATATATCTAGTCAATGTTTATGTTTTAATCAGATTTTATTTCAGTTTTAAAGTTTTATTTCAGGTTGTAATAATATACATGTAATAAATATCTCCTATAGTGAGGACTTAAGCAAGTTGAACAATTCTGAATTAAATATTTATCTCAGTTTTACCGAAAATGCATCAACCTTTTGAAAAACAAACATTTTACTACTTACAACAAAAAAAGTGTGAAATGTAAAATACATTGATTTACATATTGCTACATGGAGCAAAGCACATTTATAAAACCCACTGAGGAGAAGCACAGTTCTTAGCTTAAATGCTGCTGGCATTTCATTTACAGCACACATAAAAAAAGTTTTAAAAAAGTGTCGGGCTCAGCTTTCGTCCTAAAGGCTGGTAATAAAAAAGCTCATTCAGCTTGTTACACAGTTTAAAAGCCAGTGTCTGTGTTCTTATGGGGTTGCATTAAAGGGACAGTCTGGGGATTTTGTAAGTGATGTTCTGTCAAAGCATAACCCATGTGTGTGAATGAGAGAAAGTCAGGTGCAACTGAAAGAGCCCAAATTACACACAGAAAACTGATTCAAACTTAGACTTGAATATGTATCTGTACATGTAAGGTTTACCACATTTTTCAGTGCTGGGCTAACTACACAGGATTTCAAATGACTGGCAATCGGCCCCGCTTTGTTCACAATACAACAATTTTAAAAACTCTTTAGAACTGAGTCACGCTTTGTGGAAATGACATCATTGCAAGAAAGGGAAATGACCTCACCTCACCAGGTCATTCAGTTCACAAAGAGGGAAGTCCTACAAGCTTAAATGTAAAAGCATTAAGTGTTTAGTTGTGGTGTTTTTGGTGCATGATAAATAGAATAGTTGGTGTCCTTGCAACAACTTTACCACAGTATAAGAAAACTGACTGATTGATTATAAAAAAAATCTAAACTTCTCAATAAAAGTATATGTGAAGTGCATAGAATCAATAAAAATCAATAAATCTATCACACCAGAAAGAAGTGGATGTATATGAGTTTGGTTAACGTTCCAAAACAGCACACAGGAGAGGTGAGCCCAATACTGGTATTTTTACAAATACTTGTACAAAATACCTCAATACTCATTGAATTGATACCAACACCAGTATCAATACTGGTATCTATACTCCATTAAATATGTTTGAGTCTACATTTCAAGTGAAACGTTTGTCAGTTCTATATTTAAAATCTCATTTGTTATTTTTATTCATTTCAAAATGTTTCAAAAGTATATATCCTGCTGTATACTTGATTTGATTCAGTCAGAGGGGCTGTAGGCCTATAACGAAGGAGAGACACTTTGTTTTTGAAATCATTGTATTATATTTAGGTTCTAATTCAGTAAGTACTGAATCTCGGTACTCAGTATTAGCAAGTACCCAAACTGAGGGACTTGAGAAAAACTGGTATCGGGACACCCCTAGTGTCGATGAGAGTGTAGGCAGGCTGGAGTGGATGGAGATGAACAGGGGGGATTTTCTACAGATCCTCTTCACCTCTCATATCTCCTTCACTGCACTCACAATGACACACACAATGTGGATGGAAAGGTTGGACTAATAGAATCAAGTATGATGAGGCGGTATGTGTGTGTATTAGAGATCAGAAGACCGGATCATCTGACTCAGCAGACAGGCTTTGTGTGTGTCTTATTTCAAAAAAAAGTTTTTCCCTAGAAATCCAACTTTATTTCCACAAACTGAGCTCAGTCATCTGCAGGACCAGTCTGTATTTATTAATGTGTGTCAGACACAGCTTAATTAAAAGAGTTGGATGAATTCAGCCATGGTTGCCAGGAGGAACAAGAAGAAAGAAAATTGTGTATTTTTGGTTAAGACGGTTAGTCGAACAAGCAGCTTGTTGACACAAAACACACACACACCTCCACTCTCCAAAACCTACTTCGAGGAGACATTGTCTGTATTTTTAGAAATAATTGCCATTATTCTCAGTGGATAGTGTTATTGTACCATAGTTCCCATGGATACAGCCAAACGGATTTATACACACACACCTGTATGAGTGACTAAGGCTTTTTGTACAAGCAGTCCATGGCATGTCACTCTAACCTGAGTGTATTGCTGTGTACCTGGAGTTGTGGGATCTTATGTGTAGGAGTTGATCATTTCTAAACTTCTTGTTTTGTTAAGAGTTTCTACAAGTCTGAAGGGATTTTATATCCACAGTGCAGCACATGAAGATTCAAGACTTTATGTCTAAAAACAAAAAGACCCCCAAATACGAGTCAACAGCTGCTGCTTTGTCTAAAGTTGTGGCATGTCTGTGAGATTTATGTCCTTTTGTGCTCCAAATCAAACTTTTGCAGCTTTGATTTGCTACAAATAGAATATAATACGATAAATAATACTAAAATATACCATAACTTGACCAAGAAACTAGAATGTACCCGTGGATTTGGGTACCAAAGAAACCATCTCCTACAGGTCTCTTTCTACCCACCTCTGTCGTCTTTATATCCACTTTTTGTGGCTTTGCTGCCACATTTTATCATTATTATTTTCATTGCAAGGCCCGACATTCTGGACATTGTTTTTTTGAATATCCCTTAATTTCAAGATAACAGAAATAGGCTACGTTGCTTTTTTCTGCATTGCCAGGAGCATTGTTAAGAGTCTCTACCAGGCATGTGCACTCTTTCCACACTTTCTCCAAGTGTTTATGTGTCCTTCATTGTCCTCTAAAACACTGGAGTACACTTTCAGAAAATGGTACTTTTTTGACTATCCCTCCCTCCTTAACTCGATGATGTAAAGGTCAGATGAAATGCGACGTGATCGTTTAGACCAGGGGTGGAGAATCTTGGTCCTCAAGGGTCGTGGTCCTGCATGTTTCACATGTTCCTCTGCTGCAATACACCTGATTTGAATGACTGGGTGATTAACAGGCTTCTGCAGAGGTAATTCAGTCAGAGAATCAGGTGTGTTGGAGCAGAGAAACATATAAAACATGCAGGATAGTAGTCTTTGAGGACCAGGATTGCCCACCCATGTTTTAGACAGAAGTCACTTTGAAAAACATTGGATAAGTATCCAATTTAGTACCACATGTACATGTCTTATAAATGCTTACATGGACTTGCACCATCATATCTGTCAGACCTACTTCAGATTACCTTCCCAGGCACTGAGATCACCTGATCAGCTACTTTTGGTTGCACCAAAAACCAGGATGAAGCTCAGAGGAGATCGAGCTTTTTTGGCCCTCAGATATTAGACCGGCATCTTCATTTCCACTTTTTAAATCTTTTAAAAACACATCTGCTTTGACTGGCTTTTACTACAGCTTATGTTCTTATTTCTCCTATGCTTTTACTCAATTTCTTTATGTTTGCTGTGAATATCTCTGTGTTTTATTTTTATTTTTGTATTGTTTTCTTCATTTTATGCTATGATAATTGGTGTAAATAGTGAAGGGCTTTGGTCAACTGCTGTTGTTCTAAATGTGCTTTACAAATAAAATTGACCTTGACATCGACAATGTGAAAAAGATCTGGGTCAGATTTTCAAAAAATCGGATTTGTCACGAAAACATTAGTGATGTGCGGATCGATACTGAAATATTTATATCACTGATACCAAACCTTGATGCTCTATAATTGATTCTAAAATAAAAATACTTTGATACTTCAGTCATTTCAAGTAATATTATTAACAGGAACAGTGGAAAGTAACTAAACTATTGAAATTTTGGTTGGTAGGAACTATTTTTTCTTCTGCCTAGGTGATGGGTCGATACTAGCCTGAGTTTTATTTGGTATCAGAATGGAAAAGGAAATCAGTGTTATTGAACATCACTAGTGAACGTAACCAAAAGGCTCAGACAGCATCAACATCAACGGCAAACAGCTTTTATTTAAAATTGGGAGGTTAAACGATTCCTGCCGTGCTAATATGCAAAGGGAAAATGTTCTAATAAGAGCAGGCTGCTGTGATCATCAGTCCATCGTATATTCTCCTTATTAACCGCATAATTATACTAAAACTCACTGGCCACGGTTTGTCTCAGATTTCCACAGACAAGCTGAGTTGCAGCTCGGAGCTTTTTGTTAAATTAACTCTCAGCTCTGGTCACGGATGCACACGGACCTGCTGAGTCCAGCTGATCAGCATCTGTGTTTATAGTCTCTCGGACGTCTTATGCTATGTCACTGCAACCTGTTTCATGAGACTTATGTTCTCAAAAGTGAGGAAATGTTACAAAGTATCAGCTTTGTGACATGTGGACTATTCTAACTAACTGAGGACAAACAGATAAGATGAACAATGACTTACTGCCAGAGCCAAACCTTCTAGTGCCAACTTCCACACATCAATCAGCCATTTTCTGGTTATTAACTTTTCTTGGCCTGTGTAGTTCCAATCATATCCTGGGCCTATGCAAGTATTTTATAATATTTCAATTCCCAACACAGCTGTTGTTTTCAGTGGCATTCACATCTGCTCGTATGCTATGTATATGATGATTTTTATTTATTAACTTTTATTTAAACAGGCAAATTCCATCCATTTTTCAAGGGAGGCCTGGGCCTGAAGACAACCTAACATGTATGTTTTTGGTTTGTGGGAGGAAACGAGCACAAGGAGAGCGTGATTGTGATGTTTACCAAAAAGCTGCTGTTGAATGGTTCTTACTTTCGAATTATTGAAAAATATCACTGTTATTACTTCAAACTCGTTCACATATAACAAGCTTTTAGTGTAGGCGGAATATTTATTAATTTTACCATTTTCTCAAGAAAGCAATTTCATACAGCAAGGAGTAACTTTGTAAAACAGCTGCACTTGTTTTGTCCCAGAAGAGAAAAATACTGTAGAGATGTAAAAGCAGTGCATTGGATATATTGAAGGAATTCAAATTGTCAGGTTTTTTTTCATAAATTGTAACAATTCTGAATATCTATGACTCAGAATGACCAAACATGAAGAACAGCCAATTAAATCATGAGCTGGAGACAAGAATAACAGCCAAGTGGTTTTCGAAAAAATGATTTGTTTTGAAAAGATCTGCTATTTTTTAAACATTTCATCTTCTGTCACTCAAACTTCCTGACTCAAATTTTAGTTACCTACATTTTTATTCATTTCTGAACCTCGTAAGCCCTACATCTCCTTAAAACCTCTACTGAGATCATTTCTGCTATTAAGTTTAACTGAGTTCAAAGCAGCCCAACTAATTAACACTTTGTGCTTCACAGATCTGAAAAAGACCTAAAGGTGGAACGCAGAGTACAAAGAAAGAGCAAATTAGAAATATATTCATGCTGAGGCAGAGTGATTATAATAAATAAATATATATATCATAAATAGAATCAGCATTATCTATGCTGCACTTTTTGACTTTCAGCCAATGTTTTACACAATAACACCTGCATGACAAATATTCCAGCAGCTGGGGTGCCAGAAAGTCATATTAATTATGTTTTTTTAACTATTAAATGAAAGAAAACATCCCAATAAAATGATCAAAACAGGCTGAGGTTTGAGCAGCAGTAGGAATAATAGCTGTGTTTCTGTTTATAAATAAAATACTTTAGTTTGGGGTGTACTTTTAAATTGACCTACATCATTAAACCAGCACATTGTTTTTTTCAAGGGTACTATAAGCTATACTTACATGTGCAAAATTCTTTGATTGGATTGACTGATGTGCAGAGTTGTAAACTTTCCCTAAAAACACAGAAGTTCTACTAAACAAACATTTTGTGTTGTCTGAGTGCTTAGAATGGACCGGCACTATGTGGTGGAGACATTACTGCACTTTGTGTTTCTACACTGTCGACCATTAGGGCATTAGAGTTGTAAAGTAACTAAGTACAAATACTTTGTTACTGTACTTAAGTAGAACTTTTGGTGTTTTGTACTTTACTTGAGTAATTATTTTTCTGCCTACTTTTTACTTTTACTTCTTACATTTTTACAGTTAACTGTACTTTCTGCTCCTTACATTTTTAAAAAACATAAGAATAAAGTTATTTCTCCTATTTTGTTTCGTCTTGGTAGTGTTAAAAAAATACTATCCTAAAATATTGTGCATCCAGGATAGAGTGAATTTAATTGTAGTTGGATGAGACGTATAAATGTATATTATTCTAATACTGTATTAATTTTTACACAATCCATCACAGCTGCATGTTTTTAGAAAAAAATATTCCTTTGGAGAGGTCTCCTCCCAATAGATGTATTATTGAAAATCTAATCGCTCATTTTTACTCAATACTTTTACTTTTAATACTTAAGCATATATTATGTCAGAAATTTACTTTTGATACTTAAGTACAAAAAAAATCGGATACTTTAAGGCTTTTACTCAAGTAATATTCTTAGAGGAGACTTAACCTTTTGCCAAAGTAATTTTATGATAATAATATACTTGTACTTTTACTCAAGTATCACTTTGAGGTACTTTATAAAAGTTCAATAATTTTGAGCTCTTATTTATTCCAATTTATGTCCATGTAAACAGCTGTAGTGTCAGAGTCTCACACTGGTCTGTGGCCATGAACAGTAACAGAGTTTCACACAGAACAAAAGTTGCAGCTTTGCTAACAACCGCAGCCAGAAATCTGTGAGAAGCAGGAGTTTGACTCTAACGAGTTCCTCTGAGTCAATCAGAGGAGCTCTGCTGTAAACTCAACAACGAGTCAGATCTGCTCTGCTGTGATGAACTGTGTGTCACTTTTCTTGCTGCAGCTGTAGATTCAAGTTCAAGCTCTACCTCAACACTGCACACACACACACACACACACTGATAATCTATCACAGTGATTGATAGCACACACATACACAATGCTGCTATCGCCTGGCAGGGCCTGCAGCGCTGACTCAGCAATGTCTGCAAGAGGTCAGGGAGTTTTGGGGGGGGGGGGGGTTTGTTAGTGTGCATGCACCTGAGACACAGAGGTGGAGTTTGTAAATATGTGTACGAGTCTCTTCTCTCACCCCTGGAGGAAAAGACTGCAGCAAACAGACAGGAAGTGATGTCAGCGATCGCTCAAGGTCAGCAATTTAACACACACACACACGTTAGTTTTTCTGCCCCATGGGGACTTTGCATTGACTTCCATTCATTTTTCATTCATTTATAACGCCTAAATCTGATCCCTTATCCTAAAATTAACAACCCCAGTACATATGTTTATTATGTTTGTGTGGAAAATGGTCCCCATGATGTATCAAATACACGTATATATGCGCTCACACACACACACACACACACACACACACACACAGCGTTTTCTTCATCAAGGTCCCTGTCTGTGATGTTTTTGACCCCATCAGCTGAGGTGAGAGAACACTCGTCCTGCTGTCCTCCATCAATCTTCCTTTATCACTTTACCTTACACACACACACACACACATGCACAGTGCACACACACACACACTGACCCCAGCAGTAATACACATGTCCAACTCAGCTGATGCATACACTGGGATACAGATGGTCCAAGGTGTACTGTACACACACACACACACAGATACACACGCAACTGCTGTCAGCTCCCATCCAAGCTGAACACATCTGCAAGGCTCAGCTACAAGTTTCAAAATAAAAGTTTTAAAAGGAGATTGGCGAAACCGTCTCCTCTAAAAGCGCAACAAGACGCTAGCAGCAAACCCTTTGTGCAGCCAACAGTCTGACAAGCTGTACTCGTAAAAAAACAAAAAAACACTTTGGGCTTTTCCTCACAGAGCAGCCTCCACACATGATGTCGTTTTAAATTTTCATGCTGCGCCGGGCTTGTTACCGTTTGAATTTTTAACGACGCAAAGACAACAGCTGTCAGACAGAGGCTTCTGCTTTAACACATGAGGGACATTACAGCTGGAGGTGCGATTACACCTCCAGCTCGTTATCGCTTTAGCTACGCTTTCCACCTATTCTCAAATGCAGGAACTGATTGGCGTATTCAAGGCTGCAGACATGAATATCCAACATAAACATCAATTGACTCCCACATATAAAATCCCTCACAGATTCAAGTGGCGTTTCAGTGAAAACAGGAGAAATCACGCGAGGCTACAGCAGAGATGTGTGCAGGAAAACCATTGTTAGGAATTGAGAGCTAAAAAAGTCATGTTGTTGTTGTCTAGATGTGAGCTCGTGGAAAAACCAAGAAAACGTCTACTTTTAATTCTCAGATACACCCTATTTTTGCATCAAAGTTTGCAACAAAACAGAATACTTTTGTATTTAGTGAAAAAAATGAGCTAAAAAATAACAGTTTAGCACCTTGGCCCAATCAAAACCAGCAGATTTTATTACAAAAAAAATTTTCTTCAGGTTTATAGGATTTAGGTTTAAAATTATAACTATATAACACAGTCAGACCAATAGATGTCAATTAAGGTACTTTTTCATTGTAAGCATGACCACAGTCAGCCTGACCTTATTCTACCCCAGCCCTGGTTGTGTTTGCTTTGAGCAGAGTGCTCCTCAATTTGGGCGGGAACCATAAAATTAAAAAATGTGAGAATCTTATTTCATTTTATTTGCATCACAACAATGAAGGACATTGAGCTTGAAGGAAAAGTACAGAAGACCATCCAGCAGTAAAAAATAAGCAAAAGAACAGAGGACAGTAAGCTAATGGTAGCTAATGTTAGCTTGTTGTTTGGTAGCTTTAGTTGAACTCGTGTGAAAAATTGTTACAGTTGTTGAAAAAGGTTTACATATAGTTAATTCTTATCTGTGGGACGTAGTTCCCCAGTCAGTGAACCAACCAATCAAGTTGGGCCGAGCAGCCTGGCCTGGATAGAACCTCAGGTCTCTGGGTTCCAAAAGCTGGGCTGGAATTGAACCATAAGGGCTAAAGCAAACAAACAGAACCCGGGTTTGAACCCAAACTAGTCTTAATATGCAAAAATGCATTTAGAGACTGATTCAGTATTTTAACTGTCAAATATGCTTGGGCAGTATGATGGTATTTTGGTATACCTAGGTATTGAAATATGGTGACGGTATTTAAAAATGATGGTGGTACGTTAACCACATGATGAAATAAACTTCCACAAGGCTGCTATGTAAACAGGGACATAAACATTCTAGGCTCTTTTATAAGACAAACCAAGGAGGAGATGGGGGACAGGGACACCCCCGTCTACCGTACCTCTTAACCTCTGTGCGAGGGAGTGACAGAAACATTACTCACGACTCCTGAAAAGGTGGGCCGGCTGGTGCTGACTGACAGCTTTGGGGACCAGCCAGCCGCAGGTTTTAACTTTCTGCCTTTTTTTTTTTAAATAACTACCAACTTTATTGGCACACTGACTGGCTAAAAGTCTGCAACAGCATGGATACAACCGTGATAAGAGTCAGATTTCTTTGAAACTTAAACCCCTAAAAAAACATACTTGGACATATTTTGATCTGTGTGACAATAAGGTGGAAGAGCCATTCTGTGACTCCTGCTGCTCTCATCAGCAACACCTCAGAGCAGCATGTAAATTCTAACAAGTAGTCGTTAATTATTAATTACGTAAAATGCCACAGACCACACCCCCTGCCCTGGTAGTACTTTGTATACGGTATTACAGTACCTTTAGATAATATTGCGGCATAAAAAGATCAATACCCTAGTGTTAAAACAGACAACAATCTCCAGATGTTCTTTATCTCTGTCTGCCAGGTCCTCCTATTAGTTTTGGCACTCTTCCTGTAGCTCCATCATTCTCTGATAGATTTAACCTCAGCTGAGAGCCAACAGATGACTAACTCACTGTGACTCTACAACAGTGTCAGAGCAGGAGCATGGACCTTTTCTCGATAAGGTTAATGCTGTACAGAACCCGCCCCGCAGACCAACACTAAAACACAAACATACACTGTGCTGCCTCAGTCTGATAACTTCCAGGAGCCATTGTCTCAGAGGAGAATTTCACAGGAAGCAGCGCTCCATCCACTTCCTGTCCTCGCACTCACCAGGCAGACAACCCTGAAAAACTGAATGAGGCTGTGATTTCAGATGATCCAACCAGCAAACAGCACAATAGAACTTTAACATAAATAACATTTCACTTTCAGCTTACTTTCGGCTTTATTTGCACTTTATTTCTACGTCTTTTCTAAAACATTTTTCGTTTACAGCTTGGCCTCTATGACTAAAAGAATAACTTTGACCTTAATGAAATAATCGAATTTCA
Source organism: Anablepsoides rubrolineatus (assembly GCA_031762495.1). Taxonomy (NCBI): domain Eukaryota; kingdom Metazoa; phylum Chordata; class Actinopteri; order Cyprinodontiformes; family Rivulidae; genus Anablepsoides; species Anablepsoides rubrolineatus. The sequence goes on along the minus strand of JARVGW010000001.1, from coordinate 4,990,202 downwards.
GTCCAGCGCAAACATCACAACATCTGAATATGTACGTTACTTTAAAAAAATGCTGTTTTTTTCCTGTCTGTTTGTGTAAAATTATTGTATGTAGGGCAAAAAAAAACAAAACTGAAATACATAATAAGTACTCCTTGAGGACGGCTGGTTTTATTATTTTAATATTTACGTATTTTTTTTTTTTTTTTTTTTTTTTTTTTTTTTTAAACTTTATTTATATTTTTTTTGTTTAC
>JARVGW010000001.1:4892793-4927793 GCA_031762495.1 Anablepsoides rubrolineatus | reverse complement strand
ATGGATAGAAATGACTCAGCCTGACACTGTAAATCAGGATGGAGGACACCAGAGCTGATTCATGGAAGGAGAATCTCAGCTTCACTTGTTAGCTTTCACATTAGCTCACAAGCTAACCTATATATGATGATGGTGTTAGCTCCCGAGCTAATTTACCAAACATCACGTTTAATTGTTTCAACATATTTATTGTGCTGAATATAGAAACTAGATAAATATATGTAACAATGTATTAAGGTCAACATGTGTAAGTAGGCAGAGATCCTCTAAAATAATTTACTTTTAGCCTCTTTAGACCCAATCCTAAACTAATCCACTGGAATAGTTTCTTTGTGCTGCACATGTTGGTATATTTTAGTCAGAACAGTCAAGGTTCTGAGTCATTTTAACTTGGATTTTGTGAGTTTCAAAAGCTTATAAGTTTGGAAACCAGTGATCTATATTCTGTTTTAGCACAAATCTTTTGGACTGACACTATAGCTACGCCTTAAATCAGGGGTGTCCAATCCTCGTCCTAGAGGGCCACTCACCGGCACTTGTTTCTCTGCTCCAACACACCTGTTCAGTAAGTGAATTAATCTCTGAGTTCTGCTGAAACCTGTTAATCACCAATTTATTCAAATCAAATGTGTTGAAGCAGATAAACCTCTTAAAACATTTAGGATAGTGAACAACGAAGACCAGGACTGGACACCTTTTGTACTTGACGATGCCGAACTAGTGTGACGCTACTGCCAGGATTATCACGTCTGCCCTAGGTTGTTTCCATGACCGTGTCAAAAACAATACATTTAGAGACCAGCATGGTGGGCCCTCTGCAATAATAAATCACCACAACCTCATTGCAGAGGTTTTGTACACATTTAAAATCATCATGGACCTATCACACGTAATGGCGAACTCACCCAAAGACCTGACCAAGACACGGCAAAGACCATCCAGCTTCTGTTTTCATCACGTCAACCAGTAAAAACAAGGCTTTAGATGTATTTATTTACTACAAATTCATGCTTTTTAAAATGCAAAAAGGTTTATGTAAAGGAATATGTTGAAATAAATAGTTTCTCTTGTCCTGATCAGCCTTGCCGAGGTTACTCATCAAATAAATCAGTCACAAGCTCTTCATTAAAAGGAGGAGGGTGTCTTTTCCCAGTGTTTTTCTTTTTTCTTCTTCTTTTTCTAAGCCTCTGAAAACATGCTGCTGGAAGCCAACTCTGGTTAACCGACATTACCAACTACCCACAACGGATTCTTCTTCCTCCCCACAAAGTGATAAGAGGAGCAGAGAGAATGAAAATAAGACAACAGAAGTATCTTGTGACGTGGCCCTCTGGACCAGATGGGACCAGGGTGGAGGACTTTCAGCTGCTTTAAACAAACTCTTTCTGTGCTCTTGAGGTGTTTTCATCAGCCTGCTGCTCCAACCCTCTGCTGACAATTGGCTTTTGGCTTCTATTTACCTACTCTACTATAGTTTCAGCTCATCAAGAAAAAATATATTTTTTATTTGATCTGTGCTTTTGATTTGAAGCTGAATGCTGTTTTTATTTTATCGTTAATCAACCACTGTTACAAGGTTTGCGCGATGCGGCAAATGACTTCCTGTTTGTCTTCCTGTTCGTCCAGCAGCGTAATGTGATTATTGCACGTACGATCAGAGAGAAAACTAGCAGACTGACTGCTCAGCTATGCTGCTGAAACTGAACCTGACAGCTCTCAGTGATCACCTTTAACTCACCCCCATTGTAATCTAGGCATGGGTTTGCATAAGATTTTGCATGCAGAGGGATTATTTTTTTCCTGGTTACTCCGGTTTTCTCTCACAGTTTAAAAACATGCACATTTGGTTAAATGCAGATTTTAATTTAACCCTATGTTTGTGCGTGAGGTTGTCTTTCCTGTGTCTCTATGAGGCCTTGCAATGAACCTTAATTCAATTCAATTCAGTTTATTTATATAGCACCAAGTCACAACAACTGTTATCTCGGGGCACTGTACACAAAATACAATAAATCTAAAGAAGCCAGCAGACTGCGCCAAATCTTTGCTTCGCCACAGTCTCCTATCCTGAGCAGCACACCTGCAGCAGCGGAGAGGAAAAACTCCCTGTTAACAGGAAGAAACCTCCAGCAGAACCAGGCTCAGGACAGGCAGTCATCTGCCGCGATCGACCTTAACAGGGTATACGCCTATAAGGCCAGTGGCATACACAGGTATGAAGCAGACTTCTGGTATTCTGTTTCAAATGAATTATATTGTCAAATATTTTAATTGGACAACCTGGTTTATAAAGATTAAAAAAATAACATCAAAGATAAAACAGTTAATTTGGTATTTGAATTAAAGGACCTGTGCCATGTTTATCCTTCAAATACAAAAAGTCAAAGAAAACATATTTATATCTTAGAAAATTAGCATAATACACAAGATTTTACCAATTTTGTCTCTTGAATTTGGCTCAGCAAAGTGAAACAAGAAGTGACATCAAAGGGGAACTCTTGAAGAAAAGAAACTCTTTAGTCTTTGTTTATTGAAACAATTTTAATTAAACTCTTTATTAATGATAGTGACTCAAAATAATCTAAAGAAAAATCGAATTCTTCTCTAATTATTGTAGCATCGCTCTGTTTACATGCAGACATTCCCCTTTCGCATCACTTCCCGTTTCTTCACATGCAAACATCTCAACAACCGTTCATCTCAACGGCGTGAAATTTGTTTTGCAACATGTTAGCAATGTTCTCTTTCCAAAAACATATTCACATTTATTACAAAAATTTGATGTCACAGGCACTTTAATTTGCAGTGAGCTTTAGAAAATTACAAAAAATTAAGATACAGGTACATGTTCATAAGGGTTGACCTGTATGCAATATCTGTAATTACACAGTTTGAGCTTGTCTAAAACCTGACAGATTTCTTTATTATCGGATCCAAGTGTTGGTAACTTTCAGATTTTTACTAATTTTGTCTGGCAAATATGTATGAGAATTATAATCTCCTGGTTATATAACCCCTTCGGACAGTTTACCTGTATAGGAAATCCATAAGTTTCAGAAATCAGTGGTACTATCACAAATACAGCGGTGCAGGGAGTGTTGGTGACGTTTGGGGCAAAGCAGGCATTGTAGTGGAACAAGGAGGAGGGGGCAAACTTAACGTTTCCTTACAGGTGAGTTCTAAGATGTAAAAAACATTTGAAGCAGCAAAAACTAAATTCTCTATACGTCTGTACACATGCAAAATGGGGGGAAATTTGTGCAATTTATGGACAATCAGTATGATGATTTGACATTACTCATTGAAGGCGACCTATGACCTTTATGGTCGAAGGTTTTCTACCAATGTGGGTGTAACTCCTACAATGTAGGAATCAGTACAACTAGACATGTATGCATAGTGTCTGAATCCACGATGAACGGCTCTACTTTGTGTTTTACTTTTTGATATTAAAACGTTTGTGTGAGTCAAGACGACTTTCTCCTGCGGCTTGCCTTCAGCTGATTTATCCAAAGAACCTTCTCTTTTCTCTTTGGAGCCTAATAACCACTCCCTGATCCTCCACTCGAGGCTCACGAGCGTAACCCCCATCCCTCCCTCCCTCGCACCACCCTAAAAACACATCTGGTTCACAGAGCGCCCCCTCCGGGGACCCCCTTTTAGCAATCCCTCCCAGACGTGAACTTGGCCTGCCGAATGTGTTTGTTCGTGCAGTCTGCCTTCTGGACAGGGTGGAAGAGGAGGAATTTCAACATAAACGGTCCTTTTTTTTGTATTTACACAATTGAAAACATCAACACAAGATATGTATGGGAAACGGAGAAGGATTGTGTGTGTATATATTTCTCTGTGTGTGTGTGTGTGTGTGCATAAGAGTGTGTGAAAGTGCTGGAAGTGGAGGGAGTGGTTACGTTACATCATCCAACATTACTGGCCTCTGAACATCATATCAGCCGTCTCTTTCAGTCGATTAGTTAGTTAGTTGTCTCGTCAGCTAGTCAACCAATCAACTCGTCACTTTACAAACCAGACAGAGTAAACTAGTCGTCCACACATATACATGCAGCCATCAAAACTTTCAGTCAAACCGTCAATCATGTGGAAGCTATTGATTAGAAACAGCTGTCCTCACTCCTCCCCTCTTCCTCGCCTCCTCCACTGACTCCCCCGATGACTGACTTCATTGTTTCAACAGTCCCGCCCACTTTCTGTAGCAACACACAAACCCCAGACTCTTTATTTCTCCCTTTTTTTCTCTCCCTCTCTCACTTCCCTCTTTTTTTTTCTTCCTTCTCTCTCACTTTCATGTATTTGTTTTTTTTTTTCATTCTTTACTTACTGACTGCTCCAAATCCAAAGGGACTTGTATTGGAGTTATATTGCACATCTATGTGTTTGTGTGTCTGTTAACAGAATATCTCATGAAGCAGTGGGAGAAACTATATATTGAAACTTTTAAAAACTGATGGAACTTTTGGATATTATTTAAGATTACCATTTCTTTTCTTGGCACCAGTTATTTTATGAATTTGTTTTTAATATGTGCAAAATACAAATCTTTTTAGTTCGAGCAGACTTTTTCCATTCAATAAAAATAAATCATATGAATGTTTTAGTGCTTCTCAGCTCCATAGACTGACAGAAGGCCAATCTTGAGTCTTCAAAACCCACAAAGCAGAAGATCATTCTCTTATACAGTCAATCCTCTAATCTCCATTGCAACATCATATGAGGCCCGTTTTATATTGTGCATAAATGGGCTGTATTCATAATGGATCTTTACAGTCCAATCCCCCAGTCTATCTCAGTTTGTGACTGTGAAGAGAGGGCTAACATAAAGGCCGAAGCTTTTGATTTACTGGTTCATTTACGTTCCAACACTCACCTATGGTCACAACATTTGGGCGATGACCAAAAGAGCAAGATTCAAGATTAGATACAAACAGCTGTGATGAGTTTCTGATGGCCCATGCTCAGTCTTAAAGTAAAAAAAATATTAGAGTAAAAATAAAAAGAAGTTTTATGATCTAGAACATGTGTCAAACTCAAGGCCCAGATGTAGAATGTAGTCCCATCATTTTATGTGGCCCACGACAGCTTCAAAGATGCATCATTATCAAATTAGGAGCCAGCATTGATGATAAACTGCATCTCCCATAATGCATTGTGGTTATTTTACCTGCAAACTGACAGCATCACTATATGAAGAGTCTGACAACAGAGCAGTTCCTGCGTGCTCTTTAATGCAAACTTATGAACTGAATTGAAAAAGCATTCTGCAAATATATATTTTAATACAATAACATTACTTGAAACATTTTGGTTACTTTCATAGTTTTCTTACCTTTCATTTAGTGATCATTTTAAGCTATTTTAACGTATTGTTTATTGTATTTATGTATTTTCTCTGCTGCTCATATTTCTGGTGTTTTTCTTCACAACCAGCCAGGGGCACATCAAAGCCACAGTGTGTGTGTGTGTGTGTGTGTGTGTGTGTGAGAGAGAGAGAAAGAGTGAATCAACTGTGATTGTTGCTCTGTTCACAAGGGGATGCCGAGCAGGACCAGAGCAGAGAAAAGCATGCGTCTGGCGAGGCTCATATTTCAAATGTTCAAAGGCTCAATTTGTGTGAGTTTGTGTTCATTTTCTTCTTTTTTTTTTTACAAGAACCAAACCTTTTCAAAATTAGGGACTGAGGCGCTAATCTTTTTTTGGTTCATTACAAAACCACAAAATCCTGAAAAGGTTTTTCATTTGCTTGTTTCATTTGGGACTGTCAACTAGGAATACTAATTTGTTTCTACCGCAGCTTCGAGCCAGATTAAGTTCAACACCAGGATGTTGGTTTTAGTCGGTTTAAAAAGTAAAACCACATTCTTATATATCTGACGTGAACTTAAATGACACGTTTGCAACAACAGAGTAATAAAGTTAATTTCACACAATCACTGCAAACATATAAGTTAGCTTATATATTATAATAATAGTTTGTGACTTTTTCACATAATTCCATTTAAGGATCAGATTTATCCCTTTAACATGGGAGCCACACGCAGAAGGTTTTCTGCAGACTTTTTGGTTTGTAACAAGTTATTCGAGCTACTGTCTGCCCATTCTCCTCGGACACGAACAAGGACTCTTTGTCTACCCGAGAGCCGCTCACTGGATGTTTTCTCTTATTCGGACCGTTCTCTGTAAACCCCTAGAGATGGCTGTGTGTGAAAATTCCAGATCAGCAGTTTCTGAAATACTCAGACCAGCTCGACTGGCATCCAAATCCAGGCCCTGCTTCAAAGTCCTGTTTCTTCCTTGTTCCGATGAACTGTTATAAGTTGTGCACGTCGTCTTGGGTTATTCAACTAAATAGTTCAGGAGGCCAAGGTTACTCAAAGCTAGCAGTTCATGGGTTAGCTTTGAGTAACCCTGCAACAGCTAAGAATTATTAATGCCAAATTATTATTTAGCATTATTGGTAGGTGAAACACTGCACTAGTAACAGAACTAACCTTTTATTTTGTTGCTCTGAAATTTTGAATTTAAATTTGATTTTAAATCTGATTTTATAGTGGCAGGCCGAACAGACATTGCCCATGTGCCCAGTTGAATAGCTCTTAAAGCATTTAATTGATGCTGTTAGGTCATTTAGCAGTATATTTAACAAGATGACTTAATAAAGTGTCTGACGAGTTTATATTAAACATTTTGCCTTTTGTGAAGGGAAAATAACTTGTTCTCTCAAGTCCCTCTTTATTCTCAGGCCAAGAGTCAGTGACCTCTTTTGCTGACCTTAAAATGTCATGTTTCATTATTTTACTCTTTATCTTCTGTTTATCTCAGATTAAGCATTCCACAACCAGGACAATATCTGTTTAGAAGTACTCTGTTTATTAAACTCTCCTTGGCCCACTCTCAGTCAGGAAAGATGTTTATTTTTGGATAACATACTGTATAAATGCATGTATTTTCACACTGCCTCTTTGGCACATATTTTGGAGCACTGATCAGTGTGACACGATGTGTGTCCTGCAATTGCAATAAATCCTGATTGACCATTTCACAGAGTGTTTTTATTCTTAAATCTCGTGTTTCCGTCCAGGTAAAATAAAGGTTTCAACAACACCTATAATTAAAGCATATCTCCTTAGTTATAGACTTTTTATTTTGAAAAATGGCCATTTTGATTAAATCTCAATGAGTTATCTTAATATCTGAGTCAATATACATCTCAATATCTGTAACAAATGAATGGAAATTTTTACTCTTTTTGCTTTTTATGGTTTTACAAACATGGTAAGCTGATTAGCAAGCTTTATGCACTGGCTTGACTCCAAAAGTTATTCAGTTGTAGATGCTTATCTAATGATTGAGTTTCATTAAAATCTATCCAGTGGTTCAGCAGATATGTTGTCAGGGCCAATGTTTGAAACTCCTGTCTCCAATATGTGCTGTTGGGGTCTGAGTTGGAGCCATTTTTTTTGTATTTACTTTGCCACCAAAGATGGATTTCTCTGAGCAGTGTGTCTCAGAGCAGACGGTCAGATGGACGGGCCAGTCCCATCAAACACTCCAACTCATGTGGTCATGTGCCGGAAGGTGTGGATGGATATGAAAGTCACAGCAAGCCATGTACTGCCTTCCTCTCCTACAGCATTAAACACACACACACACACACTCAAAGGTGGTGTTTGCAAGGCCAGGTTTCTGCAGGGCTGGAGCCGGCTGGAGCCCAGCAGTCACCATATGGACCGGTACTGAAGTCAGGACAGAACGAGGGATGGAGACAGGAAGGGAGGGACGAGTCAGGGCTTAAGGTAGGCTGGGATGATTTGGAAAGAAAAAAAAGGGGGAAGGCATGCAGGTAGACAAGGCAGAGAAGAGAATACAGGATGGATAAAATATGGCAAGGCTAACATTTGGTGGCATGAGGGAGATCAGGGAAAAATGGCAAGGAAAAACAATCACCAATCAAGACTACACTTTAAAACAGACTATTTTACAGATAAGCTCAAATTTGGTGTTAGAAGCCAAGACTGATCAGTTTATATCTTGGTCTGTCTAGTTGCTGTTTTTGCAAACTTCACTGTCTAACTTTACATAAAGTCCCCTAAATTTAAGCAGCCTGAGGGCGACCACAATTATTTTCTGAAGTCAGAGGAAGACACAATGAATAAAATGTATTAACTTGGATAAAAGGAGGCGGGAAGTAATTTTACAGTTGCTGCAGATGTTTTCCAAGGTCAGTAGAACTTTTTTTTTAGACACATAAATTTCATGAACTTCCATAAGCGCAGGGGAGGGTCTCTCTTAGTTTAATTTTGTCTCCAAACTATTTAATTTGAGACAATTTATCGTACTTATTTCCTGAATGCACAGCGACTGCACTAAACTATTCTTCTGATTGTTGTACTTAATTCTGTTCCATCTCGACTGAGTGAGTTAAAAAAAAGTTCATCTTCTGCACACTCAAAGTTTACATTTTACAGCCAAACAACATGTGTTCTAACGACATCACTAAAAGCAGTGCTTACTTTAAGCTTTGTGTTTACAATACCAGTAAATGTGTAACTATTGGTTCTCCACATCTCCAGTGTGATAAAGCACAAAAACAGTGAGTGTTTTGTAAATAATATTTTATTTGAAAACCAGGGGTCAGGCTGAGTGTTTGGTTTAGCTGCTGCCCTGTTTGGCAGCCAGCCTCTTGTCCCTCTCCTCGGCGATGGTCAGACGGATTCCCTTTCCTCTGGGAATGGACACCCACGGCTTGTTGCCCTGCAAACAAACGGGATGCATTCATTAGCTGACGTTTAAAGAGGAACGTTTAAAATATGTCAAATATTCTAATTTGGTATTTTGTTTTATTATTCCATCCAGTTTTTGTTTTCTGAACATTATTTTAAAACATAACTAATAAATAATAACTAATTCTATGACACCTTTGATTTGACGCTTATTTTTACTCACTTTTGTTAAAACAGCTTACTGTACAAATAAACCTTTTATCTACAAAAACAAGTTTTAAAAATCACCCATCTAATCTTGAGCTTGTTTTGTGGAGAAAAGCACCTCTTTACATCCAACATTTAATACATTTATTTGCTTATATAACCAGTCAACCAGGCTGTACAGTCAGGGGGCCAGAACTTCATGAAAACAAAAGTGTTTTTACTGAGTAAATTCTGAAAGTCCAGAAGATATTTCAGTCGCACAAAACACTCAAACCTTAGTGTCTTAAATGGTGGACCAAGATTTAAATGTTATGAGTTACAGTAAATATATTGCAGCCTACACCTCAACCACCATTCATATCAATTTACACTACACAACATAGATACTAAAATGCCACCAAAGCCAATTAACAAGAATACATATACGCTGTACACTGAATTTCAGCAATGAATTCAGCAATACTACAGTATTAGTATTATTGCACTCATCAAAATCTCAGATCATCTTTTTATCAGCAGATCAGTGCTCAAATTCCCTGCTTTTTATACTGTCTGGAAAATGTGGAAGTCATTTTCCAGGCTTTCCAGAGAAGCAGAAAACCCTGTGACATTAAAAAAAAGTCTCATTTAAAATAGTTGACTGTAGAAAGGCACCCTGTCTCTTTACATTTTTAGAGAATAAAAAAAGCATTTTTGTTTTGCGTTCAACTTTTTACTTTGCACATTTCTACATTTTGTCCATTGTTTATTTTTTAAGACAGTCGAAAAGTCTAAATAGGTAATTTCAAAAGTACAACACTCATTTGGTTCATTAAAAATATTTGAACTGTTTCAATATCAGTAATAGAAATACTTGTGACAGTACTTTTTACCTAATTCAGAAATAATTTGTTTGATCTAATATAATTACTGCCAAATTAAAATTAAAATTACAGCACATTTAATCCTGCATTAATAAATCATTTCATAACGTGAAACTATTAATCTCATGGTTGAAACATGTTGCAGTAAAACAGTGTTCTCTCATCTTTTTCTAATCTGAATAATCTCCAACATCTGCAGTTCTTACATGACTATTACTGGTTTTGAAACATTTGATTAGTGAATAATGTTATAGGTATATACGTGATGTCATCCAAATTAACACTGAAAAAGAAAAGCTCATTTAGCATCTATACTAATAGTTGGTCAGCAGTCTGTGATGACTAGTTTTAAAACATGGTACTGTGCACTTCATTAGGCATGAAAACCTGTAAATTTGTTTTAATGTAAAATAACCCAGTCAAAGTTTCAGAATTAAAAAAACGTGATAATTGATTTGTAATCCCAATGTGGCTCCTTCAATCCTGATCAAAACAAGCTGTGAGGTGTCTATAGATCTTCTGATGCATTAGTCAGGATCCTGACTCATCAGAAGGATCGATGGAGCTCAGAACTTCTTAGAGGAATAGGTTGTGTTTTTTCATTCCTGATCAAAACCATAAAGATCATCATTGCTCCAAACGTGGCTGCTTTATACAATTTAACCAGGTTTAGATCAATTTAAAAAACATTTATCTGATCAAAAAGCCACAATATGCCACTAGTGGGTATGATTAAAATTAAATCAAAAACCAAGACAAACGATCAGCGTACACGTTCCTATCCTCACCTTGCCGATGACAAAGATGTTGGAGAGCCTGGTAGCGAAGCTGTTGCCTGTGCTGTCCTTCACGTGCACCACATCAAAGGAGCCAGGGTGACGCTCCCTGTTGGTGATCACACCGATACGCCCCAAGTTAGCACCGCCGATCACCATGCACAGGTTACCTGGAGGCAGGAGAGCAGCAGGTCAGACACATCAAAAACAGACAACAGGAAACATTCAGGAAGCCTTAAACTCACCAGTATCAAACTTGATAAAGTCTGTGATCTTGCCAGTCTCCAGGTCGATGCGGATGGTGTCGTTGACCTTGATGAGGGGATCGGGGTAGCGGATGGTGCGGGCATCGTGGGTCACCAGGTGGGGAATTCCCTTGGTGCCAATGAGGATTTTCTTCACTTTGCACAGCTTGTACTGCAGGAGGATCAGGAGAAGCTTGTTAGCATAACCTGGTTTTATTAGAAATATTCTGACTTGTGACTCATCCGTCACTCCTGATCTTCAGATTAGCAGTTTAACACGGTAACATAAGGCTTCCCCACATTTATGATACAAAGACAAAATCTGCAGACAAAGAGCAGCTCTTACCTTTGCCTCCTCGGCGGTGATGCGGTGGACGGTGAAACGTCCCTTCACATCATAAATGAGACGGAAGTGCTCACCGGTCTTCTCAATGCTGATAACGTCTGTGAACACAAACATTTCATTTAAAACGCATTTCAAGTTTGCCACAACATTAAATTACAAGTTAGAAAACACCAAATCAGGTTTTAAGTAATGAATTTTAGGCACAATCAGTAGGAATAACTAGTTAATTATTTAAAATTTAAAGGTTTTCTTGGTCTATTGATGCTCCATAAACAGCTAATTAAATTTAGTAAAAGTGTGATTTTATTGTGAAAGTGTTTGGATTTTTTTTTGTTACATCTTTCCGCCTTTTGCTTTTACTCCCAATAAAAAAGGTAACAGTTTACTTTATGTGCTGATAAACTAGCAACTGATATATGAACACACAATTAGGATTTATATTTTTGCTAACAGATTCCCAGGTGTTACTAAAATCTAACATTTGTAGAAACATTTAAAAGATTTTAATTGCAGATCTGCAGTGAAAGATGAAAGCTTTAAAATGTACTACTGTGAACACATATTTCTCAATTAACCAGAAACTACAACTAAACGTTTGCTGATAATTATTGTCTTTGAATAGAAATTGGAATGAGGTAAACTCCAAACTGGCTGGTGGGAGCTGTATCCAAAAAAAGAAAAGCAGAAGCTAGTGAAGAAAACTACCATCTGTGTATCTTTATTTTGCTCCATGAAGATCTAACGTCTAAGATTCTTGCTGAAAAAAGCAGAGACCCAACACAATAGCTCCAAGTAGTTCTGTCACAGACGTCAGATGCCTTTTATAAACTGAAAGTCACAAGAGGAATAAAAATAATGACCAACAGTCTGTTGATTAAACTGATTATCTTACAGCTGTTCACTCTCTGCATGTTCAGGTGATTGTTGAATTACAACACATTACTTCACACACTATCACCATAAACTAACAAACTTTTCATTGCATCAGAAAAAAAAAACGATTCCATTTAGACAGAACCAGATAAATTTAGTTTGTTTATACTCACTCTTTTTGAATTGGCTAAATCTGCAACATATAGTTATGAGCCAATGATAAAAAAAAAAAAAAATTAAAACTTCAAATAAACAAAACCAATATCACAAAATGAAGGGTGAAACTCACTGGAAGTTAAACATTCTGCCTTATTTATTAAGACATTTTTATAACGGTCACTCTACACCATTTCTGCTGCTCAGATTCAGCAACAAGAGCCAGACGGGACACAATATGGGTGAAGGTAGACAACAAAATGTACGCAGCCTTAAATAAGAGTTTTGTGAAAAGTGTACACAACAATAGGCAACAACTTAAAAAATTGGCTTTTCAAAACATGGCTGGACAGCTCGCTGGTTTCTTTGTCATTAATTCTGCAAGCAAGCGACAGAAAATGTCTTATTGCTATTTTGTGACGCCAACTAGTTTCCAAGAATAGCAGCACAGTCAAATACCACATTAATGCTTTGATCTTCGTTTATTAAAGAAACTTATTATTTGCCACTCGTATTGTCCATTCGAGTCATATGATGGCCCACTGGCAGAAATATGTGACTTCAGATATCACTGATTCAATTATCCAAAGCCAATTAGTTGTAAACAAGGGTATGAAAACACACAGCCAGCCATTAGAACTGTTCTTTTGATCAAGCTATAACTCATATTCTAATTTATTACAAGATCTTATAATTTGAGCTTTACTTTAATTGTTGAGAATATTTCATGATCAACGAGGGTCCTGACAACATATTAGGATGGTTAGCGCTGCTTTAGAATGATTTTTTTTTTAAAAGCAGCTGGTTTGATCACAACAATACTTAACATGTTTCCCTTTATCAAAAGATCAAATACTGAAAATTTCATAACAAATCTCACATCTAAGTTTTGTAAATTATAAAAAGTATTATAAGTGGAGCTCAGAACTTCTTAGAGGTATTAGTTGTGTAATTTCAACTCATTTCTGATCAACATCAACCATTCATCACAGCTCCTCTCCTGTTTAACTTTAAAACTGACCATTCAGACCTATTCAACCTGAATGCAGGAACTAAACTTAGCACAAAACGTAAAGAAAATTGTGTTTGATAGATTATTTATTGTAACAATGCTTCCCAGCAATAAATCTTTTAGCAAGCACCTGCTTGGCAGCACATGTGGGTACCCAAAGTTCAAAACAAGTGTCAATAGTAACAGCGGAAGAAGCTGTTTAGCAAATTATCATGTGCACAACCCATATACTCAGCTCTACTGCTCATCCCACAAATGAATGCTCCATACAATCGTGGCAACATTTAAAAAGGAAATAAACAGGTTTTCCAACAAGAAGATGTACTGCAAAGAAACATTGTTACAACAAAAAAAAACATCTACCAAACACAAATTTTCTTTCTTTATGTGCCAAGTGTATAATTACCCATAGCTCAATAGAAATTCTTTAAAACTCCCTTCAAACTGCTCATAATTGACAGCTGCAGAGAGGCAAGCAGAAATCAGTAGAGCTCACCCATAAAGCCAGCAGGGTAGGTGATATCGGTGCGCACTTTGCCGTCGATCTTGATGAACCTCTGCATGCAAATCTTCTTCACCTCATCCCCCGTCAGGGCATACTTCAGACGGTTCCTCAGGAAGATGATGAGGGGCAGACACTCCCTCAGTTTGTGGGGACCGGTGGACGGACGAGGAGCCTGGGGGAGGAAATCAAAACATTTAAAAATCCATATAAAAAGCTACTTTTATATCAAACCTTGTGAAACAACTGCTTTAAATTAAGCTCAACCATTTAATGTTATGTTGTGATTTTAGGCACATCAAGTTTTATAATGGATTGTAAAAACCATGACGAATAAATTTTTTGAGAATATGCATAGAAACATATTGGGGTGTCCAGTTGTGTTTCTGCTCCAACACACCTGATTTAAATGAATGAGTGATTAACAGGGTTCTGCAGAACTTATAGCTGTGATTAAATCCTTGAGCAATACATGCAGGACAGCAGCCCTTAAGAACCAGGATTAGACAACCCCAAATTAACATCTAAACAAAATTAAGGAAAACTTTACTTACAAAAACTCCAGTGAGTTTGTCCAGCATCCAGTGCTTCGGCGCCGCGACGCGCTTCAGATGCTTCTTCGGTCCTCTTGCCTGGAGAAGGAAAAACAACGCCGGTCAACAATCACCATATTCCTAATTCCGACAAGAGTTACTATCATGTAAAACGCATTAAACATGTATGTACACGGAGGAGTGCGCAATACAGCTCAAAAAAAGTGAGAGGCTTCATATGTACAGCCTGGTTAGCATGCTAAGCTAACACCCGCAGACAAGTTAGCCGGCTGTGGCCTAGTCCTCAACACTACACCATATATTTAATTTAAACAATTTCTGTGCAACTTTATACTATTCTTTAGCTTAAATAAGGCTTTACAAATAAACCTCTAATTTGGAATACAATTCCACTGCCACACCGCAGCCCCCTTGTGTTCTGTATGCTAAGCTAACGAACTGTGAAAGAGAAGGCGTTATGTCACATTAAATCATCTTTTGTGGGCAAGAATCACTACTTTTACTAACAATATTAAGCTATATCAATAATAAACATGATGTATTTTAAACCAGGGCAGATGTTTTTATAATAACGCGTTAGGTAAATCGGATGTTTAGAGATTGTTATAGAGCAGATCGATGATAAAATTCAGCTCACCATGTTGGAGTCTGCGGGGAAAAGGACCTCTTCGTTTCCGGTAAAGAATGATATGGCCCTCTACGGCAAGCTGGGAGGGACAAGGGACATAACTTATTTTCACCTACTCTTTTTCTTAATAAAATATTTTTTTAATAGTTAAAAAAATATTTAAGTAAAGATATCTTTCTGAAAGACAAGTAAACTTAGGCAATACTTACTATGTGACTGTAAAGTATTTTTTTTTTTATTTGGATGAACACAACAGCCATGTTTAGAATGTTTTTTTATTTAGTAAATGAACAAATTAATGTGCAAAAAATAAAACAGAGCAGATATATTTGTAAAAAAAATTAATTAATAAAAATTCTAATTCAAATATTTTTTAAAAGCAATTGAACACATCTTGAATTCATGAAGCTTATGTAGGTGTGCAAATGAAGCAGATTCCAATAAACGTAGATTTGTTATACATCATCACCACCAGAGGGCGCTGTTCTTCCAAAAAGGTAAACATCTACATGAATAAATCTCTCACAGCTGATAATTGATGCTCTATTTAGGAAAATGTGTTCAATTCAATTTCTATTTTATGTGGAAAAATTTTAAACATCAAATTTAGTAAATTACTTTGAACATCTCCTAGAGTATATTTTGATTTTCTTGAGTTTAATGAATTGTATCAGGTTTTCTGTACAAAACCTCTTGCTTTCGTCCAGAATATTTATCAAAATCAGAATCAAAATAGTTTAAATTTCAGAGTTATCAAATAGTCAAGGAGAACCTAATCAAAAAGAGATCCTATTTAGGCAAGTCTGTTTAACTCCACAACATGAGAGTACATAATCAATAACAGCCAGCAGGTGGCAGTGGGGGGCTGTCAAGGTAAAAGGGAAGGTAACAACTTCATATCTGTTTAATGAAAAATCTAAAAGTATGAATAAACACATTCAAATAAAAACTATACAAGTGGACACTTTAAATGGTTTTACATCAAATAAAAATGTGTGAATTTATTAAATGTTTGGTGCTTTTTCATAAATAGTATGAGGTGTCTTAAAGGTGCTCTTTAGATTAAAAATAGTCAGTGGCAATTAAGTTTGTTGTTTGTTACTTTTTTTTCAAAATGATTTAATTGTAGGGGTAAAAGAAAAATCATATCAAACCTTTTTTAATTTAGTTTTTGCTTATCTCAAATGCTACACTAAACCAAACAAAAAGAATCAGGCATCTTCCAGCAGACATTTCTCAAGTGAGGTGAGGGGTATTCTGTGGTTCAAAAGTAAAAAAATAAAAAAAAGACAACATCCACCCAAGTGGACCACAAAATAACACACACACACAAACACACACACCAGTCAAAATATCAAGCAGATGGCAACAAGCCTCCCCTTCGATGTGCAGAATGTTATTTTGACCCACTTAAAGGACGAGACTGAGGAAGAGGAGACTCAGAGTGTCTGTCTGTTGGATTTGGAAGCAATGAGTAGCATCTTTATTCCCATGGCGGTCTCAGAGAGGCCTCTGTAGGAGAGAAAATACCCACAAATTCCCCCCTTTAAAAAAAAATCCATCAAATTACTCCTTCAGCAGGTTTTCATTAATCGCTCCTTTTCTTGTTTCATTACAGAAAGGAAAGAAAGCGAGGGCAGAGATCCTTATCAACAGCATAAAATGCCATCAGCATGTGTGTGTCCCTGTGTGTGCTGAAAGTAGCTGTGAAAGAGCACAAATAGGGGCTGAATCTGTCTGTATCTAAATAAAAAAAGGCTTTATTTTTGGTAATATTTTCTCTTTCAGCACACAAACATGACCCTGAAGCTCCACGAAACCTGTGTAAGTGACAGGTGACTGTTTCACAGCTGTTCCTCCTGTTTCCCCTGCTGTAACCCCATCCCTCTCCTGCTACCTGTGTGTGTGTGTGTTTATTTCCATGCCTTTGTATGGCAGCAGATACCTACCTGTGTGTGTTGCTGTGCAGATAAACAGGTGTGTTGTTTTTGTGCGGTCCAGCAGGGGACCCACAATGAGGCGATGACGGACACGCCGACTTGAGGGTGAAAGGCCTTTGTTGTCGTCTTTGTCTCCTCTTACAGCAGATATATGGCAGGGCCTTCAACATGATTGCATTTATCTGAAGCGGGACGTAAAGCCCCTTTAGCTTGGGCGGAGGGGTTGGGTGTCAATTTAAAGCCTCATTTTCTTTCTTCCCTAACCACAAATGAAGCAAAATACATAGACCCAGTAAATGAAGACTCCAAAGGCAGGTAAATATGCCAGAAATCTAAAAAATATAAACACGTTTATTAGTGCAGTGTCGGTATGGTTCAGTACGGTTCTTGGAACCAGCTCTTTTTTTAGTACCTACTTCGTTGTGGTTCCAAGTGGTCCCAGTCGACACCAAAATGTGACATCAGAACACTGTTCATCACTGATTGATTAGGAGGTGGAGTCACTGGTTGCGTCTGAGCTGCCTTTACAACAACTCAAGGAGCCATTTTTTCAATTGTAGCAGCAGCATTAGTCGTGTTTCCATCCATCCCATACCGACACTACACTAAGTGGCACTAGTGGAAAAGAGGCAGAAGTAAACTGGAGAATAAAGCTGGTGATGCTAAAGGCTTCAGCTAAAACCAATAAATTACTTTAACCAGCATTCCCAAAGTTGGGGTTCGGGGACCCACTGCAGGTCATAAAAAACCCATTAGGGACTTGTACATAAATCTCTAGAAATCATACTAATTAAAAAATCATTTTATTTAAAGAATTTCATATAGTAGTCAGAAAAAAATGTGTATCTAATACTCAGACGTAGCTGTAGCTAAAATGTTTGAGAACCACATGACTAAACTTTGATATAATAAAATCATAAAAAGAAGGGAGAGTTCTGCCAATCAGCTAACAGGGGAACTAATTCTTCTTTTAGCGGATATCTTTTTCACTAACTGGTTTTGCCAACGTCTAGACCGCTAATGGCTGACTCACTAACTAACTCACATCAATAATTTTGTGTCAATCCCACCGATCTTCAGCTGGAAGGAGACAAAGAGGTGTGACACAAACTGATCTTAGCGGTTAGCGATTAGTTGTTTGTATGAACTTTTGCTGAATTTTACTCGTTTAGCTGTTTAGCGCTAACTTTGTTTGTACTCGTTTAGCAGTTTAGTGTTAGTGAAGCTCTATTTTTAGTTAGCGAATCATGAATTAGCATTACCAGAAATCGGCACATCAATCACTTGAGGTGAGGTTCCACATTTCCACCAGGCTGCTTTGAAAACCGGGACGACAACATTCTAGGCTCTTTCATAAGACGCTGTATAACGTTACTGACGCATTGCTACCACCTAGGACAACTCCTGAAAAGGTGGGCTGGCGTAGTGCTGACACCTTCAGGGACTACCCAGAGGTGGGTTTTCTTCAGTTAAACCATCATAGAAAGACTCATTTTGGATTTAAACTTTCAGTTTTTATATTCCCACCTAAGACCCATGAGCTCCTTGCTGCAGAGGAGGAAATAAATACAAACTTTATCAGCCTTAATAACGAGCCGGACTAAAGTGAATTGCCCTGCATTAAGGTATGTGTTGAGGATGACTTTCTGATACTACTACACAAAACCTTAGCTTAATATTTATAAAACTCACTGAATTTTAGTTTTCTATGGTCAAACAGCTGTGTTGGCAATCTTGAATTAGGTTGTCTCCCAACGTTAATCAGCTGTAGATGTATGTCTAACGAATACTTTCTGAAAGTCTCTCTCTCTTCACAGTGGTTCATGACATTTTGTTAACAGACAGAATAGATTAATAGAATACAAATGATAAAACAAAATTTTTGTAATCTGTTAAATCTCAAAATATGTGTTTGGGATTAGTCTGAATTACTACCACACTAGATTTCAGCTTAAAGCCTGTGAAAGTAATTGAGTTTTTGTGTTTGGCATTGGCGGCTATTTAGAATTAGGTTGATAATTACATACTATCTTTGGGCTTAGCTACTTTTTGCCTCAGAGCAAACTTACGTTTTGTGATTTCCAGTTGAGTAATACAAAACAAAATCACAGTTAACTGCTTAGTGTCACATGTTAAAAAGAAAAAAAAAGCTATAATACCAGCTAGAGGTGAACTTGTTCACATTTCCCAAAGCGTTCAACCTTATCATGTGACACGGGCACTGATTTGAAGGTGTTATGATGTAACTCAACACTTTCAGGAACGTCTTCAAAGTAAAGCACTGAAGTTGACCTTTTGGATCACAACTGGGGGCTTCAGGGAAACTGTATCTGTGGCTTTAGACGAGCTCAAAGAATGCAAGGAAGAGAGCTGAAGCCACAAACTAGTTCTTCAAACAACAGATCTGATTTCATCCGAGCGTTCGCAGGATGAGCCACAATACAAGTGTTGCATCGGAAGTTCCATGAGAACAGTGGCAACTCCGGAAACAGTGGGGAGGGACAAACATTTATATTTTTAACTCCCACTAGCGCTATGTCTGAGATGACATCACAAGTATTGTAGGAAGTCAGGCAAACACATGTACATCTGAGTAATCGGTTGTGAAAATGAACCATCATATTTTGCATAATTTGTCAGCATATCACCTGTCACTACTGCAAGTTTTTGATGCAGCAAAGCTTCTTGAATAACATGTTTTTGCAGATTTTTTAATTGAATTCAATTTTAACAGATGCTAACCACGACTACAGCGCTAATTGTATTGTTCTCCAAGTTCCGCTTGCCCCAAGACCCAGCTACTTGCTGATGCCACACATTGTGGTGGCTGCTTTTATTTTATAATCTAAAACCTGTGCCATATATCTAAACCAATGTTTGTTGCTATGTTTATTGAGTTTTACTCATGGGGGCAAATCTGTGTGGTTTACGGACAGCTCCAGTGGAAGGGGGTGGTGGGGGGCACCAATTGATGCAAGGTGGACATTAAGCCTCCATGGTTCCTGCTTGGTGGTGTCCCTTCACGAAACTCATAGATTCTGCGGCCAACATCGGGAGCAAACCCATGTTCCCTGGTTACTCTATGTTCTTCATTTCCACTTCCAGTTATGTTTTTGGATCCACGTACAGAGGGCAAGCAGACTGCTGCCTGTGCATTGACTGAGCCGAGGCAAATTTTGCAAACTCCTCCCGGAGAGTGGTGTAAACCTTTTTATTGGTTTTAGGACAACAAGCGCATACAGCTTGAGGTCGAAGGGGCAGTCCGAAGGAGGTTTCGGACAAACTGTTCGCCCACCATTACTTTTATAAACAGCGCCACAACTTAGACTACAAAATGATAACACAACGGCCAAAGCTGCAACTGATGATCCATCCACAGAGTGAGGGACACACCGTCATGGAGACACACCTACAGACATGAACCAATTGGAGTGAAACTTGACAATGGAAAAAGGGCTTAAAGTAATGAAAAATTCTTGGCTTCCCCTTCAAATATCATTTAATAGACATGAAAAAAATATTGAATTACAGTGAAGGCATTCTACTGGGGAACATATGAAACCACCCAAACATCCAGGATCCACAGACATCCAGCGCAGGACACGCTCATCGGTTCATTTCTCAGTGGTTCAAGGCTGTTCTGATAACACTCACCAGTGGTTTCAGTTCTCTGTGTGTTGCTGACTGATTTTCAATGAGTGTTGATTAAGTGTTAAGTTAGAAGCTAAACAGAAATACTGACTTCTTGGTTTTAATAGGACAAATTTAACATAAGACCTCAAGTGTTGATGCTAACACGTTAGCCTGACAAGGTGCATTAAACCCATTACATTTCTAAAAGTTGCTTTGATGCCAAATAAAAAAAAAAACAGCATTAGCTTCTGAGTTCATCATCTCTAAAACTTTATTTCCATCCAAACTTAGGCATAAGCAGCATATTGACACGCTGACTCCACATTGTGTGCTTAGGGTGAAGGGTGTACAAACACAAGCCTGCAGAGCTCCTGATAACAAAGCAGACAACACTTCCCCATCAGGATCGTTAAAAGGCAGGGCCAATAAGGTCACTCTGGGCTGATGAGATCTGTTCTGACAGTTACATTTGAGAGGAAAAACAGAAAGCCTTCTTTGCTGTTGAGTTTGTGTGAATGCTGACAAGTTGAGACAATAATATTCAGGATCTTTGACTCCCGTTTGGTGGTTCTGGGTTAATTCGTACTTTCGACATTTTGTACTTTTGCGAGTATGAAAACCACGAGTCACTTTGTATCCACCTTGGCAGCAGCCTCAACATTGATTTAGTATTTTCAATTAAATTCAATTCAAAAATACTTTATTGATCCCAAAGGGAAATTACATAAACTTACAAAAGTAGTATTGATACATTTGTTGCATCTCAATTCAGGGGTTGCAGCCAACGTAGTTTGTCGGATGCTTACGCCACACTGTAGGCCGCTCCAATTTGTAAGGGCCTACTCATGCAGCCGACAAAACCCCAAAAACGTAGACTGCATCTGAGTTTCCTACGTGCATCCTATCTATTTACGTATAACGTTTTAATTTTGTGAAGTTATATCATGAAAAGACAACAGAAGGGATAAATGTATCAATGGTAACGGTGCAGCGCATGGTTACACAAACATACGTCATTCGTTGACTAGACCGTCTCATTTCACAGCCCTTTATGCAGCCTACTTTGGCGGCCTACGTGGGTTGCAACCCCTGAACTGAGACACAGACACAGTTTTTCTGTAATTTGAGGGTAGGCAAATCCCTGGCCCTGTCCACCGAGCCCCTAATCCTAATCTCTGACATCTATCCCTGACACTTGGCCCTAGCTTTAGTGTCAAATCTTTGGTTTTAACCTCAACTTAACCCTAGACTACACTTCACAAACAAACCATGCATCAGTCACGGTACATTTCAAATCTCCTAATGTACCCAAACACACGCATTCATACAACATGAAAATTAAAATCGTGTACCCAAGTTTGGACCTGATCTGGACCTTGAGCCTTTAGAGTAAAGGGGAGATAAAATCTCAAGTTTAACCTAACCCTAGCCAAGAGCACATTGGTACAAAATGTCAACCACTAAGTACAAGTTTGGGTACAAAGTGGCAATAGCACGAATTAACCAGTACCACAATTTGGCATGTGTTATCTCTGAATAAAACACAGATTCAGTCACAACTTACATGATCATAAGGCTTCAGCTATTTTAATGGGGATTTGCTCCACAGCCAGACAATTTCCTGCATTCATGTGACTATAGAACTCCACGTTTCTCCATCTAATTCATCTTTTTCAGAGAACCAACTATAGAAGTGCTTTTTGTCCAAGACTCCTGATGGATATCAGCCAGATGTCTTAAGTAACACAAATACAACTGGTTGAACTAAATTCAAACAAAAAAGAAAAGAAAGAAGCAGATAATCAGTTCTCAGACAATCAGATCTTTGTAAAGCCAAGAGACATGAGTCTCTTTCCCATGAGACCGGAGGCTAATATTGTCCATTAGGAAAACAGGAAGCGTAGTGTTTGTCATCCTTTTTTTTTTCAGATCTCCCATTAGGTCGCGGTTCAAATTTTCATTTTCTTTACGCACTGATTTGATCAACAGTGGACAGCTCTGAGAAAAGAGGGGGGTTTCGAGTCCAACAGCTGCGTCTTATGTGTCTTTATAGTTTCGCTCCCAACAGGTTGGCTCATATGTCCCTTTCAGTCCCTTTTCACATCATTCAACGAGTTTTCATTAGGCCACGGTGACAGAGCAGTGGATAAATTTAACACTCTCTGCTAATGCTTCTGTTTTTCTTTCTTTTTTTGGTCTTTTAAAGGAAACAGAAAACAAAAACGTAGAGTGACACCATCACTGGTTTGATCATAGTAAAGACAATACCTCTGATTAAATGAAAACCAACAACAAAAGGAAGTGAGACATCTTTTTTCTAAAGCAACTCCTGTCCATATATAAAGCACGAAAGGAAAACAGAAACAAGAATACGCCTCGAGTTTCTTGATTGCCGTCTCTTCTGCTTTCTCGGTGTCGAACCGAGAAATTGAAAACAGAGAAAAACAAAACTGCGAGAGGAGGTTTCTGTCGTTCGGACGATTAAATCCACTGCTTCCGCTGTCTGTAGGTCAGCATCCAGCCGGTACGTCCGACATGAAGTCAAACTCGTTCTGTCCCAGCCACAGCTCCGGCAGCTCGTTGGCTCTGTCCAAACCCAGCTCCACCACCAGAGACATGAGAACTTCCTCATCCACGGGGTCAAAGTCGATAATCCCGCCCGTCGCCGCGCCCTGACCGATCCCCACGCCCCCACCGCCGAGGCCTCCGGGCGGCCCCAGGAGCTGGTTCCCCGTACCCAGCGGCGAGTAGCCCTTTGGAGCTCCACCGGGCGCTGGGTGGCCCGTGGCGGCGCCGGCGAGGTTCTGGTAGTGGGAGTTGAGCTTCTGCAGCTGCATGCTGGCGATGAGATGCGGCCCCGTCTGCAGGCAGAAGGGCTGCGGCTTGGAGAGCGGCACGGACGACAGCGAGACCCCGGGTGAGGAGGCGGGACCGGCCGACTGCGAGAAGGGCACCACGGAGGGTTTGGAGGAGGGGTAGTGGAGAAGGGACGTGAGAGGAGAGGAGGAGGAGGAGAGGTCCTTCATCGCAGCGTGGGCGTCTCCAGGGAACAGCAGTGAGGTCATCACCGAGAAAACCCAGAGTCTGAGGAGGAGAAGAGAGAGAAATGTAATGTCATCAAACCAGATGAAGAACAGATAAGCTTGTTAGCTGAAAGCTCCTGCTGGGTGCAGGTGACGTCACTGAAGGTAGCTATTTTAGACCCATCTCTCCCAAATGCTTTTCAACCTTCATTGCTTTGTCAAAATAATAAAAAGTATAAAGTAATTAGTTACAAACTTATTGGGCAAACCAACAGTTGATGTTTGGACGATGAACTCACAGGACCATTAAGTGGTGCTATGAGGAAGAAGGAATTCATAGTTTCTGTCTGTGAGAAATGCATGATGTAAACATTCCAGATGGTCCCAGGGGTTACTTTGTAGCCAACTGTGTGAGAAAAAAACTACATCAGCATTTGGACCAGTCTCTCATTCAGAAAAAAATAAGCCTAAAAATAAAAATGTGCACTTTTTTTTCCAATTAAAACTTAGCGACAACAACCTGGAAAATTTCACAAAAGCATCTAATTATTAAAGTGATGGATGAGATCATTTTAAAGAAATTGGAAACGTTATGAACAATTAACATGTTAGCTGTTATAGATATCTCCTAGAACGAGCTCAGTTTAGGGAAACAGATTGTGCGAGCAAGAAAAAAAACAGTTAAAGGTTAACGCTGTTTTATAAACGTTTACATCACTGTACACATGATGTGGATAATCCAAAAGAACAGTTTTTTTAATAAACTGAGTTCTTCAGCTCAGACGACATTAACCATTGCTCCTGGCCTCACTCAAACTGGCTGTAAGCTCGTCAATCTGACCACAACTAAATTGTTTTTCTTCAAACTGAGGTCGTTCCAAAGGCTATCCACAACAGGTAAAGTATTTATTGTTTATAGCCACTCCATGGAACCCCATTTCTGATTATTTTAGACACAGCTCAGAAAAGGGGTGAAAGAGGGGCTTGTGGAGTTACAATAAGGAGGAATTCAGACCAGTTCCACTTTGTGTAGATCCCAACTGAAGGATTTAAATGGGAAATGTCTCCTTAAACCATGAAAAAAAGATAGTCAAAAAGTTTAAAATACCTCATCACATTTTTTTTTCTTTTCTCCGTAATGACAAACAAATTGCCCACATGAAGCAGAACAGGGCAAAGGATGACGAATAACTCCCAAGTGTTTCCTGACAAACACATGGCTGCTGCAGACGGCAACAATAAAGCAGTTGTTGACTTTAGCAGCAGCTTTACTCGTGTTCTTAAAGACCTGCTAACTCGCAGGAGTCACATCTGTGTGGGAAACACACAACAAGGCGAAACGGCTGCCACGCCACCCCTCTCTCTCTCTCCCTCTCTGTGCGCTTGATGTGTGCTTTTCCTCCTGACCTATTGAACAGCAAATTAAGCATGAAAAGGCTGTGGGGAGAAGGGCTATGGGCACCGACGGGTTTAGTGAGTGTTTATAGGGCTGTGTGTATGTGTGTGTGTGTGTGCCTGTGTGTGGGTGTGTGTGAATGGAATGCACAACACAGCCGAGCCTTTGAGGATCTCCAGGAGAGATTGGGTCACATGGGAGGATAAATACATACGGACCTTGAGAACAAACCATATGTCTGACTGAGTCTCTGTGTGTGTGTGTGTGAGAAAGCAAAAAATGTTTTTGCAATGTATGGAGTTGAAAAGGGCAAGCAAAACTCGAGTGTGTGTACGCACGCACGCATGTGTGTGTGTGAGAAACGCACCTCTTTAGGCTCATGTTATAGCCCCAGAGCTGGTTTATATTACTCAGTTCAAACAACATGTGCGCCTCAACATATACTCACAATGCATCTTGCGGCTATCCTTTGAGTAAGATAATCACTTAATAATGTGTACCAACACACACACGTGCACACACACACACACACACACACACACACACACAACCTCTCCTCCTGATGCTGGCTCTTATTTAGCAGGAGAATAATTGCTACAGGCAGGCATGCAGCTGCAGTCGAATGATAGAGTTAGCACACAAACAAAGATTCCAAACAGCTGCCAATGGCAGGTTTGTGTGTGTGTGTGTGTTCATTATTCATTGACCGATTACTGTCAGGGCCAGGGCTGCACATGGCGGCTCTGCCCAAAAGCTCTCAGCCACATGAGTCCGAGAGACGCAAACATAAACCATCTCACTGAGGTAGGCCGGTTCGGAGCTGCGCTGCTCCTCAAAGCTGCTAAACATGAATTTTGGATGTTTTCATTAGCATCAAACAAATTATGGGAAGAATTCCGTGGCATTGGATGAGGCTCGTGCAAAATCTGGTCCGATGCTAGATAAGTAAAAAAATAATATGATTTTAGATACTTTCTATGAAATTGAACCTTTAGAGGTAATGCAGCTGATGTTCTAAAGCTTATTTGATTTCTGGTAAAGATGGGGTCTATACTATCAAAATTATTTTACAATATTGCAAGGAAATTCTCAAGAACTAGTTTTTTTAAACAGTAATCAGGGGCGGAGCTAGACATTTTTAAAATGGGGCAGTATGGGGTGGCCATGGTGTTTTTAGGGGGGCAAATACAAAAACAATGGCTGTGTTTCATGGGTTGCAGTCGACGTCGGCTGCGGCCCACCTTGGCCGTAGTCTACATGGGCCATAGGCCGCTTGTGTCAGCTGCATTAACAACTGTAAAGTAAGATGGTCTAGTCTACAAAAGGTGTAAGTTTGTGACCATGCGCTGCCTCGTTACCATGGTCATACGTTTTATATCACATCGCTTCAGTTGTTTTTTCAAGGTATAACTTCATAACTTCAGTTTTATTAGAAAAATGTTACAAGTAAATAAATAAAAAACATTAATAATTTGGATTTAGCTCCAGTATCAGTATTTATAAATGAATTTTATTTAACAAAATTAAAAAAAAAAAAAAACTCTGGCATTTTTGTTTTTCTGTTTAATTTGCTGACAATGCAAGGAATGCTGGGATACCACCGGCCCCACGGGATACTCAGATGCAGCCTGTACGTTTTCAGGGTCTTGTCGGCCATATTTGTCGGCTGCATGAGTAGGTGCCTATGAATTTAGACAAACGGCACGGGGCAGCGACATAAGCGGCCTGGCGGCCAACAAATGAGGCAGACGTCGACTGCAACCCATGACTTGAGACACAGCCAATAAAACTACTCTGAAATTTCAAGATGGCCTCCACAGCAATTTTTTAAAGAGCTGCAACTCAGCCATTTTTAGAAATACTGAGCTGCAATGTGATTTAGTGGTAGCTAAGAGCAATCCCCATGACATTCTGAAAGCTAATCCAGCTATCAAAAAACTGGTTTCTCATATGCCACATGTAAACATATGGTGGCACCTGGTGTGGCCAGTCAGGAGGAAAGTAAATGGTCAAGTAATAAGTACTCCAGACTAATATTAACTTATCATGGACATCTCCTTTGTAAGAGTTTTCAGTTTCCAGTTTACAAAATTTTATTCAGGTTATTTAAGTCCAAATGTTATTTTATACATTGTTTAAAACAGTTGAGTGTTGGTTAACAAATGGATAAGTTTTTATTTTGAGCTGTATTCATTTTTCAGCAGTAAAATCAGAGTATTTGTTGTGTCTCAGACATAAATACAGGCATATGGACCAACCAGCTGTTTGTGACTGGAGGCTCAGCAGAGCTATAGGAAGGATGCGTGTTTTACAAAAAAAAAAACATGGAAGAGTGCCAGTGTTTTTTCCTGTTCACACAGCTGACCTGACTTCATTGTGTTCTTCCACCACATTTATGAGGCGGTGAAATCAGCCCTGGCTTCGCCTCTGCCAGTAATCTATTTCATTTGCAGTCTGGGCTGCTGTCCTGGCTGCAAACCGGTCTGCATTTGTCTTAATTATCGACAGCCTGGAGGAGGAAAACATGAACAATACAACTCTGAACTTTAAGGTCAATGAACAACAAATAAGAAGATACTGATTTTAAAAAAGGAGCATCCTTTGAAACACAAATTAGAGCTGTTTTTTTCTAATATCCCCAAAAATAACTGAGGCAGTCAAACTGGTGACATGATTGAATTTTCCATTTATTGTTTCTGCCTTTGACAGTTTATAGTGGTTTTGAAACTTCACACACATTTACGCCAAGAACTTGGTTTTAAAGAGCTCCAATCAACACAAAGAGTCAAACAGTTTTTAAATGGGTTAAGGTTAACTGTTTATCTAAAGTGACCTGAAGTTAATTAAGCTAACAGAAGCAAAGTCATCTTTAAATGTTTGCAGAGATAAAAATAAATGCTTAAAAAACATGAATATAAAAACAGCAGGATCAAAATGTTATCACATAGTGTGTTCCTATGGAGCTAAAAGTGTCTCAGTATTCACATGTACACAGATTCAGACATGTATTTCTGATACACAAACAAAAACATTATGATTTGTGAATATTGAGACTCTTTTAGCTTCATAATTTGGATATAAAAAAATTGTAAACACAAATAACAATAACTAAAGCACTAAAACGATTGATTGTTAAGGTTAGATCAAGCGTAAACAGAATCTGTTGGACTTGACCCATTGAGCTAATTAGGCTAGCATTAGCTAAAACTCCACTTTGATCTCAAAGTATAGGAGGTTGGCTGCTATCAGGAGGGATTGCATAAATGGTTCTTGTGTTAGTGATTTGTATGTATGATAAATTGTCTTCAAAAAAAATCTGTAAAGCCATTCAAAAACATAAACATCACAATCATTTGTAAAATTATAAACAGGTGCTCCTAATACATTTGGCATAAAAATCTTGTTTTTGCCACATATTCAGTGAACAACAGCCCAGATGAACTTTGAGTCACTGTTGGGTTGGAGATAACTTTAAAAGGCACACGTGTCAAACATAAGGTCTGTGGGCCAAATATGGTCGGCCACAGCCTTTTATGTGGTCCCCAAAAGCTTCAAACATGTATTAATGTCTTAAAATAAGCCGCTTTTAAGCCAGCATTAAACATAAACTACATCTCCCATAATGCATGTTGATTATTTTAAGACCCAAATTAATAATCTTGTGAAGAAATTTAAATTCAGATCGGACCTTTTCTTTCAAAACGGTAGAAAAAGCAGCTTTTCACAGCAGTATTTTTATAGGTTAGCTCAAAGTTTACTGTTTATCATGCTTCTCTGAGGTTTGTTACCAACTGTAAAGCTTTGACCCATCATTGTGCACTCGAGTGGGATGACCTTCTTTGTCTACCAGGAGGTTGGGACATTGGGCTTTTGTTTGCTCAGCTCCGTCTACATGGAACATGTTACAAAAACATTGGAGATTAACTTATTTTACTGAGCACTTTAAAGTTCAGACTTAGAGCACTAGAGATGACTTCCTTAAATTGTGACTGTTTTTAATTTGTTGCATGGCATTTTAATTGTGTAACTAATTGTAATTGTGTAACTTTTGCTGCCTCTTGAACAGAACTGCCTTGAAAAAGAGATTTTTAATCTTAATGGGTCCTTATTGGGTAAATAAAAGGTTAAATTAAATTTCAAGAACAACAAAAAAATAAAAGATAAAAAAGAAATTGGTGGCATCCCACCACTAGGTGGAGCTGCACAGAATTTAAAAGTAGCCAGTAGCTACTGCAATTGATAAAATTTGCTGTGTAAATTCTTAATTTTGCTGCAGCCCAGTTGTACTGAGAAGTGGGAGTTTCCCACTTACAAGTCGTAAATTTAAACCAGAACATCCCTCCGTTGCGAGTTCCCTGTCAGAAAGTGGGAGAGTCAAGAATTCAAGATGGCAACTACTCACAACTCAACAGTGAGTAAAAGTCTTTTTACTTTCACTTTTATTATTAATAGTATCTGTATTTATTTCACATTTAGTCCGTCGTCACATCGTTTTCAGTGTTTATAAGAGGACGTGTTAAAACTTTGTTTCTATGCAGAAAATACCAGGTAGAGCTCAGTTATTGTTTGTTAGTACTGCTCAGCCATAGTAATAAGATGAGGAACATGATGATTCACGTTTAGTTGAAGTTAAACAATGAAACATCAAATTTAATTATAAAAGGACAACCACAATGTTTATGTGGCTCTCAGTGAAAATAAGTTAGACACATCTTCTTTAAGGGAACACCAAAACCACAACAACATTCAGTTAATGACATAAAAAAACACTGGAGGTTGTTCACATCATCACTGATATATTTCAACAAATAGTCCTCAACAACATGTAGCTACGGCCTGATGGACTCTTCAGTGTATTTCAAAAACTTGTATGAAATAATAGCTAAGACATAAACAAGAGTGCTAATATTTAGTGCTATATATTTAGGTTTGTTCTGGAGCTTTCCATTCAAACTCACCATCTTCATAAAAGTCAAATCTCCTGATCTAAAACTGATGTTACAAAATGACCAAAAACCTTGGGAGCAGCTAGGTAAATTTGGACATAAACACACATGTTAGGAGGACTAATGGTGCAGTACAAGCATGTGCCAGAGAAACATTTTATTTAGAGAACCACATTAGTGTCGTTTGAGTGCAGACACACAAACCACCTCCAACAACAGTGGTTTCAATGACACAATTACAGCCCAACGAGCAAATTGAAACGTCAGTCTGACTTTTACACACACACACACACACACACACACACACACACACACACACACACACCTACACACACACACTAACCATATGCCCCTTCAGACTGTCACACTTAACACTAATTACCTCCATATTGAGGATGGTTAATGAGGCAATTTAAAAGAGGAAAAACAGGCTGCTTTCACCTGTAAACACAAGACTCTTTAAAAGTGAACAAGAAATGTATTTTGACCATATATCACATTTATTTTAGAAGTTGTAGAAGCATGTGATAATATGTAAAAAAAAAAAAAGATAAAACAGTTTGTTGGTGTTTTGTTAATGCAAACAAGACCTGCTTTAATGTGATTTATTGCACTTAAAAAACAATAAAACACTCACCCGAAGCAAAAACAAAATTGAATTTGAATTCAAAGGCTTTCTATGAAACTGAGCATACAGAGTCTTAAATAAAACTTCCATTTTATTAATTTTAATACATTATAAATGCTGTTATGATTTGAGATGAACTTACCTGAAAGAAAAGCCCAGAGTGTTGTGTTAAAACAGTCCACCCTGAGGGAGAAAAACCCGGTGACTTTCAGAGAATCCGAGTCCGTTAGGGAGAAGTGTGTTCTCAGAGTGACTGCAGAGGCTCTGACAGAGCCTAGAGAGCTTGTTGCTGAATAAAAAGCAGTTTGTCTCTCTCTCTTCCTCACTGAAAAGACCAGCATGTGTGTGTGTGTGTGTATGTGCTCAGCCTGCCATCTGAAAAACAAGGGCTGGACTCTGGGTCTGGACTCGAATGACTTTCTTTTTACAACCACAACAGACATCATGGAATGTTTAAAATGGTCATTTAGATCTTTAGATGTAGGGTAAAGCTTTTGAACAATTATTACTATAACTCTTTGAGGAGCTGGACTGACAAGACTGAACAGGGTGAAGACCAATACTTTTATTGTGGTTAAAGTAAACACCACTTTTTGTTACTGTCAATATTATATCAAATAATTATTTCATACTCGTTGTATGGGCCTCTTCAAAAACCCATTATCCAACATTAAACCCATTTTATTGTGTTTTTAATAATTGCTTTTGTTACTGTTAAATCACTACGCAGCCATGAGACAGTAGCCATGTTTTGCTCATTTTGAAGTATCACATTAGAAAAGTTTATGTAATTGACAAATTTTTAAAAAAATGTCCTCAATTTCCCCCCAAAAAGTTTCTACACTCAGTTTAGGTGGATGTTTTTGGATTTGCCAAAAAAGAGTGAATGAGCTGAAGGAGAGATGGGAACATATTTACCAGAGAAGTTCTGACGTGGCGAACATTTACTGTCGCCCTCTTCCTGGATATTCCCGTCTGCAGACAGCAGGTAACACGGCCAATACTAGTTAATATGACTTACAATAGCAACACATTCCTAAAAAATCTCTCCACTGTCCAGAAACCCATGAATAAACCCATGAAACCCAACAATAAATGAATGGATGGTCCTTGATCTCTACATAAGTTTGACTAATGCGCCTTTCTAATTCTGAATTTATACCTGATCATATATCCAGTTTAGAATTTGGGATTTCCCACCCTGTAGCACAGTGTTACTCTGCCCTGGATGAAAGAGTAATCCAGGCAGATCTGAATCCAGCCTCCAGAATTTGCAGGCTGCAGCTCTGCAGGGCAGATGTTGCTCATTCTGAAGCAAACACTATCAGGAATCACATGGACCATTTCAAACCCCTCCGTCTTTGTTTGTGTCACTCACCCAGAGACAGAGAGACCTTGGTGGTCCAAGGATCATTTGCATAACTATATGTTCTCTCTCTTGAGACAGAGAATCATCTCATTCATGACAAGTCTGTATATAAATCAATACATAATATTAAATCTCAAACCAGAGATAGACTGTTATATAATATGGACCTGTTGAAATCTATGAAACCTTTTGTGTAACGTAGTTTTATTATGGGTGGACATTTCAGTTAAAACTCCTAGTTATGGTTTTAACAGGGGTAATAAAACACAATGTAGGAAGTGGTTGTTCAAAGAGATAAAACATCATTGAAAAACAACACAAAACTTTAACAGGTCAATTAATTGCTTCCAATTTTCTTGAACTGTGAACCTTCTTTGTACCACATTTAAGGCTACAGCTGCCCGCGGACTATCTGCTCACAAGATTTGTTTTAAATGTTCATCAGCAGCTTGAATTTCTGGTTCCTGATGTATAAATCCTCTCCTTTGAGCTGGTCCATCATATACAACTCTTTAGAAAAAACCAAGAGAGTTCAGAATTTCTGCTGCTGACATATTGGACAAGACGTCTGTTCTTAATGACGTGGTTGTGAAACGTCCTGTTTTTGCATGGACATTTTATACTCTAAAGAAAACCTGTAGTGAAAACTCCAGATAAGCCTTCCCTTACTCATTATGTGCAAACAGAAATAACACAGACAACATAGTTGGGAGGGACAGATGTTGATGAAGGCGTCGCAGGAGAAAGATCTGGCGTCTCTGATGTTAACTGTCAGGCAGCGCTAATTTGCAAATTCATCATGGAGAGTCCACCGCTGTTTGTGATAAATGGCGCAGGAACGTGTCACTACACCGCACGTCCGAGGCGTACTCCCCTCCCACAGGTACAGCCACAGGTTGCTCCACGCTGTCACCTCTGTGCACAATAAATTGTCTTTGACTACCATTATTAGTTTATTTTGACGATCATTAAAAATTTTGCTGTATTTTCTAACAGCCTCGACCAGCTGCTCCTCGGTGGAGCAATGGAGTAAACTTGGGTTTTCTGTACAAAGCTCTGACCAATCACAAAAATCTTAGCGTGTGACGTCCCTGCGAGAAAAAGTTCCTTGTTTTGTGGGAGGAGTTTGTCCAAGACGTGATTGGTTGGATTGACGGAGGGCTTTGAAGAGGTTTGGTTGAGTCGGGCAGGAAAGCACCTATATTTTTAATTATAAATATTCATTTTAATCATAATCGAGACAGAAAGGTGCTAGCCGAATGAAATTTGAACGTAGTAAATGTGGAGGGACGTGTAACAATTTGGTCAAAAACAGTTCTAAACAGCATGTAAAAAGATAACAAAAATTTTTACATATTTACATGTTCACTATATTTTAACCATAACTTCCTCTGTTAAGTTGTCCAACAAAAGAAGTCAATCTGACCAATCACGTTTAGGACAAACCTTGCCCACACAAGAAGAAACTCCCTCTATGTACTGCAGAGACCCTTACTTGGTTCTGCAAGGAGCTTGAGCTCAAAACAGATTCTCGAAGGCAGTGTGAGAACAAAAACACATAATTGTCGTCTGTGTAACTGCGACCACGGGAATAAACATCAGCCTTTCTTCTCCTTACAGCTAATACATCATATGCAACTTCTTAGAAAAAAACATGCTTGTTTTTTTTAAGTCATTAAATTTAACATTGGTCAAATTATTTAGAAACATATCTCCCTCTCCTCTGTCTTGCTTTAAAAGAACGGGTCCATTTCCCTATTCGCTGCTCATCTCAGCAGCCCGTGGAGGGAAGACGTCATTAGGCGCCAACAACGTGCGTCGGCGCGGTCAAGTGCCACGCGTTCAGCCCCTCTTCCGTTAAGCAGATAAAAGGTGGCATCTGTCTTTATTGTGCAAGTTAATCCCCCCTCTGCCATTGACCACAGACACTTCACATGTTGGTGTGTGTGGGGGGGATGTATAGGCGGCGGCCCAATGCTTTGTTCCTCCTTTTTTCTTTTAGGGTGGGACGTTATGCAAATCGAACAAACCGTTTGTGATTTCCATCTTAGGATAAATAATTATGAAGTTCTCAGTCAAGCTGCCAGTGTGCAAGGTGGCTCTTTTCCCTCATGAGCTTGGTAGAACTGATAAAACCCATCAACATCTCATATATATATATGTGACAATCCCCTTCTAGACCCCCCCCTTCCAATGCTGACTCACTTTGCATTGATTTGGAGAGCATCCAAAATTACAACTTATGCAAATGTTTAGTGCAGCTGCCAAGCCTTTGAACAACAGGGTGCCCAGAAAAAACTGAAGCTGATGGAGGATAAGCGTTTAGGTTGATCTAAACTAATCAACAGCAAAGGTCAACTGATACTCTATTCAAAGCACGGGCTGATCCCGAGAGCGGCCGGGGGAAATGATTTGCATCAGAGCTGTTGTTTTACTATTTGTGAAAACAATAAAAAAAAAGAAGTAAAATGTGTTCAAATTCAGAGCAGCGTGTAAATAATATCCTTGTGGATTGTTGAAATTTCCATGTAGATGAATTTCAATTCTGGAGATGAGACTTCCTCCGACTCTGACATCCAAAATTCAAACAAACCCTGAACTGTTTTCTGTTTATTCCTTCATAATTAATGTAAGAAAAAAAAAAGTATAGCCCTACAGGAAGACACCCTTTTATCTGAAAATATTCTTAACTTTCTTTAATTTGTTATTAGGTGACATATGTATTCATTCATCTCTAACCACCCTGGCATCATGGTAATTTGAGACAAAAGTGTGAACCAAATACAGACGTCTCTTTCAAGCCCTACTCCAGATGATTTTGTTCATGTTCATGTCCACTCACAAACTGATCTTTTTCAAAATAGTTTTGTAAAAACATTTATTACAATGATTGGTGAATATGTGTTTGCTAGATATGAAACTGTTACTTATTGTTTCAGAAATCTAAACGGTGATGCTTTTGATGGTTTTTCTATATCCTGATGCTGCTGCCATTAAACTTTAATTTAATACTGAAATAATGAATAACCAAGAAAATAGTAAACAACAACAAGGAAAAGAATAAAAAGAAAATAGTTTTAAGAGATTCTTTACCTGACATAAGAATGTTTTCACTCTGTATTTTGATTTACTCAAGGTCTTCAACAATGGGGTCGCATGTTGTAG
>JARVGW010000001.1:4853437-4891272 GCA_031762495.1 Anablepsoides rubrolineatus | reverse complement strand
CATTTTGTGTCACTGGGTAAATGGTGCCCATATCCAGTGGGCACTTGGCTGGTCAACAGCTCATCACTGAGCAACATTAGGATAATGACAAACAACCATTTGCTCTTTTACTCACTTTTAGTGACAATTTAAGAGTTGGCAGTTAACTTAACAAGCATTTTTTTCATTTTAGGGAGCTCCACCTTGCTCTGGCTCAGGATATTCTTTTTTAAAAAAGATTTTCTTCTCTACATGCAAACACAGTTTGTGGTTAAAACTAAGAAAGTAACATTCAAATCAGTTACCACTACATGCTTTTGTCTTATTGCTAGGAACAATAAAATGTTGGCTTTAAGTCGAAAAATGGGAGAGCAAAAATATAAAATTGACACCTTCGCATTTTTATGTAGCCAGCTAAAAATCGTTTTTAAACCCACTGCTTTTCTTGTGTTTTACAGTTTGTAAACAGCGTCCAGTCTTGATGCAAATACGACTGCCTTGTTTCCTGTTTTTGGTGTGGCGTGGTACAGCACCACACAGGCTCGGCATAGTTTTCAGTGTTTTAGGTTGTTTTTTTGGGCTTGTGTGGATGAAGAAATTTCTAGCAATGGTATGTTTGTGAGAATATTTTTAGAAATGACTATTGAACAAAGCCAATGTGCACGGCTACAACAAACTGTAAAATCTCCAGCTCTGCAACTCATTTGACATATCAGTGAGTTTAAATGTTGGCAGCTCTTCCGTTTGGCTTTTTACGTGTAGGAACAGACCAAAAATGCTCAGGTGTCAATACAAAAACATATGTGAAATGAATTTAGGGTGCTAAAAACAAATTAGGCTTTACCATTACTTTTTTTAAAGAGTTGTTTGGGGACAATAAACATGACCAATTTCCAAAATGAGAACTTATTTTTGGCTTTTTGTCCAAACAAAGTCCAGCAGTTCCCTGATGCCATGAATCTTCTCAAGGCCCCCAAGTTTTTTTTTCTTAAATTTGACTCCAAAGAGCGCAGAAAACTACATAAACCCACGCCAGTCTCTCACGTCTCTCATGTTTACAGCCTCTGGCCCGGTACCGTGTAAGCTACTACCCCCCCCCCCCCCCCAATCCTTCCCACTTTTATGAGATAGAATTTCAATCGTCTCTCCTTTTCCAAGCTCGTAAACAGTGTAATGAGTTTCACTGGCTTCGGCTACGTGGGGCTCAAACCGCCTCTGTGACCGCAGCAGTGTTCAGAAAGATCACAGCGAATCCTCACACACACACACACACGCACACACATCCAATCACACGTTTGGAGATCACTTCTGTTCAACACATGCCAGCTTTGACTGGTGACTCCAACATTTGGTGTGAATTTCCAGGCCATTAATTTAAGTAACATCACTATTAAAAGGAAACTGCCCGACATTCGCGGTTCCTTTTTTCAAACGCTCTCTATTAAAGCTTCTATTAACCGGCTCGCACCGCATAAATCACTGCCTAAAAATGACAAAAGGACACGTGAAAACAACATACTGTCATCTCTTTTATTTTAACAAAGTTCTGTGGTTTGTACAACAGTTAAAAAAAACTAAACACAAAATCTCTCACAACCTTATATGTTAAAATACAAAAAAAAAACAGTTTTGATGTTTATTTTCAGCTAGCCAAGGCTATTAGAAAATACAGACACATTTACAACGGTTTGAGCAAAACATTTAAAGACAGTCGAATAAAGAAAGACAAATTTTTTGTGCACGGAGGGGACAGCGTGGAGACACAGGCGGCTCTCCGTGGCTGTGCTGGCCAGGAGGCAGTGCACCTTGGTGGGGAAACGTAGGGAAATATTTCCTGCGCCATTTGTCAGAAACAGTTGCGGTCTGTCCGAGACAAATTTCTAAATTAGCGCTTGTCCTCAGTTAACAATAAAAAGTATTGAAGAATATTAAAGAATGTGGTGAAAGAGACATATTTTTTTTTGTCCGAAAAAACCCCAAAAGTGTTGGTAAATAAAATTTACGAAGTTGTGAGGATAACAAAAATACAGTGATGCAGTTTGCTTCTATTTAATATAAAAGTAAAAGATTTGGTAAACACAGCTGTAATTTACATTTTCTTTTTGTTTACAGATTTTTAGTTTGGCACAAATAATAAACCGCTAACACTCAGGAGCCACATTTCTCTGCCATATAGTCCAGATCGACAAACTGCTGCTTTGAGTCACTTTGACACGTCACCAACCTTCAAGCCATAACAGCTGTCAAAATACGCAATTATTCAATGTTTTTGAACATAACTTTTAGCATGTGTATCATTTATTACAAAACAAAAACACCAAATATGTATCATTTCAAACCAAAAGCCTATCGCGTAATTTCTAATAAATGCGCAAAATCAGTAGCGTCATGTTTTGCTGTCAACAATTACAAGTCCTTTGTTTACATTTGATGAGTACAATTTGGACAGTCTCGACGAGCGATGAACAGGATTCATTAATCCCCAAATTTAAAGTCTCAAGGAAAATGATGGAATTAGAGATGCCAGGTCAAACGCATTGGGGCTATTTAACGCAAATTTACTGTGCTCTTCAAAAAGGAGAGTTTCTGTAACTAATCGCCAAATATCTTTGCTGTTTTCTAACGCAATTTTTACAAAATCCCTGATGAGTTTAAGTTACATTAACCCTCCAAACAGTAATTTATTAATATAGAAATAGTGCTAAGCATAAAAAATTTGAATAAAAAACTTAAAATTGTGTTTACTATAAAGATTTGACAGCTATTATGGCAACGTTTACCCAAACTCATCAGTCTCCCTACAAAGCAGTAACATTTTGCTAGAGTGACACATTTCTCAGCTAGACAGCCGTTTACAACAAAAAAAAAAAAACTGCTTTGGAATGACTCACTGTTTACCAGATCTTCAAACTCTGATATAAATCTGATGGTGTCTGATAGGAACTGTGGAAACCAATCTATGTAACAGATCCTCTGTGACAGCCTTGTTCTTTGTACTTTAGCTGATTTAGTTTGGAGAAACAGTTTCAAAAGAGCTTAAAAGCTAAGGGCTGGTTTGAACACCGATAAAACCAAAGTGGACAGTTGATGTCTTAAAACAACTCCAGTTTAAAAAAATGTCATAGTAAATTGTGCAAACGCTATTTTATAAACATTTACACCACTATCAATTTGACATTACACACTTATTTACATACTGGTTATTTGCAAGAGCAAATAGCAGCAGCAGAAGCAGTGAGCTGTAGCACCTCCGGCGTGATTATTCTAATATTTCTGCTTGGAATTTTCATGTAATTTAAAACTATAAATAGCAGTTGTCAGCCTTTCGTTTGTTCTGGTTTTCTGTAGATCTGAATGCTCAAATCTACAACCAAGAGGCCTCCAAAACCCCTCTGCCAGTGTCCCCGTCCCAGACACCACAGAAACCCCTGAGGGCTTGGCCGTGCCTCATTGTGCTGTCCTGGCAGCAAGGTTGTGGGTTTTAAATGGAGCCATTTAATGGAACTAAAATCAGAAATGACTAAAACTAGTAAAGCTTCCACAAAAAATCATAAAACTGTAGCTTTAAACAGTTCAAACTGGACTGGACTTGAACAAACAAGGCGATAATGATTTGACCAAATTTGGTGTCTTACCCGTTTCACTTCACAACCAGAATGGTTTTTACAGCAGTAGCTATAATGTGCCGTGAAGACGTGAAAAACAGCTGCAGGTGACCTGAAAATATTTACATTTCTAGACCTTCTAAGAGTTTCTATGAGCAGCCTGATGCAACGATTTAGGACT
Source organism: Anablepsoides rubrolineatus (assembly GCA_031762495.1). NCBI lineage: Eukaryota > Metazoa > Chordata > Actinopteri > Cyprinodontiformes > Rivulidae > Anablepsoides > Anablepsoides rubrolineatus. The sequence continues at coordinate 4,887,507 of JARVGW010000001.1, read as the reverse complement.
GCTGTTTCCCTTCAGGGATAATTGAATCTTTGTTGGTGTCAATCCAAGTTATCATTCTTTGTTTAAATTTCCAAAAGAGTGAAATGATTCTGGATTCGATCCGATGCAGAACTTGTCCAGACTTTCTGAAATGTTTGTAAACTTTAGGTTTTTTCTTAAAAACAAAACTTTAAAGACCGTCCAAACCCATTGAGAAACAAACTTTTAATGGTGCGTTTGGGGATTTTGGCTGTTTTGTCCGTTTTAGCACTGATCTGACTTTAAGAGGTTAAAAACAGCAGGATTGTGGTGATCATGGAAATCTGTTTTTTTCATTTATGTCTGACTGATGCCTCCCTCGACACCAAACACTCGGGGTGCACTAGCCACCCACTTTAACAAAACTACAACGGACATACCATAAACTCTCATATATTGCTTTTTCTTTTCAAAAGCACAAGAACTTAAAAACAGTGAACATTGTACAGCAACCACATCAACCTCCCCCTCCCCCCAATTACATATTAAACTGTTTTTCCCCTGGTAAGACTCAACTAATGTTTTCCAAAACCTTCTTGTTTCGCCCCCTCTCCTCAATTGTTCACTCAATCCATGCCTGGAGGCTGAAGGGGTCCAGTCCATATTGCCTTCATTAGAGCTGCCGAACATCGACCTGGTTCGGAAACATGGTGTGTGTGTGTGTGTGTCTGTGGAGGCGGCTGAGGTTGCCAGGTCCTAAACCACATTCTTTAAATTCCCTGTAAACAAGACAGAGACAGAAATGAGACGGGTGAGGGAGGTTACATGGGTGAACGAACACACACGCACACATACACACCGAACCACGATGACCCACGGAGGAGAGCGGAGGGAAATAAAAATGGTCAAATTGATCTCATTAAGTGGAGCTAATTACACATTTTAGACGCCGAGAGAAACGGAAGATCGAGGCAAATACAAACGAGGTCGCACACACACGTAAACACGCACTCCTGCCAGGGGAAATGCAAAACAACATCTGGCTGAGGTAAGCCCTGCCAGTCCTGAGGAAATACAGGCATGCAAAAATGGGAATCGGTATGAAAATGACAAGACTGAGCTGTGCTGTGAGTTCATTTGCATGAAGACACAGATTGTTCTCCATGCCTAACTTCCACTCATACACACACACACACAAGGCAAGTGTTTGAACACAATAGCAGCATTATGAAGCGTAGATGACGGTTCACCTTTGGAGATAATGCTGCGTTGTTAATCTTTTGTTATGCTAAAAAGGCCCGATTGAGGAAAAACAAACATGTTGCACGTGCTCTCCGTGGGGATGAGTAATTGCCCTGACGCACTGAGGGAGGATGTCCTGTTTGTTGGCCATTGTGGAGCTGTCAGTGGAGTCCTGTCATGTTCTGCCGGCAGTGACAACAGTTATGTCAAAACTGGAGCAAAACAACTTCTCCTCTAACTACACAGACGATTTGAAGCTACGTTGGTTGATCTCAGACGTTTGCGAGTGTTTTGGTTGCATCCGACCAACAGAGGAGAAAAATGGAGCATTCTTTATATTTAAGAAGGGTTTCCTGCTTAGGTATCATATAATTGACCTGCCCTCCCCCATCTAAAGAATTAAAACAATAAGTACAGTGTCATCAGGCCAAAAACTTTCCCACAGTTATAATTCTGCTAATTCGTCCACAATTCCAAGATGTAATGCATCATATGTAGACTGGAGATGAGTTTTCATTAAAACTAAAACTACAGAACGTGTCTGCATTCTTGGTCCGCAGTCAAGCTCATTCTCAGTGCGGGTTGGACTCCGACAGAGCTAACCCCCTCGTCTCCGGTCCTGTTTGTGGTGTTCATGGACAAGATCTCAAGTAGCAGTTTAGAAGGGGAGGGTCTCTGGTTTTGAGAACCTCAGGGTCTCATATTTGAAGAAGTTGTGGTTCTGTTTGTGTCTTCGGGCCATGACCTCGAAAGGTTCATTGAGTGTGAAGTTGTCGAGATGAGATTCAGCTCTGAGGCCACAGTTCTCAAAAACTAAAACAGAAAACACAGAGAGAAAAAAAACAGCTGGAATGCTTCCTTAGGGTAGGGAGTGGATCTTCGCTTCAAGAGGAGGAGTTCAAGTATCTGGGAGTCTTGTTCATGGGTGAAAACAGGATGGAATGGTAGGTGAAAAGATGGATCAGGTCTTTATCTACTGTTGAAGGAATCACTCTGATGGTTTAAAAAAAAGGGAGCTGAGCTAAAAGGCAAAACTCTCGATACATTGGTCCATCATTTATGGTTATGAGGTATCTCCCTAATCACCATGGCAGAGGGTGTTGGTGACCATGCTTCTAATTCTACATGGTCTTTCACAAGCATCAGGAGGCAGGTAGGTGTGTCCTCTGTAAGGTAGCCGAGCTCTGTCCTCTGGAGCAGTGTTTTTCAACCCTGGTCCTCAAGGCACACTGTCCTGCATGTTTTAAATGTTTCCCCGTTTCAACAGCTGATTTCAATTGATAACTGATTAACAGACATTTGTTGAACTGCGTTCATCTGAATCAGGTGTGTTAAAGCAAGAAAACTTTCAAAACATTGAAGTGTTTCCTTGAGGACCAGGGTTGGGAAATACTGCTCTGGATGGACCTCAGACTTGAGCTGATGGTCCTTTGAAGTAAAAGAAGTCAGCTGAGGTGATTTGGGCATCAAGTTAGGATGCCGTTGTCTGAAGGGTTTCCAATTATGTCTCACCCTGGTGTGAACCTAAAACTAGTTTCGGAGATTACACCTCCTCTTTGGCCTGGTAATGTCTTCGGATCTCCCAAAAAAAGCATCACCAAGAACAGAGGTGTCTGTTTCTCTTCTGGATCTGTTGTCTTTGTGTCTCAACTGTGGATATACCAAAGAAAATAGATGAATCTACAATAGATGATGCAATAGCTTTTGTTTTGTTTTAAACTTTTCTTTATGTGAAAGCAGCATTTTTGCTCAAGCTTATCATCAGGTTGTCATCAGAACATTATACCAGCTGATCTCTTATCTAACATGCACAAAGGTCTTTAGAGAAATCATGTCACTAACAGGTGAGGTAGTGTTCCTCTTTTTCTGACAGCACTTTTCTACTGTCAATAAATAAGCCAATAGAGCCCAAAAGTTGTTAGAAACTGAAGTAATTATATTCAAGCATATGTTTTAGCAAATTGATGTGCCTGCCAAACAGTTTTGTCAGATTTGGCTGTTTTCGCTGCAGGTTTTTTTTGTTTTTCTTTTCTTTTTGGGGTCTATAAAAGGAAAACTCAACTTACAAAGTGGGGTTATTGATGTCCTTAATTAAACTAATGGGTAAAAATAATTAGGGCCAAAATTAATGTGGTTATAAAGTAGGGTTAGGGTTTATATTGAGCTGCCAATGTAAAAACCTAAATGGTTGGGGTTGTTTTTTAGATACTTGTGAAATATTAAAACCATAGATGGTTTTAAGGTTATTGTGTCATATTCATGTTGATCTTTGGTCCATGTACTCTTCGGTCATTTGATTTTTGTTTTAGAAACAGGTATTGAAAAATGGATGGTTATTCTATTTTTCATTTTATACTCCAAAAATAAATAAATAAATATATAAATAAATAAATAAATAAATGGATGGATGGATGGATGGTTGGTTGGTTGGTTGGTAGGTAGCAACTTTCACAGACACAAACATCACAAAGTGCTTAACAGAGAGCAAAATAACTAAAGACAATAAAACAGATCACAAATATAAAAACAACAACAATTAAAACACAGTAAAAAGCACTTAACGAAAAGTCTGTCTGAATAAAAAAATAAAAAATAAAAGTGTTTCTTAAAAGAGTCAGTAGAGTCTGAACAGCAAAGGGACAGGGAGAGCATTCCAGAGCCTCGGGGCCACCACCTGAAAAGCTTTATCTCCACGAGTTTTATAATGAAAAAGACTGTTTTGAAAAACATACACTTCCATGTGGACGTGTCATTATTGGAAAAGTGCTCTTGACTGCTAATGTGTTTCACTCACACTAATTTTCTTGGGCTGTATCTAGTTTCAGCACAGAGTTATTCCTTTTAAAATGTAAAATCCCATCTTAATCAAAACTTTGACCACATTGTTCCTTTGGAACAAAAAGTCAGAAGTGTGTTAACTGCATGGCATCATTTCTAGGACTTTCCCTTCCTACATTATTCAATTTGTAATAAGCCAACCACAAGCAGTGCTCACAGTTCACTTCTTCAAAAGGCCCTGATATCAGCAGTCATATTTCTGCTGAATAGATAAGGATACACTGACTCTCTACACACTGCACTTTTTTTCTCTGTTATGACAGGGGAAAACTCAAAAATCATGATGCAAGCTAAAAACAGGAAAAGGCTATCATAAAAGAGGAACAACCCTTACAAGTAGGCCTTTAGAGATGCAAATACTTCCTGAAAAACTTCACAAATTTAATGTGAACTTGCAGGTTCCCTTCGGTCTGTTTACTGAAATGTGTGCTTGTCAGTAGTTTGAACCCAGAGACTCTACCAAAAGCTTTGGAAACTTTAATAACCATGTGAAAGCTGAAGATTTCCCTTTCCCCCCCTCGTTGTTGAGCTCATAAATCTTACTCGTACTGTCTGTTTGTCATTGCTTTCCAGATGTAAAAACTCTGGTGAAATGACAAGTGTTCATGGGAGCCTCAAATATTTAGTATCTGTAAACAACTAGACACATAATCTGTGTGTCAATTCATAGGTATGTGAATAAACAGTTGCAGTCAGATGTTTGCATAAACTCATCATGGGCATGACTGCCAAAATAATTTAGGGTTTATAATGATTTATGTGTACCACTCTTTTTCCAGAGAAGAATGACTGCACAACGCACAACTTCAAGGGCCTAAAAAACCAGGAATCTGGTTCACAATTTTGAATTTGTTGTCGAGTTTCTCCAATTTACACAAAGTCCAAATATACAGGCTCAAATATATATACTTAGCACAAAAAGTAAGAAAATTTGTGTTTGGTAGATTATTTATTGGCTGTAACAATAAATCTTATAGCGGGCACCTGAGTGGTAGCACATGGGGGGATCAGAAGCTCAAAACAAGAGTCAACAGCAAAATAAGCTGTTTGGCAAATGTTTTGTGTGCAACACACTCAGCTTTACTGCTCATCCCACAAATGCATGTTCCTTACACTGGGTACAGTATTGTAAAGCATGAAAGCCTCCATATGCTGTATACTTCTTGTCAGTTTGGCCACATAGCCCATTTCTTTTTGTGTTTGAGAAAATTCACAATAAATTCCAATTTGTCAAAAAAAAAAAAAAATCACTGACATTCTATGTCCCCGCTATCCAGAAAGGAAGAAGTGGGTAAAGAGAATGGATGGATGAAGTTGTACAGCATTCCACCCTGGATAAAGAATGGCTTAAATAAATCTGGCAGCACGACGGCTCAGTGTTTAGCGTTGTTGCCTCACAGCAAGAATGTCCTGGATTCGATCCCCAATTTGGACCTGGGGTCTTTCTGTGCAGAGATTGAATGTTCTCCCCATGCTTGCGTGGGTTTTCTCCGGGTAATCCGGTTTTCTCCCACAGACCAAAAACATGTACAATGTTTTTTCAGACCCAGGGCTTCCTTGACAATTAGATCTGTGATCTCAATGGGATTTGCCCAGTTCAATAAAGGTAAAATAATATATATATATATATATATTTAAATCATTAGTCTGTAAGTGTTTTCTAAGCTTTCTAAATCTCTTGGGCTACAGTGTTTCTTTCTGAGTGTGTTTCGTCAAAATGAGGCAAGAATTGAACATAAGCCAACACCCCAGCAGATACAGTATTTACCGTGATGACACCAAACACTCAAATACACACAAGTGTACAGCCTCAGGGCAAATCATGCTACCACCCTTTCAAACACCAAACTGTGAACACACAAACAAGAAGACGGCCACGGCAGCCAAGATAAACACCTAATAAAACTGACACTTTAATTCATGCAGCGTCGAGGCGCACGAGGGACGAACGCTCGGAAACACTGAGTAACTCTTTGAAACTTTAAACACTTTGAATATCGCTTTGCTTTACAGCACTCAGAAGCATATTAATTGGACAGTTTACAACGACAATAAAAGTCTAAATGTTTCTGATGTCTGTGTCAGAAATGTCAGCTTCAATTAAATTCTACCTACTATTTTTTTATTTAATTTCTTTTTTAGCAACAATAGTGGTGTAGCTCTGGGTGGTGCTATAACAGCTGCCCAACACTTTTGTATTTGTTGTCCAGAAATTACAACTTCAGGGAAAAAAATACCTCATTTGCTCTGGGAATTTCTTGATTTTTTTCCTCTCAGAAACCTTTAAGTTGCTGTAAATGAGCCCGCTTTAACTCAAACTACTATTTAACCTACTGTAGCATTTTAATCTTTAGCATTTGTAGTTATTGTATAAGCACTTTGTGAATATGTAAACTGAGGTCTTACTGTTCTTTTTATACTGGAGGCTACAGAGGGTTCAGAAAGGATACTGAAAGGAAACCTAGAGATAGTTCTCGCACCAACAGTTGTAGAGAGCACTGGTGAGCAGTCAGTATTTTACCTGCAATGGGCTGTTTTGTGCACTGGAATTTTAAGGCGAGTTTTAACTCATGAGTTTGAGATGGCCACAAAATATTTGTCGTTTTTTATTTTTAAACAAAACAAAGCCACCTCCAATTCAACTGCCTCTTTGGTTTAGATAGCTACGCCGTACAAAATCCCTTGTAATAAACGAAAAACTGTACGCCCGCCTCACATCATCAACTGTTTGGGTTCAGTAAAATCGTTTACGAAGTTTTGAGTCTAACTTGTGGGTTTTTGAACGCATTGTGTGCTGAATAGGAATGAAAGAAAAAAAAGGATTCTTTGGGATTACCACTTCAAGATTCAAATCTTTTTAGTCTGCTTGTGCAAACACGCAGCAGATGTGGACACACACATATACACACCAATAGAAACACACACACACACACACCAGTTTCTCAGGGAAACCAGTGTTTATAAGCAGCACTTGTTTCCAAACCAGAGAAACACTTATCCACCCCAATGAGGTCATGTGGATATGTTTGCCTTGAGGTGTGTGTGTGTCTGGTAAATTTAGTGTTTGTGTGTAGGCATTAGTTAAGACAGCAGACATACAAGTCTTTTTCTAATAAGAAACAGAGAAAATAAAACAAAAAACAATGTTTGAATGCATAATGTGAACTTGTTATTAAGTGTCTGCAGATTTGTATATTTTGGGCTTATTTTTTTGGGGGTACATTTTTTACTAAATGCGTAATGACAGATGACTCAGGCCCTGTCAACACTACACCGGATATTTTTAAAAGCATTGATTTTCTGCTGCATTAACACCTTTTGTCTACATGACCATAACGCTTTATTAAAATGCTTTCCGATGTGGAAACTTTGTAACACTTCATTTAGGTGGATCTGTGTTGTGACTAGGAATATGGAACCTTTGGGAGACAATGAGGTACAGTCATAGAGTTAAATACCACTAGAGTGAGCCCCGCCTATCCCATCCACTGTTAGCATCTGGGACATGGAGGAGTAAAAATGTTGACCATAGGGTGTCGGCTCACAGTCGTCATAACTGTTTGACTAATATTGACTTTCAGCTTTGTGTTTAAAACAGATTTTTCTCTAAATCGTTGAAATATTTTAATACTATAAACTGTAGATAATGAGATACTTAAAAATGTCCATTTTTCATTAAAAACGTTACATTGAAATTGTTCCAATTACAGTTTTTTGCAAACTGTAATTTTTTTTTTCGTATAAATGGTACAATTTCTTGGTTTCAATGTTTCACACATTTCCTATGTTCTACTGTGAAGAACAGATGGATTTATGAAATTTGCAAATCATTGCATTCTGTTTTTATATCCACCCATCCATTTCCAGAACTGGGACTATATCTTAAACTAAAATTTAAGTAGATGTACACAAATCTTTTTTCTGCATAATATTTAGTTTTCTTAAAAGAGACATAAAAAAACTTTTCCCACATCTCATCATCTTTGTCTGTTTTTTACATTTTTCCACCCATTCATTCATTGGTTCTCTGCTGCCTCTAATAAAATCCGTATGACTAAAAACCAGTGGTACTTTCAACCCCTCCAATTAGGAAGATTTACTGTAAGGCAACAAACCAACTGCATGTCGGCAAATAAATTCATGGTGCCCCCCCCTCCGATCTGATGGGATTTGAAGAACTTAATGCCGTTTGGATAAACAGCTTCTACGTCCAACAGTCTTTTGCTACAGTAAGATGAGATTGCGCTGTTTAAATGTATGAGGATTGAGTTGCTAATTGATAACATATCCGCATTACTCAGAGTAAAATTTGAAAACCCATTCTTCCCTCTGCTCTGGCTTTCCATTCACACTGAGCCCATGTTTTCCATCAGCTAAATGGAGACTTTTTTAAGCTTTAAGTGAATAAACTTGACAGCAACAGTCCCAACAACAGAAACTGAGCTTACAACACCCATTTCTTTAAATGAAGTACAACCCATCTAAAAGGATCTACCACACTGTCTGACAAAAGCCTGTTGGTATGTTGGGTGATGGGTTAGGGTTAGAGAATAGTTTTCTCTACAATAATTTACAAGTCGAAGTAGACGATGACATATACTAACCACCAAATTAGTCAGTTAAATTAGATTTCTAGAGTGACAACAACCCAACACTTTCTCCAAAGGAGAAACTCTAATGCTACTCTAATGCCACAAAGGGTTTGATAAAATCTTTCATTTTGCTAAGAAAAGAAGTTAGTGAACAATCTAAGTGAACAATGTTATCTGTAAAATTTAGAAACCAGCATTTACTACAGTAAATGTTTTTGGTTCATTCAACAGGCAGGAGACGTTTTGAGTCCACTCAATGACAGGTTTGTCTGTGGGACTGGCTTTTTTCTAATTACATGACTTAAATGCCAGCAGAGTTTGCTGGGAATGATGCCAACATTAAAAAAAGGATTGGATTGCTGTGGTCACTTTATTTTAGTAACAAACAACACAGACCAATTATCCTGTATAAATTCAACTCATTGTAGTCGTTGAGCAACACTGCAGTTGTGCAGCACATATCACTAGTTTAGGAAGAAGATGACATTATTAATATTTACTCCAATGTAATTAACATTCGCATCAATTTTAAATCCCAGCTTCAGCGCTCTTAGGCAGTGTCTCAGTTTTCATTTTACTTCATCATTTAAATAAGCTCTGTGCTCTCAGGTAAATAAACTAAACGGTTAAGCATCAAGACAGAGTGGTGGAAGTGAAAGTAAAATGCACACGTTGAAAGATCATGGGACTATATTGCAGTGATTAAATGGATATAGAAGCTGACAGTGCTGATCCCCTGTCAGTAGGGTATGAGATGCTCTCAGACCTGAATACAAGCCTAGATTCCGTGTGGAACAAAGCCACTGTAGCTGTTGTATCCTCTCCTGTGACACGTTGGCCCACAGTAGTTGTAACTGACTCCAGTTCACCCTAGGTTAGAGTTGATGGCCAAGTTGATTTCACAGATTTGATTGGTGGAAAGTCGAATCCTGGGCAGGTCATGGGTGGACATGTTATTCAGGTAGTTCACAGACACATATACTGTATGTGTACAGGCATTGTCTCGTTAAAAGACAATACGGAGGTGCTGGGGTCAGGAAAGGTCCCTGACACCGTTTTGTGTCATCAGAGACCCCGGATCACTACCAGTGGTGATCAGAAATTATACCCTACATCATGTTGCCATGGGTAATGCCAGTGTGTCTCTATACAGCATTGGCAGGATTGGTCTTTTCCCCTTGAAGGCCATCTATGGTAATGTAGAACTAAAATTTATTACTGAACATGGAAAGCGCCATTCATCACCAGTCCAAGCTGCTTATTACAGCTTCACTCTAAACAGTCAACTCTAGTAAGTCAAGATGGCGCTGCTGTTTATGGTTTGTCACTCTTTCTATAAGCATTCAATTATCAAAAATGGTCAAAAAAATTCTTCAAGAATGGTCAAAAATATTTGTCATTTGTGTGGTCACATACTGTTGGACAGATGGTCTGGCTCTCAGTCTCTGCTCTAATTCATCCCAAAAGGTGTTCTATTGGGTTGAGGTCAGGACTCTGTGCAGGCCAGTCAAGTTCATCTACACCAGACTCTGCCATCTATGGCTTTATGGACCTTGCTTTGTGCACTGGTGCATTTGGATGGGTGAGCAAATACTTTTGGCAATATAGTGTATCTCTGGTTATTAAAATGCTGGATAGATTCTCCCCTTTTATGTATTTTTGGCTGTTTGACTATCTTTATAAATCACTGCTTCCTGGTAACAGTCGGCTCTGGATGCAAGTTTTGTTTTTTGTTTTTTTTGAAGCGAGTGGTTGAAGTAAAATGCAGCGTCTGAGCGCTTTCAGCACAAACAAACACTCCCACGAACTTCTGACCAATCACAAAATAAAGTTCTTGTGTTCTTATATGGAGCGGGGTAAAAACGTTCGGCCTGCGGGTCGTGACAAGAAGTGCCGAAAATGTCAGTGAGAACAAAATGTCGCAATTTTCGTCATGAAACTGCGACAGTTCGGCACGACTTCGGCTGTAGTATACTGCCGCCTTAAGTGTGGCCCTGTGATGGACTTGCGACCTGTCCAGGCTGTACCCCGCCTCTCGCCCAGTGACTGCTGAATATGGGTGTGTGTGACCCTGAAAGGAAGAATTTTATTTATCGTTATTTAACCAGGCAAGTCCCGTTGAGATCTCAGATCTCTTTTTCAAGGGAGGTCTGGGCCTGAAGGCAACCTATTGTACATGTTTTTAGGGGTGGGGGAAACCGGAGTACCCATAGAAAACCCATGCAACCACGAGGAGAACATGAAAACTCCGCACAGAAAGACCCCAGGTCCGACCCGGGGATCGAACCCAGGACCTTCTTGTAAGGCATCGGTGCTAACCACTAAACCATCGTGCCGCCAAAGAATAGTAAAAAACTTGAACTAATTTAGTCCCTATTGACTACAAAGCAGGTCATAAAATGATGGATGGATGGATGGATGGATGGATGGATGGATGAGTCGGTCGGTCGGTAGACAGACAGACAGACAGACACTCTTTAAAATTACAGATAATGTTAATGATTAAAAGAAAATGAGTTGTTCTCCCCCCCCCAAGTATCACACTGACCCTACAAAACCAAGGTCCTGTTTTGTCCCTGGGCACTAGGAAGCATGTCATTGATGGAAAAGTCCTGAGTCACTATTTCCTGGATGGAAAATAGGGCTTGAAAATGGAGCTATAAATGTGGCTTGAACTATGTTTCACACTAGTGTATCCCCTTTGAGTAAAAAAAAATTATTAGTTTACTTTACACCTCTCAAAAAAAAAAAAAGTAGTGACCTAATTTTGCCAACAAAATATCCAAAACACACACACAAAAAGAAATCTGAAAGAGAATCTGTTGTCAATCTGCTGTTAATGCCTCTGATTTTCTTGAGATGTATTTTTTTTTCTTTAAAAGGTGTCAGCCAAAAATGAACTTAACTCAAACACATGCTCCTTGGTCATTTTTGTTTAAGTAAACTCCTGACCTCACTTGGCTACAGAAACTCTTCCAGCGCTAAACTTTTCACTTGTGCTTCACCCTTCTGCAGTATTTCTCCTGGGAGTTATGGGCTGTCAACATGAAGACCAAAACCCCAACTTTATTCTTAACCACACACACATACAAGAATAAAATATAGGGCTAAACACAGAGATGCAAATAGAAAAAAACATGCATCACGACTATAAATGAGGCACTGTAAGCAAGTGAAAGAAGTCATACACACTGTTTATAACACCAACACACAAAGGGATGTTAAGAACCAAAGAATAAAGAAGCTTTACTTTTATCTGACAGAGATGTAGAGAAACAAGGTCAGACACATGAAAGCAAACAGTTAAAGAGCCAAAGACAAAAGGAATAAAGGTGAGCAAGAGTTCAGTCTGACACAATCAAACACACACCTGTTTACACTCCACACCCACCCACACCGATGCACCTGTGCATCGAGGCACACAGGAACATTACACATACCTTTGATGGTGCTGACGACCTGCTCCAGGTGTTTGCTGTTGTTTCGGTCCGGCCTACAACTCGGGCTGATCTCCAGCGAGTAGTCTGGTCCGTACTCTGTAAAAAACTACCACACACACAGATCCCATCACACACTTTGGCTTATTTTTGTAAGAGAATAAACAAAATAAACTCTGTTTTATCCGTACACTGCTGTGAAGCCAAAGTAGAAATTCCTTTTTTTATTTTTCAAGTGTTTAAAACTGGAAAATTTTCAGACTAATCTGCTGGGCTTTGAAGAACTTAACACTGAAGTTGACAGATGATAATTATTGGTAGAGATTCACAAGGATCATTGTGGTAAACAAGCTGTTGAAAATCAGCTTTATGGAAAAAAAAAACATTATGATTTCTAGTCTTTTTTTTTTTAGTTTGAACTATGAAAATGTCTGCTGTGTGTCAAAATATACTTTTTTACATTCTGTATAATTGGTTTTATGCATTTCAGGAAAAACATGTATAATTTGGTCAGTACATGTGATATATATGTGTATGTGTATATATATAGTCCGTAGCTAAACAGTTAGTTGTTGCTCTTATGTAAAACTATAAATTAGGAGTTTATATTACATATTTACTAACTAAAACTTTTTTTTTCTGTTACATGTCTACATTTCACTGTAGTTTTTTAATGGTTCCACTTCAACAACTCTTAACTCACTCAGCCTTGCACCCTGCATTGAATTTCTGCTTTAGTTGGTTTAATGTGAACTGTCATTTTGTTTTTGTAAAGGTTTTTTTGGTTGTCGAGAAAAAGTACTTAAAGAAATGCAATTATTAAAAAAAAAAATAAGTGTCGATAATTTCAACATTCAAAACTTTATGTAGAAATCTAATTATTTCTATTGGAAATTGTGAATGTAAAACCAAGCAAAAGGTAACATTAAAATGTTTTCTCCATTGTTTTTAAAAAAAATGGTAAACTAAACCTACCCACCAGCACTAATGACTATGTAGCTTATGTTGATGGAAATAAAATAATTTTAGCATCTTTCAGGTTAACAAACAGTGAAGACTTAAGGAAAAGGTTGCTGAAATGCAACCAATATTGCAATTTACATATGGTTGAAACACATTTATTACAAATTGACTAGTTTAAAAAGAAAATTATAAATGTGAACATCCTTTCTGGCAGCAGAATTTCTGTTAGATGCTGAAAAGTCAAGATAATCCAACCAATGAAGTATTTTGATTTTAATCAAAATAAGTGCACTAAATAATAGCAACTCCTTAGAGAAAAACAAGATATCAGGTGGACATAGTTTTCCAGAACTCTGTGTCTTGTCTGAGAATTTCACTGCAAATGTTTTGAAGCAGTTTTGTCTGTTTCATTTATGAAAAGAAAATTCATTCCAGAACACAGACGATCAACCACAAATCAATCAAAGCAGACAGCCCGAGCATCACAAATAAGAACAAAAACTACTCAGATGATTTCAGCAAATACCAATGTCTCCTGGCATTTCAGACTGAGTTGTATTACAGCCAAAGTAAAAAACAGAAACAGGTGGAAATTCAGAAATTTTGTTCAAGTACAAGTTGAACCCAAGCAAGCTGAAAAAAAAACAAAAAAAACAAAAAAAAGAGGTTTTGTGGGGCCGTGACTTGGTGCCGTGAGAGCAAAACAAACTTTGAGGCCACTACTGACCACAAGTGCGTCAGCCCGTTTGCAGCGATTATTGTGAAAGCCTTGGACTCTGAAAACTCAGCACAACGCACCGAGAGAGCCAAGGTGACTGAAGCTTTAAAACAAAACAGTGAAACTCCAAAAACAAAGAACCATATTGACTGAATTTTAACTATGAGATATAAAAACACAGAAAATATAGGAATGACACGCAACAATAACCCAACCTATCACACTTACAATAACAGATTTAAAGAAAAGCTACAAAACTTACACGTTAAAGACTTGGTACCCGACTTGTGATAGCTTTAGCACTGTAGAATTTATGTTTAGCCCTGGAGTTAAAATGTGATGATTGTTAAAATGATGTTTATCTAGAAAGCAAAGTGCCTTTATGTTTGTTACTGGAATTTTTAGTCATATCCTTAGTAGTTGTCCAATGGGTGTTTTGATCATTACCATTAGACACCCTCATTCAAGGATGGCTTAGCTGAAGACGATCAGACCCTTAGCCTTTTGTGTTTGTTGAAGGGGTAAGGATTGTTTGTTTTTTTGTTAGAATTGGACTATCAAGTAAAATTTTTAGGCACATCTTCAGTAGTTGACCATTGGGTGTTTTGGTCATTAACACTAGACACCCTCATCCAAGGATGGACCAGCTGAGAACGATCAGACCCTTAGCCTATTGTGTTTGTTGACGGGGTAAGGATTGTTCGATTATTATTTTTTTGTTAGAATTGGACTATCAAGTAAAATTTTCAGGCACATCTTCAGTAGTTGACCATTGGGTGTTTTGGTCATTACCATTAGACACTCATCCAAGGATGGCCTAGCTAAGGACGATCAGGCCCTTAGCCTACACTGTTTGTTATAGGGGTAACGTTTGGTTTGTTTTGGTTAGAACTGGACGTTCAAGTAAATTTGTGGGTTTCCTTTCTTACAGATAATTGATTTGTACAAAATGGTTCAGTTCAAGCTGAAAAACTGGCTGCTGGTACTGGGAGATCATAGAATTTTATGAGGTGGTACTTATAAAAAGTTAAACAACCACTGAGTTAGAGCATACAGATGTTTGTTGTCATTGTAAAGCCAGGAATATCTCATTTCATTTTTATTTTGTGAATTCAGTGGATCTCATTAGAAAAAATCTTTGAAGGTTTGTTGGCAACAAACACAGATGTACACGGAATGAAACTTGGCCAACATGCAGCAGGAGTAAACTTCTGCTTATTTGGAGACAAAACCTACTCTGTTTATTAGGCCCCCTTTCTGTGAGTCAGGCCGGGGGAATGCACGCTAGCAGCAAAAGCAGGTGAAGGTATGATGTTGTCCAACAATATGTGTTTAGTGAGATGATTTAAGGGTATACGTGTGTGTACAAAGATAGGGCCATGTTTTAATTAGTCTGTTTTCAATGAGTTTCTTTGTCTTACCTCACGTCTCAACATGACTGCAGTTACTTAACACATACACATACACACACATTGGAAGTATTCCCATGAACCCAGTGCTCTGTCTCCTGCTGTCTGGTAACACAAAAAAAATCCTACACAAACAAACAGTCTCCTGCTGGCAGCTTGTTTAGCTTGGATGATCATGACAAGGGGATGGAAAGAAAAAGGAGAAAGACGAGCATTTACCACTAGGAATGTCTTCATATTTCATTTAACAATGCGAGTTGGTACAGTTAAGAAAAAGACAAATTGCCACGTTGTGAAGTGAATGTGTGAGACAGGGGAAAAAAAACAATGTGAGACTCCAACACGTGATCCAGTGACGCAGCATATCTACGTCACCTGGACAAGGTCAGAAGACAGAAAATACAAGCTGACTGGCTCTGGCGTCTCGAGTAGAGACACTCACAGAGAAAAAATAGGAAAAGGTCTCTAGATATTTATAATGGTCATTAACTGAGACCTCCAGTTCATTACTCACTGCTCATACAAACTTGTTGGAATGAAAGACACTGACCAGAAAAAGAAAACACTGAGTGTGGTAAGATGCAAACCTAACATCTATTTATTATGGATTTCATTTTTCATTTTAACACAAAAGGTTTTGAAGTCAACAAATAACACAATAAAAAACAAACACTTACACAAATGTTAAATTTAAGTTACTTATCAGTGATTTTCACCATTTATCTCCCTGGAATTTAGGTGTAAATGTGTAAAATTACCAATGGCAAAAATTGGGGAAGGAAAATAATCGAGGTTTTAATTTACAATTAGTAAAGACAGCAAACCCAGACAAGGAAAAACATAAAAATTAGTTTGGAACCCGTCCTAAACCATTCTCAGTTTAGTTTCAGTGAGTCTGAAAGTTCGAACACTGTGAGACATCTTCAATTTTTGGTGATCTATGAAATCAATGTGTGACTGGAGACAAAACTTATATAAGAATCTGGCATTTCAGACACCCTGGGAATGTGATAAGACATATAAGGCAAATTTACTCAAGCTGAGGCTGAAAGGACAGAGGCAGTTGACATTAAGTGTATAAATCAGCAGCTTTATCACAATACGATATTATACCAATTTGTCTGGACGATGATACAATGTTTCTCAATATCACAAAATCTGTCACGATACGATTTTGATTTAAATCACAAGCCTGCCATTGATATGATGCAATATTATAAGCCCATCAAACACTATTATTTAACGATTGTTTTAGATAGGAATGTGATATCGATCCACATCAGGCTTAAGATGACGATATGGATGGGTATTTGTTAAGCCTTGATGTTATTGAATCAATCATTTAATCAATATATTGATGTGGATCGATGTATCGTTACATCTCAAAATGACATGAAAAGATAAGCCAGCTTTACAGCTGAAGGCTGTGATGTAGAGATGGTGGTCAACCACAGGTTTTAAAGCCTAAGTTGAAGAACTTTGTTAACCAACAAGAGACTTCGCTATAGTGAGTTAATCTGTCATGTTTTGGAAACGATGGGAGAAAGACATCCGTCACATATATAATGTGTAGCATTCCTTGTAAGCACAGCTGAGTTCTGCTCCACGCCTCTTTTGGTTCCGTGAAGCTCCCTTTATTTCCAAAAGCTCACATCTTTGTACGATGTGGCCAGCTCGATTAGTGATTTATGAACAACAAGAAGCAGTTCAGTAATAGACTGGTCTTTGCAGCCATTCTGCGGACCTCCTTTGTGAAAGTGCCTTTTGTAACTAAATTAGGTCAAAATAATTTGCAATTATTTCAGGCGATATGTATGAAAACCCCCAGCTAAATGAAAGGTAATACCAACGTTTTCTTCTCCACACAACCATTGCAAGGATCGTTTTAACCATTACTACGTGTTTCCCTACAAAAACAAAAAAACAAAACAATAAGAAACTTAGCATTATATCAAGAGATTGATGTACTGTTTGGTGAACGACAAATATGGCAATGTGTTTTGACTCTTTTGTGAGTATTTCTAAATGAAACCGTGAGGAACACTCTGATAAAAAAAAAAATGCCCATATTTGCATGACAAAACAAACTGACTACACTACTTACAAGACATTTATCACAGCTGAAAAGAGTCTATTAAAAGGGTTTTCATGTTCCCTGCCTACACATCCTCAGCTCCTGCTGGATTACAGACAAGCAACAATGGACCAAACAATACCACTGATGCCTGGGCTTGATTAGGTGTGTTCGTGCTGCAAGCCGTGCACAAGACAAATTGGTACCATTCATACAAATCAAACAACAACCAAGGCCAAAGATCCTAAATTATAACATGACAACATTTACAAAAAGGATGACATGAAAGGACAAGCGTGATTAGATTGGATATTGATTTTTAAATGACACTAGTGTTTGACAAAAACAGGAGTAAGACGAGGAAAAACAAACCAGACTTCCATGAGACACTTTATTAATAATAAGACAGTGAAGATTATTTTCCTACTGTTTCATTCTGCTGTAGAATGATATTTATTTTTCCCTGTTTACGTCTTGAGGGATTTGAAAGCGCAGTGGCAAAACCGCAACAAAATTTATCATTTGTGTCCATCTTTTCTCGTCTGCTACAGACACACTGATACAGCGAAGTTTATATATGTGAGCAATACAAACACGGCTGTGAGAAAGCCGGCGCATGTGTTCGTGAGCACGAGCCCATCTGTGGACAGCACTGCTGTGTGTGCGCGCATGTTTGTTTTTACAGCGATCAGCAGGATCTCCAGCCGTGAAGGATGCCGGGCTGCACAGCAGAGAGGAAAACGTCTCGGAAAACAAATGGACTGCATCTGCTATCGAGCTCCTATCTAATAAATGTTTTCAAGAAGGAAAAACAACTCGGTGCTTAAATCATGGTCACAAAGCGCACGTACACCTTGCTCTACATCTGGACTCTTAACTCGCCTTTCCCGCCTTTTCATCAACACATTCGCTTTAGAAATATTCTGACAGTTTGCCTTTAAAGGCAATGTACTCGACAAACATGATTTGTGTCCAGTTGAAACACAATGAAAGGTGAAGCAATATCAGGGAGAAGTATCAGATGGTGCTATTTTGATATTTTAAGTGATAGTCTAGAAGGGTTTTGAAACCCTGTTCTGGTCTATAAAATCATAGATTATAAATATGTCAATCCAACAGTGCCAATAAGGCCTTGTTTACACCGGTCTCTGTAAATGCTGGTGTTTTTAAAATGTTTCTTGGGGCGAATAAACCCAAAAACATCTGTTTACATTACCACATTACCGCTACAATAATGTGCCGGGCAGGGTTGCCAGATAGGACATGGTAAACTGTGGTACTGTCCCTTTTAAACAATTGTATTTTAACTATTTTTTTTATTATTTCAGTCACGAGCTTTGAGTAGTGACCGGAAGAACAAGATACAAGCGGCCGAAATGTGTTTCCTCCGCAGGGTGTCTGGGCTCTCCCTTAGAGATAGGGTGAGAAGCTGTCATTATAGAGTACTTAATGTAAATACATGAGAGAAAAATTTCAATGATTGTAACATCAGCCGCAACAGAACTGCAAAAGACATCTTTAATTACAAGAATTAAAGAACTTGAGTAAATAACATGTCTACGGTTTAAGTCTTCTGATCATGAGGTCAGCCCATTTAGAGTTTTTAAGTGTTTTATCCGACAGGAAAATAAAAAGAGATCCCATCCCTCTTGGATCGAGCCTCTCCATAAAAAATTAAACAGGCATAATAAAAACAACTGTTAAAACAAAACTGGCTTCATAAAGGGAGAGTCTACAGGAAACCAAGCCTTTCAGATCATGTTCAGTACAATCTTAATTGTCACTGAACACAATAGCAGAAAAAAAAATGTAATACACAAATAATCAACTTTATTTACAACTTTCTAGACACGTGAACTTCCCCTCTTACACTCACACACACACACAGAAACACACACACGCTTTCCTGTGATTGGGGCTTCACTCTCGGAGTCAGTATGTCCCTGACGGCAGTGTGGGGCGGGACAGGAAGCGGTTGCAGACAGGAAAAGAGGAAGTAGGAAGTACAGAGGCAGGACGCTTCCCTGCTGCCAATCTGGGACTAGAGACGTCCTCCCTTCCTGTGTGGCTCTGAGACGGACACACATTTGTATTTACTTTTGCTGCTCTCACCAGAAATTAGGGGAATGCAAGCCAGTAAATGGGCAATGCCAGACAAATATGGAAATATTTTATTACTCTGTAAAATTTAACAACATAGCGAAAGTGAGGTTGTGGGATAACTTGGGATCAAGTGACTGAAGGTTAAACAACTAAAGAAAAAACTCAAATTTCAAAGAAATATTTTTTTTTTTCTGTTATTTTTGCAAATCAGACAAGTGGCGTATCACATTCACTAAATTATCTTGGTTGTGTATTACCAAAAACAACTACTGTAAGTAAAAATGAGGACAGAGGACCAATACCTCTAATGTGGTGAAGAGACACCAATGTTGCTCCTGGCATCATTGTGGACACCGATAATGTCTGACTTCAGGTCACCTCTGCTAGTATCACGAGGATTCCTGATGAACCCATCATAGACTTTATGCACCAGCATGCCATACCCCTCCTAAGAAAGAACTCCGGTACTGTATTTCAGCACAATTACGTGTGTGTGTGTGAAAATTGGAGAACCTCCACATGTCAAAGGCTAGAACTGAGCGGTATACCGGTTCATACCACAAAATGTGAACTTCCCACCGTTTTGGACACTCCCACTTCAGCACGTTTTCACAACAATGCTTCACGGGAGGGGTGCTCTGTGGGGCGGGAGTTTGGCTGCAGACTGAGCTCCAGGGAGGAGCTTTGTAAAAATGGGCGGTGCTTTGTACCAGCAAACGTTGAGGCAGCGCCACATGGCTACCACAGGAGATTGAAGGATTTCTCAAACATACATGAATGAGTCAAAGCAACACTCAGGGTATGTTTGTGAAGACAAAATGACCGTAAAACAAAAAGAAAAAATATGCCGGTATTCTTCAAACTCTTTCGAGTTAATGTTGTTACCTCATGGTCCCGGTAGTCCAATGGTGTCCAAAGTCGGTCTTCAAGGGCCGGTGTCCTGCATGTTTTAGGAGCTGCCCTGGTTCAACACAGCTAAACCTAAGGAGTGTTTAATTAGTAGGCTCTGCAGACCTTGATGGCATACATCCTGTCCTTGCTCCTAATAAGAGTCAGGGTGGGAGCAGGAGTCTGTCTCAGCAGCCTTTGGGTGAAAACAGGGACACCTGGACAGGTCTCCAGTCCATCACAGGGACACAGACAGAGACAAACAACTATCCACACTTCCAATAATGCTAGAGTCACACAGAGAGCTCCAGAATGTTTTAAAACCGAGAACTCTGAGATCTGAGTTGTAATAATTTATTATTAACAATTTATCATATCAACCATTGTCCATTATTATTGATCTTTTTTGTGAGGAGTTTATAACATTAAGATGTAATCAGGCAGACATACAGAATATACACATGGCTGTTGGTGGGCTGCCAAAGCGGCCCTACCACTGGGCTTAGCCGGTTTTCTGGGGGAAACCCTGGGTATGCATGAAAAGAAAAATACTGTGATATAAAAGTTTGGCCATACCACCCAGCATTACCACAGGCAGTCCATAATCAAACGTATGGGATCAGCTAGGATGTCAATTCAAGCTAGTTGTGATCTTCTTGATCTCAAAGCCTATTTATATCAGCCACTGGCCAACTTACTGCACCAAACCTTCACTTATATTATATTCAGCTCAAGAAATGCAACAACTTGCTGCTGAGACAAGTAGCTGCCAGTACTTTCAACTTCATTACTTGTTGGATCCGATATTGTAACACTTACAAAACAGTAATGTGACCTTCAAACAGGTGCCTTTTCATTTTGCTGCCACCACATTTTCTAGGTGCTTTGAAATAAAGCAACACAATTAAAAGTAACTCTAATCCACTTCTACTCGAGCACTTTCAGCAGTTTCCTATTTGACCAACATTTGTTTCATCCATGTTGGCAGTAATTAATCAGACAGTGAAACGCATGAAAATGCTATAAAACAGGCCAGTGCATTATCTGACAGTAATGAATGTGTTCATTCATGTGGTCTACAGTAGAGCAGAAGGGCTGAGGCACACACACAGAGGGCTATAAAGGTAGTTTTTGTTTCCCATGTCGCTGGGACTTCAGCTTTGCTTGGTCATCATGAATAATGCCCTTCTTATCGGGCGCAGACTGAGCCCCAAACACACACACATTTCTGTGGCTGCGTGGCACTGAAACATCACCTTAATAAAACCACGTCCCTTCATTTTGAAGAAGACGTAAACACCGTCATGTCCAATAAAGAAAAGCTGTCAAGACGTTCTTTCATTTTGGTCGTTTCAAGAGGAAAACTGTTGAAAGTGTGTGTGCGTTTGCGTGTGTGTGCCTCCTCGTGTTCGTCATCTACGGCAGCTGTCCGCACTGATAGTTGCTTTGTTTTCAGTGAGTGCTTCTTAATGAGGTCAAAGGCTATTTAGGACCATTGAACGCTGGCGAGCAGAAACAAGAGGTACCTTCATCTCGCTCAGATTACACACACACACAGGCACTCACAGCGATTCATTACATTTGACCAAGATGAAGTCTGAAAACCAGTTGCTGGGAAAAAAGAGAGAAAAAAAAAGAGACTCTTTGTCCCAGAAAAAATACAGGAGGAAAGAGAACAGATGGATCTACTGACTCCTATTTGAAAGCCTTGTTACCAAAAAGATTAGACTTTGTGTAAAAATAAATAGAAACAACATTTTTTTCTTTCAAACCTTAAAATTTTATATTTTTTTCTAAAAGTAAACAAAAGAACTGCAATAATAAACTGGAACACAGGTCTCGGATTTTCTATTTATGACACCAGAACTAGTATAATATTCATGCTAGAAGTGCTACAGCTAGCTGCTGATGCTGTTATTAGAGCTTGCAGAAAACATAAAATCAAAACAGAATTCTATGTAAATACCTCTGAAATGTGAAACTGATAGCATAATAAGGGTTTAAAACTAGCATTTGAACCACCATGAAACTCTTTAAACTGGACTTGTTTTAAGACGACCAATCCACTCAGACTAGCCATTAGCTCATCAACCTGATCAGAAACTGTTTCTCAAAACTGATGTTGTTTAAAGAGTTATCCACAACAGGTGAGATAACTAGGGATGCAACAAATCACTTCAAGTGTCCATTCGATCATCGATGTTAAGTTCAAAATTACGATTATTTTCTTTTTTTTTTCCCAACAAAATGAATTGTAGCCATTTATAAACAAACATTTTTTTTCTTTTAACGTCAACATTTTGTCTTTGTATCAAACTGTAACTGTCTGTTTTCTTAGTAACAGAATATAACTTCAAAATAAATAAATATATCATCAAAAATCCTTTTATGACCAAACTTTGGTTTGTCTTATAAACATTGTTTACATGTTATGTTATACATTAACAATGAAATCGATTTATTTATTCATTTTTTAGGAATGGATTCACATTTTAAGCTGTTATAATTGATTATTAATCGATTCTTGATTATTGTTACGTACATCTCTAAAGATAATTGTTCATTATCTTTCCACAGAACCTGACTTTTAAACTGAATTGAATGTACAGGTCTGTGGGGGCAGAATTATGGTCTGGGGTTAAATCATTTGATCAGATCTAGATTCAGACAAGTCATCTGTCCATCAAATAAGGTCAGTTGTCGAAATAAATACTGAATCAATTCAATCCAATTCAAAAATACTTTATTTATCCCAGAGGGAAATTAGGTGCTCAAAAGAGGGAAATTAGAATGCTCAAGTTTTTATATTAATCAATGTTTTTCCTTTTCTTTGATGAAACAAGCATCTTCCAAGATGAAAGCATCAACATTCATCAGATTCAAATTGAAAGAGAGGGAAGGGAAGGAGACTTCACTTTCACACAGATTGGTCAACACAAAGTCTAGACCTCCCTTTGATCTTATCAGAGTCCAGACACAAAGAGGCCGGCAGCAGGGAATTACTTTTATTACAATATTTTGTGTCCTGAGTACAGACTTTTCTATCATTCTATAGCTTCTTTCAACAAGAGGTACATACACTGTGAAAACTTTTTTTCCTGAACCGATGAAATATTTTGTGCTGGACTCTCCTCATCCTTACTTTCAACAGAGTCAAATCTTCAAAATGCAAGTTTTAAGACAGTGGTGTCCAAAGTCAGTGCTCGAGGGCCGGTGTCCTGCATGTTTTAGGAGCTGCTCTGGTTCAACACAGCTAAACCTAAGGAGTACCTAATTAGTAGACCTCTGCAGACCTTGATGGCATGCTTAGGAGGCCTACTAATTAAGCACTCCTTAGGTTCAGCTGTGTTGAACCAGGGCAGCACCTAAAACATGCAGGACACCAGCCCTAGCATTTTGATTTGATGGGAAATTGTCATGTGTGTGTGACAGTACAGTGAATGAGTACATTTGTCTTCATGTGAGTTACTGTGCGGTTTGTATCGTACCTCGTGGTCAGGTATCTCAGAGGACAGAGTCTTTCCCAGCACCACTCCTGTCAGGTACGTCCAACAGCGAGCCGTATTAGCCAAGTTGTAACCTCCTGATGAGACATAAACAGATGGTTTAGTGCAACTTTGATGCTGCAAAGTTCATGGGAGACTTTGAAACTAGTCAGTTGTAATAGAAATGAAATGAACCAGACTGATGAGGTGCAGCAGGAGATACCATTTTAGGTAAAGACCTTCTCTTAAACGTCTTTGACACACATCAAACTTAGAGAGTCGAGAATGGAGCGGGTGGACTCGAGTAAAGTCAAGAGAATGACTAAAAAAAAACGAGAGGGAGAGAAGGACATAGCCCAGAGAGAAAGTATGTAGGACAAGGAGGGAGGGAGAGAATTGAAGAGAGGTCGGATTGTAGTTGAGTAAAATGGCTTCATTGTGTCATATAATTAGCAGCTATCATCTGGCCGAGGGCTGAGGAGTCTGGAACAGGGTGCTGTGTGTGCGCTGAAACTCAAAGAAAATTCACACACACCAAAGATATGTTGAACTACTGACATTCAGCATCTGTATATAAGTTGATAAACAAACGCGTAACACACACACACACACACACACGTTTCGTCTCACGGATGCAGAGAAACACAGCATCGGAACGGAATAATAAACACACAATTACAGGAGTACCTCCTCCCAGCAGCAGTGTAGGTAGCTGCCAGTGCAGGACATACTGCAGACATTTGCCCACCCCCACGGGGGTCATGTTGAAGGAGCACATGGGATCGCCCGCCATGGTGTCGGCGCCCAGCTGCATCACCATCGCCTCAGGGTTGAACTGCGCCCGCACCTCCTGCAGCACGCTGGAGGAGGAGGTGACAGGAAATGAGTTGATGCATCTCAGAAGGAAATCAGGTTCAGGTGTTTGGCTTTATTTGCAAAGTCAAAGTTGTGTTTTTCTTACTAAAAATTAGAAGGCAACTGATTACAGTTTGGTTTAAATGTGTTTACGGTCTCTGAATCTTAACCATAGTCAATGCATACAAGACATCATGGTTGTTATAATATTTTAACATCCCAGATATGAGCAGCAGTCTGTGTAAAATATAAATAAATAAGTAAATAAGTAAATAAATAAATAAATAAATAAATAAATAAATAAATAAATAAATAAATAAATAAAACCACTGTTGCTTTTTTAATCTTTAGAATCCAAGTGTTTTTAATCAGTTACAGTGTTCCAACTATTGGGGTTATTAGGGCTGTGACCATTAGCTCAAACTTCTTTTTGTCATTGTTTTGCTTTGTTCTTTTTTAAACTGGTAATTTGTATTTTTATATTTATATGCCAAAAACAATCAAACAAATACGCTTTGTAAATCTGTGATTTGCTGCCTTGATTTCAAAAACAATTGGCATCAGGATTGGTCACAATCAAGCTCTAATCAGTCAGTTTTTATACAGTCAGAGACCCTCAGTCTAGAGCTACCGTAGTTTCAGTCATCACTAAAGATTACAATTTAGTATGTATTTAACCTGGATGGTTAGAAAAACAATTCGCAGAAAAAGCTTCTCTAGTTACTCACATTTCCACAAGGTTATAGAAACTGCTTGATTTCACATCATTACACCATTTAATTGTATGAAAAGACCACTGAGTTCTGAAACTCAGTCACAATTACAGAAATTTATGAGCTGTATCCTCAACAAGTCCTGAAGGAGAACAGAATTCTGGTAAGAGCCATTAGTCAATCTGCAGACTCCAAAAATAACCTTTTGGTTGAACGCAATGACTCCTCACACAACAGTTTCCAAAAATCTTGTTTTCTTTAAACACTCGAAACTAATAAGACCAAATCATTTTGTTTTTAGTGCTGGCTAAATCTCAGCCAGTGACACAGACTGGAGGAGTTTAACTTAGACATCTCTGTTCTCCGAATATTGCTTTTCTTTTTAACTTAATCAATTACCAGGAAGGCAGCAGAACAAATTGAGACTGGATGATTTGATTTGCAACAAAATGTTCAGTTAATTTAGTACCAAATTGGTACCTTAAAATTTCAGATTTAGAAACAATCCACATAGCTAACTTTTTCTGACCCAGTTCTAGTCCACACAAACACTCAGCCCAGATACTGCAAAGAATGGAGGCCTTTTGGTGGCCCAGATACTCCAAATAATGAAGGCCCTTTAGTGGCCCAGATACTGCAAAGAATGGAGGCCTTTTGGTGGCCCAGATACTGCAAAGAATGGAGGCCTTTTGGTGGCCCAGATACTCCAAAGAATGAAGGCCCTTTAGTGGCCCAGATACTCCAAAGAATGAAGGCCCTTTAGTGGCCCAGATACTCCAAAGAATGAAGGCCCTTTAGTGGCCCAGATACTGCAAATAATAAAGGCCCTTTAGTGGTCCAGATACTGCAAAGAATGAAGGCCCTTTAGTGGTCCAGATACTGCAAAGAATGAAGGCCCTTTAGTGGTCCAGATACAGCAAAGAATGAAGGCCTTTTGGTGGCCTAGATACCGCAAAGAATGAAGGCCCTTTAGTGGTCCAGATACCGCAAAGAATAAAAGCCCTTTAGTGGTCCAGATACCGCAAAGAATGAAGGCCCTTTAGTGGTCCAGATACAGCAAAGAATGAAAGCCTTTTGGTGGCCTAGATACCGCAAAGAATGAAGGCCCTTTAGTGGTCCAGATACCGCAAAGAATAAAAGCCCTTTAGTGGTCCAGATACCGCAAAGAATGAAGGCCCTTTAGTGATCCAGATACCGCAAAGAATGAAGGCCCTTTAGTGGTCCAGATACAGCAAAGAATAAAGGCCCTTTAGTGGTCCAGATACCACAAAGAATGAAGGCCCTTTAGTGGCCCAGATACAGCAAAGAATGAAGGCCCTTTGGTGGCCCAGGTACCACAAAGAATGGAGGCCCTTTGGTCGCTCAGATATCGCAAAGTAAGGAGGCCCTTTGGTGGCCCAGATGTAGTTTCCCAAAGGTGGTTCATGAATAGGCCTGGGCTAAGGCTGAGCCTCGAGGGCCGCTATCCTGCATGTTTTAGAGGTTTCTCTGCGCCAACACACATGATTTGAATGAATTGATGATTACCAATACTGAATCAGAGGAACAAGTAAAACATGCATGACAGCGTCCCTCGAGGACAAGGATTGCCCACCCCTGGCCATCGCGATAAGCAATAAATCAATTAATCGCACAGTAAATTACAATGAAGTTGATCATTTTCATTTGCTTGCTTATTTGTTTTTTTTGTGTCTCCTTCATTTCTACTCCTTAGCAGGAGGAGTGAACTCTGGCGTCAGGTATTTGTCAGACTCTGTAGTATGACAGCCCCGTGAACAGGCATTTAGCCAGAGTAGACACAGAATAAACACATGGCTTGGATAGAGGAGGTGGAAAGCAATGTTACAGTTAAAGTAGCTGTCGTTGTGTGTTGTTTTACCAATCTCTGGTCAGTTTGTAACTTTTTTTTTTAACATTCAACCAGTAAACTCCAGACTCATAGCAAAAGTAAGTACATACATATTAGATGAGTCAGCAGTAAAATGTTGAAACTGCATCATAGAATAGTGAGAAAGAAGGTAAAACTCAACTTTGGATTTTACCTGGTAAAAACCTGGTAATATCTGTCATCATTGATGCCGTCATCGAACGGGACGTTCACAGCGTACCAACGGCCTTTCCCCAACCCCGTGTCACAGAGGTCACCTGTGCCTAAACACACACACTTTTTCAACACTGTGTCAGGTTGCTTTTTGAGAAAATATCATTGCTGTACTATGTAGGGAGACGAACCGGGAAAAAAGCCAGGAGAAAACTTGTGCAGAGAAACCGTCATAACTTTTGATGTGAAGCTGAAGGCCTCTTCAACACCTGCAGTGAGAGAGGAGAGGTAAAGCTTTGGGTTTGTTTGTAGTTAGACTCCACCCACAGGACGGTTTAAAACACACCGTCTCCGTGATGCAGGTCTACGTCCACATACAGCACTCGCTCATATTTTTCTCTCAGCTTCAGGATTCCCAGCACAGCATCGTTCACGTAACAGAAACCCGAAGCTTCATCCCTAAAAACAACAACAAAAAAAACTGACTTAATTTATTTTAATAAAGACCATAATTTTAATGTCATGTTGTTGACAAAAAATATTTTACTTAGCTTCTGCTTAATTTTTTTAAATTATTATTAGTTTTAGTCTGTTTTTTAAAAATATATATATATCTGGACCAGCTGTCATGAACTGAAATTCAGAAACTTAGCTTTGTATAGAAGCAACAGATTTACTCTAAAGTATTTATAAGATATAAGGTGAGAGCATGTGTTGTGAATGACTTTTAGTTTTTACCACATCTGCTTTAGAACTAAAAGTTATAGTCATTTTTTGTGTGTTTTTAAAGTCAATTAGTTGTGACAGACATCTTTATTAAGGCTAGATCCAACTAGGTGTAGAATTACAGTATATCCAGTCAGGATTGAGCAGGAGATGGATTGACAGATTGGGACCTTGTCCAGTATTAAGGGTGTTTCTTCAGTCGGTTGTGGGGGAAGCTCTGAGTAGAGTCGCTGCTCCTCTGCATTGAAAGGAGATAATTTAAGGTGGTTCATCTGATTAGGATGGCTCCTGGGCTCCTCCCTTTAGAGGTGTCCCGGGCACGTCCGATTGGTAAGAGGCCCTGGGGAAGACCCAGAACTCGCTGGAGGGATGATGAATCTTCTCTTTCCCGGGAACGCCTCTGAATCCCAGGGTTTTGCCCAAAAAACTTATGAAGATGAAGGAGGTTAAGTGAAGCAGTATAGTTTCTAATGCTGCTGTAGCAGAGTGCTACATTGCTAATGCTAGGTCCTAGCCACTTATCCTGTTGACTCAATCTTGGATGGTGCAAAAAAAAAAAACAAACAAACAAAAAAAAAACTCAATAAACTAATAAATAAACGATGCTTAGCCTGGCGGAGGAGACAAGTAAGGATTGGCTATAAGACACTGGAGAAAACCCCAGGGTTTTTCTCCTGGACCTGTTGCCTCCGCAACCTGACTATGGACAAGTGGTAGAGGATGGATGGATGGAGGTATATTCAATAAATACTTTCTCAAGAATTTCATACAAATCTGCCAAAAAAAATCACTCTTATCTTTCTGTTAGAGCTGGGAGATATGGCGAAAAAATGTATCAAGATTTAATCGTTTCATATCGATATCAATAATTATTGATACATTTTTTTGTTTTACTTATTCTGAATAAGGACCAAGAGAAAAAAGCTGATTATTACTGCCAAACTGGTGACATGACCTTTCCTCTATTATCCAAAATTTCTTCTTCAGCTGTTGCACACGTTTTTTTTTTTCGCTCCACGTTGTTCCTTTTATTTTTCAGCCGTTATGAGGCACGGTGGTGAAACATGAAACTGCTACTGTGCACGTTGCTCAACAGGTTGTGACTATTGTGATATATTTTATTATTGATTTATTGCCCAGCCCTACCTTCTATCCTCATTCATCAATGAGACTCTGGACAAAAAGAAAAGCCCTATCAGTAGCTACCTGTTGGTGACATCACCCCTCCCCTAACAGGTGCGGCACAAACACTGTCACAAAAACTCAACTTTAATTTGATGAATATACAGTATGTGCCTTAAATCAGAATCATGCTTGATGTATTTGCAGGAAAAACACACAAATATAAGGCAACATTCCCCATCAAACTAAAAGAAATTGGTTTAAATAACTACACTTTCACTCTAAAGCAACCTTTCATTTATTCAACAGACACTAAAGGACTGAAATCAACCACTGTTTGACAATAATAATGCAGAGAGAGGAA
Source organism: Anablepsoides rubrolineatus (assembly GCA_031762495.1). NCBI lineage: Eukaryota > Metazoa > Chordata > Actinopteri > Cyprinodontiformes > Rivulidae > Anablepsoides > Anablepsoides rubrolineatus. The sequence goes on along the minus strand of JARVGW010000001.1, from coordinate 4,857,979 downwards.
AAACACATCTTTAACACGTCTGAATGCTCATGTTTATGTATGAACGCAATCATCTTACTTTTTAGCGTGGTGCCACCCTCCTGCCCAGTTAATGGCCACATCACATTTCTGGCCCAGCAGACACTGAGCTGCTGTCACTGTAGCGCCCCCTACTGCTGCTGCGTAGTCAAATATGCCCTCCACCACCGGGCAGTCATAACCTGTAGAAAAAAAAAGATGCAAAAACAGTTAAACTGACTAACGATCATTAAACTTTGTTAGAGCCCAGAATAGCTGCCATGACTACTGTATGCACAAGCAACAAAACATACAAAGAAATATATAATTATATTGACAAAAGTACCAAACTGAACTACTGGAAAATGTGGTTAAACCTTGTTCAAACTTTGTTTTTAGAGCAAGATAAGAGGTGTACAACACAAAAGGAGGAAGTGCCAGTGAGAATAGTTGTTGAAAAACTGATCGGGTTGATGATAATGGAGGAAAGAGATGAATAAAGATAATGAACGGGTCAAGGAAAACCAAACAAACAAGGTGAGCTTGAGAAGTAAAACTGGAAATGTGCATCACAAAAGGAGGATTTTCAGACAGAAAGAGACAGAAAAAGATTAAAAAAGAATTGTTTTCAAAAGAGATTGTTGTCTGAAGACAAAAATAAAGAAAAGGAGGTAATAAATGTAATTTAGGGCTAAACATTTTTCAATAAGTGTGACACTGTTGTCCTCTGGTGGCCACAATGAGAGATGTATTTTCCATTCTTCCACCTATCACTGCACATTCTTTATCAGATCAGTGATGAACATAAAAGAGTGGTAAATTGTGTTTTGATGAACAATAATAAACCTACAGTCCAAAACACCTCAAGTGGTCAGAGGATAAACGGTTTAGTTTCTGCCGTTCTTTCAACTCTTTTGTCAAAGTATTTTAGTATTTATCAAGGCAAAACAAATTCAAATTTATCAAAATATAGACAATCATTTCTGACTAAAACAAACAAAAAATACCCCACACAAAAAAAGGAAAAGGAAAAAAAAAAGTTAGAATTTGTAGTTCGCTTTCATCACCAAGGCCATAATCAGCTGACTGGGGGTCGTCGTTGTCGCCATCCTGGCTGATTTTGTGCAGATGTTCCAGGTACGAGTCTGTGTGGAACTTGGCCATTTCCTCCATCGAGGCTGCATGAGGTTTCACAACGCTACAGAAAAACAACACCAACTGTGCATTAGGCTCATTTTCCTGAAAACGGCCTAGATGAGTAAAAGACTGTTTGAACTGCTGAATATAATGCTGCAAGGCGTGGATTAGTTCACCTGAAAATATGAATAATAAAATGAATGAAGATTGCAGGTAGAAACAGAGGGAACTAGTTTTGTCAAGGTACAATGAAACCACTTGGATCACACGTGAAAGACTAAACAAAACTTTTCTGCACTCCTAGAAACTCCAAGTACAAAACAAAATTAATTTAACGGCTAAAAAAGTGGATTCTGCATATGTCCTTTTTAAGTCCTTTTAGGCCATTAGGAACATTTGAAAGCATTGTTTTAGCTAAAGCTGGAGTCAGTTGAGTGAACACAAATGAGGACAGCAGTGAGCTCTCTGCAAACCAAATCGTCTAAGTCAGTTTGTGAAATAGTGTTCTCTTCTGTTTGACTTTTAATCAGATTCTAGAAGGCTGTAATAAGTTATTACACTGCTGTGTGATTCTCCAAACTAAATTTTTTCTGATGCGTTCATTGTGCACGGTGGCTCAGTTGGTAGAGTTGTTGCCTCTCAGCAAGCAGGTCGCTAGATCGCATCCTGGCCTGGAAGTTTTCTGAGTGTAGTTTGCATGCAGGGATTTACTTATTTGGTAATGTTAAATTGTCCCAACGCATGAGTGACAGTGTGAATGGTTGTTCTATATTGTCTATATTGTCATCATATGCTCAATGAATCTATATCAAATGCCCATCTAACACAGTCATTGTGTTAGATGGGCATATAATATGGTATTATATCGATCGCAGACATGTGAATTGAATTTAATCGAAATCGTATCGTTACAGACTTTGTGATAATAAGAAATATCAAATTGTCATCCAAACATATCGATGTAATATCGTATCATGATAAAGCTGGTGATTTACACCCCTACCAGTTACTACTGGAAAAGACCCCGCAGAGAAAAAGATGATGGATGGATGTTTGCTGCGATTAAAAGGAAGGGATATCGAGTGAAAACAATTCTTTCTGTTTTATGATATTTCCAACTATAAACATGTCAGATTTGGCTTCTGTAAATTGTAAAACTTTCTGGACATTCAAAAATTTAGACTTATTAAAACAGTTTAATGACATAACAGAGATCTTTTGACAACTGTGCGTGATCTGTATTTAAATGGCACAACATGCTGTGCTATTTGTAAGAACACTATAGGAGCATGATAATCTTCAAAAGCAAGGGACCAAGAATTGAGCCTTGTGGAACTCCATAGAGAAGGTTTACTTCCTGCAAATTTAAAAACAATCAATAATGAATGAAAACTATTCTGGTAAACATTAAAAATGACCAATTAAGATCCAGAAAGGTTAAACAAACCAAATCTTTAAATTAAGTTGTGATAACAAGAACTGAAGGCAACAGTGAGATCCAACTTTTTGAAGCAATGAATGGATCTTCTTGACTTTCCTCAACAGTTTATGTGTCGTGACTGGTCATGAAAAATAAATAGCACATACAAATACTTTAAAAATGAAATATATTCTTGCAGAATTTTATGATTTTTCAAAGATATCCGATCATATAGATCAAAAATTGGTTTATAGCAATGCTTATCAATAAATATATGTGTGGTGTGGGTTGTTGCTTTACAAAGTGCAAAAACGGATATATTTTGCTTTTCTTTTATTTGTTTTTTTGTTTTGTTTTTACAAAAGGGAAATTTGAATTTCCCCTCGGCGGGACAATAAAGGCTATTTCTATTCTAAACAGATTAGAATAGATTGTATGAAGAGGAATAACGAAATTATGTCCAAAACATAAAGTTTCTCGATGTAAGTGAAAATAAATAATCCTATAAACAAAGGCACCAAAGATGGATTCAGGATTTGAATATTAATATTAGTTCATTGTTGTTTGAATGTTGAAATAATATTCAATTCATTTTCTACTTCTGGAAGGTTTGCAGCCTAAAACACTAAAAACTCACCTCATGTGTTGAAGCAGCCCATAAGCTTCTATCAGTGAATGGACCATACTCGCCTGAAATGCAAATATATAACCTTAACAAACGCAGTTTATCTCTAAATAACTCAATTTAAAAGTCTTTAATGACAACAGGAACCTAATACTTCTCACCCGGTTTGGGACTTTGGATAAAGTATCGCAGGTCTGGATGTACTCCGGGCTGTAAACATAGGCGACTTTCCGGCGTGTACTGCAGCTCTCATCCTCACTGTTTTCTCTGCTACTCATTTGACTTTAACAAAAAAGAAAAATCTATTCAGCGCTGGAGCTAAAGGGAAGAGATGCGAACAAGTCCCTCGTCTCGAATCTGGTGTTACACCGTCAACATTCCCCCCAGCACTGAGGGACCAACTCTCATAACTCTTACGTAGAAACACAAAAACAAACAAACATATTTTTAGATAAATAAATGTGTTTTTTATAGAATGTTTTTTATTTGGTTTAAAATCAAGAAGTATGAGATATTATTCCTACGTGAAAATGACAGAACTCCACTATGGCAAAATTGGTTCCTCACCCGGAAATGAATTTAATTCAAGAACGGACCAAAACCGCGATGCATTCTGGGATTTCTTGTAGTCTATTTAGCGGAATAAAGTAAGATTATAATTAAATTAAAATAAAATTTTAGTTACGTGTGTTGTTGTGGTTGAGGAAGAACAAATATTTTAAAATATTGAAAAAGATAAAGAAACAACTTTTTTAGTTGTTCAGCTATTATTGTTCAATAATAACAAACAATTATAGATAGGCATATATATATATGGAAAATTATTAAACCTGATTATTTAAGTTCAGCTCATAAAACTCTCTACAAACAATTTGACGACAGGGTTACCTTTTTCGACACAACACCGGTGTAGTTGCGGCTTCCGGCGCCCGGCAGAAAACGTGTGCGTCTTCCACTCCGCCTCCTCCGCTCGCAGAGCTGCTGTTTTTATCTCATTACTCCTTTCGTCTGTCTGCAAACCGACTTTTCGTTCCGGCTTTTAGGCCATTTAAAAGAATCGTAGCAGAAATGACTTTTCTGGCGAGGATTTAAGTCCTTTCCCCCCCACTCTGTCTTTTCTTTGATGAGCCGACTGAAGTGAAACAACATGAGAAGTAGGAGCAACTCTGGCGTTAAACTGGACAACTATGCTCGGGTAGTGCAGCAAACTATCCTGCAGCACCAAGTGAGTGTTTCAAAGTACTTTTTTTATGCTGACTGTACATCACTTTGGTGGACACTAGTGATGGGTAAATGAGGCATCGTGTGTCGTTTCGACACATTACCAAACTGTATTGATACGTGTCGATACTGTGTCACTGAA
>JARVGW010000001.1:4838479-4853337 GCA_031762495.1 Anablepsoides rubrolineatus | reverse complement strand
ACGCGCACCGACACGGGGTTTCATTCAATGAGCTCGACGCATGCGTCGACGCATCGGTGTTGCTCGACCCATCACTAGTGGACACCAAGCAGTCAAAATAAAAAGGACGATAAGTCATAAAAGACAGCCATAAAAGAGGTCGAGCTGTAACGTTGTAAACCCTGCAGCAGACAGTGAGGTGAAGTGACATTTCGCAAGACTGTGGTGCTCTCTGACACAAGCCACAGTCAAGCCTGTGTTTGACTGGGATTTTGTTGAGGAAATAAACTTTAGGATATAAATCATTTTTTGTTCCAGCTGTGATGACCTCTTTTAAGCTAAACATCTGCAGACATCTGAAGATTGTTAGGATCTTGCAAATGCAATCATTCTATTCTAAGAACTGTTTCCAATGATCTTTGAATTTAGGTTTATTTGGCCAAATTCACGTTTTGCATTTATTTCCACCTAACTTGACCAGCTGATTAGCCTTCATTAGATGTAGTTGAAAGTAGCCCTGTACATCCATAAAGATAACCTGTAAACATTTACTTAAAACACAACATAATAGGAATTTAAAACAAAAAGAAAAATGCATATTGCAATGTGATAATTAAACAAAAGGTTTCAAAAGGAGTAGGATGAGACATCAACAGCTGGAAACAAATTATTTGTTTGTGTCAGCATATTTGGCCAATAAATCTGATTCTGATTCAGACTCTGATTTTGCCCACCACAACACATTTGTTAAAAAACAACAACTTAATCAGATCATGTAAGATATTGTTAAATTCTGCTATTTTTAAGGTTTGACTGAAACGGGAATAATTTTCTTAACACTAGCTTATTTTCATTTAACACTGTTGTGAGAAATGTGGCAGGTGATATGCTCTACTTCAAGGAATGCTGGGCTTTCATTCTATGCAGATTTTGTATATAATATGAGATTTATTTGGGGAAAAGTATATATTTATTCACAGATGGTTTGGATTTATGTGCAAACTGTTGCACAAGTACCACGTGTGCAATCAGAATCACTTTAGCGGTACTCCTAAGAATATTTCGGCAAGGAAATCTTTCTTAAAGTTATTTCAAACTTGCGTTCACTTATTGTGGAACAAAGGCAATCACTCCTCCTTCACTTTTTCAGACAGAGGGGAGTACAGCAGCTCAGGGGGAAAGAGGGAGGAAGGTTCCACTTGACAGAAACACATGTTTCCGTCCACGTATCTCCTGACAAGATGACCTAACTTTCAAAAATTGAACGGCTCTTTTTGAATGGTTCTATGAAACAAACGACTTGTAAATATCTGGTCCCCTCAAACAGACATTGCTCCCATCTGTGGCCACGTCCTGGCAAAGGACATTAAGCTACCTGTTGACTTCTGTCCACACAAGTATTCTGAATCATTTTTTGTCTGCCCTATCACCTGTGTCATTTTGTTATGAAGGCTGCAATTTCTAATGAGAATTAAAAAAATATATACTACTAGGTATCCCAAAGGAAATTTTAAACTACTTTTATTGCAATTATTAAAAATTTTATTTGTTAGAGAATAAAAAATGAAATCCATTGCACTTTAAATTTTCAAAATCGGACAAATACTTTTCAAATGGCGGTCATTTTACTGTCGTGACCAGCTGTGCCTCATTTTGACAGTCTGAGGTGCTATGTTCAGGGGGGCAAAAACAATGGATACAATCCTCTAAAAACCAATAAAATTAGTTTGCTGACTGACAAACATATTTTTAGCAAAAAAACAGAGGTATTTACCCCATTGTTTTAATCACCTTTGAAACTATTGAGTCCCAAAAATTGAAAAATAGACAAAATCGCACAAAATGAAAATTTTGAGCAAATCAGTCGAAGCCATTTTCATACCATCATATCTCAGAAAGTATGACACCCACAAACCAAAAAATCATTATTCTTATTGACATTCAATAGTATAAGGTACCCATTTTTTTTCAGATAATTCAGTTACTTAGATTTTGAGAAACTGGCCCTCAAAAAAGCAAACATGGTCAAAAATCACTATGTCCGAAAAAGTGAAAAAAAGGCAGATTTTTACTCCTTCACAAAAACTTCACCTTTTCATGTAACACTTTAAAATGTTGAAGTTGGTAAGAAGTAGCCCCATAAGTTTCATAATTAATAAGCAAAAAATAATTCTTACAATATAAAAAATTTGACAAGCCAGTAAAAACTACTAGTACACACAAAAAACATTCACTCTTCTAAAGGGAAATTGTTTTTTTTTTAAAGTCTGACAGTGGAAAACAGACACCTAAAGATCTTCATCTTTGTCGCTTTGCAAATCAATAATTATGATCGGAGGAATGGGCCTTCAGCAGCTATAGCCTTCAGATGTTGTCTGGCTTTGTTCCTGGCAACTCTGTCCCCTCTTGTCAAATGGGAAATGTTGGCAGAGACAGTTATCTGAGGCTATGTATATTTTTCCCAACCTCAACTTAGGGAACCATCGTATTTCAGAGTGCTGGTCCCATGTTAGTAGGGTGTGGGCCCCTTCTTGAACCTGAAAACAAGCAGCGATTTAAGAAAAAGAATCAAGGATGTTCATTTGTCATCCGGCCAGTAAAGGAATTTGCAGAGGGTTTAAACGGTATTGTGTTATGCATAAACAAGGAAACGAGTAAAAAAGGTCGCAAAAATGTGCAATAACAAGATAAGTGCAATTTGAATTTGTTTAGTAGAACAGAACAGTCATATGGCAATTTTACGTTCGACTTTCTGTTTGTCTTTTTGTAAACATTAGAAGTTTGAGATCCAAGCTGAGTGTGAGGTCACTTCTCTGAGAAGTGAGTCGTCTCACAGCCAAGAGTCATCATTATACACTTAACACAAATTACTTGGGTTGCTCTTAAAAAGGTGTAACACGTCGACATTCCTGCACTGTTGGTGCAGCATGGCCACACGTCACCTTGTGTGACATTTTTCTGCGTTGGGAACTAAAGCTGTCTAGGTGGTGAAACAGCTGACTGCTGTGCTTTCTCAACGGGCCGTAACACGATGACACTGCTTTTCAGACAGCAGGTTCAGCAACACAAGCTCTGCAAAGGAGGAAGATGTTTTTGAACACCTAGAAAATGAGTGAACGGCTCCGAGTCTGAGGAGACGACGAGAAGCTGCTGTACTGTTGAAAAGTCAAGTGTTTCTTGCAAAATACAGATAGATGATGACCCAAAACATAAAGCCAATGCAACCCAGGATTTTATTTGAATGGCCATGTAAGTCATCTGATATCAACCCAATTGAGCAGCATTTCACTTGTTAAAGACTAAACTTCAGACACAAATAAACAGCAACTGAGAACTGCTGCAGTAAAGGCCTGGCTAGGGGTGGGTACCTGGTATTTTTTCGGCCCCGGTGCCACATGATTAATTTGAACCAAATTGATAAACTCCAGCCTTAACTGTAACGTTAATACCACTGAAGCATTGGCATGAAAATGGCAGACCAACACATGCTATGTTGTTTACATTAAATTTTATTTTAAAAAAGCCTCGGCATGAAGGGGAGGGCCTTATAACACAAGATTCTGATGATGGTGGAGCAACAACAGCGAGCTAAAAGGTCCAAAGTGTTGCTCGCATTGGCAGAAAAAGAGGTGATGTCACATTCAGCGTGGTGTTTATAGAGGTAGCCTATAGATGCTACATGTTAGCATGTCGATTCTGAAGTAGTTGTGCAATCAGAGCCGATTAAATAATTATCAGATGTTTAGTTCAGTGTTTATATCTGAACCTGCCTCTGACTGGATCCTCCGATCCTGCCTTTTATTTTTAGACTGAAACGATGTGATGGAAGCAAAGTATCGATCGAGTAACTTTAGCATCGATACGGTCCACTACAGACTGATGTTACTATCATATGTTTTTGTGGATTCTCAGTTGTCCAGGACATGGAAAATTAAAGAAAAAAGATGAAGCAACTAGACTTCTATTCTGTAACTCAGGGGTGTCAAACTCAGGTCCTCGACGGCCGCTATCCTGCATGTTTTCCTTGTTTCTTTGCTTCAACACACCTGATTCAGTGCAATAACTCCTTAAATTCTGTAGAAGCCTGTTAATCATCCATTCATGCAAATCAGGTGTGTTTGAGCAAGAAAACATGCAGGACAATGGCCCTCGAGGACCGGAGTTCGACACCTGTGCTGTAACTGAAGATGCGTGGCGATGCAAGATTTAAACTGCATGACTCGAGGACGAGGTTAGTGTCATTATTATATTGTATCAATGCGCTCAGGCACACCTGAGGTGTAAAAGTCAGATGAAAAAGGACACGAGCGTTCAGAGTCGCTTTGAAAAACATCAGATATGTGGCTAAGTGACTTTTAAAGGTCTATGTTGTGTGATGTAAATTGTTCTAAAATAAAAGCATTGCATATTCATAGTTTGTCTTTGGTTTTATTCCCACAGAAAAGCACTGTTAAGTGTATTGTTAAAATAACGTATTGATAAACAATATCTAAGTACTGGAGTAGCATTGATAAAATCGTAACAATTCCCATCCCTAGACCTGGCAGAGCATTAAAACTGAGGAAACACATCGTCTGGTGATGTCCATGAGTTTAAGACTTCAGGCAGTCAATGCCAACAAAGGTTTTTTTTTTTTTTTTACATTTTATTGACAATGATTTAATTTGTCCAAATTACTTTTGAGGTCTTGAAATGAAGGGGTTGTGTTTTAAAAAAATGGTTTAGTATCTCATTTCTATACAATCAGTTTGTTTAACTCACTAAATTAGAGTCTGAACTTCAACTGCATCAGAAAAGTTTTGTTCAAAATTTATTGTGGTAATGTACACAACAGGATGCTTCTGTTTCTTAAATGTGGTTTTTAGTTTTTTTTTGCAGATGAACTGACAGTAACAACTATTTATTTGTCGCTCTACTTCCTGGAGAACTAAACGGAACAAAATGTGGAAGTTAAAAACGCACCGACTGATTACTTTTGGTTAAGGTTCTTGAACAGCTGGTTACATTCAGATCTGGGTTTTTGCAGGTCAAATGTACACAAATGAGCGCCACAAAGATTTTGTGAAACTGGCACAGATAACGACGATGATGTAACAGCTACACACAATAAGAAGTTGTTGATTCTATTCTGTGAGTTCAAGTTGAGACGAAATCCTCAGTTTGTTGCAACGTTTTACAGAGAAGCAGCACTGTGACCTGTCCAGAGTTCTCACAGATGTAAAAAAACATGAACCTTTTGAGATTTTATGTATTTTTCAAGTCTGGATATGTATGGAAATATTAAAGCAGAGTATAGAGAATTAGTTTTTTCAGACCTCATTCCCTTTTCTATTTTATTTGAGAATAGATTCAAGTTTGTAAAAACTACTTGGACAACATGTTTACTATCCGCTTGACAAACACATGATTCCACCCACGTAATGGGATGATGTCATCACGTACAGCTACGTGATGACGTAACTCGTTTAAAATCGAACGGGCTCTTTTGAACGGCTCTATGAAACAAACGGCTCCCCAAGATCCAGATGCCTTCAAAGAACCATTTATCCAATCGCCATCCCTGACTAACAACAGCTCATTGTTTGTTGCTGAAGGACTAGCAACGGTGGCTCTTGAAGTCCAAAAAAGTGTAGTGTTTTGGTTCAAGGCTGGTCTGTATTTACACCAGAAGCGAATCGCACCAGAGTTTATTTCGAAGTGGACCGAGATCACCTCTAAAGGTGGGTCTCTGTCTTTGTCGTTTGGTCCACCCAAACTACACCACACGTCAATCTGACCAATCACAGTTTACCCACAATATGCCTACATCCAACAAACTCCCTCTTAGTGACTGCAGAGACCCCTACTTGAACTAATCTGCAACCTGTCCAAATAGGAAATTGAACTTTTATTTTATATCCATAAATATAAGAGCAAGAAAATGTCTTGTTACCATTTTTATGAGTTATTTTTATGAAATATTAATTGGTTTGTTTTAAAAACAAAAAATTAAATTTACTATTTTATGATCACCTGCCACATTAGTTTCTTTTGTTTTTGATCCGATTTATTTGGACCTCTCCGTGTTTGACAGGACCCGGTGACGGGTCTTCTGCCGGGCAGCACGGACCAGCCCGACGCCTGGGTCAGAGACAATGTTTACAGCATCGTGTCCGTGTGGGCCCTCAGTCTGGCCTACAGGAAGAACGCTGACCGAGACGAAGACAAGGCCAAGGCCTACGAGCTGGAGCAGGTCAGTGTGTGTCTGTATGTCATGAAGTTATGGTGGTAGTTTTTATTTACTTAGATGACATCCTGTATTTCAAATCTTATTGTACTCTTTATACAAATTGTCCAAAATCTCATGTTTGTCTGTGAAAAGCAGGATGTTATAACTCCTAACTTTTCATCACGTCTCTGTAGAGTGTAGTGAAGCTGATGAGAGGTGTCCTTCAGTGTATAATGAGGCAGGTAAGATGACTGTCTCACTTTTTCTTTCAGACACATTTTATATATCTTTGTTCTGCTGTTTTTTGATACTGTCACCTCTGCTATTTTTGGAACAATGAAGAAGGAAACTTAAATTTTGAAAATGTTGCGTCGAGGCAGATACAACAGTCTATCTGTTGTCTTTATTGTTCTCTCCTTTCACAGCTAGAAAAAGTAGAAAAGTTTAAATACAGCCGAAGTACCTCAGACTCGCTCCACGCCAAGTACAACACCAAGACGTGTGCCATCGTTGTCGGAGACGACCAGTGGGGTCACCTGCAGGTCGACGCCACTTCCCTCTTCTTGCTCTTCCTCGCTCAGATGACGGCGTCTGGTAAGAGATAACCTCTCTGTGAATTAAACAACAGTTTTTTTCCCCCTTGCATTGCTGCCTGTGTCTATGTGTCCTTGTCCATTTCAGGTCTACATATCATCTACACCCAAGATGAAGTAGACGTAGTACAAAATCTCATGTTTTACATTGAGGCAGCTTATAAAGTAGCTGTAAGACCTGTTTGCTTCTTCTTTGTCAATAGTTGAAATAGTCTTTGTTATGACTTTTCAGTCTGCTTATGTATGATTTTCTGTTTTTTTTTTTTATTTCTGGTTGCCCACAGGATTATGGGATGTGGGAGAGAGGAGATAAAACCAACCAGGGCATCACTGAGATTAACGCCAGCTCCATTGGCATGGCCAAGGTTAACACAGAAGCATGCAGTAAACAAAGTTTTTGGTTTCAGAGTCTATGTTTGGATCTGTTTTAGTTTTTCCATATATACTTTCTTTGGGCCAGTTATTGAATTTCTAATGTGTGTGTAATGATTAATGACAAAAGCTTGGCTAAGCTCTAAAATCAGAGGTAATGTGCCCTGGTCTTTGCTTCAAATCGAGTGTTGAGTCGCATTGTTTTGGGTCTTTGCATGAAATAACCTAGAAATTCAGAGGTCATTATTGACAACTATCTTAAATTTGAGGAGTGCATACGGTTGTTCAGTTTAGTTAATGTTCTGGGAAACAGGTAGACTATACCATTATGCTGGCTCTTAAAAAGTCTAAAAATTCTAAAATTTGAAAATCCAAATTTCAGGTTTAAAATTCACAAAACTATTGTGTTCAAGTTTTATTTTTTTATTCAGGTCTTAATTTTTTAATTTATTTATTTATTGATTATATTTATTTATCGTTATTTAGCCAGGCAAGTCCCGTTGAGATCTCTTTTTCAAGGGAGGCCTGGGCCTGAAGGCAACCTATTGTACATGCTTTTGGGGAAACTGGAGTACCCAGAGAAAACCCACGTAAGCACGAGGAGAACATGTAAACTCCGCACAGTAAGATCCCAGGTCCGAACCGGGGATCGAACCCAGGACCTTCTTGTTGTGAGGCGTCGGTGCTAACCACTGAACCGTCGTGCTGCCTAATTATAGTTACAACTAGATTATAGTTACAACTGCAAATGCGCAACCTATATTGTAGTCAGTCAGCTTTCAGCTTTTGCCACATCATTTTATGTGGCCCGCTACCACTTCAAAGATGTATTAATGTCTTTAAAAAAAGGTGTATGCTGCTTTAAAGCCAGCATTGACCATAACCTACAAACTACAAAATGATGGTATCACAACATTAGATGGAGATGCACAGGCTTCAAAAGTAGCCATCGAAATTCGCCGTGCAAAACCTCCATTTCTCCAAATCACACACTAGTTATTTTACAAATTATAGATAGTACACACAAAACAAAAATTGAACACTAACTAGCCATGATACAACTACTAGTAATAAAAATATAATATAAAGAATTGTGCAAGAATAGAGCAAGATATGTTTTGTTATAGAGACATTAGACTATCAGAATCATGTTTGAGTGGCAGGCTTTAGACCTCCTCCTTTGCAATCATTCCTTGTTTGTTTTCTTGTATATTGTAGCTTTTAAGTATTTCTTTGCCTGTATTTTGCCTGTTTAAAAAAGTGCTACATAAAGAAATAAAGTCAGTATGTTGGACGGCTCAGGGCTGTGGTTGGGAACAGCCTGAATGAGAGCTGAGCGTCGGAGCACTGAAGCAAAACAGGTGGTCCAGTTAAAATCTCTGGCATGTTGGATAATGCTCAGTCACTGCTGAGGCCTTTACCGTGACATTTAGATGACCCAGACACTCCGAACTGACTCAGGATCAGATATGACGGCTTTGTTTTGCTGCTGAAACTTTAGCTGCAGGGCTTCTTGGTGTCGGTATGGATAAATGGAAACAGAAGAACTCCTCATTAAAACACAACTCGTTGAGGAAAAAAAAGGAAGCGACATCTGTGTTTGATTGTAATTTCAGTTCTTATGACTCGTGATCTTTTAGTTAAAAGGGAAACTTAAAAATCAATTACAGATAGTTGTTAAGCTTTAACATACAGTAGTTTTGTGCCAACTCTGCATTCTGCTTCTGCATGTCCTTGACTGAACAGGAGGCATCATGTTCTCTGTGGTCATCTGAGAATGGCCTCTCACTCAGAAATAACACAGCACTCAAAGTACTCGCTGCAGTAAACACACACAAACACACAGTTTAATTTAAGATTTTGGAAGCAGGCACCACAGCAGGACATTTCCAACTCTGCTAATCATATGCATTTGTTAAGGTTTTTAACTTTAGTCCTCATTGACTTTAATATACACTTCTTTTAATGTAGAATGCTGTTGTTTTAAACACTGACCTACAATGGTTACTGTGTTTCACTCAACTACACACAACACAATCTGTAGCGTTGACATTCTCTATAAACTTAAATGTTTAATTTGTTAGGTCCTAATAAAAAAGATCAACTCAGACTGGCACTAATACATGAATTATGTTGTGAAAAAAAAAGAATAGCCAAAATAAAAAGCTCCGTACAAAAAATAAAAGTAAAAACCTTGTTTAGCAGCACTAGCTGACAAAAATTGTCTACTGTATGATCTTGTTATTTGATTAGTTCAGTCCAGTTTGTGAGCAGTTGTTGATTTACAGCTCTCTTAAGGCCACAAAAATTTTAGCTTCATTGAGGTTTGGAATTGAACAATTTTTTTTTTCATTTAACTTTTTACCTTGTTGAACGTTTTGTTGCATATTCACTGCAGATTTTTGTTGTTGTGGTATAATCTCTCATACATACTTATACATAATTCCCATTTACCTCTAAAATACTTGGTGGTGATTAAAAGTGCCTCTAAAAATTCGAAACATACCTGCAAACCTGTTGCTTTTCAGCGAAATTTGATGATTTGATAATTAAATTTACTTACTTTACGTATTATTTTACTTATTTACCTATTTATTTCATTTACGTAATACATATAGATCCAAACTTAAATTAGTATAAGGGTAGACTTAGTTTTTACACACTGCTGGAATGCTTTTTGTTGAATAAATAATGGCACACTATAGTCTATGTGTCAGAATATCATCTATTACCCCTGACTATACATTGTTTTTATTTAGCATAAATTTGTGAGATCCATTTTTCTTCTGTATGTTTTTCAGCATTTAGTCATTTAGCAATTTTTGTGCTATTTCAACAAATCATGTTATTGCAATTCTGGAGCACAAAGTCTTGCACAAATTAAGACACTTGATGCATATGTTCTCAATGTAGATCTATATTTATTTTATTCTTGGGTTGTTGCTACTGTGATGGATTTGCAACCTGTCCAAGGTGTCCCCTGCCCCTTGCACAGTGACCCCCTTGACCCTTAAAGGAAGAAGTGGCTTAATAATGGAAGGGTTGTATTATTTGGGTATCAGAAATTGGGTACAGTATTTATTTTAGGATTATTGCTGGTGGCACTTTACTGTGAATGCTCCAACGTGACCTCGTTTTTTAACAAAGACAATAAAATACTGAACTGAAAACAACTAAAACACTCTTGGTACATCAGTTATTTATACGTTTTGAGATATTTTCTGCCAATTTTTTTTTTTCCGTTAAAAAATAATAGAGCTGCCAAACTAAAATGTTTATAAATTATTACTGTGCTTTTCTCCTTTTTGTACTGGCCCTGATAGTGTTTATTTAATTTATCTTTTGTTCATTTTAGCATCTCTCAGCTTCTTTTTACTATTTCAGTTTTCAGTTTTCTTTATTTAGCTATTTTTTAACTCCTTCTTTTGCATGCTTCTTTTCTTTGTTAATTTCAGCTTTTTTTTTCATTCTGCTTATTTACTTTCAGCAATAGTCAGCTGTTCAAATTGAACTCGCAGTAAACGTTTGGTTTTTAAACCAGAGGTGCCCAAAGTGGTGCCCACCAAGCCATTTGGTTTGGCCCACCAATAGTTGCCCTGGTCACTAGTTTGTAATCTCCTGTTGTCCTCTGCAGAAACACTGTGTTTCCTCTGACAATCAATCTATCCACTGACCCAATATCTATGTAAGAAGAGGCAGTGACGATAGTTGACTAAACTTGATTAAACATGAAATAAAAGTAACTAAAGGAGATACAATATTTAGATTATATTTCAGCACACATGTTGATTTGAAAGTTTGTGCACCCCTGTTTTAAACATTTTCAGCTTGGCTTGAAGTACTTAAGCCTTAAATCTTTCAGCAATAATGCTTTACGCTGCATTTTCGCAGGATTACGCACTTTCTCTAGCTAATATAATTGCTGTTGGTCCCCCAGGCAGCTCTGGAGGCTCTGGATGAACTCAACCTGTTTGGAGCAAAAGGGGGACCTGGATCTGTGGTCCATGCTCTAGCTGATGACATACAGCACTGTCAGGTACACACACCTACATGGGCATGATGTGCGTACATCTGAAAGAACTTTCAGTATTTTTCGCTGTAAGACAAAGATCTTTATTTTGTCATCAGTCCATCCTGACATCCATGTTACCCAGAGCGTCCATCTCTAAAGAGGTGGACGCTGGAGTCCTGGCCATCCTCACCTACCCGGCCTTCGCTGTGGAGGACATGAGCATCGTCAACATGACCAAGGAGGAGATCATCTCTAAACTGCAGGTACGAGGCAGCGTCTCAACCTACAAGTCTTCAAAAATGCACATAGTCGAAAAGATTAATTGATTTTTTATTATCATGATTACTCGCTATCTATTTACATAAAAAAGTCATAAATGAAATGATAGGAAGCAGGAAGAAGAAAAGTTCATTTCAACGTTTGACTAAAAGAGTTTTTCGTCAAGGTACGTTTTTATTTCTAAGCATAAATTATTTTTTAAGCAGGGCAATATACATTCCTACAAGAAATGCTTGGCCTTTCATTTTATTTGACTTTTAGTTCATTCAGAATGCTTTAACAAAGAACTACTAATCATAAAGTGCAATGTTTTTACTATTATTTTAAGTATTTGCGTATTTAAATGACCTTGGAACATATTTTTTTCGACGCAACACTTTTGACTCTAAACAGAAACAGAAACGTGAGTCTCTGCTGTTTGTGTTTAGGGTCGATACGGCTGCTGCAGGTTTCTCAGAGATGGACACAAAACCCCTAAAGAGGTAAAAAGACACACAAAATGTATAGTTTTAATAACTAATTTATACTCATTTTAAGTGTAAAGAGTTCTTTTTGCAGAAAATATAGGCCACTTTTTAATATTTTTATCATCAAAGCAGTACAAAAAGAGGAGTTGTTTTTTCTCTGTGTTCACTGAGGCAATGTTTTGAATTTTATGGGGCTGTTTGGGGGAATTTCAATGCTTTAAACTGTGGTAGCCTGGAGGAGCAATGAAAGGCAAGACACTGAATGAATACTGAAAGGTTCAGTCAAAGAGAGCTGAGTGTCAGGAAGACTTGGAATAAAAGGACTAAAACTAAATTAATATTGGCTTGTTTTAAATAGAAAACATGTTCCTACATAGGAAAAAAAGTATTAAGGATCAAGGATTAAGTCATATTTGGTCAAACTGCACTTGATGAGCTACATTTTGATTCTTAAATCATCCTGATAACATGAAAGGTCCCAGGGATATGGCTTGGTTTGTCTTGCTAATCAGTAAGTCCCCTTGAAAATTGGTCCATTTTTTTTTTAGCATAATGACAATTTCTTGATGTCATTTGAAAGAGAAAGCCATAAATTATATTTGGCTATCGGGATTTCCCAGCTGGTATTGAAAATATCACCAGCCCTTTGTTAAAGTAGCAAAAGGACCAATCGAATCCACTTGGAAATTGATTGTAGGTCAATCGTCATCTCGTTATTACAAAGAGGAGAAAACAAAGGGTCTTTGGGCCGTTTGTAATGTGGTTTGTGTCTCTGCCTCTGTAAAGGATCCAAATCGGTTGTATTATGAGTCTGCAGAGCTGAAGCTGTTTGAAAATATCGAGTGTGAGTGGCCTCTCTTCTGGACGTACCTCATATTAGACGGAATATTCAGCAACAGTCATGAACAGGTAAGTCACGAGCATCAAACCTCAACGTTGGTACTTTTTATTTCAGGTATTCAAAACTGTAAATGCTCATATTCTCACTTTGGATGTTTGCATGTAGGATTGATGATGTATTCACTTGAGAAGCTAGTTGCTTCATTCTGCCCCTTTTGATAAAAACCAAAAGTCATAGCTAGCATCCCCTAAATGCTCTTAAATGTTTGCGACAGGACAAAGTACACAGGAGTAAATGAGTGGCAAAAAAGAAGTACACAGGAGGAACAAACAGTATCTCAAATAAATCTACTGTATTACACCTGTTTTCATCTATATCTCTGCTGAAATCCAGGTGCAGGAGTATCAGGAGGCTCTGGACGGGATCCTGATCAAACAGAAAGATGGGATCAGGTTGCTGCCCGAGCTCTACAGCGTTCCCTCTGAAAAGGTCAAACTCGTCCTGAGAACGCAGTGAATCCTTCGAATGTTCGGTTTTAACTGTTTCAGTGGGAAATGTTTTTTTTTTTTTGTTTGTGTTCAAACAGGTGGAGGAGGAGTACATGAGCCCTCATACTGTAGAGAGGATCCCTATGGGCAAATGTCCCCTGAAATGGGGACAGTCTCTGTACGTCCTCGGAAAACTCCTAACTGAGGTGAACCCAGCATGTCATCACCTCTGATTGCTTTGCCGTTCAAGCAAATGTCAAAAGTACCAATTTTTTAAAAATATGTAGTTTATTTGTTTTGACTTTTAGGGGTTTCTGGCCCCCGGAGAGATCGACCCTCTTAACCGACGTTTCTCCACCATCCCCAAACCTGACGTGGTGGTACAGGGTGAGTTTACTGCCTGAACAGCAGCCAAATATTTGTGTTAACACCTCTTAGAATCTTGTTTTTTTCCCCAACCCAGTGTCGATTTTGGCTGAGACAGAAGAGATTAAGGAGCTGCTGATGAAGAACGGGATAAATGTGGAGACTGTAGCGGATATTCATCCCATCCACGTGCAGCCGTCCAGAGTCCTCGGCCACATCTACGCTAGACTCGGTATGTGTGGGGAAAAGTTTGAGTCAAGCATTTCTTCATTTGAAAGTAGTTGTTTTTATTATTATTTTTTTTTTCATTTCAATTACATTTAATTTATTTATACTATATGATGCCATTTTGCAAATAAAAACGATGCAAATCATGATGTAAATAGTATTTAAACAAGAGGTTGTAGCATTTCCTTCTCTATGACATCAGGGAGTTTAAGTCGACATTAGTCAAACCTACCTGTAGTCGATCATGTGTATCAGAAAAATTCAAAATTTAATTCAAGAGAAAAGAAAAAACATCTTATTTGAGTCACACAGAAAGGCTAAAGTTAGTAAAGAACTGAAACAAACTACTGAGTTCTGTTGTAGTCTTACAAATTTAACATCTACACTAGAACCTGACTGTTCGAACTTTAACTAACTTTTATATTATTATTATTATTTATTTATTGATTGATTTTAATTTTTTTGTCTGCTTTAGGTCGTAACCCGAGGCTGGGTTTGACGGGGCGACCCTACAGGAGGATAGGAGTGCTGGGAACCTCCAAGTTCTACATCATCAGGAACACCATCTTTGCATTCACACCTCAGGTTAATACAAGCGAAATGTTTTCATTGTCATTATTTTTATTTTTGTTATGTATAGATATTCACAAATAACAGTTTTTTAGACCCATTCCAATTTTAATTTTTTGACCTGCCAACCTGTACTGATTTTCATCTTTTCATTTTTTTCCCCTGGTTAAAACAGCACCAGTTACTGTGGGTTTTCCTTGTTTCACTAAAAACGTACAAATGAGATCCTGTTGGTTATAGGATAGATTAATGTCTACAAAGAAACCCCAAACGGAAAGCAATAAAAATATTCCTTTACATCAAATTATACAGCACCCGAATATTTGAGTGTTTTTATTAATAAAGGAAACCATCTGTAAAGTGATAAACCTCTGTAGAAAAGTAATTGCAGCTTTTTACTTTTTTTTTTTTTTTTTTTTTTTTTTTTTTTTTTTTTTTAAATTTTTTTTAATTTA
>JARVGW010000001.1:4802247-4819529 GCA_031762495.1 Anablepsoides rubrolineatus | reverse complement strand
TAACTCAGAAAGTGTTAAAACAACACTTCAGGAGTTAAAATCAACTCTGAAAAGTTTAACACTGACATTTTAACACTGGATTTTGCTGTGCAGGGCTGTTCAAGCTAATTGCTCAGGGGGCCACAAGTTCTCAAATGACATCATAAATTAAAATTTTATATATAAATATTTATTTTTCTATTATATTTAGTATGAAAAAAAAATGACGGGGGCCAGATGGAAGTCACCTATGGGCCGGATGTGGCCCGTGGGCCACCAGTTGAATAGCCCTGATACACTGTAAAAATGTGGAGAAACTCTTTCATCCAAACTGTTAGCATAACATTCAAATTGTTGGGGTCTTTTTTTTGGTTGAGATAATTTACTTTTATCAAAAGTACTTTATGTTGTATTTTACACTCAAATCATCACCTATGAAGTTGAAAAAATAAAAAATAATTTTTTTTTGGTCTGTTGCCCTAAATCTATTTCTTCCTTTCATGGTCAGATGACGCCCGGGGAGATAAAGTTCTCGGTCCACGTGGAGACCGTTTTGAACCGCGTCCCTCAGCCTGAGTACCGCCAGCTGCTGGTGGAGGCCATCCTGGTCCTCACCATGCTGGCAGATGTGGACATCCCCAGCATCGGCTCCATCATTCACGTGGAGAAGATCGTCCACCAGGCCAACGACATGTTCTACAAAGACCAGGTCGGCACGCGCCGCTCCCAAATACCCGCATCGGTTTTTAAAAAATGAATTTGTTTTGGTTCATTCCTCTCCTCCCTCCTGCAGAGGGACCTGGGAGCAGAAGAGCACATCCTGGAGAAGGACCCGTCCACAGGCGTGTGCAGGCTGCTGTACGACAGCGCCCCCAGCGGTCGCTTTGGGAGCATGACCTACCTCACCAAGGCCGTGGCGGTGTACGTGCAGGACTTCCTGCCCAGCGGGGCGTGCGCCGTGCAGTGAGAAGCCACGGGCGCAGAAAACAATCGGATCTGTTTCGACAAAATAAAACGGCAGAGGAAAATGTTACGGCTGCTTCACATGTGTATGTGTGCTGAGTGTTGTTGACCACTTAGACTGTGTGAGAACAGCTTTAACCCACTGACGTGTGTGTGGATGTGTGTGTGTGTAACTTTACATTTTAACAGAGCATTTAGGAGTTAGGACACGCACAGTCTTCATCTCTAATACAACCTCCTCTAAGCTGCAAACTGTAGCTGCGTTTTTCTCTCTAAGGCTGCTGATTTCCTGCAGCTTTTTCTCCGTACAAACAAAAAAAAAGCTGTAATTTACTCAAACAAATTGCTCTGCAACTTTTTCTCTATAATACCAGTTACTTTAAGCTTAGATTTCAGGTATTTGAAGGTGGGCTTCAATGGAACGATTCGAACAACAAATATCTTACCTGTTTTAGATAGATCTGCAAACAACCTCAATTTAGAGGAGGGGTGTACCATCCAACTATTAGTGATGCTAATGTGTTTGAATGCTTAAAAAAATAGACAAAAAATAATTATTAGCCTGGTTAGCTTAACACAATTCTAACAATTTAATTTTTGTTATTGTGACGGGCCTAATGGCTAGTCCGAATAAAGCCAAGACCGAAGTGAGTTGCTACACCACTAAAACAAGTCCAGTTTGGATTTATGTGAGTATTTTTAGAGAATTCTATAATTATCTTAAATGCTAATCATGACCGTAGCATCTAGCTGTAACACTTTTTGTGCAATTTGGACCACTTCTTGCTCACCATACTATTTCTCCTGAAACTGTTGTGAAACAGACTGATGTTATGGTCTAAAGAACTTTATTTGGATAAACTATAAAATTTTAAGAGAAATAATTGCCCCATCTGATAAATTTAAACTCTATTATTAAGATATTTGTTTAGAACCTTTCCGCAGAACCCCACTTCAAAAGATCAGTCAAAATGACAAATTCTTAAAGTTTATTTTATTTGAAGACATCAGTCATTTTAAGATTCTCTCACACTGTACTAATACATGGTGCTTAATTTTAGTTTAGATTTTTAGATTAATATCAACACTTTTTTTTGTTTTTTTGACTGTATTTTTGTTTGTTTGTTTTACTCTCCTTAAAACAATGAAAGCATTTAGCTGCCACCCCATTAAAAAAGATAAATAAAATGGAAACATCACATTAAAAGTTTTCGTTTAATATTTTTTTCATGTAGCATGTTTTCATATTACAACTTGGTGTATTAAAACATATTTCTTATGTTTAAACAATGTTGGCACGATAAGATTTTTTTATTTTACTACGTAAGTACATATAATATGTGCATTATTTTTTTAATGTGATAAAAAAATATTGTAAAGTCAAGAAGATAATGTTGCAAAGAGAAAAGATTGTTAAAACAATAAACCCTAACTGTTCTTAGATGGTACAGGTTTATTTTATTTTTGCTGTGGTGGCACTAACATGCTTCCATAGATCACTTATTTTTGACTAAATGAATGTAACCAGTTGTCATGATCTCACGAAGCAAGACTTTGCACCAACTTTCAGGACGTAAAACCACTAATTTGTTCCAAATCCTCTATCCTCAGTTAATAATTCTCTATAGTTTATTTCACTCTTTACAAGATGTTGAACTAATTCTAATTTGCTACCACACAGTAGTATCTTGTATTTATTAGTCTAGCTTTTAGATGGAAAGCTACGGGAGCAGGAGAGCTGAAGTAGGTGCCAGAAATGTCTTAAAGATGCTGCGATTTAAAGATTGTTTCAAATGACTTAACTGCTCTTAAAAACTGTAATGCTGTTTTTATAGTCAGTAGGAGCAAACTTTAAATTGTGTGATTTAAATAAAACATTATTTGTGACTAACCAGTATTGGAATGTAACAATGTAAATGTTGAGTTAATATTAGAGGATCAGTGAACTCATAGTTGCTGAAGCTGAAAACAATGCTGAGAAAAAAATAAACTCAATAAAAGAGAACATGGCTGATCGTTGTGTTTCAATGTACAACAGAAGCTGACACAACTTATAGGGATCTGTGGATATCTGTGGGAAATTAAGGAAATTTTGTCTCTCTTAAATAAAAAGCCTCATAATAATAAAACACGTCCACACATGATGTTCAGAACAGAGAGTAAATTCTCATCTCAGTGCAGACCATCCCACCGTGCTCCGCTTGTTCCAACTTAGCCTTTAAACAGGTGCTCCACTTGTTCCATCATCAGGTGCTTTGTTAAGTTCCAGGTACAATTGAATCATAGAGGGAGGTGTCTTTTCGCCAACCCACCCAGAAACAAAAAGAATAGAAAGGACAGCTGGAAAAGTAAAGCAACATTAAGAACCAACAATGATGAAAGCAGGGTCATGTAACTTCATCATGCACTTTATACTCCTTAGATAGTTACATAATCTGCCTGGTGAATTCCAAACACAGCTAATAAACAAGGCAGAGTTCCCTTTTGTAACACAGACATTGCTGTGGCAGACTTGACTTTAGGAAGAACAATGTGTGCAATTGAAGAGAGCCAGATGACTTCTGACTAGACAGGAGAGGAAGAGTCCAAGTTCAACATTAGGCCACAGGAGCACCGGCCTGTCACCTAAATATATGAAAGAACAGTAAACACATTATAAAATGCTGCTATGACATCAGGCTCTGTTGGCAGACTTATTATCTAATAAAAGGTCATTTGAACCGCTTACTGCTTTGGAGGGTTTCAAACTTTTCAACTGACTGACAATCAATCAGATTGTGTTGAAATATGGATTCTGAACAGGGTTGTCAAGTTCTATCAACCCATTACCTGATGGACTATAAGTCGTTTTTAACAAAATGAAACTCCCCTTTTGTTTTTGTCTATTTTTGTCAAACATCTTTTTATCTGACCTTACCTACCTTACCTACATTCCTAACCTCACCTATGGTCACAAACTTTAGGTAGTGCCCAAAAGAGCAAAATTTTAGTTAAATGTTATATAATTCCAGTTCTACTACACCGACCTAATAGCTCTCGTCTCCCCCAGAAGAAATGGAATAATTCTCGAGAAGAAGATGTTCCTTTTGAACAAACAGGACTGTCACCGCTCACACAGTTGGCTTGTTTCTGTTATTGGGAAAGGTTAAAAATATGATGACTAACAACTGTTTGACTTCTGAACACTGACAGCTTCTTCAGTCCCCAGAGTTAGAACATAAAAATGCAAAACAGATAAATCAGTGTCCTCTAAGTTTGGGCAGATACAGGGTTTTAGTCTTTTTTTTATATTATTATCCTGCAGCAGATGTTACTGTGCGTGTAAAAGTATTCACCCCCTTTAGATATTTTAATCTTTTACTGATGTTATATATCAGTCGTAGTCAATTTAAATGGGATGTTTTTTAAGAACCTCAACTTTTATTGATTTTTTTACAGAGCAATTACACAACTATACAATCAGCAATGATTGGCATAAATGTTGACAGTGCAAAGTTTTTTCATAGATTGAATATCTCAGCATGATATCTTACAATTTCAGCATCACATTTGTGGTCTCAGCATTTTCATACATTCTTAAACATAAGGATCCACTATGGGTAATTGAGCTAAGCACCTTAAGCCAAAAGCCTAATTTGCTGGACTTAGTTACGTGAATACAGGTTCTGGACCTCAGCGTAGTCTAAAGGTAGCTTTTTGAAGTCTTAACAAGTATGTTATTTTTTCCATTTGGTACAAATCCCTTACTTTTTGAATCCAGGAGTCATAGGAAGGTGGATCTAATTGCATCCACTTAATTGTAATGCATTTCAAGACTGCTGGACACTTACCACCCCCCCACCCACCAGCTAGTACTGTCAACCAAGTGTTTTAAAGTGATCGTTGAAACGCAAACTCTATACAAAGCAATGGCATGAACACATTAATTAAATTACAACCTAAATTGTGTTTAAAAGTCTGCATGCTCTGTTTCCATATTCATAATACTGCTGTTTTGTAAAACGAAGCTTACATAATTATTCACCCCTTTTAGAGAGTCTAATTCAACAGAATTGAATGTTAAAATTGTGTGGGCTCTATTTGTTATGTGTTCAAAGTAATCCTAGACCAGTGCTTCTCAATTCCGGTCCTCGTGACCCACTATCCTGCATGTTTTAGTTGTTTCCCTGCTTTGCAGCATGTCTTTATGTTCTGCAGAAGCCTGTCAATCACTCATTCATTTAAATCAGGTGTGCCAAAGCAGGGAAACAAGTGGGTCACGAGGACCGGAATTGAGAACCACTGTCCTAGACACTCGGACAATATAATATTTGGGGGCTTGTCCGGGATTGTCCACTGGACATGTCACAGTGTTGATATAACAGTTAAAACCAATATTTAAAAAAGAGAAAAATATTAAAACCAGTATTGTCTCTCAGTGAGTACTGACAGATTGGGCCTTGGCTTGGACCATACTTTGAATTTTGTTCCTCCTGTATAACTAGGTTTAACACCCATGCAATAGAGGGTTAATGGAATGCAGCAAAATATTAGGAATACCTGGAGACCTATCTGCTATATTACTACAGGCTGGGAGATCATGCAGCAAGACAAAGACCCGAAGTGAACATGGATACAGAAACGATTTAAAGACAACAAGATGAAAGGAGTGGCCAAATCAAAACCCATATTAAAATCTAATGGAAAATGTGTGGTTTGACTTGAAAAAGTTTGTTCATGGTTGATCTGTAGAAATTTGATTGATGCTGACAAAGGTTTTTCTTTTTTTCTTTTGTCAAAAAGCCCCTGACTGATTTATAATGGCTATAAAATGATAAAACATCCAGGGGGTGGGGGGTAAATCTTTTTTTATAGACACTGTATGTATGAGTCACCAAAAAGCCAAGCTGGAATCAATATGGCATTTTTATGTGAATGTTTAACCAGAAATCTGCTGAGTAAGCTGTTTCACATCCAGCTGTTTGCTGTTTCCAGCCTGCTTTCATGCAGAACCATTTATTTATTCTGTGTGTTTAAAGGTAAGCAAAAATAAACAATACTAATATACTAACATTTTTCTTTCAAAAGATAACCTGCATTACTGCAATTTACTGCAAGGCTTTGGTTTAGTGTTTGAATAACCCCTGTTTGATTTTAAGTTTTGGCTGTTCAGGGTTATTCTGTGAGTCAAAGTGATTTCCAATCCAATCACAAATTTTATAGCGGTTCTTGTAAACACTAGTTTTTAGATCTTTACCTTACTGTTTATTTTGCATTAAGCAGTTAACACACACATTTAATGAGGATATTTGTGAGTCAGAAAGTTTTAATTCAAGGATAAACCTGCTGATTTTTTGTTTTTTGATCAACGGCGCTCATACTTTACAGGAATGTTTGAGTGACTGGAAATCTGCTGGTCTTTCTCTGACCTCCCTGGCTGTTTCCTTCAGGGACTGTGTGTGTGTAAAACTAACAGTAGTATCAGTAACATGACAGCTTAAACAGTATTGTTGTGAAAATAGTAATTTTACTGTGAAAACTGTAAATTGTATATTACTTTAACAGGGAATAACAGATTAAAACAGAGAAAATCATTTACAGTGTAAACAGTCAGAGCTCTACGACCAGCAGAGTACAATCTCATGTAATGTGTGTTTTGTTTCTGCTACAGAATGAAGATCATCATATGTTTTTAACCAACAAAGTGAAGACATTTTTGAAAAGTGAGGACGCCTGTTTTAGATTTAGAGGTATGGTGTGAATTAAGTTTTGGTTCAGGTTAGGGTTAGCTATATAGACCAGTAATGTTAGGGGAAATGTCTGGGTTAGGCATAAAAACAGTTAGAAAAATGAATGGAAGTCAATACAATGTCCTCAGTTAGATGTAAGTACAAAGATGTGTGTGTGTGTGTACTTGTTTCTGCCAGTGAGGACCACCATATGTTTTTAACCAACAAGGTGAAGACTTTTTATAGGCCATGTTTTTGCGACATCGTGGGAACCATTTTCCAGAAAAAGGCAGCCTTATGGGGACCAAAGTCCGGTCCCCACGGGTACGGATGCTAATTTCGGGTTGGGGTTAGGTTTAGGACTAAGGTGTGAATTCAGTTTAGGTTAGTTTTAGGGTCAGGTACCTGTGAGGTTAATTTTAGGGTTAATGGTAAGGGTTAGGTTATAAAATTACCAGAAAATGAATGGAAGTCAATCCACGGTCCCCACAGAGAAATAAAAACAAAACTCTGTGTGTGTGTGTGTGTGGGTGTGTGTGTGTGTGTGTGTGTGTAGGTGTGTGTGTGTGTATGTGTGTGCAGTAGAACATGAAATGAGTCAACAACCAAGGCAAACAACTGGGAAATTTTTGTGCTTACTTTGTATCTGTTTTTGGACATAATACTTGGAATGAAGAACATTTTCTACACTCCAATCGATTTATCTAAAGTTTTGTTTGACCTGAACCTCAGCTTTACAGAAAGCAAACAGAGAACTGCATACTGAAAATAATACTTATTAAAGGTATAGTCAGTATTATTTAGGGTTAAGGTTAGGGTTATACCGTCTTTGTATATTCGATAAGGGTTCAGATACATAAGCATTGAAGCAACCCTACTACTATTGCATGTTTGTTTCTTGTTATTTTGCTAACAGACAAACAAGGTTAACTCAAAGTTTTGAGCAAAGCCTATCCACAATGAGTTGTACTTGGAGCATAAGTTAAGACTGACTCTCTGCTACAAGCACACCAAATTGTAGATAGTCTTGTATTTTCTAAGACCACCATAAGTGGACACATTTAAGTCAGTCTTTCTCAGAATGGACATCCCAGGAAATTCACCTCAAGGTCAGACCATGCAATGCTCAGAAAAATGACAAAAAAAAACCTGAGGACTCCATCTCAGAAAAAGTGAAAATTTATAACATTACAATTAGAAAATAGCAGAAATATTCTGATTTGTTGGTAGGGGTTGTCTGGAAAAAGTCCTCTTCTCTGTAAAAATAACAAAGCAGCATAACTTACGTTTATTAAGTTTCATCTGATGAACCACAATACATCCTTTAACAATGGCAACCAGAGCAGACACATTTACCCATAATGCACAGCAGCATGTTAAACACAGCATACCAGCACAAATCTCTCAAACCAACGTCCAAGCACAGTGGTGGAGGGGTGATGGTTAGTTATGCAGTCACTGAGTCAACCTTGAACTTGTCTTTTTTTGTTTGTTTCTACAGTGACATGTGAGGCCATCTGTCCAACAGCTGAAGTTGGGCTGTCATGCAGGACAATGATCCCAAACACAGCTGCAAATCTAAACAGAACAACTGAAACAGAAAAGAGTTGACATGTTGCAACAGTCCAGGCCAAACTCCAGGCTTTAGCTCGATTTGAAAGCTGTGGTGAGACTTCACGGGCTGCACAGCAGCAAACTCAATGAAATGAGTCAGTGTTGTAAAGAAGAATGGGTTAAATCCCTCCACAACCTAGTGAGAGATCAATAGAGTCAAAGAGAAAACAGAACAAAGAGTTAATGCTGCTAAAATAAAGAATTGAAGTTAATTTTTACATCTTTTCCATTCCAGACTTTTTTTTTTGTTTACTACATAATAATGGGGTGAAATCCTGTGTGTTTTTCAACACTTGAGGACAAATTTAAATAATTTGAAGACCTGAAAAAGAACAGGTCATTTATGTTATGTCTTGATGCACAAAACCCTGGAATTAAAGGAAAGCAAAGGTATTTCTCCTTTGACTGGAATTATTTTTAGGTGTATGCTTAAACATTTCTGTTTTAGCTTCATCTTTTTGTTAGATAATTCATCTCATGTCTGCATTCTTGAGCTTTACAAAATGCTACTTATGCAGGCAGCCAAGTTGGCACGTACTAATGGTTGCACTGAGCGTTACAGGAAATGACTGCAGGGTTTCATCAGAATCTTTCCCAGTATCAAAACTAAAAAAAACATTTTAACCTAGGGTGCATGCCCAGTACCGAAACAGTCCTGGTGAAAACTATTGTGACACTAAATTTTATAAATGATATGGTTACTTAAGTACCCATTTAAGAGTTTTCTGGGTAACTCCTTTCAGTGAAGCTCAACCTGCACAGAGACTGAAAACGGGCCAGGTGAGGTCATGTCTAAAACCTAATTTCGATCCATTTGTCCAATGAAGTGCAAAGTTCAAACAGTGCAGCGTGGTCTGGCTTTTTTTTACATTCTGACCTGATAAAAGTGCACAGGTTGTGCTGTAAAACAAACTGAAACAGACTGATTTAGTCTGTCGAGTAGCTCAGGACTGCAGACTGTTCTAATCTCTGGGTTTTACTGCACACAGAGCAATAAAGGAAGCTAGTTCCTAGAAAACAAAACAGAACAAAAAAAGAAAAATCTGTCAGTCATACTCATCACAGTATGTCTTTAACAGCTTTCATAACACCAGATTATATCTAAATACCTATAGAAATGAGAGTTATATACAGGTTTTGTGTGTTTTCAAGGTTAGCTACGGCAGCATCTTGAATCAAAATGACTCCAAAAGTTTATATGTTAAACACTTGTCTTCAGTAATAACCTTAATGATGTCAAACTCTTTTTCACAGAGCGCCACAAAATTTTGTAGGTTTACAGACGTTTAGAGCAATCTGATAATTTTTTCCAAACTGAGCTTTATTTCCTCTCAGAGCCTGCAGGTCGATAAAATCAATAAATAAAATTTAAAAAGTAAGATTAAGTTAGAAATAAGTTCACCACTCCTCTCCCCCGTCTCCCCCTCCTGTTATCTGCGGCTGATCGTCGAGCGTACGCATGGGTCAGAGCTGGCGTGAGGGACCGCACATTTTCACGTCAAGTTTGAGTTTTATAAATCACAACCTTTGCGTGAAAAGTGGCGTACGCAAGTTTCTGGGCTCGTTTTGTGCGTACGCAAGCTTTATATCAGAGCCTGTTGTAGGTATCTCAACAACAGTCTGTAGGACTGCCCTACAGGCCTGGATCAGACATCAACACTCAATCTGCTGGAGGGAGCTGATGGGCTGTAGACAGGCAAGAGAACTGATAAATGGCCTAGATCTTAGGTTTGGGAAAGCTCCCATCACCATGACAAGGAATATTGTAAGGAAACTGGTTGGAGTCCTAACTGGGCACAACCTGCTCAACCGCCACAAAAAGGTGATGGGACTCCATGACAATGGTCTGTGTGATACCTGTGGCATTGAATTAGAGACCTATTTGCACCACTACATGGCTCTAAGAAGTCAAAGGAAAAGAATTCTTGGATCCAGAGCAGCTCAGAACACTGAGTGTTTCTAACATTGTGATTGAAGCTCTCCTTGGCCACAGTTTAAACTCACAAAACTGAAATAAGATTCCCTGAACGTCATGTTCCCAACATGATGTAGACCAACCCTTTGCACATTTACTTTATTGTCTTGTGCATCAGAGTCAAGCTTTTTTTTCCTCTGAGCCGATATGTCTTGCGCAGCCTGTCAGGCTTCACTAGATGAGTCACGCTTGGCGATAAATCACGACACAGATGTTCTGAGTTTCTGTAGCCCAGGATTCCCGTCAGTCTCCTGATCTCCAGGGGCCTCTCAAGAATGTCCCTTGTTTGCATTAGAGCCAGATTAAAGCTCTGAGTTGCCACTATTAATCCACACCCTCGTGTCTTTTTAAGCCTGGAAATGTTCCGATAAACTTTGATTCTTTGATAATCTTTGCTTTATATTGTGTTTGAGGTGTAGATGTCCATTTATTTCTGAGAATTTCCTTAAAACTGTCATGTTGAATCTCACATTATCTTTACATACATTTCATATTTTTTAACTTTGTGTCTACATAGAAACTGTGTATTAGAAGACCCCCAAATTAAAGTTATTGAATACAGGTCCGAGTAGAAAATTTTGAAAATGCCTACCTTGTTTTTTAATGTAGACAGCCACAAGATGACTTATCGATCTACATTTCGATAGTATGGATAACAATATGGACATCGGTATCAGATCGATACTAGAGTGATGAGATAGATACTGCACTAGTGACTTTTTTCTTAAACAATTGTGTGTAATAGAAGGTAATATGGGTATTATTTATTATTTTTATACTATTACATTGTTTCATATTGCTGTACTTATTTGCCTATAATCTTTGTTCGGTGTCTCATCACAATAAAATTTCGTAAATTTTTTCAATGAACATGATAAGTATCTGTATCAGTATTGTTATTAGCAGTACTAGCCCTGTATTTATTTGGTATAGGATCAATATCAAAATTCCCAGTATCGCCCACCCCAATTATGTGTATGCTTCAAACCCTGTGTCCTGTTTTGTGGTGTATTTTTGTGGTAGAGCACCACACACAGGCCTGGCATATTTACTACAGTGTTTTGGGTCATTTTGGCTGCTTCTATTCTACCTTTTGATAGTATGGATAAAGACAAGAAACCTTCATTTGCCCCACTCTGGGCCCTTGAGCAAGGCTCTCAACCCCTTGGTTGTTCCCCAGGAGCCTTCAATGGCAGCCCACTGCTCCACATGAGGTCCCAGATCTCTTTTTCAAGGGCGACCTGGGCCTGAAAGCAACCTATTGTACATGTTTTTGGGGGGGTGGGGGAAACTGGAGTACCCGGAGAAAACCCACGCAAGCACGAGAAGAACATGCAAACTCTGTACAGGGATCAAACCCAGGACCTTCTTGCTGTGAGGCGTTGGTGCTAACCACTGAGTCATTGTGTTGACTAGTTAATTATTAGAGTACCTTTACCCCTACACTGAGTCTGTAGTACAGACAGGAAAATTGCTCTACAGAGGAAGTATTATGTGTTTTCCAGGCTTAAAGTTCAATTCTATACCACAATTAAGTAACTATGTTAAAAATAAAATTGACTTTACATCATAGTCTATCTAAACGGCTTGAAACTGGCCTCTGTCTCTTTAAGAACCCCCCATTTTAGCACATCTTCACAACAATGCTTCGAGGAGGGGTGCTCTGTGGGGCGGGAGCTTGGCTGCAGACTGAGCTTCAGGGAGGAGCTTTGTACCAGCAAGTGTTTAGGCAGCTCCTCATGGCTACCACAGGAGATGGAAGGATTTCTCAAACATACGTGAATGAGTCAAAGCAAGACTTTGAGTATGTTTTTGATGAGATAATGACATATGACATGATGTAATGCTCAAAAAAGATGATTTTGCATAATACACCCCCCTTTAAAAGAACCAACCAAATTATAACACGAGGCAGAAATCAAAACCCAACATGTTTAGACTAGCCCTCCAGTTTCGTAATGCCAAAATATTCAAAAAAGACTTATGCATGCACATATTGACATGCAGAGATCATGTGCTCATGTATCAGCGGAGATAATCCCATTTCTCCGTGAAATTAAAATGTAAGATTTAACATGTGGATTCAACATAAAACAGATCCTTCCTCGGACGTTGGAAGTCCATACTGTGCGGTTCAAAAAACCGTTTATTGAGAAGTCTTTATCCCTCGAACCCCTCTGAGCCAAGACATTTCAGCTCAGCTGAAAATATTTGATGTCTCGATGTATGGCAGTGACAGCATTCTGCAGACGCATCATGTCCCTGTTATAGGCTGGATAAGAAAGATAAAGACAGAGAGACAGAGATAAGTGGGGGTGAACGACACAGCCTGGACTGGGACTCTGTCCGTCCCCCCCGGGATCCCGGTCCTACTATATAAGGCAGAGCCCAGCCCTTTTGAGTTTGCTGAGTCAAGCTGATCCGATCAGACTTCTCAAGTCAACCTGTGACTGGGAGGGAAGAAAAAAAACGCCTGTATGAACTTGACTTCCACTTGAACGCAGCTGGTCAACATATTGGAGCTCCTCCACAGATCAGGGAACCCTACCTGCTGGATCAGATTTCTAGGTTGCTGATAAAAAGAAAAGAAATAAAGATGCAACAGAAAAGCTTTTTCACCCAAAGGAAAGTGTTGGTGGTTACATGCATTGCTGTATTAATACTGGCTCAGCAGGTGAGTAAAGTGATCTTTTTAAATTAATACACATTTAAAATTTTATTTAAAGAATAACTTTTTTATTTTAAGGGATAAATGTTAAATTTAGAACTTGGACTTACTGTATAACGATCAATGAAATGTGTAATAAAGTACAAATACTTTGTTGCGTTAAGTACAAATTTTGGTTATCTATACTTTACTGGATTAATTATTTTTCAGCTGATGTTTTACTTCCTCTGTACTTTTCCACACAATTTTCTGTACTTTTTACTTTTTAAAATATGTAAAAAGTAGAAAGTTGTTACTCCCATTTAATTTTCGTAAAGAAAAATATTTATATGAATTGTGCCTCATGGATAGAGTGAATTTAACTGTGGTTGGATGAGAAGTATAAATATCGACAGTTCCGACTCAATGTTGGTTTGTACTTTCCATCTCATCTTTTTACTCAGTTTTTTAATACTCAAGTAAATTTTTTATAACCAAAATGTATTTTTGATACCTAATTACAGTAGATGTCAGATACTTGTTTGTTCTTTTTATTTAAATATCCCTTTGAGGTACTTTACACAAGACTGGCAACAGATTACTTACTTTTTTGTTTGTTTGGTTCCATACTGATGTCTATTTTTGTGTTCCCTCTTTTTTTAATGTAGGTTCATCAGGCCCATGCAGGTCCGTTATTCTCACAGGTCCAGTCCAGCTCAGTCCAGAGTGCAGACTCGGCAGGGGAACACACTCTGAGAAGGATGGCTCGAATGACCCCGCTGTGGAGGATCATGAACAGCAAACCATCCGGAGCTTTCTGCCAAAACAACTTTGAATGCTCCACGGGACTCTGCAGGTAATTAGACAGAAAGAATATGTGTATTTGTAAAAAATGTATTTTACTGTAGAAGCGTTATCTCAATGGGCAACTAGTTATTGAACGGCATTTGTGACCTAAAACTGACTTGAAAGTTTCTCTAAAAATAGTTACAGTTGTCATGGCAGTTTCAAAGCCCCTTCCAGTTTAGTTTCTAGAGATGTGACCTTAACAAAGGATCCGAATCTTTTGAACGGATCCCTACAATGAACGACAGGAACCAAGTTGAAGGCATTTATTTTCAATCACAGTGACAATCATTTCATGGCTAACAGGTAGAACAGTTGAGTACAGCAGGTCATGGAGAAAAGGGGTGGGGTTTCCACTTGACAAAACACATGGTGATGTACGACGTACGTGGTAAATGTATGTCCCTATGTGTTGAAGTAACTCGATAAAAACCGAACGGCTCTATGAAACAAACACCTCCTCAAGATTCGAATCCCTTCAAAGAGCCATTTATCCAATCACTATTAGTTTCCAAAAACTATAGAATGCTAGAGCTGTATTTTCACACCTCCATGTGTGCTTTCCTGCAACCAAATCTGTCTATCTTCATTTCAAAAATGTATTTCAGTAAAATAAATCAGATATATGAAGTTGGCTGTCATGTGGGTATGAAATGGACCAAGGTTGGTACAACGTAAGTAAAGATGGACAATGGAGTACAGCCTATAATACGATTTGGCAAAGTCGTACACGCAAAACTACTATAGACGTTTTTTTAAACTGGCCAGCTAATTAGGCACTTGGTCATTTAGCAACTGCGACTGAAAATTGGTCTACCTTCATTTTATTTTGAGTCACCGACTGGTCTAACATTTGGAGCCCAGTGAGAAACTACCCTTGACTTAAATCTGCTTTATTGAACATTTGGAAATAAGAAAAGCTGTTTCTTAAGTTTCAGTATGAAATAATTTTTTTCCATTTACCAAACAAAAATAAACTTCAATCAAAATAACAAAACTTAATTAAGTGGAAAAAAAACTATTTCCATAGAACAATGATGATTTAAAATTGGACCATTATGTGATTAGATGTAGCTGTAGCTAAGAACATGGTTGGACTAACGTTTCTCGTGAAATAACAAATGTTACGTTATTTTTGTCTGCTTTGTCCCCTTTATGTAAATGATTCATTGCACCGGTTTTTGACGTCATTAAAGAGGTTTTTCTCTCTCTCTTTAGGAACGGATACTGCTCGACTAATAAACAAGCCTCATCGGAGCCGGTCAAGTATTAGACATCCCACGGTGAAGGCCCAACAAGAATGTTTACGTGTACGACACAAAATCTGAAGGGGTTCTGATATTTTTATTTTCATCTTCCAGTGTAAAACGTCAACTAATTTATTTATAAAGGATGGCGTTCAGCCAATTAAACCACAACATAGTTGGGTATTCTACAAAATGCCAGAATAGTTTTAGCTTTAAGCCCCCATCCAAAGACACCATGAGTTACTTTGGCCTTGAACCAAATTCCACAGATGAGGAAATGGACTCTATTAAACAATCTACTCATTTATTGACTGTCTCCCTTAACTGACCACACTAACCCAGACTGGTAGTTTCTCGATTTTTAGGTTAAATCCAGTAAATTTGTTGCTATTTAAAGATAAGTGTTTTTATAATTACTGGGTTATTTTACTAACAGATAAAGATGGAAGAAGTTGGTATCTGCTGAAAGCACAGAGAAGGTTTTATGGCATAGGAAGCTCCTGACCTTTGCGTTGTTCAGCTGTCTCGTGTTACACCAGATAACTTATCACTTCGACTAGATTGCTGTAAAAATTCTTAACATTTTTTACAGACAAGTAGGCTGTTTTCAAACACATGTGCATTTCGTTTTATCAGAAGGAATTTAAAGCTTGGAAAGAAGAAGAAGCAGTGACGTAATCAGCAGGCTTCTGGTTACCAAAGATCAATTACCGGTAGATTTATTTTCGCTGAGTTGTGTTTTTTAAACAGGTGAACAGGTGACGATGTGACAACAAGAAAAGCAGAAAAGGTTGGATTGAAGCTCAAGCTACTTAAACATCATAAAATGATCATAGCTTTTCTTTTAAATTTGTTTTGACATAAACTTATTAATTTTGGATTTTGGATATATGATGAATGTCTGCATATTCCTTGTCTATATTACATGAATTAACCAGATTTTGTATTTATTTTATGTTTTAATGTAAGAAATGTTCCCCATTTTTTTTATTGCTCCTGTTTTTCAGTTGCCTTGACATTATTTACCACCCTGAATGGTTTAACTTTTTTTTCTCTCTCCCCTCCAATGCAATCTCTGTGTATCACGAGGAACAGATGCACAGCATTTTTTATTATTTGCACATCTATTTCCAAACTTTGCAAAGCAAAGAACCGTCTTTAACTCATCTGCAGAGCTACGCACACAGCAGGTGGTTGGTAGGGTTATGAGTAGAGCTGCACTTTTAAACCAATTTATCGTTGTACTGTACTGTTACATTCATGTAGAGGGCTGGATGAAAAGTGGAATAAAAGCATTTGGAAAAAAAAGAGTAACTGTGTCCAAGACCTAATGATTTTATTATTACATTTATCAAGACTTATAAAAAAAATATTATTGGATGTACATCTAAACAATTGGCACCAACCCAATTCAAAATGGTTTTCAGAACTTTCTAACCCTCAAATAAAATGTCTACAACTCAGTCAGTTTTACAGATATTGCTAAAATTTGATATAGTATTTGAGACATCCCCCAGATATAATCATAACACATTGCATAAAATTGTTTATAACATTGTTTTTTAAAGGAGGGAGGAGGGGTATTATGCAAAACTGACGTTTTTTGAGCTTTATATCATGTTATGTTATTCCCTCATTAAAAACATACCCAGAGTGTTCTTTTGACTCATCCATGCATGTTTGAGGAAACCTTGAATCTCCTGTGGAGCCATGTGGAGCTGCATAAACACTTGCTGGGACAAAGCCCCGCCTATTTACTCAAAGCTCCTCCCTGGAGCTCAGTCTGCAGCAGAGCCTCACCCCACAGAGCAGCCCTCCTCCAAAGCATTGTTGTGAAGATGAGCTGAAGTGGGAGTGTCTGAAATGGTATTTTTGATATATAACAACTGAAGGTAACAACTTTACTTGATTGTGATATAGAATTGAACCATGTGCCTGGAAAATACATAATACCCTCTCCTTAATGTTGAACAAATTTTCACTCCATTTCTCATTTTAAAATAACCTTATTCTAAAACATTTGCATGAAAGGCAGTGGGCAACGTGCATCCTTTAAAATAATAATTTCTATCATCTTTGTAGAAAATTGAGATTTAGTAAAAAAAAAAAAAAAAAGTCCTCCAGTAAAAAAAACGTTTTTTTTTTTTTTTCAAAGTTCAATGGTTCACCAAAAGTTAGTTGTGTAAGACCACCCTCTGCTGGAATCAGAGCAGTACTGTATGTCCCTGAACTTTTTATCACATGTAAAAAAAATAAATAAAAAAGGAAAATTATATATATTTAGTTATTTGTCCTTAATTCTG
>JARVGW010000001.1:4723506-4744383 GCA_031762495.1 Anablepsoides rubrolineatus | reverse complement strand
GTGTGTGTGTGTGTGTGTGTGTGTGTGTGTCGAGTCTGTTTGTGGGTGTTGTTTTGCTCAACCTATGTTTAGCTTTAATGCCAGTAGGGAACGCTGACATTATCTGAAAAAGCAGATTTTTGTGGATGTTTTTGGATTTTGTTTTATAAAAAGCTTTGGTAAGATGTGATGATGTCATCTTTACATTCCCTGCTCCCTGTCTCCAGGCCAATCCCAATGAGCTAACAAACGGAGTGATCAACTCAGCCTTCATGCTGCTCTTCAAAGACTCCATAAGGCTCTTTGCTGCTTACAATGAAGGAGTCATCAACCTGTTGGGTAGTGTATACAGTGTTTATAATGTATGACATTAGGTTGAGAAAACCAAATGTGCAACAAATATGCAACACACATTGTGATTCTTCTCTATTGTTGGATTATTTATTTATACATTTATGATGAACATATACACCAATGTGTCTAAATGAAGCAATAATCAAATGCCCTCACTTTAAATTGTTCATGAAGCCAAAGATTATATCCAAATCTGGTCTGAACAAGAGTGAAAACAGTAAAGCCCAATTTACACTGCATCCGCTCCGACCACCGCAGTAAAAACACACCAGTTATAATAAACAAGAACATTTACACTGCATCCACAGGCTGCACAGCGATCTGCCAAAATTAGATTCAATCCAATTTCTGCCAGACCATGCCACACCAACAGGAAAATAAACAAGCACAACATCTGTATTTTCAAAATAATTCAGCAAAGATAGTTCTTCATTTACTGGAACACCTAGTGAACATCATTGTTTACCCAGTATACTTTGCTATGGTGTTAATATGGTGCCATCCGTGTAACGATATATTTTTTAAAATTAATAAAAACTAAACAGCCTGCAGTATTTTTACAGTAGAAGTAAGTGTTTATCAGTTAGGTCTAATGTTACAACTAGTCAGTGTTCCCTTTTTAACTGAGAGATGGAAAAAAGGCGAACGCCAGTGGCATGTTTTGTAAATACTGCTATGAGCTCCAGCTAGGTGCTACTTCCACAGACAAATTAGCTGGACTTGAACAAGGCAAAAACAACTTGGGAAAACAATTGCAGTTGCTCCATTCAGTAGTCCCCTCCCTCTGTTCCGACGCCCCCACATGGTTAGGTGACGTAGCTGCAAATGGTCAATACATTCTAACAGCTCCTTTTTTATAATAAACCTTTTTTTCATCTCTGATTTGACTGTTCTCTGCTCTTTTTTTGTCTCCTCAGAAAAATACTTTGACATGAAGAAAAACCAGTGTAAAGATGCGTTGGACATCTACAAGAAGTTTCTTTACAGGATGACCAAGCTGTCGGAGTTCCTTAAAGTGGCCGAGGTACATTCACACACTCGTTCACCGCAAATAGTGTTTAAGTCGCTTTCCTGTCTCAGATCCTATACTTCCATGATGCACAAGGAGTGCAAACGCAGATGTACTTACGCAGAACTTTAAAATGTTCATTTATCACATGAAAACTACAGTTTTGCTCACTCAGCTTTGTTGAGACAAGCATCCCTGACTTCCCCCCCACTGCCCCACATTTGCTGCACAGACACACTCTCACACACATACTCAGATAGAAAGAAAAAAAAAATATATATATATATTTTATATTTGCCAAAAATAGCCCCGAGATGGAGGAGGTGGTTAGATGCTCTGTTAGCTCCTGCCACCTCTGCCCCCACACTCCTTCCTCTGATCCTCCCTTTTCCTTGCTCTCCCTCCCTCCGCTGACAGAGATGGATACTTGTGTGGCGCTCCTTTTCCCCACAGATTATCCCTTTTTTCTTCTTGTTTCTGCATTGTTTCTGTAGTTTCAAACACACGTTTTATATTCTTTTAAAAATAATGAACACAAGAGGAAACCTTTTCATTCCCACGACCTCCCTTTATGGTTATTAGCTTAATTTATGTATTAAATATCTAAATATTCATGTGTTTTTGTATATGTCATGTTTGAAATGTGTCATGGATGTATTTACTTCAGAGTTATATTTTTCTTCAGTGAAAAGAAATATAAGGGTCTGATTGAAGCTGTGATGAAAACATGAAAATACCTCAAATGAACCAACTTTTCACAAAATAAAACTTGAGATTTTTACATGATTACATTTATGAATTTACGTGGTCCTGCAGTTACATGTCATGAAGGAGAGCATCTACAGAAACTGAAAGTTCACCTCCTTTCTTCCCAAGTGTTGTGTTTACTCACATCTGTATGCTTCAGACCAGCAGACAGACCAAAGTAGCTCCTGTCTACTACTTTCCCTCATAAACCTATAGAAGAAATAGGGGGGACTCAGTTTTTCCACACAAGTTTCCAGTTTTGTTTGTTTGTGTTTAAAGTAGAAATATCCAATCCTTCAGTTGGGGTCTATTAAAAGTGGAACTGCAACACTTCGGTCTGAAATTCTCCTTATTGTAACTCCACAAGCCCCTCTTTCACCCCTTTTCTGAGGTGTGTCTCAGATCAACTCTGTTTGATGCTGTCTCTTTAAATCCAAAGAAGGTGTTTCACACCCTGCCCCCCTCAAGCTTCCAGGCCGGTTCATTCTAGTTTAATAGAGAGGTTTATGACTATATAGCGATGCAAACACTTTTTATTTACAAATAAATTTTAAAAATGTCAACAGAAGACTTGTCCATTCAGCCTTACGTGTTGGAGCCAGAGTCTGACCCAAAACCAGAGGAGAATAAAGACCACCAAATTGTAGTTGGTAAAAAGTTAAGTAAAAGTATAGAAAATGGAGAAAACTGAATGGATTGAAACACATGACCCCAAAAAATTATGCAAACTCTACCCAGAAAGGTCCCCGGGCCGGGATTTGAACTGGCGACCCTCTTGCTAAGAGGCATGAGCTTTACTAAATGATCCACCCATATGTCAATATGGGTGTAATAATCCGTTGGAAAATGCGTTCAGCAACCCAAAGGAGACGAGGTGTTCCGTGTGCCCTGACCCACAAGGCTCATTGTATGTAGCGCAACGTTAGCATTAGCATTAGCATTACTGAAGGGCTAATTGTTGTCATGGTGCTTAAGAACAGTGGCTCATGAAGTCCAAACGCATGTTTCCTGTAGTTGGTTCTAGTCGAGGCCAGTCTATATTCACACCAGAAGAGAAACAC
The DNA here is from genome assembly GCA_031762495.1 of Anablepsoides rubrolineatus. Classification (NCBI taxonomy): domain Eukaryota; kingdom Metazoa; phylum Chordata; class Actinopteri; order Cyprinodontiformes; family Rivulidae; genus Anablepsoides; species Anablepsoides rubrolineatus. The sequence goes on along the minus strand of JARVGW010000001.1, from coordinate 4,741,233 downwards.
TCCAGACTGAGACCCCCTCAAAAAGTGGGTCTGGGACCGGTTGTTTGGTTCGCACCGGGGTTTGCATGACTTTCTTCACCTGCGTAAAATCTCCAGACCAACAGGGGAAATAAACTTTGGTTTGTTTAAAGTGGACCAAATGTGTCAGGTATGAATATACCCTAAAATAAACTGCTAGAGACTCCAACCACACAACAAATTGTATTTAATGGCTAGAGTTAAATGTTCCCTTTTTAATATATAATGACATGGTAAAAACTTATTTTTGTACACTTGATGTTAAATTTGAACCTTGTAAAAAACAGAACAATAATTATATTACCTGATACATAAAGCCCTGTAATAAAAATAGTTATTTTGTTAAGAAAATATATATTTTTGTGCAAAATAAATAAGAATTGTTTATATAGATCGCAGCTTTAGAAGTTGCTAAAAAACAGAGGCTAATCACAACGAGCAATATTCTGCAGAACCAAACGAGTTTGCTGTCAAGTTCTCAATGTTTGGTAAGAAGTTTCACTATGCCAACTTGCCAAGTGTTACAGGTTCAACTGATTGGTCTGCAATGCTCTACATGACACCATCAAAGTGAAGTTCTGTTTTATGGTGCCAAAGAGGAAGACTAAACTAAGAATAAAGTGAAATACAGACTATAAAATAAGAGAAGAAGACTTGCCGTCTGCTGAGCCATATCTCAGCGCTCTGTCACCGTGGGTCACTGAGGTTTGTGCGCCGGTGTCCTGGCAGGCAGCCACAGAAGCAGACATAAAATAAAAAGTGACTGAAAGAAGTGCACAGCTACAGTATGGCTCCGTCAAGCTCTCACAATTCAGGATTCTACACCCAAGTGGAACTTAATCATATCTCTGGACGCATATTTGTCTGAACTAAAGCGAGCACTGCACACAGTTACCATTTGTTAGAAAAACGTTATTTTTTTTCTTCATCTATTTAAATGGTAGAGGTAAAGAGCTAGCTCGGCATATTCAGAGGAACTGTTAGAGCGGTGTCCTGTAAAGCTGGCATTTATGTAGCCTGCACCAACAAACCCAAATATCACCTTTAACTGCACACAATTCAGTTGAGTTTATTTATTTGACACCAATTTTCAACAAAAGTACTCTCTGGGCACTGTAAAAGATTCACATACATTATAAAGTGCCAATTAATTGGTAAAATCTATATGCATAGCTTACCAAATTATTATGCAAATTGCCATGAAGTGTCAAAGTTTAATTTTTTTTGTTTATCAAAAAGGATTAAGGATGGTATTGTATCTCAGATCTCTTTGAACAACTCAAATCAATGTCACACACCTGTGATAATTAGTTTGTCATGTGAGCCTTATTAAAAGAAAAACTACTAAAGAACAATTTTTCTTAACATTAAAGAGGCATAACATGCAAAATCCACTTTTTTAGCCGTTGAATACATTTTCTTGTGTACCTCATTTGCATTTAAAGTGCCTGTGACATCAATTTTTTTGTAATAAGTATGAATGCATTTTTGGAAAGATAATATTGATAATATGTTGTAAAAATTCACATTGCTGAGATGAACTGTTGAGATATTCACATGTGCAGTAACAGGAAGTGATGTCATAGGGGAATGTCTGCATGTGAACAGAGCTTTGCTACAACGGCCGACAACACAGAAAGTAGAGAAAAATCTTATGTTTCTTTAGATTATTTTGAGTCACCATCAGAGATGAAGAAGAAAAATAAAAAACAAAGACCAGGAAGTTCCTTTTCTTAAAGAGTTTCCCTTTGATTTCACTTCGTGTTTCATTTTGGCTGAGCTAAATTCAAAAGAAAATTTGCCAGTTATGCAGCAAAATGGGTAAAATCAAGTGTTTTGCCAATTTTTCAACATATAAAGATGTTTTCTTTGACTTTTTGTATTTGAAGGATATGCACGTCACAGGCACTTTAAAGGAACAGCACCAAAATAAGTTGTTCTCTGATGAAACTGAGAACAGGGATGAAAGAGGGGCTTGTGGAGTTACAATGAGGAGGAACCAAAGCATTGCAGTTTCACTTTATATAGACCCCAACTGAATAGTATAAATGTGAAAAAGAAGGATTTAAAAGCATAATGTCTTCTTTAAGCAGACCACCATTTTCAAGCAATATGGGAAAGAAAAAAAGAACCTCTGCTGCCAAATTGTGTAAAATAGTTGAATACCTTGGACAAGGTATGAAAAACCTTAAATCAGGAGTGTCCAGGACCACTATCCTGCGCGTTTTTTGTTTCTGTGCTCCAACACACCTGGTTTGAATCAATGGGTTATTAAAGGGATTCAATCCTGGATCAAAAACCTGTTGAGGACAAACAAGGGCTTTATTAAAAAACAAAGTCAGTAGTTTAGTCTTTAATGCCAACTTCAAGTATTTTATCAACCATAACCTCCCTGAGAATGGACCAATTTGTAGTTTCAAGTGCTCATGTAACTTGCGGAGCCCAACTCTTCTGGGATAATACTGAGGCTGCTATGGAAATGCCATTGGAATTGTGCAAATTTGACAACTCAAAAATCTGATTTCTAGCCTAAATGTATTTATAAGAAATAAATCAGTTTGAAGTAAATGCATCGGGTCTGTATAGCGATGTAAATTTACCAGTTCAATTTTTCATAGCAACCTCAGTGTTTATACCGCAAGATGTCAGAGCACGGCGGCTTTGCACATTTGTAGCTGTTTTTTAGCTGGTCGATTGTGACACTAAACGTTGGCAGCCAAAAACATTTATATTTAAATTGTGCAGAACCGAATGTTTTATCTGTTTTTAGAGGTTAAGATATTTTGTATAAATATTACTTGTCTTATCGACCTTGGTGTCATTTGAGTGTTCTCATCCTTCCTCGTGGGTCGGACACGTATTTATCAGTGTAGTCATCACGATCAATCACTGTGGGTTCATCAGTCAGTTCATATGTCATTTGCTTGTTTGTTTCTATTTATGTTGACACTGCCACTGCATGAGGTAATGATTCCCATTTGTTTTCTTTTATTTTCTTTTAATGAACCCTTCCTGTTTTTTTTTTTTTTTTTTGTCTTCCCCCATGTGACCCCACCTTCCCTCCTCTCTTCATTTTCTTTTTGGTTTTTTGACGACAGCAAGTTGGAATAGATCAGGGTGACATCCCAGATCTCTCACAGGTCAGTGTACATGCCACCTTCCACCAAGTCTGTCTGGTTCTTGCTTTCTATCTTTATTTCTCTGTTTTTATGTGTTTTCTTCAGAACTTGTGGCTTCATTGTTCCCTTTCCCACACTGCATCTGTTGATTCACCTTTATTTTAACCCATGTGTGCTCCAACCTGACCAGCACTATTCCTTCCTCACCCATTTAGTTTTATTTGCATTTCACCCCTTCACCTTGTCTCACTCACTATTACTGTATGAATCCAGACGACTCTCCTCTTCAGTCTCTTTTCCTTTTTTTTCTTCTCCTTTTCGCTCCACAGCTCTCATTAATAATCCTGGTTGAGGTGTTTTAGATTGGCCTCCTGCCATCACCAGGGCTGATAAGAAGGTTCATCATTGGGTTTGTTTTAAAAACCCGGAGCAAATGCAAACAATAGGTCCAGACCTTGAAATTAGAAACACAAAGATGACAAGAAGAAAGACAGCATGTCTGCCCGAATGAGATTTAGTTATTTAATCAGCAAACAACGAATTTCTTTTATCTAATAGTGAAAATGTTTTGTAGAAATGCCACAAGCTTGTATTTTTTTGCCTTTTAATGTGAATAGATGGACTGCAGACGCCCTAGATTTCATGTGGAATCACATTGAATTTCCAAACTCTATGAATTTTTTTTGTTTTATTTTACTTGTTTTATTAATTTTTAGACTTTCAAATGTTGGAGATGGAAGCGAAATCCTTGGACTCTGTGTTCAGTCAGATCTGAAACTGGGCTGCATCTAATGATTTTTCATTATGCATTCATCATCAGTTGCCTTTAATAATTGATTTCAATACTGCCGTAAGGGCCTCATTAAATCTTGTTTGTTCTCAAACAATTCAAAAGCTCAAAGACACAGAGTTTACAACAATATAAACCCCACTAAAGTTTTCAATTCTTTGAGAGGCTGCTACAATCATGTTTTGACTTTGCTGAATTAATAAAACTCTGATTTGTTTGTCATTATCGTGGATAAATAGGTCTGAACAAGTTTGAGATATTTAATATGACTAATATTTCAGATGATCTAAAATTTAACATTGGATATCAACCAACAATATTTAAAGTTTTTGTGCTAAATACAAATGCATTTTTGGAAAGATATGCCACTGAAATGAACAGTTGAAATATTTTAACACACAACAGAAAAAGATGTCAAAGAGGAATACCTGCATGTAAACAGAGCTACAATGACTTAAAACACAAACCGTAGCAAAGAATCTGAAGTTTCTTTAGATTATTTTAAATCATTATCAAACAGATGAAGAAGAATTACTTTCTATAAACAAAGACCAGGGAGTTTTATCATTGTCATCAGTTCTTGTTGTACTTTGGTTCCCAAAAAAGCTAGGTATGTGACAAAGTAGGTAAAATCATATGTATTAAGCTATATTTCTTAATTATTAGAATGTTTCCTTCCACGTTTTTTATTTGTAGGAAATGTATAGGGTCTTTAAAAACAAGCACAGTGCAACACAAGAAACTAAGATTTTCATTTAAATATGTATATTTTGTGTTCTAAATACATTTCTGTTCTTAATGCAATTTAACATTAAACATCAGCCAGACCCTCTTGTAAACCTTTAAAGAGGTCTGTAATAAAATAATCTTTAACTGCAGCCTTATACATTTTACTGCTCATATGAACAGGTCCATTTTTGAATAACTGACCGCTCTGGAGTTATTCCATCAAAGAAAATCAAACCCCTCCCATCTCTAAATCTGTGATCAAGTTCAGGGGCTGCGTCCTTCGGAGGACCCGGCCTACGTGGGCCAGGTCTTTTGTCAAACGTGAAGACCGTAAGAAAGTGGCAGTGAGTTTGGACCAAAAAAAACAATTTATTTGTGGGCTGCAATTGGAAAGGCTTTTGAATTTGGACAGCCTTCAGTGCATTGCCGTAATCAACCTTCAAATTTGGCCTTCGAAGGAGTACCATGGTACATCCTGGTGGAACAAAACTCTGATCCCATAATACAGAAAAAATAATTTATTAATGAGTGTAAAGTGCGAAGTTAAGATGTGGATTTACCTAATCTGAAGGATCAGTTTATTATAATAAATGTTTGTTTTTTCTTTCCCTTTCGCTTTGTTGCAGAAGACTAAAGGATCTTATCTTGTAGGTGGTGGGTTACAAACTGTACTGAATAATCACTCCAACCTCTTTAAAGGAAAATTCCAGCTTTCAACCCAGGCCCTGTTTTCCAAACATTTCATTTTTTTGATGGCGACAAAAAAAATCTTTGGAATCTGTTTGGGTTTCAGGAAGAGTCCCTGAAGCATGAAACAGTGTTATCATTGGTCAACACGCTTGTTTTTGTCCTGACTGAAGGTAAACATTAAAAGGAGCCACCGTCCACGATTGTAACTTTGCTGGCTTGTTGTACTTGAGTCAGGCTGATATCCATTTATGTGATGATGTAATGTCAGGTCAAAGACAAATGTAGGTTCCTCTATAGATGATCAGATTATTATTTACCATGAAGGAAGTTGAACTTGAAAGTTGAGTCAGTCCAGTCTTTTAGTAAAGTTTTTTTAGGAAGTGAGACATCATTTAACTGTTTATTACAGCTTCAAATTTATTAGCTGAGATGATTCAGAGGTAGATATTTGTCTGTGTTGCAGTTTTTCTCCTGTAGTTTGCAATATGACAGGAACATCATTTTCTTTTTACTTCTTTTTTGTATTTTCTTAACTTAAACTTTTTCTATCGAAACTGGAAGCATTCATACGTTAAGGGTTTTTATGGCACGCCAAGACCACAGTTCAGTACATTTATTGTTATGAAGTCAAGGTTCGTTACTGGTTTGGTGCAACAACTACTATCTTTTTAACAAACTAGAACCCAGAAGCAGAGACAAAAAAACCCCAACAATAAACATGCAAAATAAAGCCATCACAGACCTGTATAACATCTCCCATTTTAAAAATAATGAAAGAACTAAACTAAATCATAAAATGTAAAACACAAACTTCTCGGTGAGCTTGAGTCCTTGTGTTGTTCAGTAACCCTGATATACTAAAGGCTTAACCTTATATTTAAAAGCTTCACTTGTGATACAGCAGCTAGTCGTACATGCACCTCTTTTTACCTCCTGATCACCTATGATTGGCCTATTTATTCACTCAGCCTTAAATGTCTGTTACAATACAAATACACATGCCATTAAACCCATAGTAAACATGTAAATTCATTTATTTTGGCTTAAAGTAGTTTGTAAATTTAAATACTGTTTTAAAAACCTTTAGATCACCATCAGTTGCACTGCTCATCGTTCTTTACGTAGAGTTTTGTGGTTCAATGCAAGTGCAAATCATGACAGCAGCAGCTAACTGTAGCACTTCCTGTTGGAATGACATTTACTGTTTCATTACTTGGCTCTCCTTTTATGTATATGAAAAATTATGTTCCGTAAGACAGGTTTAAAACGGCTCGCTTTCTCCTTTATTTCCTCTCAACCAACCAGATTTTAATGCAACATTCCCAAAACTTTCCTCTCTCTTCGTCGTATTGCCGTTAAAAGTTATACCTTAGTTCTGTGGTCACTGGAGATGGGTCTAAATAAAGATCTAAATTTGTTTGTGTAGAATACAAACACTGTTACTTGGTGCCATTCTGACAAGTGGGATATACTGCAGCAGCATTCTCTGGAAGAAAAAAAAACAAGCGTAAATGTTATAAAAAAAAAGCTTGTACTTCTATATTTGCTTATCTGAATAGAAAAACAGAAAGACTTGCACACTGCAGGACTTCCCTTTTAGGCTTTTTTATTAGCACCAGGCACTAATAAAGGTACCAATAAATGAGTCTAAGGGGAACTCCTGCAGTGTGCAAGTCTGCCTCTGTTTTTGCCAAATAATTATTTGCATTGTGGCTGAGCACCTGCCATCAGTTTGAATGTGAATGCGAGTTTGATTTAAAAAAAAAAAAAAGTTGCACTAATTTTGATAAATCAGACTCTTGGATTATTTGAAGTTACAAATCAGACAACTCTAAAGATTCTAGTTCCTATAAAATGCAAAGATAACTATTACTGGCCAGGTTTTCCAAACAGTGGAATTTTCCTTTAAAAGCCTGCATGTAGATTTGAGTTTGTGTGTGTGTGTGTGTGAGTGTGAGAGAGAGTGAAAGTGTACACATTAACATCTTGAGCATTTATAAGACATGGTCCTTTTATTACCCAATAGAATTTCTAATATCAATTCAGCACAATACACACACTGACTTCAGGTAGCTCTCTCTCGCTCTCACTCACTCAAACACACACACACGTGTTTTTTTATACTCCTGGGGACTTTGCATTGACTTCCATTCATTTAGCGATCATTTTTATAGCCTAATCCCGATCCCGCACCCTAAACCTAACTTTACAGGTACATACCTGACCCTAAGCTGAACCTAAACTCAAATCACGTTAGTCCTAACCCTAACCCCTGACCCACCAATGGTATTTCTCCTAATGGGGACCGGGCTTTTGTCCTCAAAAGGAGCAGTGGGTCCTCACCAGGCTGTGTGCAAAAGGAAAATGGTCAAAAATCGTCCCCACTAGGCAGCAAAAACATGTACACATACATCTGCTACTACTAGCAAAAGGCCATGAAACCTCATGAATAGGAAATGAGGTTTCACTCCTCCACCCTCCATCTTCATCTGCATGAAAAAGTCTTTGCAGCAAGTTTTTTCTGTTGCCTAGCTGAAGTCCATTCTCCTCATTAAACGATGTTTTTCCCCCCTTAGAGTTTTTTGCACGTTGCCTGACAGAAATGTTTAATAATGAATAATCAGATCACTAGTAGTTGAATCAGTGTTTAATAAAAAGTAGATTGTCTATTTTTTGTTGTAGTGATTACCTACTTTAGTGATTAACTTTTTTTTTTTTTTTAAATCTGTGTCTTAAAGGGAAACAGTTTAGAGGCATTCCACTGACTGTGTGTGTGTTTGAGCTAATATTGACTGGGCACAGACCTTTCTTTTCACCAATTCAACTGCGCTGACCATTGAAGATGGCTTCTTTTCATCCCTGCGTGTTTCTTTAACTTCCAAGCAACATTTTGGCGAGAACCCATCATTCAGCCAGCCATGAGCTAAAAAAAAAAGCAGTTTGTGTTTGATCGCACGTCTGCAGCTTCAAATTCTTGTGGACGGAGAGACAGACATGACGTTGTCATATTTGCACAGTGAAAGAATTTCCACTCGTCTCTCTTTAGCCCTGAAAAAGAGGAGTGGAAATGCATTTGAGTCTTTTTCTTTTTTCCCCCCACATGCATGTTAAGTTCTAGTAGAAAAACTTGGGATTGTGGTTTTGCCCATTTTTATCAATAATAAGATTCCTAACAAAAAAACAAAACAATTTAAGCTGCACAAACAACTGGAGATGCACTTAAATTTGCAGCTGACTGTTGGTAGCAGCAAAACAATAATTTTTTCAGTAATCTCCCCAGTGATGCACTCCTACAGGGTAGTTGTACTGTTCTGATTTTTAAACAACTTTAGCCTTGTAATTATGTAGCTTTTTTTCATTTGAATTGCAGTACATACATGTAAGAACGGAGCTGATAAAAGATAATGAATCATCTATTTTTGGAAGTATTCTGAATGTACAGCTTTTTGAGGCTAAAACCTTGAATGAACTGTTCTCAATAAATCATCAGTTTAGTCAAGATTTTGTCCTAGGCGCTCCGTGGTGAGTATAGTTTTGTCCACCGTCATGGATAAAATTGGGGAATAAGAAATTCCTTCCATATGTCTGTCTGCCTTGTGAGCTAGATGCACTAAATTACCAAAAGTATTCACTCACCTGCCTTGACTCACATGTGAGCTTAAGCTAGCAACATCCCATCCTAATCCATAAGGTTCAATATGACGTTGGTTCACTCTTTACAGTTAGAACAGCTTCAACTCTTCTGGGAAGGCTGTCCACAAGGTTTAGGAGTGTGTTTATGGAGATTTGTGAGGTCACATACTGATGTTGGACAGAAGGCCTGGCTCGCAGTCTCTGCTCAAATTCATCCCAAAGGTGTTCTATCAGGTTGAAGTCAGGACTCTGTGCAGACCACACAGTGCTTTGTGCACTGGTGCACAGTCATTTGGCTGGGTGAGCAAATACTTTTGGCAATATAGTGCAACTTGAAAAAAAGGCATCATGGCAACTTCCATTTTGGTGTGTGGATGCATCTAGTCATAAAAAAAAGGTCCCATCGAAAATTGAGTTGCCATGCCAAAATCCCAAATAGCTATCACCATAAACATATGTAGACCGACCCATTCATTTGACCAAACTATGCGTTCTATTTTTTATATTGCTTCAAGGTATACTTTACTCAAATGATTGGGGTAGCCAAAACTGTGGTCGCTAAGAGCTATAATGCACTGTACCATGTATGAGCAATGTTATGTCACAATATTCTGCTCATTAAGCGCAGCACTGTTTGGTTCTTCTGACAGAGCTCCTTAAACTCATAAATCAGTAATTAAGCTTATTTAAATGTCGTGTACTAAATAATTCCACAGCAGTGTGACTCAAATAGCTCTGAAGCTGTGGTAATGTCAAAATGTAGTTTGGATGATTTGAATAGCTCACTGTCGCTAATCTGACAGCCCTTTGAGTTACAGTTTGGTAAGAATCTACAGATGGGTTTTTGCCAAACCTTTTGAGGTATGTATTTATTAAAGCATGTGTGAGCTCTCCCAATCAGAGCTGTCCACTTGGATTTGGATCACCAGGACAGATGTTAGTGCCAGATCTAATCGGGGCCTTTATTCCTAAGACTGGAACCATGGTTGTTCATGGTTTCTAGGTTCGTATAGAAAATAAAAGTCTACTGAGGGTCCAAGCAGACTGATCATATGCCAAAGTTTACATCACCTAGCTTTTGCAGTCAGCACAGATAAGGAAATCATAAACAACCATCATTCCTGTCTAAGGACCAAAAAGTACTGCTCCATTGCCTCTCATTGAAAAGAGAGGCGCACCCTTCTTTTCAGCGTAAATATGTTTAAAGTATAAAATGAGGTAAAAAAGTGAGTGACAGTGAAACAGGATGGAACATTATTGTGCATTAATAACACACTCAGTGTGAAAGGCCCAGCGTGATCAGTGAGGCAGAGGTTAGACAGAAACTGTATTCTGTAGGTGTTTGTCGCTCTCTGCTCATGTGGAGTTAAGAGAAGAATCTCCTCTTTGCTCTCCACCTTTTTCCCTCACTCTTTTGTTTCCCCAACCTCCTCCTTTGTTCTCTCCCTCCTTTGAGTCTCCTGCTAACAATGTGAGTGTTTGCTGCATGTTGCCATGGCTATTCTTGGAGCCCGATGCACTCTGTTACCTTCCTGTGAGACTAACTACCTCTGGGTGCTGTGTATTTCTGTGTGTTGGTGGGTTTTTTGCATTTGAAAGAAATAAAAAAAAAAAGAAAACAAGGCAGCATATTTTTCACTACCCTGAGCATATTCTTGAATTTACATTTCGTTTCTTTTTCTTTTTGGCTTGTACGTGACACGTTCAGGCCCCCAGCAGCCTCCTGGAGGCTTTGGAGCAGCACCTGGCCTCTCTGGAGGGCAAGAAGACAAAGGAGTTCAACGCAGACACCAGGTAGTTCAAACCCTTAAAGGGAACTCTGACTAGTTGTAACATTAGACATTATTGGATAATCATTTACTTCAAGTATAAAAATGAAATTACATTGTCACATGGACATGATGATGCGTACCGATGCTCCGGTGCGAGCTCTAACCAGTTTGAATGTTAATTTTGGACAGTCTCTGACATCCAGCCCTCTTAAATGAAACAAGAACAGAGAGGAGAATGTAGAAATGACTCAACATGCAACTAAAAAAAGAGGACAACAGAGTTGCTTCATAGGAGAACCTCAGCTTTAGCCTTTTAGCTTTTCGTGTTAGTTCCTGAGCTAATATAAATAGCATAAAATAGCTAATGTATACATAGCATAAAATGGTATTAGTATTATATGTATCGCGTTAGCTCCCAAGCTAATGTGTGTCTGTGTATATAATATAGAAATAAAAAATAAATAAATGGTCTTTAGTTCCCAAGCTAATACATAAATAGCAATAAGTGGTGATAGCTTTCCAGCTAATGTGTGTGTTTATATCGTATTTATTTGCGTATAATGTGAGAAATTTAACCCCAAAAATCATTCAGAAAGTGGCGGGGGGTAGTAAATTTAAACTCCCTTTTTTAATGTACAACAACAATAAGTTTGAATATTTCCTCGTATAGAACTGAAATATACCCCCCCTCCCTCCCGTTGTAAGTCATGCATAGTGCTCAGCTGCTCTGGTCTGGGAGCGGATTGTTTTTTAAGTGACTCACGGAACCGGAAGCTTCCACTGTACGTCCTCTGCAGCAAAACACACCCACAGAAGTGCGTCTCTACAAATATTGCTTCCCCACCAGAGGGCGGACCGCAAAGGCTGAAAATTCCTGAAATCTGTCAGAAATCAGTGGAGGCTCATAACATGATGATTAAATTTTTTTATGCCTTCTAAGCTCAAAAATGATGATCATATTATACTCGATCATATTATACATGAATAAATACAGTATATGTAGCAATAAATGGTGTCAGCACCGAAACTAATATACTAAACATGATATTTGATCATTTCATTTCCATATTGTGCAGAAAATGAAATCTAACACAAAATATAACTCTGCTGGCACACATTATAGCTTTTTAGCCTCGACTCTGTGTTTTAGTCTCAATCAGAACTTATCATTCCCAGAATGCTTTGCATTAGTAACAAAATGGCACTGTGCTTGAGTGAAAAATGCAATAAATATAAATTTTAAGTAATTAGATATGTTCATGTTTTGCAATCAGGGACTAAGATTAGACTAGAGAAATAATTTACTGAGACCGACATATGAAATCCGTCTGAGATGCCTTTAATAATTCAAGACTATTTGAAGTAAAAGAAGTGTTTTTTGAAAGATCTCCAAACAAACTGGAATGTTAATTAAGGTTTCTCTCCCATCTACCGTCCTCCAGAGCGTCCACCTTATCGAACGCCGTTTCGACTCTGTCCTCCACCGGCATGTCGTTCAGCCGCATGGATGAGAAGGAGAAGCAGCAAGCTCTGGAGGAGGAGCAGGCCAGGCTGCAGGCTCTTAAGGTACCACATTTATACCCTGTTAGGCTTGTGGAGTGGGTGGTTGGACTGCAAGGAGTCGAGGAGTTTCTGCTGTGTCCTTTCTCAAGTGACTTCAAGTAGCATCTTGTGAGCTGGGTCATTAGGTTCTGTTCAGCTGCTTTAAGACACAACAAGCTGCATGTACAAAATCTTTATTCTGAACAGGCTCATGATGGATTGGACAGGTTGTTAAAAAGCTTTAAAACTAATAAACGTGCGTCTAAAACCGATTTAACCTTTGAAGTAAGCTTAATTAAACATGGCTGCCACAGGAAAGGGACCTTAGCAAACATAAAAATTGTTTTAAATAAAATAAATGTGTTTAAGTCGTCATAAAATGTTTAGGATCTAACTCAAAATACCCAAACTGAAGTACTTGGGAAGAACTGGTATCAGCACACCCCTAATTAAAATACCTGTTTGTTTACAAGTTTTTGGTACAAATTCAGCATTTTCCTCGGTGAATAAAAAAGGTAAAAAACAAAATAAAATTCTCATTTTGTTGCTAACAAAAGTGGAGTTTTTACTTATTTTTAAATTTGGTGTTAAAAAAAAAAGCGCCTCTCTATTCCAAATTTGAAAGTTTTCTTTTAAAGCACACAACCACAAATTATTGGCACCACATTTTACCAAACAGACAAAAATCGCAAAAATGGCACCATTGATGTTGATTTTTAGCACATTTTTTCTTTCACAAAAGAAATAGTGGGCATTTTTTAAATAAACTACTCTTTCTAAAAAACTCGTTTTGTCATCAATATGCTAAAAGCAGAGCCTTGAAACATCTCCGCTTTGGAAATAAATCATAAAAACATTTTTTTTCTCTCCCAAAACACCATTTGCATGTGAATGAGAGGTGCAGATGCAGCAGAAAACATCTGTGGGGCTGAATGTTTGTCGGTTTGAACAGAACTGCAAACGCGCTTCGCTTCGCTCGACAGATCTGAGCGCGCCGCTGACGGGTCATCCTGGAACTAAGAGCTGAACTCCATCTGAGGACGAGGGCCGAGGGCCTCCGCAGCGAGCCAAGTGATGGAAAAGTCAAGTGTAAAATGTGTTGAGCCTTTTTTTTTATTTATTTATTTTTACTCCAGCCCTGGGAGTCCTGCTTTACAGCAAACTGTAATTGAGTGGGAGCAGAGAAACTACAACTCAAGCACGCAGCAGCTCAGTGTGTACACAATTTCATGTTTATGTGCTCACGTCCCAACAGGGGGAAAAAGAAATATACAGCTTGTGTCCAACAGTTCTTCTATATAAGCTTGTCCAGCTTTATGTGAATCTGAACCCAACAATAATACACTATCAGTACTTCCAGAGTTCTCTGTGCGTGCCTTTGATTGGATTTTACTGCGCTTTTTACTTCATGCCCTTGGTTGCCCCGTTCCCTGCCAAGGTCTACTGATTACCTTTGGGTTTAGTTAGTAGAAAGAGCAGCGAGATTAAGTAAGAGTGAGAACACGACAGAGTGAGAGAGCTGGAGGGGGGTTAGGAGGGGTCGTCCAAAAACTCCCGTCCAGCTGTCTGTGCTCTCTGGTGTCCATATGGACTCAACAGCACATACAAAAACACTTACACCACTCCGCTACTGTCCAGCTGGGGCCGTAGCCCAAACAATAACAGCACTTCCCTTCTGTTTTGTCCTCGCTACACTGTCGGAATAAAAAATGAAGAGGAGCCGGTCGGCCCAGGCTGCTTCGGCGGCAGATTGTTTTTACATCCGCTTCAAATCCTTTAAAGGTGTAAAGGTTGTAAAGTAACTTGGAACATTTCCGTACCTTTAAGCTCAGCGGTGAATTACCCCCCCCTTCAAGCTGGCCATGTGTAAATAAAACCAATAAAAGAGCTCTGAGAAACTGTTTTCAGCCCCTCTGTGGCCATCCATACTAATAATCTGACTCACTGCTCTACCTGTCTACTAAACTCCTTTTACCTTAATATACTGTTTTTTAGTCCAACTGCAAATTCCCACAAGATTTAAAACAAACAAAACAAATATAATGATCTCTGTAGAGCTAATAATTGGATTCAATGAGAGATATAGGCCGTAGAATGTGAAATAAAGCATTGAGAAGTGAATAATACAGCAGTGTTACTGGCTTCAACAGTAATGCATGGAGACATTATATACATTTCTAAATCCATTTTAAGTTTTAAAGGAATGCATAATCATTTTAAAGCAGTAGTTCAGATCTATTATGAGGTAATAACACCAGTTACCCTTTAATGAAAAAGTTTTCAATTTTGTGGAAAGTTGTAATGAATATTGTACCCATTTTGGAGAAATGGTTTAAGTCAGCTAGTCATGATTTTCTGGCATTGCTTAACATCTCCAGTCTGAATATTTAATATCAGTTCTTTTAAATTCACACTGTACTGTTTATCCAGCAGAAATACTATGACAGTCCTGCTTGAAACGCTGCCACTATTTCTTCTCGCCATTAATCTCAGAATACTCTGTAAATAACCATGTGATGAAAAACTGACGTAAACATGATCCCTACACAGTTTTGGAAAAAGTTGAAAATTATTTTTGTTTTAGTATCTTCCAAATCTGGAAGATTATGGAGTTTTTTTAAGATAGACACTGTCTTCTTTTATGGCATGGTGTCTCAGGTTACCCCTTCTTGAAAATGTTAGCTTGTTCACTTGTCTTTGGACAGTTTGCCTTCATTAGAAGGACCTTACCTTTTTTATTACCTTATACCTGGATTTATCTACCAAGGCTGAACTTAGTCCAGAGCCCTGAGGTTTAGGAGCCAAAATAATACTTGTTTTAATAATTGAACTCATTTTTACTTATTTCCAATGAGGTACAACTCACTGGGAAGAATTTTTGTTGAAGTTTACATTAATTAGCTGCCTAATGATTGTTTGGCTTTTTGTGGATTTCCTGTTTTGTTTAATCTAGACTTTGACACTTTGTAAGCCAATTAGGGCTGCCACGATTAGTCGACTAGTCACGATTATTGTCAACTATTAAAATCATCAACTAATTTAATAGTTGATGCATGTTTTTTTTTAACTTTGTTTTTCTCTCCAAACTGCTGCGGCATTTTCCACTGCCGCGTCTGCCTTTCTGTCCTTGACACACATGCACAGTAGAGTGGTAATTAGGGCTGCCACAAATGATTATTTTTAAAGTCGACTAATCGTGATTAGTTCACTATATATATATAAAAAAAGCAAAGTTGGGGAAAAAAATGACGCATCGACTAATAAATTAGTCGTTGACGATTTTAATAGTTGACAGTAATCGTGGCAGCCCTGAAGCCAATACAGTCCGTGTCCCCATACCATTATCTAAGAAGGGTACCCTGCCCTTTCAACAAAATTGAGCACCCTGTCTACCCCCGTTACTGCCCCCAAATCACAAGTTGCACTCGTTGGCGGGGAACAGTCACCAAAGAATAAGTGGATCCAATCTAGCATTACTAACGTATGGCTTTGCTAATCCCTCAATCTACCAGCCAATCACAACATAAGTTACGTAACATTTTGCTAAATTTCAATATTTTAATATGAAAAGGGATTAAAAATTTAGGGGAATTTTGAAACTGAATATACAAAAGTACCCTCTTTCCAAATCAAACGTGCCTACTTCTGTGTAGAGGTTTTAAACTGTTTGTAATAATGTTTTGAGACTGGGGTTGTGGCAGCTTTACACTCAGTCATGGCTTTGCTCCAGCTAGCTTGTCAAAGAGATAGATTGTTCATAAACTTATCCTCAAAAATCCCACTTGAAAGAAATCTGAACTATCACAAAAGCCAACAAAACATTGAGTTAGTTCAGGTTCTCTGCTGTAATTTTGCCGAGTTTAGTTTTGTTCCACTGTAGACTATTCACAATGTGATCTTTGTACATCCAGGAATTTGACCACAGGTTAAAAAATAAATGAAACAAAAACCACGCCAAAATAACACCAGAGTACCGTCTAAATATGCAAAATGTTTGGTCTTCTGCTGTTTTTCTAAACTCGAAGAAAGCTCTGCTGTTTCAGTCTCGTCATCCTTTACATCCATTGTTATCCTCACCTTGACTCAGCAAAAAAAAAAAAAACAATGGAGAGAAAGTAACTGGACAAAAAGCCATGACTGTTTTGTCTTTGGATGTTTTTGTCGAAGCAGCAGCAAGACGTTGCTGATGTTCGTGTCACCAGACAGAACAGAACAGAACAGAGCTTTCTGTGTCAGCAGCACTTGAGTCTCAATGGATCAGGGTCAAATACTGTCAAGAGGAATGAGGAGTTTTATTAACCTGGCCGTTTAATATTTAACAGCTGTACTAATTAATTTGAAAGTACTCAGTCTATTGTTTTTATAGTTGTGTGTGATGAATCCCACCTCTCAGCATTAGCAGGTGAGGTGAGTTCTGGCTCAGCGGGTTGCGCTCGAGGTTCCAAAGGAGCACGTTTTACTTCCTCCTTTTTGT
This sequence comes from Anablepsoides rubrolineatus, assembly GCA_031762495.1. Classification (NCBI taxonomy): domain Eukaryota; kingdom Metazoa; phylum Chordata; class Actinopteri; order Cyprinodontiformes; family Rivulidae; genus Anablepsoides; species Anablepsoides rubrolineatus. Next base: position 4,724,466 of record JARVGW010000001.1, on the reverse strand, counting down.
TTTTCCTGTGCGCGTTCTAATAAAAACACCTGACAAACATCTTGACACAATATGACTCAGCTATATATCACTCTTCCTCTTGTGTGTGAATCGAGACTATTTGTGTCTCCTCTCTCTCTCTCTCTCTCTCTCTCTCTCTCTCTCTCTCTCTCTCTCTCTCTCTCACATGTCTGTGCATCTTTTTCCAGGATCAGCGCCTGAAGGAGATCAACATGCAGACTCCCCCCTCTGCCTCCCCCAGCAGCCAGTCGATAGGCAGCGCCAACAACAACAACCACATCACACAAACCCCGGAGTTGTTCAGCTCCGCACTGACTGCTAACAGGTGGCGCTCACACACAAATACATACATGTCACATGTTTGGCTCACAAGGTTTTATAATAAATGTGCAGCGACTTTGTCAGAAATCCATTAGTTCAGCAGCTGGAGAATCTTTTAGTGCAACCTGCATTGCTTTAGTGAAGAAGTCAGAGAGGAATCTGACATTATTTCAGGTGAAAAAATAGATCTGACCCAAACTTTTTCAGCTGTTAGAACATAGAGCTGATAAGGTCAGTATGCTTAACAACAGAACCCTTTGGTGACATGTTGTAACCTTTGAAATTTTTTTATATGAGTATTTTAAAGAAAGCCTTTCATATCATCTGTCGCTTTAAAGCTAAAGTTTTAAAGATCTCAGTCTGTTCATAGTCTGTAGCTGTGTTTCCATCAACATTTTTTATGAGTGTTTTGAAGTATTGCATTAGAAAAGGTGGATGGAAAATTCGAAAAAACTTCAATTTCGCAAAAAGGTTTTCGCGCTCATTTAAGGTAGTTTTTGGATTTGTTTTTTTAACAGATTTGTCTGCAACAGTAACTTGTAACTTTAACAGAACTCCAATGCAACAAGGTTTGAACAGCTTTAACGCCATCAGTCTGCACAGGTTTTACAGAATAAAAAGGCTGATGTCACACTGTTT
>JARVGW010000001.1:4705383-4721276 GCA_031762495.1 Anablepsoides rubrolineatus | reverse complement strand
CAACAAGGTTTGAACAGCTTTAACGCCATCAGTCTGCACAGGTTTTACAGAATAAAAAGGCTGATGTCACACTGTTTGCTGTTTGTAAGTTTCTGGGCTATTTTCTCCTGTGGAAACTCTACCAGAGCTTCAGAAATTCTGTCTGAATCAAATAAAACTGTTTAGTTTTATTAATCAAAGCTGAATTTAGTCTCAATATGTAGACACTGACATGCTCTGAAATTTACTGCTGCTAACTGTTTTATAGCTCTGTGAACGTTTTTACAGCCCTTCAGAGAGCGGGAATTAATCTTTATCTGTGACAAATGAGCTTTTTTACTGGTGGCTTTAGCTATTTATGCTCATTTGATTAAATATTTATGTTTAGTTTCCCTTTTTTTTCTTATTTGTTCCACTACCTTTTCATTTGGTGCTGTTTGTTGTTCATTTTTATGATTTCTTTGAATCTTTTTTTTTTTTGTTCTTTCTCCCCTCTCCCCCTTTGTTGTTTTCGGCTCGTCAGCGTGCCGAACCTGAACAGCGACCTGTTTGATCTCCAGCCGGCCTTCATCCCCGCTGTGCAGAGCAATTCTTCAATCTCCAACGCCAACAGTGCCTGGGGAGGTACGTTATCTGCACACATAAATGAAGCAGCCAGCGGGAGATTCGTCACATAGCAGCCTGTAACACATACACGTGTTCACAAAGTGGATTTATTGTTAAAATATTCCCTCGGGCCAGTCGTTCATCTATTCACCCATCATCGCTCTCTCCTGCAGAAACCAGTGTTGCATGACCCACTCAGTCTCGTGCACAGAGACGAGAGGTTTTCTCTGCAGTATCTTGAAATAAAGTCCTGTAACTGCGGGTTGAGACTTTCACACAAACCGTCAGCTGATATTCATCCTCCCTGACTTCAGTTTCATGTTCGTCAGTGTGGAATGTGTTGCCGGGCCCCACTTTGACACATTAGTGGGGCTGCAGAACTCGCCCCACGGGATTCTGAAGAAAGAAGGCTGACATTTCGGCTTGCTATTTTAAATCAAAGTGCAGCACAATGATGCGTCTAGGAGATGGGGTAGTGTGGAGTATTATAGGCTTTATGTCACAGGATTATGCTGAAGCCACTTAGAGTTTGGCCAGATTTCGAGGCAGAAGCTACTTGTAAGCTGTGGATGGTAGCTGTAACTCTGACATCTGCGATTAGAATCCACTGTTCTTATAATAAACGCAGATGATGCTCAAAGCTGGACCATTATTTGTAAAGCAGCGGTTAGAGGAAATTATGTCTTTGTGTGTTATTTATGATCCAGTTCTAAGCGAGGACATAAATGACAGAAGACGGATATTTGGTGATTAGAATTTGGCTCAAGTCTGAACTGTTGGCTTCAAAACAAAATGCCTGATTGGTACAAAAAACATTAAGTTTTTATACAGTTAAGCTCTGTTACTAAAAGTGTCTGACATGTCTTTCAGTACAAAGAAATCAAGGAAAACATCTTTATTTTTTCAAAAACTTGGTGTAAAACTTACGATTTGACCCATTTTGAATTCTGCTAAAGTGAAACAGGACGTGACATCAAAGCGGATCTTTTAAATAATACTCTCTGATCTTTGTTTATTGAAACAATATTATTTGAACTCTGACTCTTCATCTCTGTGATGGTGAGTCAAAAATAATCAAAAGAAACATCAGATTCTTCTCTATAGTCTCTGTTAGCTGTTATAGAAATGTTAACAGGTTTAACCCTTTGACATCACTTCTGTGACATCACATGTAAACCTCTCAACAACTGTTCATCTGAGTGGCGTTAAATTTGTTTTGCAATAATTTATTAATGTTATCTTTTAAAGAATATTCAGATTCCTGCTTTTTAAGCTACATTGTGATATCATGAGCGGTTCTGGAGATATGACTTAATTTGTCTTGTTAATCACAATAATATGTTAATATTTGGTCTGAATCCTATTTTTAGGTTATTGTAATAAGGAATTTTTAATGTAATTTTAAATATTAGGATATTAGGATTTACCAGCTGGAAAGAAACAAAAGCTTTGTTAGCTCACAGAGAAAATATCAAAAGTTTAAGATGTTTTTGCACTTGTTTTTTGTTTCTACTGCTCAAAAAAGTGCTTCAAAAATATTTATTTCAGATTATCCTCAATTAAGACATTGAAATGATACATTGATGAGGCATTTATTCATTATATAAAAAATGCAATTATTGCAAGGGTTTTATTCAAAATACTACACAGTATCTGCCTATTTCTCCAGGTACTACTTTAGTTACTTCAGATATACCCTTAATTTACACTAGATGTGGTTCTGCTCTGCTCCGACCTCTGCAGAAAATACTCATCTATTATAATCAAGGAGTGTCAAAATTAGGCTTGATTTCTCTAAAATTTACAGAAATTAAACTGAGAGTTTAAAAAGGAGTAGTAGTTGCAGCTCAGTGAGATACCGGCTTTATTGCTAAAAAAGTTAAGTTTTAATATATACATAAAAAATAAAAGTTACGAAAACCCTAAATATTTTACATTCTTTCAATTGTTGCTTTTAAATAAAAATCAACAACCGTTTGAGAAAAAAGAAAAATAAATTTTCAGTTTATTTCCCCACCTGATTGTGGTTTATAAAAATTGTAATCTGCTCCGAATCAACAAAGATAAAAACCAAAAATAAAAAAGGACAAGAAAGGTACATCTACAGATTTCCTCGAGCACAGGATTAGCTCTCCTCGTGTTCCCCAGCATCCCAAACAGAATCCCATTTTTTACCAAACCACCACAATGAAAGCACAGCGAGGACCGTGACGTACGTGTTCCTAATCTGATGGGATTAGTTTAGCTGGAGATGATGGCGAAGCAACTCTGTTTCTATAAAACCAGTTTGTTTGCAACTACAGGGGTGTCTTTTTTTTTTTTTGTCAAGAGATGGTGGGGATAAATCTGCCCCAGCTGCTGCAGCTTATACAGCAACAAAGCAGGAACGTTAATCAGTCGTGTTTAACTGCATTCCTCAGGACTGGAGAACCAGCCGCTGCAGAGCGCCGCCCCGGCCATGACTGTAGATTTTGATGCTGTGTTTGGGAATAAAGATACATCCAGTAACAACGGCCCACAACCTGCAGCTGGTAAAGCCCTCTCTGCCTGTCTCTGTCTGTTCAGACGGAGTCGGACTGAAAAATCTTTTTGGCTTCAATGGCGGCACGAGTTTCGGCATTTAACTAACCTTCTGATTAGTTTCACCAACCTGTGGTTCTTCTGCTCGGTGGGCTTTTCTAACTCCATCACAAAGTTTTCTCATGACGGCAGGTCCTTATTCTGCTAACAGAAGGTGCACACCGGATGTCCCTGAACTGCAAACTCTGATGGATTTCAGAAGCCCCTTAAAACTCTGCTCCATATGTTCTAATTAGCATAATTTGGACTAATAATTTATATTAGTGACTGAATGTTTGCTGCAAACCGGCTATACATTATGAATATAACCAGAGTTATTCAGGAACAAAAACTTTCAAAGTTTCTTCTGACTCTTTTCTTCCAGGGTTCCTACACAATTCAAAAAGCTTAAACCTATTTATTTAGTTAGGATAATTTTTTTTTTCTTCAAGTGATCTAGTTTTTACAAATCCAAAATATATTCTATCACATGGATGCCCTCATGTTATTTACGCTGCAAAGAATTCTGGGTAAATGATGATGCCGGTGCGTACAATATTAATACAAAATGTATTTATCGTTTTAGCCTCGACTGTTTGCGTTTAGCATCATCATCCCCAGAATGCATTGCGTCTAAGAAAATGGCAACATGCTTAAGTGAAAAATGTTGACATGTACAGTTTAAATAATTGTGTCACAGTTTAGAGTAGAGAAATAGCATATTAAAGCCAACATTTGGCCGTAGACGACGATCCCTTTAATGTAAACTAAAATAAAGTTCCCTCTCAGTTGAAAATTCTTCATTTCTTCAAACAGGTCATTTAAAGAGGTAACAACTGGTAAGATAATAGTTATTATAAGCTGTTCACAGAACTGTACTTAAAAAGATATGACGTATCCTTTTTAAGAGTAGAAAAACAAATATTTTGTACCAGAATACATGAGTGTGCAGAAACCACCTCTGCCCGACTTCCTGTCTTAACAGCTTTAGACTGATGCTTCAGTGCTGCAGGTCTGAGATTTCACCTCTGAGTCTTTTTTATTAGCACACTTTCTTTTAACCTCCTAACAGCTGACACAATCAATCTCTCTGCTTAACTGTTTGGTGCCCCATGACTCTTCTATAAAGACTTTTAACACACAGAAGGTTGGACAGCTCCAACAAAAAACAGTTTTGTTTTTTTAAGCATAAAACATGTAAAATGTTGATGCTTCAGTTTTAATTATCTACAGTTTTAATAGAGATCTCTTATGTAAACAAACAAACAAACAAAAAACAGGTAATTTTAGTAATTTGTTTTATATATAAATGCATGTTTTGTTGTTCATTTCCAGTCTGACTCCAGCTGTTTTAGTTTGAAGTTTAATGTCTGACTTTTTATTTGTTTCACGGCGACAGCCTCCATCTATCAGCACAGCTGGAAGTCTAGATGCATCAATCGTCCAGCTGTTTTAGAGCGACACGCGCTGCATGTTCAGTTTACGCTGGTTGAGATGGCTTAATTAAAGCAAAAATATAACCCAGGTATTAACATAAATGTAGCAACTCTGTAGTAACAGGCATGCAGATCTTTATTTTTTGTCTCACCTTGGCATTAACCTGCTCAGATCTGACCCTTAGAGGCCATCTGGTTTTAGGTTTAAACAGACATTTTTGTCAATAAAGCATGTGTTGAGCCTGTCGTTACATTAACCAGTAAATAATCCAAGCAGCTGGCAGCATCTCACACAAATATTGTGTCTTCAGCATCTTTATGTCTCTGGTTTCTTTAAGGTGTGAGTCGATGTGTTTCTGTGTCTGTATGTTTGAGTCCATTCACACAGCTGTCATTTTCCTCCATCCCGACTGTGTCTCAGCTCATCGGTTTTGTTGTTGTTCACACCATTCTCACCTTCCTCCTCCTCCTCGTCTCTCTGCCTCCTTTTGTTTCATCTCTGTCATCTTGTTTCCTTCACCGTCTCCTCATCACACTTCACAAGGCAAGAATCACCCAGGCAACTCCTTTCCATCTGCTCGCCCCCTCCTTTCTCTCACTCCTCACATTCAAAGTACCCCAATATTCTCTGCTCTACCTGCATTCTTTTGTTAATTGTAGCCATTTTTAATTAAGGCTGGGCAATAAAACCTAAAAACATTTCTGTATACAAGTAGCACTGGTGCCCCTCAGGATTCCTCAAGTGGTACTCATCTATAACCAGGTAAATGACCAACTAATTGACCATCATGAATATAACTGATTTAAAGCTAAAAGGCAGAGAGTTTAAAACATGGTTTAATCAAATTACAGAGACCAGTGTACAAGTGGCTACTTAATTAGCACCAGTGATGTCTCTAAAGCACCTGCAAGCAACAAAAACAAAAGAAATTTGTGTTTGGTTGATCATTTCTTTGTTGTAACAATAGTTCTTGGCAATAAATCATTTACCATTGGAAGGTCTGTTTATTTCCCCTAAATGATGCCAGATTTGTTAGGAAAATAGATTTGTGGGTTGCCAAATCTTCTCTGCCAATTCTAAACATGCCTGTTCTGCTTTTCACTTTTATTTGGTGCCATTTATTATCTATGATGATTAAAGAATGATGAAATAAGACTGTACTGCAATTTATTAATTTAACAAATAGGCATCATAGCAGCTCTCAAACTAATCTTACAGATGTTCAGTCGGGTCAGGTTGAGTAATCTGTGGAGGCAGGTGTTTTTTATTTCATCAACAAGTTAAAACAGAGCCAGAGAAGTCTGTATGCTGCTAGAAGAAAGACCGCAAAAAGATACATTCGTGTATGATTCCATTGTATCATGCTAAAAGTGGGAATGTAAGACAAAGTAAGAAGGTAAGTCACTCACAGGAGCTGACAATCTGACTCCTGATATTCAGCACCTTAGGTACTAGAAGGTCAGTCAATGGAAGATTAAGCAGTTTGGCATCAGGAGAAAAGATTTGGCAATTTTTTCTAGGGTGCAACCCACATACCCTGCTGCTCAACCCACAAATGCATTTTCCTGACAAATTCATTTTAGGGGAAATGAACAGACTTCCCCACAGTTGTTGTTGCAACAAAGAAATAATCAACCAATCACAAAGTTCTTTAGGTTTTGTTCTATGTTTATGTATGGGGTTGTTGTGGGACAGAGGAAAAGTTAAGCTGCTCTCAGCATGAAACCATCACATTTAAACCACACCCGTCAGCACGGTCACGTGTTTGGACAACTTGTTTGTTTCTGATGTCAGCTATAAGCACGGTACTTGAGGAACTTAGTATTTTCAAGGTAGTGCTATAAAAAGTTTGAAAACTACCATTTTAGGGGATTATTGTAATACATGTTGTGCACTCACTGGTTGTAATAAGCTACTTTGCCTTTTTTTATTATCTCACATCAACAAAGCTTTTTATTCACACAACTGTTGCTCACTGGATATTTTCCTCTTTGAAAGACTTTCTGCTTCCTTTTTTTCATCCTTATAATTGTTTCTATCACATCTATATTCATCATTCAGTATCTGCTCACTGTTTATTTTTTAATGTAAAATTTAAATCTAAGGCTGCCAGAAAACATCAGGGAATTAATTTGTCAGATTTGCTTTGGAACATTTCTTTTCTGCTTGGTTAATTTTTGTATAAACTGTCTGAGTCATATTCTAGAGGAGACCTAATATTTACAACACAAATCTGAATTATATATTACTTTTGTGTAAATCCTTTATAAGTACATCTTTAAATGCACCCAGATTAAATACACGGCATGTTTCTACTAACAAATCTCCCAGTTATTACTCGTACAGCGTAAAAAGGGAAAAAATTAATCTTATGAGTGTTATCGTGCTAACAATTGGATTGGGAAACATTTGAGCAGAAGTAAATTATTGTTTTGTCAGATGAAATATGAAAATATGAGGATGCTACAAAGGCTTTTAAATAGAACTTGTCCATCACAAGAAGCTCACTATAATGAGTAACATGATTATTGATCTTCAAGTTCCATTTAGTAACTCAGACTCTAATAATGCAGCAAAGTTAAAAAGGTACAGACATTTATAAACCTGTGCATTTCCAACTGAGACATGTTAAAATGTCTGCTTTAAAGAAAAAGACTTAGACTTTAAAATAAAAGGTTGGACCCAAATCTAATGGAATAATCCAGTTTTAAACATCCTGTAGTTCAGCCTTTACAGTTGAACATATTTTATCATAACATTATGGTCATTGAGGTGTTCCATCTGTAACCAGCAGAATATTTCTGAGCAGTTGGGTCATTCACGGTGAACATCATGGGGTTCTAAGTCCACAATGTTAGCAGCAGATCCTGTAATTCCTCTGGATTGTGGGCTGCAGTGTTTTTGGATTCGTCAGAATAGCATCAGGGGAGCTTTGGAGGAAGGATGACCCAAATGTCTTGGGATGTGCTTTTAAGTACAAAAAGTGCTGCCTTTCCTCTATATGATCCATTTAAGGCTCTTTAATAAAACAGATCCATTAAATCGACACAGACTGAATTCAGAATCAGAAATCAATTGTATTTTTTCATACAAGGAATGTGTCCTGTTGTTGAGGTGCAGAGCATTCAATGTACATAAGGAATTAAATCAAATAATTTTAACGATAAATGTGAAGTACATACAAATAAAAAGCCAAGAAGACAATACAAATATAAGAATAAAAACGGCTAAACTTAATGTAAACTAAGAATTAAATCTACTATGAACTACAAGTGCAAGAACAGCAGGTAAGTAGCTCTAAGAAGCGTTATCATAATGTCCTCACGTTGGTAATATGTAAGGGGCGGGGGGGCACGAGTCATTGACAGACCCTGGACTTATTAATGAGTCCAGGAGCAGAGGGAAAGAAGCTGTTCATGTGGCGGAACTGGTCCATCCAGAGTCACACTGAGATGGCCAAAAGACGTCTCGGTTGCCTTTAAATAGGACCCTTTCCTTTTAGCTACAGTCTGGCAGCAGGTTGTAACAGTATTGTCTTTAGGTACGTATAAAGAAAAAAACTGTTTACAGAGCATTTGAATGTTTTTGAAATGTTATGTGGAGTTATCACTAGTCACAGATGAGTCACTAGAAGCCATTGAGTACAGACGTTTCTTTGAGGAGTCGAGCTAACGGCTAGTCTGAGCAGATTCAACGCCAAGCTGCAGTCTGTTTAGCATTAGACGTCTATTTGCCTTGAAGTCTATGGATTTTGACCCTAAAGACTGAGTCAGTCTGGTCCAATCAACGCAGTGGTTTATATAAAATTAGAGGAAAAACTGTTTGGTTAAAAATCCTTAATGCAACATTCACTTGAACCTCAAATATGTAAACGACCCTAAACCACTTTGATCTTGGCCTCACTCTGACTAGCCATGAGCTCATTTCTGAGAAAATAAAAGAATGATTCTCCAAACTTTTTTTTTTTTTTTTTTTACTGATGACTAGTAACTTTACAAAATCCCCCTGAAAACAACAGAATGATCTTTTAGGACTACTTTTTCACCATATTCTGTTTGAATTTGATCAACTTTATAAAGTTGGTTAAATAGTTTTAATTGATTTTCAGTTATCAGGTAGAAAAATCCACTTTTTTTTACCTTGATAAATCTACTGTTTCAGCTTTTAAAGGAAAAAAGAAACAACTTTTTCCACTTCTATTGTGTATCAGCTCTGTTCCTGCTGTGCATTAGCGGTATCTTATAAGAAGTGTGTTTTATCTTAATAAAGCTGTCAGGGACACTTCAGTAGGACGCAGCCAGAGCCGGTGAGTGCTGTGTTTGTGGAGAGAGGTTTATAATGCTCCTTTATTACACTTCTGTTCAGGTCTGTTAGTAGTAAGTGATTTTCAGATGAGCTATTGAAAAGGATTTGCTATTTTCTCTCCTTCCCTTTGAGTTTCAGCTGTATTGACAGTCAGATCCAATGTTGGAGCGGCTAAACTAACGCCGATATCATTATCCGCCCAGTTCAATACGACTCTCTGGGGTTTGTTTCAACTCATCCTTCTCTTCCTCCTCCTATCTGACTCCCTCTCTTCCCTCGTCTTGCTGGCCTGTAGTGTCTGATCTATTGAGGAAACTTTTCCCATTTATCCTCTCATTGGTTCGCTTTAATTCACAAAGCCTCACTGACACGGTGGTTTAAGAAACAACAAAAGAAAGAAGAAGAAATCGCCCACATTGCTGGAGCATTTTATCACAGTCATGACAATGGCAGAGAAATTGGGAGTCGAGAGAATTAAAGATTGTGTGCGAAAGTAGACTTCCTCCCTTATGCCCTATTTCCTCCTCGATTTCTCATCCTTTGATTTTCGGCTATTTTTTTCTGTCTGTGTCCCCCCCACCCCCTCCCTCTCATCTGCTAAGCTAGCAGGAAAAGTGTTTTTCAGAATCTCTTGTGTCAGCACTGCTGTCAGACTTACGCACCGCTTCCTAACTAAATATTATTCCTCCCTCTTCATCCACCAGCAGTTGCCCGTCTTCATTTTTTTTTTCTCCCCTCCTTTGTTTTTGCGAGTAGACACTGTTCATTTACAGCAAGTTTTTTTTTTTTTGCTTTGTTCAATTTATTTTTTAAGTCGTAACAGGAGCTGGATTACTGCTCATGCATAAAATAACATAAGAACATCTTGTCACAAGGATTTTTCTTTTTATTATGATCCTTTTTTTTTTATTTTGCTCATCTTCTCTGCTTTATGTTACTCACCCAAACACATCATAGCAAAAACACCTCCAGGTTTCAACCAGCAGGGCCATAACGACCTGTTAACCAAGTGAACGCTGACCTGCTGCCTCTTTCATTCACACGTTCACCAACTCAGGAAGTGACTCTGTCATCTGCACCCACAGACCGAACCCCTTCCACACACTTTCCTCATCGACGCTCACACGCGTTCCGAACTAATCGCCGTGCCGAGTCACGGTTTGAACACGACAGCCAGGACTAGCAGATAAATCCGTCATCTGGATGAACTGTAACAGGCTACTGAGTCAGGGATTATATGCTGCTGCATGATGTGGGTGGAAATATCCGCCTTAGACAGATGGATCTGCCAGTGTAAGGTTCAAATCGGGTCATAATGAATTTAATTAATATAAAGTCGGGCTGTCAGCTTCAGGTTTGTATTAGGAAGGACCAGTAAAACTTTACTTTTCAATTACGTTTGTGCTCAGTTTCATTAAAGTAGTCCTAGCAAAGGCTGACATGTTGGGAAAATTAGATTCAGCATTACGTTTTTTACAAAATCTTGTAACAGTTTTGTCTTTGAGCTCCTTTCTTTGGTGCCTGTTAAACACATTTTAACAGTCTGGACTGACAACAGCTGCTGAGTCTCCTATTGAATGGAGTTATTTTGAAGCAGTTGGGTTTTGATTTTATTAAATAAACCAACGTGAGTCTGTCATTTCCTTCCGCTTAATAAAGTAGCAATAAAGGTTTTAATTTAACTTAAAACAAAGATTGTTGAAGTTCAGATAGGGAGATTTTTTCTGACTGGGCTGCCACTGTTGGAGATTAGTTGGTGACTCAAAATTGCAAGAAAATGGGCAAATTTATCATTGCAGTCTTATTAAATTGTTTGCCACCAGTGTGTTTCCATCAACGTTTTTTAATGTGCATTTTGAAGTAATGGCAAAATAAAAAAAAACTTCCTCAATTTTGCTCGCTTGAGGTAGTTTTTGGAAAGAAACTCTTCCACAAAAGAGTTAATGCACAAAAGGGGAGATAGAAACACATTTACAGAATAAGTTCTGACATCGTGAATATTTACTTCACATGGTTGATCAGCTGTTCCCAGATATTCCTATAATGTGAAGATAATTACATTTCTTTCTCTACGTCTCCAGACAGCATGTCCGTCCATCCGTCTGTCCGTTTTCTGCCGCTTATCCGGGATCGGGTCGCGGGGGCAGCAGCCTAAGCAGAGAGACCCAGACTTACCTCTCTCCAGCCACTTGGGCCAGCTCATCCGGGGGAATCCCAAGGCGTTCCCAGGCACACTGTATTTTTCACACCAGAAATAGAAGCTCGATCTGTCGCTAGTTGTTTTTAACAAAGAAAATGCCGCTAAGACGATTAGGAAAGTCTCCGGTTCAACTGAGAACAAAATTAAACTAAAAGCTGCTTCCACGGATGTTTTCATTAAGACCGCTGATTCGCTCATTTCGCTGTCAATTAAAAAGAGATTCAGCCTCTGACAGATCATCCAATCATCGTGCAGAAGCTGAGTGTCCGGGCCAGAAGAGGCCAGCCCACTGGCCCATGGACCTCCAGAGACGCTGAGCGTCCAATTGGCGGGACAAAGCTCAGCATTATCTAATGACTCGTCTTGTTTATCAGCACGTTTTTGTTTCGTTTTCGATCTGTGTGGACTCTCAGCATCCATGCTGTTTAAAGCTCTGTGAAGCTACGGGAATGAGTGAGAGGAAAGCTGCGTCGTTACCAGTGATGATAAGCTGATTTTGAACAAAAGTTGAGCACATTGTAGCGCATATTTAATCAATGACATGTACACACAACAGTACATATTTGATCACCTTTTTTAAATATATTTTAGGGGAAGCTGAGCTTCCTTGCCGTCTTAGAGCAATCGCCACTGTTGAAAACCTCACCAAGACGATAGTCTTTATTTTTATGCAGCATGTTACTTATAAGAGGATTCCTTACGGAAATCAGTTCTCTGAAGGAGCCGAAGCTGTTATCAGTCAATTAAAGAAGTAAACTGCTTTTTTTTCTGCTTGAAGCTGCGCAAAATTTTTGTCCAGTTTTTATCTGAAGGAAAAGCCAAATAATCAGAATTACAAATTTAACAACAAAACTTAAAATAAAATGCTGTCTTGTAGTTAAACTGAACTGATAGGCTTAGTAAAGTAAAATAAATTTAAATCTACATATGTACTAGTTTAAACATTTCTAATAATTACATTTTGAGAAGCAGGCGAGTGGTTATAATTTTTTTGTTGTTGATTTAAGAAACAAACTTTTGTGTCTTTACTTGAAAAGAAAACCCAAACAGCTGTTATGTAGTATACAAACATCTGTCTCCACAGATTTTTTTTTTTTTACTTTTTACTTTTCTCCTTTTCATCTCTTCATAAACCCTCCGCCTTTCTTCTCATACACTCGACTCATTTATATGTGAGGTGTTTTTGCTCTCTTTCTCTCTCTCTGGTCCAGGTTTTGATGCTCTGGGAGAGCTGTTAAAGCCTACAGTTCCTGCACACACCGCCCCGCCTCCTGTTGTTGTTCCTCAGATGACCATCCATCCCGGAGGGAAGCTGCTCGCCAACGACCTCGACTCCTCTCTGGCCAACCTCATGGGCAGTGAGTGTTGACAATCACAAATGTGTGAACACAAAACCCACGGTGGAATATCTGTTCAGCAGATGGAACAGTTAAAACATTCATTAAACAGCAGGCCTCAATTATTTATTGGACTTTGTTTACATTTAGTTTTTTAACTTATTATAAAGCAACTGATGAGAAGATACGTTTTTTTTTTTTATTTCATTTTAGATTTTCTCTTATGTTTGCTCACATCTGTTTCTTCTCTTCATCAGATCTGCAGTTTGGAACCTCAGCCAAGAAGTAAGTTTCTGAACTTGTAAGACTTTTAAGTTCCTGATTTAGATGTTGACTAAAGTGAGCTAGTTCACATGGCAAGGTTTTAAAATTGTTGGTTGATTTTCAAAGACTGAGAGACCACATATGAAGATAAAAATCACAGATATAACCGGTTTGGTGGCGTAAATGCAACACACCAACAGATTTTACTTGCAAATATTCAGATGTCAGACAGTAATTCTCGCAATACCTCTCGAGATCGAACATGAGTTCAGAGTAAATAAACGTGGCAGATGAGGAAGAATTAATGGCGATTGTTTGTGGACCATATTTTACTAGAGAAAAAACAAATAAAGACTTCTCAGTGTCCACCGGACTTTCTGGTGCCTTTTCCCCCCATTTTGCAGGTATAGAGAAATGTCAGATTTTTTTTCAAAAACTCACCTTCAAATTTGTTTTACCTCTCAGTAAGAGGTTTCTGAAAACAGAATGATCAGCAGTAACTTTGTTTTAAAAAAAGTTTACAGAAGATGAAAAAGTCTGAAATATGCATTAATTGAATCTTATAGCCTATCACATATCTAAAGATACATTTAAGATATCTTGAACTGGAGTCTCCCTACAACCTAATAAGTCTGACGTTATGTACTAATCAGAATATAATTAGAGATATCTTAAATAGGTATTTTGCCTTGTCAAAATATATTAAGAGATGCATATTTGTTTGTTTCTTTCATTCATAAAAACAAAATCTTTGGACATAAAAAAACCAAAGTAAATCCTATACCCTGAATTAAAAGGGTGCAGAGTGAAGAAAAAACTCTTTATCTTATGTGCCTTATTTTGAAAAATCAACTTCAACAAACAAACAAGCTCAAGCTGGAAATGCCTCTAAATTAAAAAAAATTAAGTAAATAAAACAAAAAAAAAAAAACATTTTACTGTTTTGTCCTAAATAACTAATATGTCTAATTTAGTCACAAAACAATTTCAGATAACTGGAATGTAAATGTAGTGAAGCCAAATAAATGCAGTATTGGCCTGCCATACATGAGCCTGAGCTAAAAGCATTGGAGATCAGCTGAGTTTGGAACATGGATAGATAGATGGATATTATTTATTAATCCCTTAATTATTCTGGGAAATTTCTTAGTTGTAGTAATAGACAAAAATATTATTTAAGACTGAAAAGGATGCAATTAAAGCAGCTTTACTTTACAGAAACTATTAAGATTGTGCAAATATATGAATCTGTGCTGAAAATGGCTGGAAATCTGATTCAAAGTGTACCAAACAAATGCATCCTTTACTACAGTCAGGGGTGACATGTTGTACAGTGTGATGGCCTGAGGCAGGAAAGACTTCCTGTAACGCTGCTGCGACAGCAGAGATTTAACAGTCTGTTAGCAAATCTGCTCTGCTGTCCATCCACTGAGAAGCAGGCAGGATGTTCTGACTGCTCTTTCATAGACAGCAGTTTGTTCAGCATCCTTTTCTCCACCACCCACCTCAAACTGGTCCAGTTTGCAGCGAATAGTGAAGCCAGGCTTAAATATAAGTTTTATTCTCTTTGCGTTTTGTTTGGTGTAAAGTTAAAAAAGTTCATTCTGTTCTTCCGTCACAGGCCAGACATGCATTGGAGCCAACCCGGAGAGAAGAAGCTAACCGGTGGCCAAAACTGGCAAAATAAGACCATGTCGACCACCCAGTGGAGCCCTGCGCCCATGGCCCCGCAGCCCATCCCTGTACAACATGTGGTGAGCTGTCAACACACTGGACACACACACACTTGCTCGAAAAGGTCCAGCAAGGTGTCTGCAAGTCCTACAAGTTCTTGATTTTATTCAAGAACAATTTTAGATCCACAGTTGGAAAGGAAGCTGCACCTATTGTTGTTTTGTGTCCCGATAACAGTATTTTTGCAAGTACTACTTCAAAACTTGGGGCAGATACCAATATCCGTATCGATACTCTATTGAATGTGTTTCAGTTTTTATTTCAAGTGAAAAGTTTATCAGTTCAACATTAAATAAATTTATAAGAGTTGAAAGAAAATCCTTCTGTATTTGATTTGATCCAGTCAGAGGGGCTGTAAGCCTGTAACGAAGGAGAGACACCTTGTTCTAAATAAAATAAATGTGGTTTTAAAGTCATTGTGTAATGTACTCAAGAAGTACTCAGTATTGGTACTTTGTATTAGTGAGTACCCAAAGTGAAGTACTCCTGAGAAAAAACTGGTATCAGGACACACAATCATTTTAACATGTTTCCTTTGTGTAGGTGTTTGACATTTTTGGGGAAAATGTGCTTTCATACAAAAACAAAGATTAGATTAAGTGATATTATCTGTTAAAAGACAAAAACTCTGTCCTGTCCATTTTGGGTCTTGACTGAGCTCATCATCATGATTGAAAGTTATTCTCTGGTCCTACAGGAACATAATCTGTCTGCCAGCAGCTCCACCAGTTCACAATAATTCTGTCTCTTCAGTAGTTTGTTCAATCTGTTCAAAACAACCCAAAGCCAGGAGGTTTTGGGTTTTATGTGGTTTTATTAGCCCATGTCTGGGCTTTTATCCACCTGCTGGGTGTCTTTAAAAACACAAGTAACCAGCTGGCCCGGTTCTGTTCAAAGCTGAATGAATCCAGAGTGGGAACCGACAGAAAAACATGTCCAAAATGTTGAGGAATTAAAGACTTTGAGTTTTCGAAGCAGGATGATTTATTTCCTGGGCTGACATCAGCTGATGGAAACTTGCAGACACCTCACAAAGACTTCAAACCAACCTGCCGTCTGTGCATGCTGCTTGTTGTGTTGTTGTTGTGTTGAAGTGTTTGTACATGAACTTACCACAGTATAAATGCAGTAGCTGTATGTGATTCCTGACTGTCCTGAACTCTGCAGTTTGTGGCTGACAAAGAAAATCTGTCACTAACCCTCTACTTCCCCTCTCTCTCTCTCTCTCTCTCTCTCTCTCTCAACCTACTCCTGTCTGTTGATCTTTCGTTTTCTTTCTGTCCTCTTCACCTAATCTTTCCTTCCTGCTGTTTTGCACCATCACCCCTCATCTTCCTTCCTGTGTTGGCTCGTCTTCACTATGACTTTTTTTTTTTTGCATTGTCATCTGCTTGTCCTTTTTCCACCACGCTGTCTTTGACTTGTCACCGATGGTCTTGTGGGGGGGGGGGGGGGGGGGGGGGGGGGGGGGG
>JARVGW010000001.1:4682810-4701066 GCA_031762495.1 Anablepsoides rubrolineatus | reverse complement strand
GGGCTAGGGACCCCCCCCCCCCCCCCCCTCTCGCACTTTTGGTTTTTTGAACATTGCTGTTGTAAGCTTCTTCTTTATCTTACCTTTCATTTTCTTCCCACTTGTTTCATGTTATTTTTATTTCTCCAACTTTTTGTCATTTTTTTATTCTTCACCTCATCTCTGCCTCCTCATTGCCTCCCTCTTTCATCATTCTTTCTCATTTTCTGTGTTCCTCCTCCTCTCCTCTTCCTCTCTTTTCTGTCTTGTCTCTCTCCTGTCTCCTGTCCCTTTTCCCTGTTGCGTCCCGATGCAGAATGGAATGTTCTATACTAGTTATGTAAGTACTTATCTCTGTTTGGTAAGGCAAGTCCTAACGAGCTGCTGAGAAAAGTCTGCTCTGGGCTCTGCTTATCTTCATCTTCACTCTGTCACCTCCTGCTTCTCTCTCTCGTTCCTCAGAGGCACTTGTCGAAGAAAAATTGAACTCAGTTTCCACAAATAACTTCATCTCTGGGCTATGAGCTCATAGTGTTCCACCTCACTGATATAAGGGGCTTTTATCCTTCTTTAACACTTTTCACTAGGTTTCTTTTTTTATCTCTTTTATTGTTGTGAAATAGTTTATTAAATTAAGCCGATAAACGAGTGGTTTTATTCTGGAGCATCTTTGTTCTCTTTTTTAAAAAAAAAACGTCTCTGTGAACGAATGTAGTTTAAATCAAGTTAAAGTTAAATGTTTAAGTTAGATTTACAAAATATTTTTGTTTCTGTAAACAAATTAATGAAATCTCGACCCTTTTCTTTTTAAAAATCTTTTGATGGAATTTAACTGTTTAAATCTTTCTGAAGCTTATTGTGGATCTCGATCTATCCAGATTTGAACACTTGCTGTTTTTAGTTTGTTGTTGTTGAGGGGCGACTCTGGTGCAGTGGTAGGGCAGCCCATTTGGAGTTTGATTTCCCGCCTTACCCTTACTTTGAGAAAGACACCTACTCACTAACTGCTCCACTTGAGTGTATCTCACAAAGAATGAGTCAAATGCAGAGCACATATTTCATCATTGCATGAACGTACACAATGATAGTGATGCACACATTTTGACCGTTTAATTATTCAGCCATAAAAAGCCAAAACTGTCTCACAATTTTGCCTTTGGTTGATTACCAACGAAAGGCAAAATTTGTTCTCTTTATTTTTTTATTTTTTTATAGGTGTATCTATGAAAAACACCAATGATAAACAGCTTGATTAGTTAAAGCGCAATACTTTTTTAAGTCTTTCTTTTGTTCTTTTTCAATTTATT
Organism: Anablepsoides rubrolineatus; assembly: GCA_031762495.1. Taxonomy (NCBI): domain Eukaryota; kingdom Metazoa; phylum Chordata; class Actinopteri; order Cyprinodontiformes; family Rivulidae; genus Anablepsoides; species Anablepsoides rubrolineatus. Next base: position 4,699,780 of record JARVGW010000001.1, on the reverse strand, counting down.
TAAACACTAACTTCCAAAATGGTTCTAATCGGCTAGAATGACAAAATGAATGAACAAGCAGCCAAAGTCCAAAGAAAGACCCTGAAAATCTCTCCGAAAGATTGCAGAACTATTGATCAAGACCGCTTTAAAGGATTTCAAGAAAATCGGACTTCTTGGAACAAAGAAGTTTCTTTTATATGATGTTACGTCTAAAATCAAAGACAATAAAGGTATTTGCTGGATTGTCACTTCATTATGTTCTTTAAAAAAGAAAGCAAGAACAGGAGTGAAAATTTAATGCTTCTCCAAAGTAAAACAAGCTACACCCTACCACCAAACTTTTTATAATGCAAGAAAAATGGCCTCTGATTCTGATTTATTTTGTCAGCACAGATGAGGATCTCACTTCTTTCATAGAATGAGCAAAGAGCTCCTCAAGACAAGATCAATAATACAACCAGGAAATAGACGAGGGGAAAAGAATCTCACATTGAAAGCTGCAGTAAATACACGTCTCCTAAACATCAAGCATCAGCTTCATAGGTGACAACATAACTGTAGCTAGTAGGAAGAATGGAGAAATGTCACGGGGGAGCAGAGCAGAGGTGAACCCTGCTGAAAGAACAAGGTCGCACCGCTCTCTGCTGGGAACCTGGCTCGCATTTTAAACATCGAGCCAAGAAAATCATTTCACTTCTTTAACCAGCAATTAGCCTTGCTGGAGCTTTGACAGATGGAAGGTTAACTTTGCAGAGAAGAAAGGAAAAAAAGGGAAAAGAAGAGTTTCAGCTCTGAAGGCTAAAAGAGAGAGAGAAAAAATGAACAGACAAAGCTGCGAGACATGCACGAGACAAACGAGAGATTAAGACAACGTAGCCAGATAAATGTGCACGGTGACGCGGTGAAGGCCGACAGCTGTATGTGAAGACAGATGGACTCAAACACTGAAGCAAGGCGTAAACCAAGTCTCACATTCTTGCTGTTTCCGCCCCCCAAATGTTATGTTTTTTTAAATAACTGCAGCGAGACGCACTGTTATTCTCTACAAGACAGACGGACCAATAAAACTCAAAGACAAATGGTTTGGAAATAATGAGAGATTAAGGTGCAGGTGACGGTAAAGTCAATCTTCTCTATAAATGTGATTTTAAATTCTAAAAACCACTAAACCACTGGGGTGTTACTGAGCAGGCAGTAAATACATCGGGTGAATCCAAGTCTGATCAGTGAGGCTCTTTTATGGCACAAAGAGTTTGATCAATGTTTTCTGAACACAGACTTTCGACTCCAGAGGCTGCAGATTAAAGCAGACACAGATCAGCCATATTGATTACCTCCTGGGATCAGATTCACGGTTTTCCCTGAGCAGAGGCCCCGTGATGTTGTGATCTTAGCATAGCTGTACTCTGTTAGCTGGATCGACTCGTCTAGAAGAAAATGGCAAAAGGCTTGAATTTATACAGCCTTTAAGTCCAATGACTCCAAAGGGTTAATGGTTAATGGTCACACACTGATGATGGTAAGCTACATTGTAGCCACAGCTGCCCTAGGGCACACTGACAGAGGTAAGGCTGCCATACACCGGCCCTCTGACTACTACCAACAACGCAATTTTCACTGTAATCTTAGTGTTTCTTCTGCTATTTAGTGCTTTTCCTGCTCAAAATCAATCAATCAATTGAAAGTATGAGCTGGAAACTCTGACACTTAATTCATAAGAGCAACAAAGCAAATCCAATCATGTGGAGAAAAATAAAACATTACAGAAAAACACCTTTGCTACAATAAGGGAAAGAGATGAATGAAGCAAAAATATTGTTAGTTTAGTAAATTAACATTTGCTGCTGCTTAAGGCCCTGTCACACACTGACATTTTAGACAATTAATGCTGACTTGTGCATTAGTGGAGCTCTTTGTTTATAATGCTGTTGCCACAATCTATAATCCCCATCTGGAAATAACAGAACTTTTATCGGCACAGAGAAGGGGGGGGGGAAAGCAGGCATTTCTGTTGGGACTCTTAGCCTGGCAGGGGTGCAAGTAAAGGCCTGTAATACGCAGCTTGTCTCATTTTGTTCCCACTTGGGCAGCCACCCCTAAAATTATGATTTAATCATATTGAGTACACTTTTATAAGATGATAGGCAGTTTTTTTTACCAGCTTTTTTTAATAATTGTTCATTATTGATTTGGTTTTCAGGGATGTAGCCCCGAATTCCAACAAGTCAAGGTGGCTCCATCACATAATGAGTAGTACACTAGACTTAGAATCCCTTCATTTAAACCTACAAAGTTTCTAGGTTTGAGTCAACTTTTGGACGGTTGTATCATAGTGGTAGATCAGCCATGTTGGGACTGGAAAGTTGAATGTTACATCCCCCACCATGCACACATCATTGTGTCCTTTAGTAAGGCACCTCCTATCTAACTGCTCCCTGAGAGCATAAAAGGATTCCTGCTGCTCTGTTTGCGTGTATCTGACATGTGGTTGGTTCTCTGTATGGGTACAGTTAATGACGACAACAATGGCAGCTCAGTGAATTACTGACCAAATCAAATGAATATTGACATTAATAAATATTTCCTGATATACAATCTAAATAAATGATAAAACATTAATATCAGTTAATAAACGTCTACTCTGGAGGAGGTGATAAGTTAAGCTTCTGTAACCTCCTTTTTCAGTTCTGCATAGTCTTACTTTTTAGCACAACCTTTGTGTCCGAAACAATTTTTTCTTACAACCCTGAGAACAGAATTACTTCCCTCCGTTTAAACTTCCTTTGAAGCAGGTGGATAAACTTTAGCTCAGTCTTCATAAATCAAGCTAACTTCAAATGTACCTTTGTCGCCACTATTCTGACCAATCGTTTGGGCTTTGTGTGAACATGGAGTCTTTTTAAAACTCCATCAGATTTACCCAGTCTGCTTAAAACGGTGATTAATGTGCTAAGTATAAGCAGCAATTAAAAGACGTGTTTATAGTTTTATTTTTGCCCGTAAAAGCCTAAACCCACCACAGCTTCACCTAATTAATGTAATCCATCATTTTCTCTAAGATTACTCAGGTATTACACGATTTTACAGAGCAGCTAATTACTCTGTTTATTGGAAATATTGCTTTGTTTTTGTTTTATTGCTGCTTATACTACAAAATCCAGCTGGAGTTCCTCCTCTGTGGCAGAAAAAGGAAAACAGTGGTCCTACAGTAGGAGTCGTTAAGTTGCCACAGTTGGCTCATTTATTTGAGTGGCTGAGGGTTTTTAATTGTTTTTGATCTGCAACTGAGCACTCGCATGTCAGAGGCGGACATGAGACTTTTAGAAAGTACAACACTCTAAATATACAATATTTGAAATAAGAAAGCTTTGATCAATTAAATTATGTGATTTGAATGTGTATTTTTTTCACAACACTGAGGCTCCTACACCTAAAGGATTGAAGACCAGAATTTACTCTTAAAACAATTCATTATACGAAGCTGTTGGTTTATTCAGGGAAAGATAATAAAAGCTACAAAGTCCTGGAGACATTTACCGGCAGACACAAGATGTTTCTCGTAAGTAAACAGAGTGAGCCATTATGATCTACGAGTTTTCTTATATTGAACCCATAGCACTCACCATCACCAACAATAGTCTTGTTTCCATCAACGTTTTTAATGCGCATTTTGAAGTATTTCATCAGAAAAGGTGAATGGAAATGACATGATTGGAAAAAAACTTCCTCTAATTTGCTAAAAAGTTGATACGCTCGCTTGAGGTGGTTTTTGGGTTTTTCAAAAAAGAGAGAACTTAATTTTTTCTCTACACCTCAACACAGCATGTTAACATCACCAGAACTAGTTGATATGACAGAAAAAGTACAACTTTCCCGAAAGTAGCAGTTTTCGAATTAAAATTGGATGGAAACACGGCGATTTAAGCTGTGTCTTTGGTTTTTAAAGAGTTTGAAAGAGCGCTGCAGACTTTCCCAAGAAGCAGCCAAGAGTCATTCTACTTTGTACCGTACATGTTCATAGAAGAGCACCTCTTTCCACTATATTCATTAACCTGTTATCTTAGTTAAACATAGTTGTGTGGTATCTATAGAAATGTCAGAATCTTTGCTAAAAACTCATAAAAACCAATCCTAGATCTAGGAGACACTCTGTTCTGGATGTTTCTGGAAAAATTGGAATAGCAGCTTTGGTTTTGCCCTTACTAATGATTCAAATGTTCCTATAGCTGAGTACCAGTTATAAGTGTTGTCATTAAACAAGATAAAGCAATCATAGAGAATGTTTGCCATCCAATGAAGCAAATAAACAGTAGATCGTATGATTCTCTGACATAAGCTGGAGGAGCTCTATAGACGGACCACTGTGGTGTCGGGAACATGTTCCCCTCCCTCCTATCCAGCGACACCGTACAGTAACACAGCCATTCGCTGCTGTAAATTACCATTTTGTCGAGCACAAATCAGCAGCTTTGATGCAGATAAGCGTTGGTCGAAAAGCGACCGCTTCAAATTGCCCGTCATGTTGAATTGGAAGCCTATTCAGGTGTAGTGGATGTGATTTGTGCGGCTCACGGTGCAGAGCCAAACACGGTGTCACTGTGGCACTCCTTTTTAAAGTGGCGGTAATGATTTCTCCCAGCAGGAAGCCACTAAGTACCTCTGCTTCTTGCTGTGCTGCCGGGCTCTGAATGAACACATACTTGAGCATTAAATAAATTCTTACAGTTCTAAAGGTTTTTTTTCATTCTTTTGTGTTCTCTAAAACCTATGAGCTATATGTGGTTTATGTTGTTTTTTTTATTTAATGAAAATGAAATGTGAACAGTTTGAAGCCGGTTCTGTTTTTGTTCTGACATAATGTTTTGTTTTTTTTCAGGCTCCAGCTCCAATGGCTTTTCCCATGACCACACCACAAGTGCCTGTGTATGGAATGGTGAGTATGCACACAAAAATTTCTCCACACAAAGGTTTCTTTGTTCTTCTCTTTCTGTTTTACAGCCCCCTCACCTTCCTGCCCCCACTTATTTCTTGTTTGCATTAGACGGCTGCATTATGCTTTTTATGTAATCTGGTTATTTACCTCGAATCGCATTTTTGTACCCAAACTGTTTGCAAAAAACACAAAACGACTGAGTTATAGTCATTGTGTTTGGCATTTAAGACAAGATGAATTTCTTGAAAGAAGGCTGGTTTTATTGTGTCTCTGTGGCTTGTCTCCAGGTCCCTCCCCAGATGGGTCAGATGGGTGGGGTACCAGTGATGGCTCCTCAGCCAATGATGTACAACCAGCCTGTTCTAAGACCCACCAACCCCTTTGCACCCATGCCAGGAGCCCAGGTAATGTTTCTGCATTGATGTGTCTCAGATACACACCTTTCAAATGTAGAGAAAACAACAGGTACAGGAAAAACATGCTTTGACAGCATCTCCACAAATCACTTCTTTTTAAGTTTTCCAAACAAAATCGTCCTAAACTGGATGTCTTCAAATATATCAAGTATACCGGTTCATACTGAAAAGTCATTTTTATTTATTTTTACAATAGATTTTCTATAAGCTGGCACACCGGTTTAAATGGCCTAAGCAACTTTCGAAACATCTCGCCCACCAAAAAAACTATTTCACAGGAACCTGAAAACACATGTAGGTAGTAGAGCGGCACAAGGCAAGCTAGTGTCGTCGTTGGAGGTGTCAAAGTGTTGTATATCAGCTGTAATGGCTCAGCTGTCAATCAAACGAAGGTATTCTGCAAGTTGTTGCCTCGTGGTCCCGTTATGAACTGTGGAAAAAGTAGGTTTCAGAGCTGTGGTCAAAAAGCTGCTATGTGAAGCCAAGTCGCAAATATTTTAGTCAAATAGTCGAATCTTTTTAATATAACTGTGGTATAAAACTTTGTTCATACTGCCCAGCACTGACTTTAAGGTTTATTATCTTGTGAAATATAACACGCATTTCTTTAAAACTTTCATATTTTTTATATCGTCCGTTCATGCACTAATCCGTTTTCTTTACAAGTAAAATTCAATGAAGTTTAGACGAGCCTGTTAAGTAAATTCATAGTTTTTGAGGCAATACGCAAGAAGCTTTGCTTAACCTTTTATGTTCTGTGTTGGTTGATTTACGGTGGATCATGCTATTCAAGCAAAAGACCAAATGAATATCCTGACATGTATGTTCTACCTGACAGATTTCATGTTAACAAAAGGTATCCCTTCAGTTCAGTTTAATCAACTGATGTTCTGATGTTTGATTCTTATCAAACATAACTTTGAAGATTAGAATTGAGGTCGGCAAAATCTGATTTACTGCTATAATCTGACAGGACTGCAGAGCTGAGGTCATTTAAAGAGGTGTCTGCAACAGATGAGAGAGTCATTGTTCAGAAACTTTCCCCTGAAGCCATTTGCGCTGTCAGTCATTTTTATTTCATAGGAAATGATGCTAAGGTTTTTGTTAATTAAATTTCCATGTTTTTATGTATTTTTTTAATTTTAAGGCTTGAGTAGGTGGAAAATTGTTGGTTAAATTAAAGTTTGATAGAAACATTTGTGCTCTGCGTAGAAAACAATATCCTCCTGTGACTCCACTTTATTCTGCCTCTTGTGTTTTGTATTTAATTTTCCTTTTTAACTTTTAACCTTTTCTTTTTTTTTTTACAACTTTTTTTTTCAGATGCAGTTTATGTAATCCAGTCAGGGGGGAGTCTGAGTGCCAAAAGCAACAAACAACAGAAGAAAACCAACAAGAGGACCATCAGGGGGACGGTTTGATCAAGTGAATCGACTCAGAGACAGACAAGATAACCGACAGACCAAAACAGAAGAAGGAATGGGATGATGACGACACGGGATGGGTGGATGGATGGAGGAACACAGGGAGGAGGGGGGATGAAACTATTCTGGCTGGTCTTTGTCTGAAACAGCTGCTTGCTTGTGTGTGAGTGGAGCTTCTCTTGTTTTTTTTGTCTTATTTGTGTTTTGGATTCAGAAGGGGAATAAGGAAGGGATTAGAGGAGACAGGATTGAGGAAATCCTACCACTGGATTTTAGTCAGACTGTATAAAAACAGCTTGAAGAGTCTCTGCTGGAGAATTAGCTTTATTTCATACTGGTGCTATTTGTCCTCTCCGGGTTACTGTTACCGTCGGAGCACTTCGGAGCGGACAAGTGTGTGTTAGTGTGTGTTTGTGTGCAGCAGTTGTTTCAGACGTTAAAGCCACCTTCCTCTCTGTTCTCGCCTTCATTCACTGTTTATGTTAACAGTTGTCCCTGCAGCAATTTAAGTGTTTGTTTTTTCCAGTCTTTTTGTATTTTCATTTCGTTTCCTCACCAGCCTCACCTGAAGGTCATCAGGGTTTGGGAAACACATATCATGGAAGCGGTCACTGTGTCGGAGCACTTTGTCACAGGTTTCAAGCTAAAGTTTTCGCTTTCTCAAACAGCATAGTTTTCTCCTACGGGAACACACACAGATGAGGCTTGGCCAAGCTTAAAGCAGATTTTTATTATTATTTTTTTTTTTTTTTATTATATTTTTTTCTAGGCTTGGTTACCAGAAAATGCATCCAACTGATTTCTAAATGCAAGAAGGAAGAAGTGTAGCTAATATACTAACAATGATAATTATTCACATCCCAGAGTTCACCTGTCCAAGGCTTTATGGGTTAGAGTTCAGATAATAAAACTAACTGATAAATCTGTCTGCAAGCAACTTATACAGAAGTGTGTACGCTTTACCTTTTGTTCTATTAAGGCCATTTACTACAACAATAGCACACAATTAATTCAATTCTAACCCATTATATCTCTATATTTAACACGTTACTTTAAGGCAGGAAGATTTGTTTTTGGAAACAAAGATATTAACAGGAGCCCGTTAGCATGCTAATTTTCTGTCCATTAGCAACCTTGTTAGCTTAGTTGCTAACATGACAAACTAAAATTATGTGCAATTAGTAGAAAAACTGTATTATGCTGAAACATTCCCCCATTCACACAGAAGTTTTAACTTCAAATAAGAAGATAAAGTAAAAAAAAAAACACAGCTAAAAAGCTTTTCATGTTAAGACTTTAAAACGTTCGAATGTTAACGCTGTTAAGACAGCAGTTTATAGTGAATGGAAATTTATCAGAGCTGAGCAATTAAATTTTAGCTGTGATTATGTCACCATCTTGATTGTCCCACCAAAAAACAACAAAAAAACAGACCCATTCTGTAAATGCAAGAGAGCCTTTGACCACCTGTAAGGCAGGTGAGGTGTCTCTCTGAGCTGCCACTTTTGGAGACGCAAAAATGTGAAGAAATACAAGAATCTTTAAAATATAAATATATTGCATATACAGCTATAAAAATGTGGAAACCAAATGTAAGTGTTCAAAAAGATTTCAGAGAGTTTTGTTTCTTTTTGAAACATGTTCAATATTCCGGCAAAACCAGAGCGAAGACTTTTAGCCAGTGTTTGGAAGCAACTCTCAAATGTTCTTCTCAACTCGTCACCAACAGCTGCACCTCAGAGAGACGGGTTTAAATTTATAAATCGTGGTTTTTATGGCAAAGAATTCGACTGTCAAGATAACTGGTCCAGTCTTTGTTGAATGGCAGCAAGGTAACCTGTGGTGATCTGTACAGATTTCTAAAATAGGAGCTCTTTTTGCTTATTTGATGCCACCTTGTGGTGGATCCACATGATGAGACGGATGATTGCAGCAGCACTGAGGGAACTTTGTGTGACTAAATCGCATTGAATTCACTTTAAATTGCACTGAAGCGAAGTGAAGCGTGCACCGAGCCAAGGAGCTCCCAACGCCGTGGCTCCAGCCAACGTTGGGGGTCTAGATTTGAGTCATGGAAGACGTCATGGCCGCTCCTCAGCCAGAGCATCCGTCCCGCCCCATGAGCTCAGACTTGTGTAAATGCACTCTGAGGTGTGCTCACGCTGTAATGTTTTACACATTTTTGTGTACGTTTTTCCATTGAGGGCTATTTCTAAGGGTCAAATTTCAAGGCAAACTTGAGCCCATTTTTTTTTTTTTTTTTAAATATCAAAAAATGTTGCAAAAATGCACATGCAAAAATGTTGCACTGAAGTGGCGATCTTATAGTAACCAATTTCTTTAGTGTGAAAATGTTGGATAAGAAATACGTAAGTAGTTTTTTGGGTTTTAACAATTAGCGCGTTTTGTTTGATTTACGACCCACTTTGTCGAGAAACTGAACGGTGTTTTCCTGCCACTCTAACAACGAACTTGAAGCTTTTTTGTAATCCTGGTCCCAGTCTTATAGCTTTACATCCCGCCCAGAATCGAACCCATCGTCCAATCTGCTGTGAAATCTCCAGAATGTCGCTTCAGTCTTTCTAGTCTAGTCGGTCTATCTCTAGAAGCCTTTCTGTTGGCTCTGTATTTAGTCTGTGTAGATATGTAAAATGCTTCCAGTTAGCAGTTTCTGTGTAGATTGTCTCACCTGTCACGGTTCGTAGACGCTTCTTGTCAGTCTTGCGTTAGCTTAGCCTCTCTTATTAAACCCCCTGAAACCTACAGATGTAGGTTTTTTTCCCCCTCATCCCAACTTCTACCGGTGTCTAGAATCGATAGCTCTGTTATCCCTGTCGTGTCTCTGTCCAGTAGCTGTAGATAAAACATTTCAGAGACTGTTTGACTCATGGTTTCCTTCTGTCAAGCTCTGAGTAAACTCTTTTTTTTTAATTCTTGGTATTAACATTGTTCAAGTGTTCGTAGATAGTCTTCTTTTTTAGATGATAATTCTTCATTCATCCCAATCCTGCCTCGTTACGGTGTCAGCAGTCTTTGATTTGACCTTTATGGTAAAGCACACTCTTTAATAATGAGCTTTTCTGATGCTTTTCTCAACTTGACTAATCAATGTTAAGTTTTATTTTCCCTCTATATTTTTATTTTCAGTAAATGAATGTTGACAATGGAGAAATATTGAAACATTTGCGCCCACTTTCAAACACTTAACGTTTTCAGAAGCTCAGTCAGATTGTCAGTGTTTCCTTTTGAATGTTTCCAAGCTTAAAAAGCTTCTAAGAAAATATTATATAATCAAAGTTTTTGTCCTGTGAGGCGTTGAGGCTAACTGGTGCCGTTTCAAGGCTATAGATGAAAAGATCACGAATATAAAAAAGTTTAATTTGTTCAACTTCAATTTCAGTTATTCACAGTAAAAAGAACAGTCTAAATTCTACATACATTCGTAATTTACTTTGAAGGTGTATCGCTAAACTTATGCTAAAATAACACAGAAAAATATATAGTAAAGAATTTAATTGGTGGATAATATTTAAAAATGTCCACTGTATATGGACTGAAAAGTAAAATGAGCCCTATGGAGCTAAATTAGGGTCATAAAAATTGTTTGAAACTGAAAGTTTTGAAACTAAATTTATTTTGATTGTTGATCATCTGTTTTTGTTATGATTATTCACATAATTAAATAAATTTCTGCTTCCTGGTTCCTGAATGCAACAGCTGGGAATATTTTGTTTAGAAGTTTGAAACTAAAAATAAATAAATAAATAGAAAGTAGATTTGCATGACAGTATTAGGGCCACACTACAAGATTTATTTTATTATGAGATTAAAATGACAATATTAATAGTCATAATATTAGAGAAAATAGTCGTCATTTTTTAGAAAAGTTTTAATGAGGAAAAAGTTACGAGAAAAATTTAATATCAGAATAGTCGTAATTTTAATCAAATTAATTCGTAACATTGAGAAAATAAGTCGTAATATTACGAGTTTCAAAAAAAAATTGAACAAACTTTATGACCCCAGTTAGCTCCATAGAACCTTAAAGACGCAATTTAAGCTTTGAAATGTGTTCAAAATTTCATGTGGAAACTTGATCTAACCTGTCAGTGTAACTAAATATGACTGCAATTGATCAAATTTCTTCCTTTAACATTGGAAGGATTCAAAAAGTAGAGGTGGAAACGGTAAAGATTTCAGCAGTTGTTCAGATCTACATTAAGTATTTCAGGATAAAAGTTTTGATATTTGAAACCTAAACTTTGTGAAAAAAAGACGACACACGAAAGATGGAGCTAAATGTTTCTGGCTGAGCTTCACTCGATCATGTCGATCATGGTGATCACATTTTTCTCATGGTTCTTTGTGTCAAAATAAAATATAATCAAACTTCTTGTTTAATTTCTGTCCTGCAGTTGAGCCACTTTGGTGGTGCAGATCCAGGACCAGGAGACCTCCGAGGTCTACCTGCTGTGTGTTCGCTTTGATCTGGGCTTCAAGGTCTTTCAGTTTCAAGCTTTTCTTTCTGTTGTAAAGTTTGACGCCCTGGAATCCAGTGATGTTTGTTGGAGTCTCAGGTGGTTCCTCAGTTCTGGTTCGTGTCCTTGTCTCTTCTGTTGAAACTGCCAGTGACTCTAACAGTTTATCATGAAGGTCATTTATTTTTAGGGAAGGCATCTTCCTACGTTCCCTTTGAGCTCATATTTACAGCATGCAGTTTACCGTACTTTCACTGTTTTCTGGTGTTTTACCCCGTTTCTTTAGGGATCAGCCATAAGGCTTAACCCCACATTATTTCTTTGGACTCTTAAAGCTGCTAACTTCCCCCTGGCACTGTCGCAGCATGAATCCAGGTGGTTGGAAGATCAAACTTGATGTCATATTCAAATCTGTTCTCTGATTTTTCCCAGATAGTCACGGAGCAGACTCCTCTCTGGTGAACTCTTTTCTTCACGTGGTTGTATTTTTGTCGGTGTTGACCAAAAAGGCGCGATACGATGGCCCTTTTTTCAAACGCTCATTGAAGAAAAAAAAAATTGATTGATCCAAACCATTTGGGCTAGAGACGGTAGATATTTTATACTCTTAATAAATGAGCCAGCCCAGCAAAAAGAATTGCCAAACGTTCTGTTATTTTGGGTTTTTTTCTTTCCAAAGATCTCTTGTTTCTTATCTGGTTTAGCGGCGGCGCTGTCAGCGACGTAGCCACGTGTCAAAACCCGCAGCCGGAAATTTGAGGAACCACGATGGAGGTTGTTGGACCGCTTGTTTTTTTGTCCGTGACTTTGTGTATTGAATCAAAGACTTCTCGTGCACGTTCTGTTTTGTTTTCCTACGTGCGTTTTTGTTTGGTGAGAACCCTCAGATTGCTGCCTCACTTTTCTGTATATAATGAAACGCACACACAACACACAGCTTCAAGACATAAACCTCATAACCTGCCGCTGCGTTCTTTTCATTTACTCCCGTTTGTTTTATTTGTAAATGGACGACAAACCGCATCGTAACAGCAGTATATAGATACGATTTCTACGCCGTTGGGGAGGGGCGGGCTGAACAGACAGACGGGTTTCCCCGTTCTGTCAGGTCCAGCCATGAATTCTCAGCGATGCCAAATGTTTTTGGAGCAGAGAACACCTGTTGATCTGGCTCCTCCCCCATCTTCTTTGTACATTTTCGCTATTTATTTAAAGCAGAATTATATGGAGTGTATCAAGCATGGAAAGGCAAACAAATGTTAGTTGATGAAAAAAAAAAAAAAGTTATGGGCTTTTATTTTACAGCAGTATTTTTGTTTATTCAAGGGATTTGTTTCCTCTATCTTTTTCTCTCTTTTTTTTTGAAAGAAATAAAGTCATTTTCCATTCCTATGTGTTTGCCTGCTTATTTTTTCTGGCCGTTACTAAAAAGGAAAACTTTGTAAATGATCTCTGGAGAAAAGAGAAACACTTTTATTCTGATGTGATTGATGTGCTAAAGGCTAGTCCATGTAGGGCCAAACAGTAAGTTGCAGCTGTCCTAAATGACTCTAATCTTCAAAATTGGTTAATATAAAAAAAACTAGTTTACAAGCCTTTTCTTCAGTCAGTTTAGAACCCTGTTATATGAGCCCATAGGTCTGTTTTAAGCTCTTTCAGTTAATGAGGTGTATCAACTAGATGCACTATCTCGAGACTTCTTGGTAGGAGAGAGCGGCCATATTGTTCAGGGCGAGGACAACTCAACAGACAGTGCTGTTAAAGCTGAATGTGGTAACATGATGTGTTAAAGTCAACTCATCACATCAATGAAACTCAGTTTTTCTTGACAACTTTGACAGAAATGCTTGTCAGTAAATATTACAATGAAAACATAATCTCTACACATAAATAATTAGTAATTCTAAATAACCACAATAAATTTACAATGACTGCTTGCCCCTTCCAATATGGCGTTGTGCTCGTACCACAGAGGTCAATTTTCTGAAGCTTGCATGACTCGTCTACTCAATAGACCTCAGTGCTTACGGTGGCAGCAGCAGCTAGTTGTAGCACTTCCTAATGGAATACAGTCTTACTTGGCAAACTATAAGTAAAGTACCAGTAAATACTGCTAATATGTTCCTAAAATAATTGCCTACATATATATATATATTTCTTTTTTTTTCAAAGTTGTCAGGAATCTTAGATGTGATTTAGTAAGGTGTTGGTTACGTTTTTTTTTTGTTTTTCCCAAAAAACAATTAAAAATGACATTTCTATGTGTATGTTTGAAGCGTCACAAAGTGTCCATATTTCATATCATCAGACCACGAGATCATTTTCATTTGACTCTATGTTTGAGGTGAATTTTGACATAACTGGACTTTTTCTCAGGATGATGAATATTAAATTCGACATAAATCTAATAAAGTAAAAAGTATAACTAGACAGAGCTTGAGCTTTGTGTGAAGTTTCTAGACCTTCAGACTGTTGGAAACATCCCATCACTGCGTCTCCATGATGCACCTCTAGTTTCTGTTTGTTTTGGAGACATCTGTCTGGATAATTTGCCGGTGTTGACGTGTAAACACTGTTGTTCCAACAACACTGGAGATGATCTGTTTCACACGGTGTCTCCGGCTCCTGGGCTGCTGCTGCGCTCTGACAGATGAAACCGTTTCCATCAACATTAAGCAGCTCTAAGCAGCTGAGCTGATGGATTTGCTTGTATTTCAGTTGTTTTTTTCTGTTTGTGACTGAGCGTCTTTTAGTAAGAAGTCCCATCACTCAGGTTGTTGTGTGTCTGACAAACAGCAGCTTCTGTCTTCAATGAATAATGTTGGCGTCACCTCAGAAGTGTGTGTGTGTTTAGGTTAAAATACACTAAATGGGTCAGAACACATAACTTGAATAATTAAAACAATGATATTATGGAAGATTCAACTAATTTCTGCATTGGAGCAGCAGCTTAGGAGTAGGGTGGTCACCTGGCTTCCAGACTTTAAGCAGGGTTTGTAAATGCTGAGATACACTCAGCACATTAGTTCAAGCACTTTGTGGCTGGAGACACTGATATAATGGTTAGTAGCTGAGAGTCTAACTCAATATGTCCCCTGAGTGCTAACAGATGAAGGTGTTTTAACTGAAATATCTTTAACTCTGTTATTACGCAACTTAAAATGATGTTGGCCTAAAACTCATGAGGAGGGTGAGCTGCATTTCTTCAAGGATATGTAAGGTTTTGTTTATTTTTACACTCTAATGCAGTTTGCAATGAACACATTATGTTTATTCGTGTAAATCCTGTTTTTTTTCTCTTTATTTTAAACAGATACAGAGGGTCTATAGAATGTTGAACAGTGAAGACCAGAATGGTTTTAATGGAGTGAAGAAATGATGCTGCTTAAATTGATCAGTAGATGGCGCTGTGGTACATCTCATTATAGTCATATCAACATGGCAAATAAAACCAAGAGAGAAAATAAACAATACCAGTTACTACCGGTCATTGGAAGGTCGCCGGTTCAACTCCCAGGACCGACAGCCAAAAAAAAAAAAAAAAAAAGCTGGTGGGAAACCCTCATTTGACTGACTGTGGTCTTGAGCAAGACCTTTAACGCTCAGTTGAATTAAAAGGCAGCCTCCTACTCCACGTTTGTGAAGGGAAAAATGTAGCTGAATAATTTCCCCGTTGAAGAACAATAAATGTTATATTAAAAAAAGCCAAAATAAAAAGATTGTAACAAAGTAAAAAATGAACTTAAATGTTAGTAACTTACTGCAGTTGTGTTAAAACTATAACCTCAAGACTTTGTCTCATTAACTTAATATATTTAATAATATTCTTTAATAAAATAAATCTTACCTTATCTTTGTAATGTTTTGATAACTTTATGGAGTTGAATTTATTTATTTAAAAACAGTTTAATGCAAATATTGTAGAAAATGTAGGATTTGGGTCTTTTAAATGAAATGGATCCTACTGGTCTTGTGGATCAGCAGGCTTCATGTTGGACTTAAGTCTCGGAGCATCTTTAAAGACTCCAGGTCTCAAGAGTTCTGCAGCAGATCCAGGAGCTGCTCCTCTTGTGCTCCCCTGCTGGAATGCCCCCCCCCCCTCCCTCCAGTTTTAGATAAGTTCTGACAGCTGTGAGGTGAGAGGAGGAGGGAGACCAGCTGCTATTTTTACCCTCCGGTCAGTTGGGCCTGCAGCAGAGCGAGGAGCCCCTCCGTCCCCCCCTCAGTCCTTCTGGATCTCTCTCCTGTCTGACCAGAGAAACTTCTGGAGGTCCCACCTCAGGGATAAGAGCAGGAGCTGAGGCGGCTCAGGAGGACCTTGAAGCTGAACGAGTGGACAGAAGAGACGGACAAGATGTCTCAGCTGTGCTACAACAGAGGCTGTGGACAGACGTTTGACCCCAGCAAGAACAAGGACGGTAAAGACCTGATTGTGTTGGGTTTATTGTTTCTCTAGTTTTTCTTTTGACTCCATTAAATTTCAACTTTTGTTTGTTTTTTTGTTTTTCCTGAAACTCCCAACAATGTGGAGCTTCTCCCCCTGCAGCTCTGGAGTTCACTTTGTGTTTTTGGCCTTGATGTGCAGATAAAATGTAGATTTTTGGCATAAAATATGGAAATTCATGCTGATCAGTTAGAAATGAGTGAATGTTTCATCAGAAGCTGGAAAAACAAAATGTTAGTTTGTGTTCGTTTCATCTGGTCCGTGTGTGAGGCCACGTTGTTCCTGGAGGACGGCTCCTTATTTGGGCCCCTCGTGGCCCCTTGTGAACAGCTGGTCCTCTCTGCTGACAGTGGTGGTGGTCTCTATTCAGACTGACGTGTGGTCTCCTCCCTCCTTCCAACAGATTCGTGCCTCTTTCATCCAGGAGTTCCCATCTTCCACGATGCCCTGAAGGTAAAATTGTGACGCTGATTCGGCCAGTTTCTGCAGCCTGATGATAAAATCATTTTTATTTTTCAGTCATTTCCGTGAAAACAGAATAGTAGAATAGTTTTGTGAACTTGTTAAAATAACCCGATGATGTATTGTTCAAGTCCAATGAGAACATCGTGTAAAACATCAATAAAAACAGAAACAATGATTTGCAAATACTTTTCAACCTATATTCAACTGAATACATTATATAGGCAAGATATTTAATCTTCAAATATTCACTAATTTTGAATTTGATGGCGGCAACACGTTACAAATATACTGGGACAGGGGGAACAAATGACTGGGAAAGTTGAGGAATGCTCAAAAAAAACACCTGTTTGGATTATTCTACAGGTGAATTGGAAACAGGTGAGTGTCGTGATTGGGTATAAAGGGAGCATCCTCGAAAGGCTCAGTTGTTCACAAGCTAGGATGGGGTGAGGTTCACCACTTTGTGTGAGAAAATAGTCTAACAGTTTAGGAACATTTGTCAACATACAGTGACAAGGAATTCAGGGATGTCACCAGCTACAGTCCATAACATCAAAAGATTCAGAGAATCTGGACAAATCTTTTCAAGTAAGCAGCAAGACTGTAAACCAACATTCAATGCCCGTGACCTTTGACCCCTCAGATAGCACTGCATTAAAAACATCATTCTTTAACAGATATTACCACATGGCCTCAGGAACACTTCAGAAAACTATTGTCAGTGAACACCGCTCATCTTTACATCTACAGATTCAAGTTAAAACTCCACCATGTAAAGCTAAATCCAGAAACACCGCCGGCTTCTCTGGGCTCCAGCTCATGGTATGG
>JARVGW010000001.1:4667776-4682710 GCA_031762495.1 Anablepsoides rubrolineatus | reverse complement strand
TTCAAGTTAAAACTCCACCATGTAAAGCTAAATCCAGAAACACCGCCGGCTTCTCTGGGCTCCAGCTCATGGTATGGGGGTGCATTAGTGCCCATGGCATGGGTAACCTGCACACCTGAGAAGGAACCATTAATACTGAAAGCTACATACAGGTTTTGGAGCAACATGCTGCCATCCAAGCCTCGTCTTTTTCAGGAATATCTTGCTTATTTCAGCAAGACAATGACAGGCCACTTTCTGCACATGAGTAATAATCTTTTTGGCCGTTCTTTATAAATCCTCTTAATTTGGTTGTTTGGGTTTAATCATGGGACGAATGACTCTTTGAAGGGATCCTGATCTTGATGAGCTGTTTGATTTTGAACAAGTGACATCATCCCACAGGGATGGGCAGTCACGTGGGTGGTACCATGTGTTTTGTCAAGCGTATCGTCCCTCCTGTATCCCCCCCTGAGCTGCTGTGCTCCACCACTCTGACTGTTGTCTGGGAAAAACTGAAGGAAACGTGGAAAAAATACAGATATTAGAGTTAAAATAAATAAATAAAACTATGAAGGGCTCTGCAGGTTTCTTTCACCTCATGACTCGGTTTTTGCTCTAAATGCTGGAAGGCCTTCTATACAGAGGTGTTTGCTGTTTATAAATCCTGTCCAATCAGATTCATTCACCACTGCTGGTTTTCAGTCAGGGTGCAGGAACATCTCAGCAGAGATCAGGAGGTTCCTGGACTGAACTTTGTGGTGTTGCAAAAAAGTCTGAATATTCCTAGAAATGTGTTTTCTTTAAATAAGATTACAAAGTTACATTTTTACTTTGCTGTGTGGAGTTCTGGGTTTAGTTTATCAGGAAAAAATGAATCGTCAAGATGTCTGAACCATATGTATGTTTATAGTTGATCTTAACACACAGCTGTGTGTGTGTGTGTGTGTGTGTGTGTGTGTGTGTGTGTTTTCAGGGCTGGTCCTGCTGCAAGAAACGGACGACAGACTTCTCAGAGTTTCTCTCCATCAAGGTAACGTCTCTGTTCTGTTCTGTGAGGATGAAACCAGCTGAAAATATTCAGCTCCCTTTCATCAAACTTTAATGGAGTGGAAGAGAAACCGCTGGTGTGAAAACGGCTTCATGTAAAATGCTCTCTGAGTTCAGACTGATATCTATAACACCGCCGCCACGCTGCCGAGAACAAATATAGAGTTTTCCTCCTGTGTGCGTCTTGGTTCCCTGAGAGCAGCCAGCTGGAGTTTTAACTTCATTAATAAGTTTGTTTTATTCACGACTCTGACTCAACAGTTTAAAGTCCTCAGCTGGTTGGACGGAAACAAAGAATTCTAGGATGGTTAGGAATATTTCACATTAAAATAAAAATAGTCAGTGTCTTGTATTTTTAAATATCTCTGCTGATTGTGTTATAAAAATGCAATATTTTGTGGTATTTGATGGGTTTTTAGTGCAGATTCACATTTTTATGTGCCTAACAGGGGCAGAGCCAGAGAGGTGTCTGGGGGGCCACCCCTGGTATCTGATTGTTTTGTAATATGTTATTAATGTTCTCTTTCCAAAACATGCGTTCATATTGATTACAAACACCTGATGTCACAGACACTTTAAAGCTCTAGTTCAGAGACATTTTTTTTTCTTCTTTACCTGCTGAATTATTGTTTGTGTCAGTGGAGCTCAAAGCCCAGGATCTCCTGATCTGAGGTGGTCTCTGGTTCTGTGAGTGCAGGGCTGCACCCGTGGGCCCCACAGTGACGTGAAGCCCCAGGAGCCTCTGAGGCCGGAGGTGATGTCGGAGAAAGGTGACGGTAAACTCGCCGACAACCAGGAGATCATCTACCAGGGTCCCAAATCTGCTGAGGTGCTGCAGAGAGAGAGACCCAGGTGTGTGTATGTGTGTGGGCATGTTTTTACTACATTGTGGGAACCCTTTTCCAGAAAAAAAGGCAGTCTCATGGGGACGGATGCTAATTTTGGGGGGGGGGGGGGGGTTGGGTTTAGGACAAAGGTATGAATAGAGTTTAGGTTAGTTTTAGGGTCAGGGTTAGGAAATAAAATTACAAGAAAATGAAAGTCAATCCACGGTCCCCACAGAGATATAAAAACAAACCTGTGTGTGTGTGTGTTTGCAGATCAGATGAGCCCGTGACCAAACTGCCACACAAAGTCTCAGCGTCGCTGCTTCAAGCACTGGAAAATCTGGGCATCAGTAAGACAACAGAGAGCGAGCAGAAAGGTCAGTTCCCCACAGTCCCTGAACGCATCCCTGATGTGTTCACTGCTGAAAGGAAACGTTACACAACGTTTCTGACCACAAACTGTTTTTTCTTTATTGCTGGGATTAAAAATCCACATTCATGTTTGTACATTTAGTCACGTTAATCTCTTAAATATATTTAGTTGTTTTGGAGTCTTTAAACTATGAAGAATGTACAAAACAAAAATAAAGCTTTAAGCCCAATAAAAACCTGATGAAGTTCTGTTTTTGTGTCTAACAGAGGGACAGAGCATCATGTACGGGACACGGTGCAAAAACACCGGCTGTAAAACAGTAAGTCTGTTTCGTCTCATCTGATATCAGTTCATTATGGGCTCCAGTGGCTGTTTGTAAAGTTCCACAGCTGAGTCCAGATAGAAGCTGCAGAGGTTAGACTCTGCAGCCCCATTAGAGCGATGTTCAGTGGAAAAGATGTGAACAAATAACATCTTACCTGCGGTTCGACTGCCCTCAGTTTGGAGAAAAGGTTTATTTCTGACCAGCCTGATGAGCTTCTCTTAAAATAAATCCAGTCTTTATGTCTCTTATCTTAATGTGCTAAAAGCAGCAGAAGCTCCAGGCAACAGTTTGAATCAACAGTGATCCGCAATACTTGGCATCAGAGAAATGTTCCGATCGACCACTTTGTGTGTAATGTTCAAGATGGAGCAGCAGCTCTGTGGTTTTTTGTAACAGCAAACATTAATGTCTTAGAGAGGAGGACATGACTGCAGACAAAATTAGCAAGTTTCACTAGTTAAAGCTGCAGTTGGTAACTTTTATAAAGACATATTTTTAACTAAAGTGATTTATCTCACTCAGACTAGCTGTTAGCTCTCAGTACAGTCAGAATTAATAACTTTATTTCAAAACTGAGGTCTCCAAAGAGTTATCTACAACAGGTAAGATATTGATTGTTCATAATCTTTCCACAGACCATGACCTTCTGTTGTTCAGCTCATGTCTGTGGCTTTACTTCAGGATATTTGTTAGGCAGGGTCATTTTAATATATCCCACAAGGTAAAAATGACATTATTGTGTTGAGTGATAGATTTGTTTAATTAAAACACCAATAAAAACCTAAAAGATGTGACTGAACATATTTTAAGTTGTGAATCTTTCATTAATCTGAAGGTTTGAGTCCCTCAATCAGGTCTTTGTCCAGTAAAATGTCCCTGTAGGACCACATCTGGACGAGTCCGTTCACTGTAGTTTCTGCTTGACTTCAACTCTGTATCTTTTTTAACGGCTCCATCTAGTGGACACGTCTGATAATAACATCTATCATCTGGTTTTCTACCTTCAGTCTTAAACAGCTGCTTAATATAAATAATGACTTCAAATAAAACATGTAATCAGCTTATTAAACAGAACAAAGCAGTTAAAATACTAATTTTACTATTACTTGTACTACTACTAATAATAAAAAATAATAAAAACACCTTTACTACCACCAATAATAATAATAATAATAATAATACTTCTACTACCACTAATAATATTAATAATAGAAATAATTGTAATACACTACTATTACTACCACTAATAATGACAATAAAAAAATACTACTATTACTACTACTACTAATATTATTATTGTTATTATTGTTGTTATTATTATTATTATTAAGTGCTGCTGGTTTTACTGAAAGAATGAGGGTAAAAACCAGTCTGCTGTAAGCTGTGGTCTTACTGCAACAGAAGGTTCTACAGAGTTTGATCTGATCTGATGCTGCTGGTTAGTTGGAGACAGAAGTGTCCTGACAGAAAACTTCAGGTCTCATGCTCTCTGAGGACGTCCTCGTTGATCAGATGATCGATGTCTCGTCTGTGTGTTCAGATCTATCAAGGCCCCGACACGGACGTGGAGGTCTGCACCCACCACCCCGGAGCCCCGGTCTTCCATGAAGGGTAAGAAGAAGGAGTTCATGTCAGCATGTTTATCTGAGTCACCTCAACCAGAGCATCTGTCTAACCATCAGTGTGACTCAAACAAGAATAGGGCAAGTACAGATACTTTAAGTAGACATTTAGGCTATTCATACTTTATTATTAGAGACTGAGTAATTATTCAGACAGTACTAGTACACTTTTACTTGAGTAAAAAGCTTAAGTTGATACTTCTTTGAAAAATGTACTTTTAAACCCTAGGATCTATACTTTGACTTAAGTAATGAATGTTAATACTTGAGGGAAAAGTGAGAACAGCTGAAACCTTTAAAAACCAGAATCAGACTGATCTGACAGCTGAGCTCGTGTCTTTGTTTAGTTATAAATACTGGAGCTGCTGCTGCATCAAGACCACAGACTTCAACGCGTTCCTGGACCAGAAGGGCTGCACCACGGGAAAACACACCTGGGTGGCCAAGCAGGTAATGTGCACCACCTGGAGGGTGAAGTGCCTGATGGGTCAAAAATGTCAAATGTAAAAAGCCTGGTGGAAGGAGAAAAGTGTGATGGGATGAGTAACGAACTGGTTTTTGCACGTTTACAGGACAAGAAGAAAGTGGCGTGTCGATACGACTGGCACCAAACAGGGAGTTTTGTTGTTGTGACGATTTACGCCAAGAATTCAATCCCTGATTCCTGCAGCATAGAAGCAAACCGGACGGTGGTGAGTGATCTGACTCACACATATATCTGAAAGAATTACTCTAGAAAGATAATCTACTGCTGTGGGGGTCCAGTCCTGGTCCTTAAGGGTCTCTATCCTGCATGTTTTCCTTGTTTCTCTGCTCCAACACTCCTGATTCAGTGACTGAATCACCTCTTCAAGTTCTGCAGCAGCCTCCTAATCACCCATTGATTCAAATCAGGTGTGTTGGAGCAGAGAAACAATTAAAACATGCAGTAGATCCTCCACAGTAAAGTACACCTCCATTATGTAAAGTTAGCTGATTTGTTACAATTAATAGTGAGTTTAAATTAACAGTCTGAATGAAGGAGCAGTAGCTGATCTACTGCATCAAAATGAGTTTTTAAAATACTTTATGATCATTGTTTATATCCTTAGCACAAAAAGTAAATAAGTTAGTGTTTGTAGATTATTTCTCATTTTCTTTCTTTTTTTGCTAAGTGTATTTAATGTATTAAAACCTCATCATGGTTTGTTTATCTCTTCCTCAGCTCTCGTGTCAAATTCAGTTTGAGAACAACAAGATATTCAAGAGAGAATTCCACCTCTGGGGGGTGAGTAGTCCCCTAAATATGAAGTCTGCTGTTCCTTTTTGATTCTCTGCCTCTTAAACATTGGGATTTTATTGGGTTTAATGTTTCATCTTTTCACAGCAGGAACATGACTAATGATCTATAAATAGATCCAGCTGTAAATCAGTAGTGCTCAATATAAATTCGGCTTTCCCCCCAAAAAATCCAGAAAACCATCTTCAGTTCACCTGCTGAAATCTGTAGCTCCTTCAGAGTGGTGACAACCTGGGGTCTTGGTGGTCCCACTCATTATTCTCCTTCTTGCTGACCTGCTCTTAGTAAACTGATGGATTTATCAGAACTCACTTTGTCATTGCAGAGGGTCCATTTAGTTCTTTACTTTCAGAATGACTGATTATAGCAACAAAAGGGTAAAACATCTAAAGCACACGTCAAACACAAGGCCCGCGGGCCAAATCTGGTCCTCGATAATGTTTTATCTGGCCCCAAAGCTTACACTTTAAATGTAAAAATAGTTTTTGTATATACCAGCTGGCCAACTTTAAAACAAAAAAAATCAAGTTTTATTTTTTTTTTTAGTAATCTTTAATTTTGATGTGGAAAGATCAACAGAGAATTAACTTTAATCCTATTTTGCTGTATTTTTTCATTTTTTTAAACATCAAATAAATGGAATTTTAGGGATTTTTCAGCCTATCTTTAAAAAATTAGAAAGTGGTTGAAGAGAATAAGGCATAAGAAATTACCACAAAGACTGACTCTTTTTAAAATTTATTATTTTACTGTTATATAAGCCGGCAAATCCCATTGAGATCTTATTTGCAAGTTTGGCGTGGACCTGAAGGCAACCTATAACCACTAATAATAGCTGAGTTACAGATGATGTCGTGTCGACGTAGTGCAGACGGTTGGCAGGAAGTCAATACAGTCCTTCTGTTGACTCAGCATCAAAATGCCTAAATTCTGTGTCGTGGACGGTTGTTGCAACCGCTCCAGTCAGGAGAAATGGAAAAGTTTTTTTTCATGTCCAGAAATAAAAGTGTCACAAATGTGGATCGACACTCTACAGCTAAAATCTGGAGGTGTGGAAACGAACAATGCAAGAGTTTGCAGCGAGCAATTTCTAACAGGTGAGGATCGTATCGTTTAAATCATATTTTCAGATATTTCATTGGATACTTTCTCAAATTTTGGATTTTAGAAGCTAAATAATTGATTTACAAGTAGATCCATCCAAGCACATATAAATAACAGAAGTTAACTCATGTAGTGTTAGCGATAGCATTTATCATAGGCTAATTACTTAAAATAGCACAACTCACTCCTCACAAGTGGACAGACATTTACAGCTTCCTTGGATACATGTTTGACCCAATCTGAAACAAAATAATTGTAGCTTCGAGGCTTTTTTTTCAGCTTTCATAAATACTATGGAGAGTAAGCATGAAAACATGCAAACGCATCACAGAAAAACCCCAGGTCCGAACCGGGGATCGAACCCAGGACCTTCTTGCTGTGAGGCAACAGTTCTAACCACTGCCCAAACTGACTAACTTACATGTTCTAAATGCTACATAAATGTTTTTGGAAAAGGTGGTTTGTATTGTTATATAGCATTTCTTCAATAAATATGGACTTGGACCAAGGTTTAAGGTTTGCGCCCCCCTGCGGGGATGAATACTTTTTGTTGCCTCTAAATGAACTGAACCTTGTGAAACTGCAGACTAAACCTCTCATCTCTAAGCTGAAGAACGTTGTTGAATAAAACAAACTCAGCTCTGACAGATTTCCTCTGCTACTTCTCCATCCTTCAGGTCATCGATGTCAAACAGAGCTCGGTCCACATGGTCCCGTCTAAAGTCGAGATCACGCTCCGTAAGGGCGATCCGGTGGCCTGGGGCAAACTGGAGGACCCCAACTACAAACCAGAACCAGAACCCGTAGAGGACCACTTCCTCGAAATCCCCGAGTCGTACCAGCCCGACTGGGACATCGACGACGACGACATCAGCGACTCGGATGAAGAGTGGGTTGACGGAGCGCAGCAGAACAAAAGCCAGGATGGCGGCGTCGACGAGCAGAGGAAACAAGAGCAGGAGGTGCAGAACGTGAAGAGGAAGGAGGTGGAGGAGGAGATGAAGAGACTGATGGAGCAGCAGAACGAGGAGGAGAGGAGGAAATTAGAGGAGCAGAGGAGGGAAGACGAACAGGGGGGATATGAAGACATGCCTGATTTAGAAGATGGAGAAGCTAATTTTGATGAATAAATTCAGTTCTTTAGCAAAGAAAGTTTCTTAATTATTTTGAATCTTTTAAATTATGTGACTCTTTCTTACATGTGTCTCTTATTCATTCTACTTTTCAGCGATGGATTTAACAAACTCACTTTTTGAAAAATATTAATAGTATTTAGAGATGTTTGGGTAACAAGTATGTCGCAGTATTTTATCATGGAACTTCAATAAACTTTTCTATGTCTGTTTGTGGGACTTTGGGTTTTTACTTCAAATATCCATAAAAAAATCGAATTAATGAAGGAGGAAAAATGTATAAAACAGCAACTCCGTGTTTTATGGAGTGAAGTAGTTTTAAGATGGCACCATGGAGTACATCAGTGTGATCTACTGTAGAAGAGGCAGGGCTTAGCAGAATGGATTCATCATTACTCTACATGTTGGTAACTACTATATAATATACAGAGAGTATCAGAAAAAAATGATACTCAGAAAAATCGCCACAAAATTAACAGATAATAATTTTGAAAATGTGGGCATGACCTTTGGTAGAGGGGATCATTCTGCTTCAATATAGATAGATACAATTTCAACACAACTGAACATTTGATTTCACTAGGAATGGGTAAATATTGTCAACAGGCGTGCCCCCAACAGGGTAGCCCCCCCCCCCCCTTACATTATATGTACATGTAGGCCTACTATGATCCACTCAAAAATTAGATAATTTTGTTTTGGCGTTAGGACATGAAAGGGTTAATTAATTTAAAAACACTTTGGCATGCGTGTAAAACACCGTCTATACTTTTAATTTTATGTGACAGATCGTATTTTAACCCTCACTTATAAAGCCAGTGTAATATCATCTAGGCTGATATTAGCTTCTGTAGCATGTTGCTAAACAGAGTCTAGCACTCTGCTGAATCATGCTAGTTTAGCACAAATGATTAAATATTACAAGCTAATATTGCCTCTGTTTTATACATTTACACAGTGTAAAATAATGTCATATATTTGACTATATGTAGGTTTCTGTTACACAAACCTGACCTGTTGAGAAGATGGTTAGCTAATATTAGTAGTTTCATCTTTTAAAACTGTGGTTCCCAACGCTGGTCCTCAAAGACTCCCTCCTTAATGTTTGACTTATTTCCCTTAACTATGGCATTCAAATAGATATCTAATATATTATTTTGTCAAAACATTTTGGCAGAATCTCAATTCCAAAGAATTGTGAACATTTCCCATCTCACTGGAAATGACTGATGGGTTACCAAGAATAGTTAATACCATCAAAATTAGTTAATATAAGAAACAGAGACAACCGTCACAATTGAATAATTTTTTTAATGTTCAGAGGGTCGCACCGACTTCGTCTTTGTTAAACACTGCACATGACACA
This sequence comes from Anablepsoides rubrolineatus, assembly GCA_031762495.1. Lineage (NCBI taxonomy): Eukaryota > Metazoa > Chordata > Actinopteri > Cyprinodontiformes > Rivulidae > Anablepsoides > Anablepsoides rubrolineatus. The sequence goes on along the minus strand of JARVGW010000001.1, from coordinate 4,673,652 downwards.
AGAAAACACCTCGCGACGTACAAGGTCGTGCAACACGGAGCCTGGCGCTGCACGCAGTCTGAGTGTGTCGGCTGTTGTGCTGCGTTCACAACGGTGTATGTTCAATACTGTTGCACAAACCTGCTTTAAGTGTTTGTTGTCTGTAAAGTTCACTGAGTTCCTCTGCTGATATCTCGGCTGCAGATGGGCACTCGGAAGAGTTTCAGTCCAAAAAATAAAAACACATTTTTTGAGGATTGAAAACAAATTAAAATAAGAAAATAAAATACAGAGCACTTTAGAAAAAATGAAAATAAAAAAACAGGCAACTGGTTATTCCAAAATGGCTCGTGTATGTGTTCCCCAACATTGTGATATTTTCCACTTCAACATTTTATAATTTAATTGAAAGATAAAAATTTACAGCTCCACTGTGTAAACTATTCATTTGTAAATTATAAATAACACTGAAGAATTTCATAGTTTAAAAAAAAAAGAATATTCAAATGACCCACATTTTTTTTAATATTTATCTAAGCTCTGATTGGTAGAATGACATCGATATGACGCTGCTGTGATGGTGAAAAAAAGAAAAAACACTATCACAAGCGATTAAAACCACAAGTGTAGTAAACATCTTTTTATACAGCTCTTTACAATTAAAATGTATTTTTAGAATTTTACGATTGGTTAGTTACATTTTATCACCACACTTTTATCCATATATATATATATTTGTCATAAATAAAATATTTTTATCCGGTCAATTAAAAAAATGCTTGTAAACACTAAAAATCTGAACATACATACGCAAATGTTTTTTTTTTCTTCCCCCGGTAAATTTTGCTTTTATCGTAAAGTGCAAAGGCAAGATACGGTAAACTTTGAAATGTATTACATCATAAGCTTTCTCTCACAAACACACACGCACACACACACACACACACACACACAATTCAGGTCAATCAGAAGTCCAGACTTGGCAGAACGTCACTAAAGCCTCGGAGGTGTAGAGCGATAAAACTGGCACACTATTGATACAAAAACACCATCTCACCACAGCCGAACATCTACAAGCGCCTCACAGTGACCACAACCCACCACTGGGTTTAAGCTGCAAAATATAGATTAAAAAAAATAATAAATAGAATCACAGAAGATAAGAACCACTTGTTTCAACGTGAACAGAATGTGCTTTTAGCTTCTTTAGCGGCTGCAACTTTTAAGCTAAATCTTAAATACAAACTTGTCGTAAAATAAACTTTAGAATTATTATATACTTTGTGTGTATTTTGTACTTTTTAAAGTACCGTTTATGGAAAAAGAATAACTTTAAAGACTTAAAACATGCAGCTAACTTTTTGTGCTAAACTGTACGCTAGTTTGATGTTAGCTAGTTTGTTACTCAGCTTTAACCCAAAAGTTCATATTTTCCCCAGATTGTATTATAGCTCCAAAACCTTTTTATTTACTGTCATTTTGTTAATATTTAAATTATTTGCCATCCAGTATGACGTTTGTGATATTAGTCTAGCTTAGCCTAACCTAACGTAGCTTCTGTTCCATTGTTGTGTTAAAATATTAACTAATAATCGTTTGCCAAAGAAATTATTCTGAACTTTTTTTTTTAAAAATGATTTATGACTATCTTTACAGTAAAAAATGTAATGCATACAAAGCCACTGAATCAAAATATGAATGTTGCATTTTTTTTATCTGTTTTGCTATTTTACTCAACTATGGTTTTAAGGTTTATTTATAATAAAATGCTGTACTCAACGTAAAAAATATATATATCTTTCCGTGTTAGGCTCCATCTTTACCACTACAGGTAATTTTAACATGTTTTTGAAATTTTTGTTCATATTTAAACCGAGGTTTCGGTGAGAAAAACTGATCAATCTCAAAACTGAAAATGTTTACAGCTTTAGTTTTCAGTAGACTGGAGATATAGACCAGTTTAAAATAACTATGTTCTATAATCCCAAACAACTATGCCTTATTAACTCTAACGTTTTTACTGCGAAAAACTTAAAAACTTAAACTTAACTTTGTTTCCTAAAACCTTAATAACTGAAGAACTTGTAAATGATAAACAAACATGTTTTGTGGGAGTCGTTTTAATTAAAACTATATATTTTTATTCTATGTTGTAAATGTGAATTGTGTGGAAATTTCATTTTTATGACGCAGGTTAAGATGAAACCTTGGTGCTTTTTATGAATACTTATAAAACTTTTGATGCATTTTTGAACGCTCTACACTAGAAAACACTGAGAAGTTATCAACTCTAATTTTAGTCATTTTATCAAGTATTAGCGGTTTAAAGTATGCTAAAACGTCAAACCTCTGCTGTTCTGCTTAAAATAACATCTACTGTAAAAGACAAGAGAACTACAAACTCCCTTTAGTTTAAATTATTCTCCTAAACGCTTCTGTAAGCACACCAAAACAAAAAGTTCACAAATGTTAATCTGAGCAAACAATCGTAAATTCACAATTTTGAGGCAGTTTTCCACTGTGAGGCAAAGTTCTGCATGCAGGGACACAAACAGCATCAATATGCAGGAATGCTGGAGTTTTATCAAAGGGGGAAGCAGCAAAGCCAAAACAGCTTCACAGATCTCCAGTTTTGGAGAAAGAAGATTTACAAAAAAATAGATATATATTTGTAATAATAGCTTTTTAACCACAGACAAGGCAAAAATCATATACGTATTAACCCTTATCCTTATATTACATACAATCATGTAGAGGACAAAGTAAGTGGAATACATGAAGAAGCTGCAATGTTCAGTTTGCCCTTGATGCTTCCTCTTTGTGTAAACACCAACTAAACACACCGAGTCGTTTCATCCTGCACCTCGAAACGCTTCATGATTCAAGTTTAAAATACGCACAGAGGGGTGAGGGTCGACCCCCCACCCCATACAGCAAGTCCCAGCTCAGATCCGAGTGATGCACTTTTAATACAATAATCGCTCCTCGATGAAATGACTCGTAATAAAAAGGTTCGTTTGCAGCCAAACTGCAACGCTCCGGCACAAGACCACCGAAGCACCACTTGAACAACAACAGAACCCTAATAGAACATTATCATAATTCACAGGTTAATACAAGTCCACACAAGTACATTCCTCTGTGTATTTTTTTTTTTGAAACATTTAAGATATTCTCCAGTTCAGTAGACGAGAACGCTGAGATGTCTCAGTTTGTTCCCTTTGTTGCTGTCGGGAGTTCTTATGGCAGTAGCAACAAGAAATAAATATGCAGTTCGAAGGCTAGTCAAAATCTTAAGAAAAACAGAGTGACTGAAGGAAAGAAGAACTTCAGAGATCGTAACAACTTACAATAGTAAAATAGATCCGATACACGTGACACGCGAGAGAGAAGCACCACGCATATTCATTGTCGCACGCCATTTGTTCCGCACCTCCCTGGGTGTTTTTTTGACTCGAATTTGCTGCTGGCCACGGAACGGAAAGCAGAGCGTCAGCAATGAAGCAAATAAACACAGAGGCACGCCCCCTTTTTTTATAAAAACTAAATAAAAGTCCAAAATCCTCCTGATGGTCTGTTTTAAAAAAAGAAAAAGCTGGGAAAAGCAAACAGATTAAAAGTTGGGATAAAGGAGCGACGTCTGTTTTTAAGACCTCTGCGAAGCCACACTGTGTGGGCGGGGAAGGTTCTGACATCATCATCAGTTGCCTGAAGAATCTGCCTCAGCAGTCCCACCTTTGATATCCCACACTCCTGCCGGGGAGACAAAAATAAATCCAGAACTGATTAAATCTCCAACAACAAACAAACACACACACAAAAAATTATATTATATTATATTATAAAATAAATAGATTTTTGTGTGTGTGTCTGCTCCTACCTGACAGAGAACTGTTGGACTTCTGTTTGTGGAGCTTCTCTTTCTCCTTCTTAGTTTTGGGAATAATCTTCAGCTTCATGCTGCTGCTGCTTTTACTGCTGCTCCTCACAGAGTCCTGAAACACCGAGAGGATTGGACTGAGTGACAGTAATAAGTTACTCACACGTTGGCCTGTGACATCAATGTTTTGTAAAAAATATGAATGTGTTTTTGGAAAGAGAGCATTGCGAACATGTTGCAAAACAAATTTTACGCCATTGAGATGAACAGTTGTTGAGATATTTGCGTGTGGAAAAAACCAGAAGTGATGTCAAAGGGGAATGTTTGCATGTAAACAGAGCGATGCTACAATAATTAGAGAAGAATCTAAAGTTTCTTTAGATTATTTTGAGTCACTATCAGTGATGAAGAGTTTAAATAAGATTGTTTCAATAAAATAAAGACTAGAGAGTTTCTTTTCTTAAAGATGATGTAGATCTACGTTGCAGTTTAGACTAAAACTCATGGTATGTTATGACATTATGCACAATATATGGGTTGAAACAATCAAATGTAATCAACTTGTGATGTTTAGTATATTAGCTATTTTTAAAAAAAATTAAAAACAGCCTACAGTACTTTACAGTTTTGTTTTGAGTTCACAGTCTTATGAAATATGTTCCAACAGACTGAGGTGATACCCACCTCCTCGGAGCACTGCATGAGTGGACAGATCCAGTGGATGTCATCCAGCTTGTTGAGCTCAGCGCTCAGGTTGTTCAGAGTCAGGTGCAGCTCCTCTTCCTCAGGAGAGTCTGACTAAAGAGGAAGAGACGAGAGATGTTCAGGCTGGATTTACTGGAGGTAAATTTGATTCATTGTTGCAGCTGTAGGGCTACGAGAGATCAACATCTGCTCACTTTGCCTCCTGCCTGCCCACATTATGCATCGTTTCTCACTGAAGTGAAACCCGACATCTGGTGAGAGGCGTGAAAAACAGCCATGTTTTACACGTTCAATCAAACTAAATGTAATTATGGTAATTCACTCAGCGGGCTGCGTTTCTTAATGTTCGTCCCAGCTGAATCTGACTCCTTGAAAAATCCAAATAAATGTAGTTCAGAGTTTAGTTTCTAGGAAAAACAAAGGGAAATGTGAAATTCTATTTTCTTAAAGCGGTGGGGGGGGGGGGGGTATTTTATACCACAACCAAGTAGCTATGTTGTTAAATTTGACTAAATGCCTCAAAATTGGCCTCTGTCTCTTCAAGAACCTCCTACCATTTCTGACACTCCCACTTCAGCAGGTCTTCACAACAATACTTCGGAGGAGGGGCGCTCGGTGAGGCAGAGCTCAGCTGCAGATTGAGCTCCAGGGAGGAGCTTTGTACCACAGGGCCCCCTTTTCCACTAGTGCCACTCAGTGTAGTGTCGGTACGATCAGTGTCAGAACGGGTCAGTTCAGGTGCTTTTCCATTGACGTTCCGGTCCGGTTCCAGTGGGAGTGTTTTGGGCGGTTGGTGGAGGTGGTTTTTGTGTTTTTCGAATAAGAAAGTTAATGTGCAAAATGAGAGCTGGAAACACATTTGCCAAATAAGTTCTGAAATTTTAAAAATTCACTAAAAATTCGAATTAAAGTTGAATGGAAACACGACTAATGTCGCTGCTCCAATTGAAAAAATGGCTCCTCGAGTTGTTGTTGTAAAGGCAGCTTAGACGCAACCAGTGACTCCACCCCCTAACCAATCAGTGACGAACAGTGTTTTTGGAACCACAACAACGTAGGTAGTAAAAAAAGGGCTGGTTCCATGAATCTGGCCTGCAAAAGGCTTGGAACTGTTCTGAACCGTACTGACACTACATAAAGTGGCACTAGAGGAAACAAACGTTTAGGCAGCTCCACATGACTACAGGACATTGAAGGATTCCTCAAACATGCATGAATGATTCACAGCAACACTCTGGATCTGTTTAGGATGAGGGAATGACATTATAACGTGATGTATAGCTAAAAAAGAGATGATTTTGAATTGCGGCCC
>JARVGW010000001.1:4506239-4516595 GCA_031762495.1 Anablepsoides rubrolineatus | reverse complement strand
CTATCTATCTATCTATCTATCTATCTATCTATCTATCTATCTATCTATCTATCTATCTATCTATCTATCTATCTACTAGGGGTGCAACGATACAGAGAATTCGGTTCGGTTCAATATTTTTTTGATACAAAAAAGAGAAATTTCCATGCCCTTCTTGTAATTTATTGGAATTAATGATGATCAATTAATGATGATCAGTGTTGTTTTTAAATTAAATGTTTCTCAGAGGATCTGCGCTCAACAATGCAGCCTAGGTGGAGTAGTCGAAAGCAGATACTTGAGCCTTCAACACCGAGCATCTTCAGAAAATAGGTTGATAAAATAAAAAAATCTGTATTATTCACATGCAGAGTTCTACTTGAAACTACCATCAGGTTGGTATCATTTTAAATATTTGGATTGATTCGCTCACCGCTATCTCAGTGACGTTACGTAAGAGTCAGATGAAATGAGACACGAGTGATCCGAGTAGATAGATATATGGGTAGAGAGATGCTCTGAGCAGATCCGATTTGAGGTATGTTTGTCTGCAGTAGAAAATGAGTTGTCGTGATGTAAGGTGTTAAAAAATAAAATGTGCTAAATGTATTTTAAAAAAACAGATGTTTGAAATGCATAAGATAAGATAAGATAAGATAAGATAAGATAAAACTTTATTGATCCCCCAGTGGGGAAATTTGCACATTACTGCAGCTCAATACAGGAGAGGGTGAGATAGAATAAAGAAAGATAAGTAATAGAAAAACAAACAAAAAAACACTATACACATGTGATACATAACAATGTACATATACTCATATACATAAACACATATATAACATCAAAACAGAAGAGTAAAAAGGCTACTGGTTTAAATCTCATAGAAACAACAAGCCTTCCCAGTCCTCTGAGTGAGCTAATATAACTTCAAGGTGCATCATTTCTTCTTGCACAATTTTTACCCAGACCAACACAAAAATACAATTTGGTGCAATGACAGCATGACAAACTTGATCATTACAATTACCTCCAGTCACGCACACACACACAATGCTCAGACACCCCTCCCAGGAGTACGGATTTGTTTGCATTGAGTGTTAAACATTTTTCTTCCACGACGGCCCAAATTATTCATGAATGCAAATGTTTTTGACTGATGAGGCTGCCCAGTGGCATGGTTTGAGTCATCATGTAATGTTACAGGTGAGGAGCACAGCTGAGTTTGAAATGGGACTTTAATTCCACTTCGGTCCATCCACCTTAAAAAAAACCACAGCATTATCCCCCCACTAAATCAGAAGAACAGCAGAGATAAAACCATCTGCATCGCCTTGAGACCGAGGCAGTAAGTGAATTGATGATATAATTTAGAGCAACAGACTCTCTAAACCTGAGTGGTGCACGATGAGTAACTCCTGGCTATTCTGTGCGATAGTTTACAACGTGACTTTGGACAGCCACCTATTAAACTTCTTGCTGAGCAGTTTTAATTTGTTCTCAAAATGCAGCCGATTTTTTACTTCCTCGGGCCGTAATAGCTATCTGTCCGAGCTGCAGCTGCTAAGCCAGTGTCTAAATCCTCTGAGTGAACAACAAACACAATATGTGTTAAACAGACTCGCTCTGTGGCAGATCATGACATGTCTTTGGAAGGCTACTGGAGTTTTGATTACTGCACTAACATAAAAAAAAGGAAAGAAAAAAAAGCAGATTTAGCGGGGTATGAACGGCTCAAAAAACCTCCAGGAACCCAGGAGCAAACAGCAGGGAGCTGCTTTGTAAAATCTTAACCCTTTGAATTATGGAGAAATGTTGCTGCATGTTTAATCTACAACATTTATTCAAAAAAAGATATGAAATTGTTGGAAAATATAAAGGGTAATAGAAGTATCCTCTCAGGCTATTACTCATTGAATAAATGTTCAAAATAAATGAGATAAAAAAAAATTACCAGGCCAAAGAACTACTCTTGTTGACTAAGGATGGAGTGCTGAAAATGAAACCAACAGTGTTGAAATGTTGCGACTGTGCTGAGATGAATCAGATCAAATGAATAATAGTATTAGAATTATGGGCACCATGCTGGTCTCCTGTTGATAAGGTGTGGTCCCCCCTTTGGCCTAAAAACAAACAGCAGTTTGATGCAAAATGGATTTACACAGTTGTCTCTTCTTCTGTGGCAGATAAGTCCACATCTGTTGTAACTGGCCCTAAAGATTTTGCACACTGGCACTGGGTTGGTGTTTAAGCCCAGCTTGATTCCCCTCAAGTTTGATTGGGGGAAAGTTTGGGAGACCTGGCCAGCCATGGATGGTTTTGCAGATGCAGTTTAGCATAGCCTTTGGTGTGCAATGGTTTGTGGGATCGCAGCCAACAGCGAAGTGAATGATGGACAGGTTCTCAAACCTTTGTGTGGCTTAAAGCATTTCTTTAGGTTCATGATGTACCAACTTCTTATCAGGAACATGTCCAGAACTGTTTTTAATATGATGGTCCCTCTCAATGCTAACACAACCAAGGCCGAGGCAGAATTACGCAAGGCTAACGGACGGACGGATGACTGTGGCCTGACCTTACAATGCAAAAATGCCTTATTGTTGGGCTATCCCAGCCTCACAAATCACTGCCAAAAATGACCTGGAAAAAGAGCATTCATGTCATCCCCTTCGGACATTTACTTGTACACTGACCTTCAAAAATCTGAAGTGCAAGATACAAAGGAAAAAGAATGAGGTGTACTAGTGACAGTAGAGAGGGGGAAAAATGACATTTGTGGCAGTGTGGTGGCGCAGGTCGGGCGTGATGTTTGGGGAGTGGTAGGGTCACTCCTTTGGCATTTACGTATGACTTCGGAAATGATTTACACCCTCTTGGTGGTACCCAGCTTTTGGGCCAACATATACAGTGGAGGCTGGTGCAGCAATTAAAAAAGTGATTGCCTAAAAGAGATATCTACTCGCTGAATCCAACACAATGCTCTACAGAAACAAGAGTACCTTATATCCACACCTACACAAGTTCCTTATATCCACACCTACACAAGTCTAAACAATCTGTACCATCTGTTACACTCATCTAACAAACCCTGTTAGACTGATTACACCAATCCGATGAAAATATAATGCACCATTTTCATATTCTAGAACCTATAAAGTTCGATAAAAAAAAGTTTTGTTATGAAAGCTTAAACTAGAGAGATAAACTGATGGAAGTTAAACAACCTTCAAGTAAAGCAGTGTGTGTTATTATAGCAGCATGAATCACTGCAAAAATCTCCAGAAGGATGTTTCATTGATAATCTTTCAACATCGATCGCTGTAAGACCTCGCAAACCTCAATCATAGCAGCAGGTAGAAGGGAGAAACCTTCAGAGGGGTCAAAGCTGAAGGCAAAAAAAGAAACGGGACGCCTTATCAGGAAAAAGAGCAGTCAGTTGTGAAACTACAAAGAAAGGAAGGATGCTGCAAAAGTTTGAAAACATTCTGAAGATGTCAATCAGTGAGATCTTTTTCTTTTTTCTTTTTCAGCGCAGCTTATTTTTTTGGTTTAGTCCGAAAACTTGGGATTTTCATTTTAAGATGGTGCTGCCTCTGAACCGATTACCCTAAGAAGGATTACTCCGCTGTCTTTGTTCAGTCAAAAGTAGATGAGATTTTAAAAGGAAAAGAAGAGCAAATATGTTTGTTCAACAGTGTAGAAACATTTTCAGGTTAAGGAAAACAAATGTAGTTCCTATGGGGTATGGCAAAATGGAAGAATTGGTAACAAGCGCTCATAATTGTGTTTTCAGATGTGTACATTCAAGCAAAACCGAGAATTTTACCTTTTGTTACCTTTGAAAAAAGCCAATAAAATCAACAAACTACATTCACTGTAAAAAATAAAAAAGAAACCTCTATGTCTGGAATATATTTTATGCACAAAATTGTTCAATTAATTAGTTTACTCATTAAATCTGTCTATCGCTATTGACAGAGCCTGTTTTTTTTATTTTTTATTAGAACTTTTTAGGCTGTATCACATAGCACTTTAACAGTGGTCCCTACAGAAACTCATTGATGATAAACCAAAAAACTTTTCATAATTACGGTAAACAATTTTACAAATATATGATTTGGAGAATCAGATTCTGATATGTATAGGTCTATTTTCAATTTTTATTATTATCTTTTAGAGTTAAAAGTGCAGTAGGGAGTTTTGAGAAAACCTTAGACTTGGTAAGAGAATTTGAACCAGCACACCTCACAAAATAACATCCTGAGACCCTGCTTGCTAATGTTGAGAACACTGGTTTTAGAACCGGGACTAGATTTAAAATTTTGTTTTTATTTTTAAATAGGGCTGCACCGTGGTTCAGTTGGTATAGAAGTTGCCTCCCAAATAATTTGCCTTCGAGTGAGGGCATGGGCTGGATTTGGCCCGTAGCTGCCAGTTGCCTACCCTTGGTGTAAGTATTGCTAAAAGAATAAACTCCCCTCTCGAGCAAAAGCCTGAAAAAAAAAACACTTACCATTAGCGAAGTTTTTGAAGTTTATGAAAAAAAAAAGAAACCTCTATGTCTGGAATATATTTTAGAGCCAACACCTCAGGCATCATGGCTCTATAGAGGGAGGAAAAGGACAAAAGTGGCTTAAAAAAGATGATAAAAATATCTTTCTCTGGTGAGCTAATAGACCCTCAATTGGATGTTTTATAGTTAATCCCTCAGCATTGATTGATGTAAGTCCCCCCAGACTTCAATGGCCACTGAATGTTTTGGTACTGAACCTCCTGAGGGGTTTAATAAAAGACTAGCAAGAGAAAAAAGGCACAATTTCTTCAGATTTAGGAGTCAATATGAACACATTGTATCACACAAAAGCTCAAAACCAAACTGAAGAAAGATTATCATACCCATTATTGCAAACGTCTGATGCATTCATGACCCACATGCTTGATTCTCTATTATCTTCACTTTAGACTGCGTGAAATCAATACACTGTTTTATTTTCCCTATAATAAAAAATAATCCAACTCTTACTCAAGTAGATAGTTGTAATTGCTGCAAATTGTATTTTTGCTTGTTTTTTTTTTGTTCTTTTGTGTAAACAACGTATGAATGTGATGCTGGCCTTAGCTGTACTAAAGTTACTGATCGTTCTAAGAACACAGTCTGTGTTGACACTCTGGATTTCTAAGTAACAAATATAATACAGGAGGTTGAAATATGGTTATTCAAAACAGCTAAAAACTGACTTAATTTTATTTTTAAATTTTACACCAGGATAAAGTATGAGGCTAGCGCCATTTTCTTAATGTTTCCAAGCATGACTCGCCTCCTTAATCATGTACATTGCCTTGCAAGAGTCCCAACTAGAATTTTTTTTTGAGGAATAAGACATCTGTTTAACAATTTTTGTACTTTGAGTTGAGACTTTCAAGCCAGCTTCAGACACCCCACCACTAGTTCAAAGTTCATAAAGGTAGCTACTCACAAGGCAACAGTGAGTAAATCTCTTACTTTTAATTTAACTATTATTTATTTCACAATTTATTTCAATTTCTTAACTTGCCAAATCACAAAGTGTGTTTTGTGGAAGTACTTCCCCACAATTTCAATGTTCTGATGATTATTGCAAGCAAACGCTGCACTATATAAAAGCAGTGTGGTTGCGCAACTCCTTCAATATGGCGTCGGGTTTAGCCCATTCAAAGTTACATGATAGCTAGTTAATAGAAATCATTAGGTTTGTCTCTCCTAGCCTTGTCCTCAAACTATCAAGCACAAGGTGGAAAAAAATTAATGTACCTACTAAAAAAAAGTAAAGAATCAGACTGAGATATGATATTGGCCAAATGTTATTTTTAAATAAAGGTAATGAAGACAATAAAATGGTAATTGTAGCTCTCAGCTCTCTTGTTTAGCAATAATTCATCCCAGGATGTTTCATAAAATATTGCAAAGAGTTTGCGTGGAAACATCTTTGCAGCAAGGTTAGGGGACGTTATGATTCCCTCAGGCCGTCAGTATTTGTGTGTGTACGAGTGTGTTCATTTAAGTGTGCATGCTAAGACTTTTAGAAGCCCCCGAGTTTAAAAGGCCACGAAACAACATCAGGGGGAGGTCTGAGGTTAGTGAGAGGGAGGGACAGCTGGAGGAAAAGTTTTAAAAGTCATCCGATCCCTAAGCACTCGGCTCAGAGAAAGAGCACGTGCACAAACCTACTTAAGAAATTGATCTCTTCACTTGATTATTCAGCAGAAAACATACCCAGGGGGGGGGGGGGGGGGGGGGGCCACGGGGGAAACAACCTTCAAAAGTTGGAAATGAAAAAAACACTTTTCCCCCCTCAGCAGCTGCTTGTTATTTCACTTTCATTATTAATCAGGCTTGAGCTCATGTAATCACTGATGGGCATATTCACTGAACTGAACAACATGCGCCACCTTTATGACTCTGTTTGAAGCAACTATCTGCTCCTTCTCTGCATCGTCAACTTCACTTCACTAGTTAAAGGCCTCATATTGCTTTTGCATATCACTGCTTTTCATGCCAGAGTTTTAGACCAGGATTATATTAGGAAAGATGGACTTGTACCTGTTCTGGTTCAACCTTGAAAACAAAATATTGCCCAATCTCATGCAAACCCATGATCTAATGCCAGCTCCAACCAAACAAGCTCAGTAAAGCTAACTTCTATTCTGTCATTTATGTGTAGGCTAAGGTTGATAGCTGTGGTGGTCATTTTGAATTGAGTCTCCTATAAGCCAAATTTGTCCCGGCTACCTTTTTCCCCCCAATTTCAGGGACGGGTCCAATGGATCCTTCTCGGCCCACCGTATCCCAGAATCCATTGTTGGCCGACCAGAGTTGTTTTTTCTGACCGTAATGACAAATGAAGCAAGAGAAAGGAGTACAGTAAAAAAAAAAAAAACAGTTTCAAGCGGTTGTGTTTTTAATGCTTTTGTTGTTTGCATGTTTTTTGTTAAAATTCCATTCAAACCAATTGCTACAGCAAAATAAACTTGCACCTACGGCGGGACCCTTAGTTCTTCAAAAGTTATCTTTAAGCTAATTTTGTTATTTTGTGATATTAATAAATACTGATGTATTGCTAATTTCAATTTATATTTGCTTCTGATTAGAGTTGTCACATTTGCTAGGCAACTGGACATACACCAGGGTTAGCGTTTGCTTCCATTAGGTATTTGTCTGTTAGCTGATTAGCGTTAGCAGAGATAAAAGTCTTGTTTAGCAAGAAGAAAAATAATAAGACAACAAAATCATTTAAAATTATCTTTTAAAAACAAATAGCCACAAAGCTAGTAATGACCTTAGTAAGGAAAAAATAACTAATTTAGTTTTAATTAACAGAGACAACAAATCTTAGTGCTAAATAAATTAAAAATACAAAATATGAATAAATTTCTAATTAAAAGTTCCTCACTGGGTGTTTGGCGTGTTGAACAAAAAATGTTAGACAAGTTCAGCTGACAATCGACCTTCATTATAGCGGTAATGAGGCAGAAAATGATGTTTTCAAACATTTTTTCTCTGGTGATACACCTTAATACTGTTGTTTCATGTTTCAGTGAGGTGACCCTTTGGGCCTGTTTTATGTCTCAGAGAAACTCTACAGTTTTTATTAATTGGCTGATGCGTCGTAACTCGTGATAAACAGAGAAAAATGACATTGGACATCAAGGTCTCCATAATCAATACCTCCACACAACTATCATGCAAATGCATCTGTTATTGATTCTATTTAATCTGCTGCAGATCCTGGCAAGAGTCTTATTTTATGAATTTACCGTGAAAGTTTTCCAGCATTTTTTGTATATAAGTATACGCTGAACAGCTTTTCAACTATTTATGTACTGTAGTTTCAATACAGTGCAGCTTTTGACATATGCCAGTAATTCAGTTTATGCTGCCTACCTTTTCTAAAATACTTGGTAAATCATTGTATGTAGTGCAGATTTTTTCCATGTTGATGCAGGCAGCAACACTTTTCTAGCATTTACGGTATTTAATTATAAGTGGAACAGGATTTCTACCAATTAAGGTAACATTCGGCCTGCAGCTTCATTCTGCCTTTAAAAAATTAACTGCCAGCCTGAAAGAAAGAGGCTTGGGGAAAACAACAAAACTGTCTTATACAGTATGTTTTTATATATAAATACATACACACACAAAAGTCAGTGAGAATTTTAGAGTTAATAATTCGTTTTTAAGTAATTAAATACATGCTAGAAAATGTTAGTATGTTTTTCTGGTCAGATCTCAATCTTTGTCATATCGTACTACACGCAGCACGCGAGGAGTGAGAGCTTCACTAATATACTATATTTGACTTTTTTTTTCTCTAGTAAAGCAACCGTGTGTCAAAAAGATAAATGCAAAAACAGTTCATATGCTGAATGTACCCTAAACATTTGCACCTTGGACAATTTTTGTCTTTGTCAGTATTCTGTTGAGAATGACTTGTTACCATGTGTTATTAATTTTGTTGATTGAATCATGGTGCCATAGAGTGCATGTGTTTAAGCTAGGTTAAGCTAAGCTAACCCTTTAAATGTGGAGTGTGTATGAGAAATTGATGTGTATTTATTAGTTATTTTTTTACTATTCTGTATACTTCAGTTGAAAAGTTATAAGAAGCCTTGAGTAAATGCAAGAAATCAAGCGTTGTGTGAACATTTTATTTTTGTTCGCTGGCTGTTTGGCTTCACTCAGTTGCATGCTGTGAGGACAGCACACACCTTGATGGGTGAAGAAATCTGCATGCGCGTGCAGTGGTTTAAACTCTAATTTTGCAAACAGTAAGGTGTACTGAATATTGCTGACCTATGGAGATGGTCCAGACAGCAGCGATCTTCATCATGGCTTTGGTTCTGGAGTTGAAGCGGCTGTGCTCGATGGGGTTGCGAATGGCGACATATCGATCCAGGGAGATGGCACACAGGTGCATGATGGAGGCTGTGGAGAACAGCACGTCCAGGTAGATCCAGATTGGGCACAGGGCACTGGGTAGAGGCCAGGCATAGTCTAGAAAAAAAAAAAACAGCTAGAGAGATTGTTATGCATTATTGACATTTTACTTTAAGCTGATTTGTGGCCATATTTGCTAAGAACTCGGTGGAGTGGATCTTGCTGACTTTGAAAGCAGTGATCTCATTACATCAAGTCTGATCTGAGGGTCTCACTGAGTGGACATCATCAAGGTTAGCAGACTGTTAGGGCTTAAGATGCTGCATGGAGGGGCTGATGAAAGTTTAATTAATTAGAGTAGATTAAAAACACAAGGAACGGGGCACTTAATCTGCATTAAATGTACAAGTTGTAACAAGAAATCAGACAGCATTGATATGTTTTATTATTTGACTAATATGATTAGGGTTATTAGATAAGCATAACAACATGGATAAGTCTAAAGTCGAGGCTTAGGTACAGATAATTAGAGTCCAGCATTAATGTAAAATTATTATTTAGATTAATGTTTTAAAAAAGGCCTTTTCTATTTTGTGTAGTCAAGTCACTGTGCATGTTTTTAAGGAGTGTCGGTTTTAGTGAGTAAACAGCAATGTCTAGTATTGTTCAAAGTCACAAAATGACCGAAGAAAACCAGATTATTTTGTTTAGTTTGAATTTTAGCACAAGCTGCTCCTAATCGTTAACAAAGTAAGAGAGAATGTACATGTAAAAAAGATTCTGGCCAGTTTTATAACAATTGTACAACTCATCAACATTAATAACACTAGACCAAAAAGTATAAACTGTAGATAGATCTCAGACTGGAACAGTTGCAACTAGCATGAGACCAGCTTCTCTGTTGGCTTCTTCCAGTACCACCCACATCGCAAACAGGTGTGGCTCAGGTCTGACAAAAATGGCACAGTTTTTAAGGAGGCATGTCACAAATGGCACAGATGTGGTTTGGAACTATGCATAAACATTAATCTGACCAATCATGGTTTACCAAACTACACCCACATATCAAATTCAACCAATTGTGGTTTACCCAAACCACAACCACATGTAAATTAGACCAATTATGGCTCACCCAAACTACGTCAACACAACAAATTCGATCAATCATAGTCTACTCAAACTATGACCACACATCGATCTGACCAATCATGGTTCACCCAAACTACACCCCCACGTTGATAGGATCAATAATAGTTTACCCAAACTATGTCCATACTAGGGCTGTACCGATACAATAATTTCACGATACGATACAATACACGATTTTCTGCTCACGATACGATATATATCACGATATTAAGCAAACAATACGATTTGATACGATGCAACACATTTTTACGATTTTCTGAAAGATTTTAGAGGGACACTGATTTTGGTGACATTTTGTGACTGCTCCATAGATTTGA
>JARVGW010000001.1:4460229-4505021 GCA_031762495.1 Anablepsoides rubrolineatus | reverse complement strand
TGCAAAGCAAACGGGATGGGCAATGAGCAGTGACAGTTGGAACACGAGGGATTTGAGTAGGATTTAATGTATCGATACTCATGGATGAAAAATCGATTTTTTCTAAAATTAAAAAATATCGATTAATATCGTAGAATCGATAAAATCAACACAGCCCTAGTCCATACGTCAAATTTGACCAATTATGGTTTACCCAAACTACGCCCAATTGTCAATCTGACCAATCATGGTGTAACCAAACTATACGCACACGTTGATCCGACCAATCATGGTTCACCCAAACTACACCCACACGTTGATTCGACCAGTAATGATTTACTCAAACTACACCCACACATCAATCCAACCAATCATGGTTTAACCAAACTATGCCCATACGTCAAATATGGCCAATTATGATTTACCCAAACTACACCCAATTGTCAATCCGACCAATCATGGTTTACCCAAACTACGCCTACATCTGATCAGAATCAGAATCAGTTTTATTGCTATTGTCGATGAACAGAATTCACAGACCAAGAATTTGCTTCGGTGTAAGGGTGCAATAGGTATCAAATAAAAATATATATATACATGTCAATCTGACCAATCATAGTTTACCCAAACTATGCCCACACATAGAAAACTGTGACTGCAGAGACCCCTATTTGCATAACTGGACCACTAAAGTGTAAGTGCCTTGTGCTGGCCAGAACTGAGCCAGGCAAACTTTGCTGAGAAGTTGAGGTGAGAAGTTTTTGGTTCCTTCCATGCTGGCAAATGGGAAATAGCATCTCATAAACTCATATTTTATTCATATGAAAACACTAAACACACCAAATATTTAATCAAAGAGACTTTAAGCAAAAAAAAAAAAAATCAAGGTAGTTTAAATCTGATAGCAGCAACACTTTTTAGAAAAGTTGAGACTGGAGCAACCAAAAACTGTTAATAAGAATAGTGCGAAACAGCTAGAGGAACAGTTTGTAACATGTTGGGTTAAATGGCAAAGGGGTTGGGTATAAAAACATTTTAGAAGAGCTGAAGCTCTCAGAAGGAAATATTGGCAGAAGTTCAGAGTCTGCTAAAAACTATTTAGACATAGTGGAACTAATTCAGATTAATGTTAATGTAAAATTGAGAAGACGCTGAATATCCCATAATCTATAGTTCATAATTTCACAAAACTATTCACTGCTCAGACAAATTCAAAGCCTTAAATTGTTTTTAGAAATCATAGATACCATGTGGTACAATTCTTAGTTCCATCATTTGATATTTTTACAATGTTCCACTGTAAATGAATTATGGGTTTAGTAGGTTTGCAAAGTCATACATTGTGTTTTACATATTTACATTTTACACAACAACTCAACATTTTTAAAATTGAGGTTTTAAAAACAAACACAGACTTAAATGTGAGTTCATATTTCTTCCTCCTTTTCACAGACAGATCCGAGGCTATAGCTAGTTCAACTGTGATCCACCCTGCATCCAGTGGTGAGTTACTGTTTCAGGTCACTGCTCCGCAGGGTGAACCGTTTAGGTCAAAAGTAATACAATTTTTCTCCACTGCACCTTGGTTCTAGACTAATGTACCATCTGGGGAAACAAAAATAGTTAAAGAACAGTAGCTATTGAAAACACAGGAGGAAACATTCTGGCTGAGAGAAAATTAAATTGACTTTTGCTTAGATTGGGGAAAATTAATTAAAAATAATTAGCTTGCTAGTCATATTGGCTGCTTAGCTAGCCTAAAACAAATCCTGACACTTTTTTACATACCAGTGGGAAAACTGAAAAGCATATCGCTGTTAAAGAAAATGCAAATTGAAGGGTCAAAAGTCAGCTCCAATTAGCCATATCTGAATACACTGCTCCAAGCATAAATGTTCCATTAAATTTTCCTCGTAGTCACTGTCACAGCATGAGTCAAGCGATTCACATTTGTCTTTTTTTTTCATTACTCTGGCTCATGTATTAACTGTCACTATTCCCTTTTAACAACGTCTGAAATTAATATCAGTATCTCCAAATTACATGTGGCTGAACTATATTAACATTCAGAACCATGACTTATACGGTCTTCTAAGACATTATTCTGAATTACAACCAGGACTATTTATCTTAAAAGCTCTCCTGTGCAAAATGAAAAGAATAGCTCAGATCATTTCGAGTAAGTTTCTGTGAAAATATTACAAAGAAGAAAAGACTTCAGACTGTGTTCCACTGGGCTGAGATTGCAGGGTTTGCAACTGAGTCTCCAAGATGTCTCAAAATGCTTGTAGGGGTTGCTTTTTTTCTGTGCAGGACCTTGTTGTCATGGTTCATTAAGTCTTAAAATGTTCAAAACAAGGCAAAACAAATTTTCCTCTTAAAATAGGCAAAGTGGTTGGCTGCATCTGGAAACCAACTCTTACCCTTAGTTCCTGTATTCTAGGCCAGGGGTTCCCAAACTTTTCAATGCCATAGCCCCCCTGAACAGCATTAGCTTCTGGCTGGGGACCCCGCCCTTGAAAACCTATACACAATGCTACAAATAAGTATGTCTGGCCCAGTTCTGGTCCACATAATGCACTAACGTTCAGGCCACTTCAATACCACAAAGGATGATGGCCCTTTGTTAGACCAGATGTTGTGTGCCAGAGGTGATCCATGCATGGGCCAGCACCACATGAACCAAACCAAACAAGTTGTGGCATGTCATCTTAAAACCAGTGCCATCGTTGCAAGACCTGGCCCACATCTGGTTGATGAACCACTTGCCATGCCAACAGGCTTAACACCATCTGGCTCACACTTGTCTGTTATGTGGGACGGCTAAATGTTGATGTATAAACTATAAAGGAACTAAGATCAAAAGATGATGGTAAAGCTGCTGCAAGTGACTCTTTTAGGGTCTCCATCATAACAACAATCCTGTGTCTCTCACTTCTTTACTGCCATTGTGTTTGTTTTTTTAATAATGTAGCATGGTGTAAAAAAAGCAAAAATGTGACAAAACCTGAAGGGAATAGGAGTATCAAAGGGGCTTCAATGCTTATGCTTTACCACTCTAATGAAACAAACTGTACACTCACGCATTGATTAAAATGGTCTTATCTGCAGACATCACTCTTTACAACGAGACCAAACTAGCTGATAAAGCTGCTGAATTAAACATGATGTGCAGACTCAAGTTCAGAGTTGGAAAAACATCAGATTGGGTCCAAGCAGAGACCCTCTAGGGGGACATCTCAACAAGTCAGACGAAACTATCTGGTCGATGCACATGAGCATTGATGTGTGTTTATTTGCAACATCCTTCAGGGGGAAATAAAGTCTCATTTCACCAATGTTTACATATACTTCTTAAAGGATTCACAAGTGGGTGGCCTCATCAATCCTTTAAGGACAACTAATACCTTGTCTATTTTCTACAGCGTGTTAATCCTGTTCAGAGTCACAAGAAGCTGGTGTTTATTTACAGGGATCAATGGGTACACGCTGGACAGATCAATGTTCATCACAAGGCCACCTAAACATGAACTGTGCTTGCTCACACTCCCACCTGAGGCCAGGTTAGAATCTCCAGTTAACCCGCAGGAGGGAATCAGGAAATCAGACTCCCGAAAGAAAATCTGGTCATATGCAAGCTCCATTACAGAGAGGCTAAGATTCAAACCTATAGTCTTTGTGCTGTCTGGAAATTGTGCTTATCAGTTGGGTTCTATGAGTCAAAAAGTGTGAGAAATGTGAGACAACTTGCTCAGTCCCATACAACTAATGGCCTTTACGCATTGTACGACCTGGCCACAGACTGGTCCTGGCCAATCAAGGAGCACTGATGTGACCATGTGTAGTTATGTATTTTAAAGGTAAAAGGCTTAAGATTGCAAACATTAAATAAAAAATAAAATAAAATATAAATTTTACTTTAGTCTTTTGCATCAAAAAGTCATTGTTTAAATCTAAGCATGGAAGAGGAGTCAACAAGTCATCAATGGGGAGTAGACCTACTTGATTTGCATTTGAATAGCTCACAGCAACTATCTTTACATGTGAAAGCCTCACCTAGACCAGAGGAGAGGGGGGCAAAGCACATGAAAAATCATGGCAGTTCTTGAAAGTTTTCCACTCTGACAACAAATTCCTGCTAATAACCGTGAATCTCAAGGTTCACAAAATCCCACTTTTCATGCAGTGTGAACTGCCGCAGTACCACTGATGGCCACTAAAGATGAAGAGAGACATCAATTGAGAGCTGCATGCTTTGATGTAATTTTCCCCTAAAGCTGCCAGATGAGATGTGAATTAGAAAGCAATAAGAGTGCTTGCTTAGTGACTTTTGACAAAACAGTCAATCAACAATCTCAGGAAATCAAGATCATAATAAATAATTTCAGACATGGTGGCTCTCATCTTTTGTGCTCATAAAAATGAGAGTTATGTGCGTATAGTTTATTTAGTGAACCAGTACATTGTATGGTCATATGTTGAACTTTAGCTTCAGGGCCACTCTGGAACTTTATCTACATTTAATAAATGATTGTTGGAAACTAAAGAAAAACCAACCTTTATGTTCATAAAACAAGTAGGACATTCAGTGTAACTAATTTCCCAAAAAAAAAAAGAATCAAACAGCACAAATGGATCAGAAACAAACTATTAGTTAAGGTATGCAGGTCGTTCTGTCTAAATTGAAGACAAAAAGGATCTACACTGAACACGATTACGAGGAAGAAAGCAGATGACAATATTCTATATTTTAATCTGTACATGTTGCATTCCAACTGTGCAATGTTAAACATACAGTTAAGGTGATATTGAACAAAAATATATAATGATAAATTGTTGCATTTAGTCGATAATGATTGATATGAAGTTGAAGTTTGTAAGGTTAGTTTTAGAATTAGTTTCTCTGTGCTGGCTTCCACTACTGGGCTCACATACACACCCAATAGTGATAATGTGTCACACAAGAATACATCAACAATACATCAAGAATACATGATCACAAGGTCAACACATGTGGCAAATATCAAATGTTGACAATTAATTTCACGCAATACGATTTTGCCCAATCCTAAATGGTACACAAATTGACATTTGTTTGTTGGTGAGATATTTGCTTGTCCTCCACTGAGCTGCAGTTTAAAAATGATTCCTAACAGGGGCAGACAGATCTGTTCACTTGTACTATATTGTAGACAGAAATGTCCACAGTCTGGACAGTAAGGAGACAGGAGTTAAGGATGTAGTCTTTAAACAGAGGTGATAGCTTGGCATCACTTATTAAACACTTACAATGGAGCCTTGGCACCTTTCCCCAGATTTTTATATAGCCATTCACACCTTGAATTGCTCTAGGCCCAGATATACAAGAAATGATAAATGGTAAATGGTCCACTTTTACAGTACAAGGTGCCCTTTTAACATCCCCAAGTTAGATGAAGAGCTTTACAATGGCCACCGCCAACACCATACATAGCTGTGTATTCCTACCCTCAAGGGGACTTTGCATACTGTAGTTTAAGCCTAACCTTCAACCCCATACATATCAAACCCTTCAGACGTAATTTTCACAAAAATTCCATGTAACTCATAAGAACACTGTTGGCTGCGGGGAAAATGGGTCAGAGGTGACAGCATCTGGACAGGAAAAAGTGGCAAACTACTCTATTCTATTGGCAGAGCGGGTTGGCTAGACATATATCTAATTAAATTTTTTATTTATTTTATGTCTTACAGGCTCTGAAATGTAAAATAAATTACTTTATACATCAGTATACCCGTAAAAAAAAGGGGAGGGGGTGCAATTTACAAACAGTCTGTACAACTTGACATGTATACAACCTCCAAAGGGCATTTAGACTCATGGGGTCCGGGCTTTGGTCTCAATTATGAGCAGTTTGTCCCCACAAGGCAACCCTTTATTTATTACCACTGTGTGCCTGTTGCAAAGTGGCTTTGAGGATAAAAGTTCTGACTGTCAAGATTTACCGAGTACACGCGGCTTTGAGTCCATTACAAAAGGTGACAACACAATGATGTTTCCACCTAGCCCCGATGCTTTATGTGTGCTTTTTTTATAGCAGCTTTCTTTTTAGAGCATAAAATCTGATAGAAGAGTGTATTTTATTAAATCATGGCAAATAATTTACTAAACCCTTGCACCGTAAAACGGCACAGAAAATCGTGTCATTATTTACCACAAAGGACACAAGGCTCTTACACCGTACAAGGAGAAGGACAACATCCATAAAAACAGAGATTGTCCTTTGATGTAAAAGTATTTGTAATGTCAGGAGGAAATGTTATTAGGAGAGACTGCAACAATGCAATGATCATTGACTGGAAAAATGTCATTTGTAATTTCATCTGCATTACTGAAGACATGCTTGGATTTTTTTTACAGGCTATTATTTCAAGAGACGTTATTTATCTGACCTTAAGAAAAAAGGTTACATTAAGTTATATGTTTGATCTGGACAGCAGTGGACACAGTTAACCATAAAGTTAGATTCTCTAACTCATTATTCACTAACTAAAATATTAGCTTTGTTTTGTAACTGCGTTTTTTTATTTACAATAAAGGTTTGAAAAAAAAAATAAAACTTGTTTTCAAACTTAAACTTAAAATTTTGATCTGCTATTAGTTAATTACCAAGCCCACCACTGAATCTGCAAAAGTCTGCTTTTTGCAATAACTAGAAATCACTTCAAACTTGTAATTAAAGAGCAAGTAGAGCATCTTTATCATAAGTCAGGACATCTATATGGTTCAAACATATTCATATCAAGAAACAACCATCAATGAATAAGTTATTTATTTTTATTTTATACATTATATTGATACTCTGGTGGGGAAATTAATTCTCTGCATTTTACCCATCACAGATGTGAACACGCATGTGGAGCAATGTGCTGCCAATTACAGCAGCTGAGGGGTTAAAGGCCTTGCTTAAGAGCCTAAAGTGGGGCAGGTTGGTCTGCACCACCACTCCCTAATGGTTATAGATCGGGGCTGCATGGTGACGGTCGTGCTGTCACCACTCAACGACAAGGTTGCAGGTTTGAATACCGGCCTGGGATCTTTTCAGTTTTTCCATTTTTCTCTGGGAACTCTAGTTCCCTCTCACAGACCAAAACCATGCATGCTAGGTTAATAGGCAACTCTAAATTGTCCCTAGGTGAGAGTGTAAATAGTTGTTCATCTCTCTTTTTGTGTCCCTGTGATGGAGGGTGTACCCCACTTCTTGCACAGTGACTGCTGGATATGAGCATTAGCAGCTGAATGTAGCTTCAGCAGATGGAGCAGCAATGTGGAGCTGAAACAACAAAACAGAGGCCCATCTTCACTAAAGGTGATGATGATGTGGTTTGTGCTTCAATAAAATTAAGGCACTGTGGCTGGAAGCCAAATGTACATAAAAGCTGAGAGTGATTATGTCATCCAGTAAGATCAAGCCTAATGCTTTTAAGCTTCAACAAATTGTTATAGAAATCTATGTTGAACTTACTATCAAATTTTGACTTATGAGGGTGGTATAGGGCAGTGGTTCATCACAGTTTTTGCTTCATGAACTAGTTTTATACAAGACAAGGGGAAAATAAATTCTCTAATGAAATTGCTTTTTTTACAGGTGGTTGGGGACCTTTGTTAAAGGAGATTATGATATTTTTTGTTATGTGGTACTGGCAGCTTTGTCAAACTTTTCTTTCTGTGTGGAATTTGCATGTTCTCCTTGTATTTGCAAGAGTTTTCTCCAGGTACAGTTTTTCCCCAGCCCAAAAACATGCATATTTGGCTCCCTTCTGGTTCAAACCACCTCTGCAAAAGAAATTTTTTGATTATAAATATAATTTGCCTGGTTAAATAGAAAAAAAAATATAAAAATATATATATATAGCTGAAAGTAGATTTGTTTCATTGTCAACTGATTTCATGTTAGCTGATTTCAGGATTTGCTGCAGTGTGTCCAACTGATGATCATTGTTTACAGCTGGCAATTTTTGTGCCCTCTGATCTGTAGTAAATGTGGAGGAGGGCTGGAGGCGTGCCATCAAACCAGAGCTTCATGGTCAGGTTGGCTCAATATGTCTACACTAAAAGCAATTT
This sequence comes from Anablepsoides rubrolineatus, assembly GCA_031762495.1. NCBI lineage: Eukaryota > Metazoa > Chordata > Actinopteri > Cyprinodontiformes > Rivulidae > Anablepsoides > Anablepsoides rubrolineatus. Next base: position 4,496,938 of record JARVGW010000001.1, on the reverse strand, counting down.
CCTCTCTCCTTAAACGGGGAAGAAAAGATGCTTAAAGCTCTGCAGGCAGTAAAAGTTGAGAATTGTGTGAACTCCCTCTGGACTAATGCATACACCCCCTTCTTTTTTTTATTTCTTTTACATTTTTTTCACTAAAGCTGTACCATAGTTGTTGCTAAAGACAGTGCCTCAGTTCTTCCGTGTTAAGACTGATTTTTGCAACACATTATGTCTCTTGGAATATTTCTCAGTCCATTTGATACTCATTTAAGAACAATTTGAATTTCTGCTAAAGATTGAAGTTCAATGAGTTTTTATCAGCATTCAGTAATAAAATCAATCTGGTGTGGGAATCAGTGCACAATATTTCAATTTACAAACACCACCTGCTGATATTAAAAGATTGTGAGAGAACATCAGAGTTGAAAACAGAGTTTATAACTCCTGTAAATGTACTGACCTTCATTCACAACTCAATTACCAAACAGCTGGACGATAATGAATGAGCTAATGTTATTTTGCAGCTAATTGGACTACATGTTAATGTTGAAACTCAGTGTTTTTGTTGTTTCAAATAAAGCAAACTAAATGCTATGCTTGGTTGGTATTTTTATCATGGCACTCATAATTTTCATTATTCTCTGTAGCCCTAGCTAAAGAGTCATTGACAAAAAGAGGTTCTTTGATCAGTCGTAGCAAATGGTATCATATCAAGGTAGATAAATGAAACCAGGCAGGTAAGAAGCAGGTTCAAGAGGGAAACTTTAATACTAAACTGGACAAGAAAGGTGACATATGTGATCCTGTCACTCGTCTGTCCTTTGCCCAAGAGTGATGATGGTGGGTGCAGTTCCATGTTCAAACACTAGAGGCGCCAACAACTCAAATAGGAAAGTCTGGCATGATGTTGCCTTCTCTTCTTAAGATTTGAACAATCCTGCAGGAAAAGTTTTTCCACTAACAAACAAAGGCTGGATTTTCTTGCTTGCTGTGTGTGTGAGAGTATTTGATCTATGTACAGTAAAAATGCATGTAAAACCTGTAAGGAGAATATATTTGCAAGATTTTTTGAAATACATTACAAGGGTTTGAACATGTGTGACTGGTTAAATGTAAACATCCTACTAAAATCAGAGATTTATGTACAAAGATGTTAAATAAATACTTGGCCCCTCTAAGAATATTGTGGCCCCTTGATGGCCCCTTACTCAGAAAAATCCTAGATCCGCCTAACATTCACGTTTTTTTGAAGGGGCAATATCATGTAAAATCAACTTTTTTGAGTTTTATATCATGTTATAATGTTATCCTCTCATCACAAACATGCCAAGACTCTTGCTTTGACTCATTCATGCATGTTTGAGAAATCCTGTGCTGTCCTGAGGCAGCAGGCAGGACAGCAAAACAACCAGTTGGGACCAGAAACGCCTCTGGGCGGTGTCTCCAAACAGAGCTTCCTCATCACAGAGCACACCTCCCCAATTTCAAGGTGTTTAGAGTAGGAAATGATGAGAAGACAAGTTTATTTTCTATTTAAACATATGAACAGCATTTTAATAACAACTTAAAGTGACATAGATACTTTATTATGGTATAGAATTTAAATATATGCCTGAGAAACACATAATATTGGCCCTTTAAGTTTGTAAAATAAACAGGAGTACCCAGAGAAAACCTATGCATGGAGAGAACATGCAAACTCTATCAAGAAAGGTCCTTGGCAATGATCCGATCCAGCAACCTTTTCGCTTAGAGGGATCATCTTTATATACTGTAGATAGATAACTACAGCCCATACACTGCAGACAAACACCACAGAAAAAAAAATCCCGACTGCGACATCATTATTTTGAAGGTTTGGCAAGCTCCCTTTAATACATACACATTAATAGACCTTTAATATCACAGTTTCCTACTCAAGATTCTTCTAGGGAAACCACTCAAACCGGTTTGTCAAATCTGTGCTCATGTTTGGCTTCTGCCTCCTGCAGGATTGTCTTCTTCGTACGCTCTGTCCCTGCCACACATGCTGCATACAGATGCATCCAAAACAGAACACAGAAATACAACATCAGGTCATGTTTTCCTATGGAGGCAAACATATTTTTTCAGAACATTTTAACCAAATAAAAAAAATAAACGAGATTCACTTGATTCATTTTTAAGCAGATTTTTCATATTTGTGTTATGAGTCATTACAAATTATCTGCTGGTAGTATTTGTGTTGTTACTTCATCAGCCTTATCTGTGTGTGGTCGTTTAAATTAGGGAGGGGGAACTAAATATTTGGACACAGTTGTTTCTGTGGAGTCTATAAATGTATACAAATTAAACGGAGATAATTAAAAAAACTAATTACCATCATTTATGTTTTATTGTGATTGCAATTATTCTAATCATTGCCTTTAGCTGCTTCCGCAGTCAGAACGATTGATTGTCAAGTTAAAGCCGAGGCCTTCAGATATGTTGCTGTTTGTGTTTAGTATGTGTATGTCAACTCTATTTTTCAGCTAACCTCCACAATCAATGCACTTAACCTGCAGCGATCTGATGGATAACACTCCATGTATAGATCTGAACTCGATTCAAGGGTGTGTGAGCATTTGGAAGGGTCTTCTGTGATGTGCCTATAAATGACTGAAAGCAATGCTGCCTATTTGTTTCGGCCCGTTTCGACTTCTCTTGGTGAACCTGAAAGACAGACGTGAGTGTGTGTGTGTGTTTGTGTGAAACACTGATTACCACAGTGAGCAATCAGTAGCTGCAGCTTGAACTGACAAACACAGAGCGAGCGAGTGTGTCGGCTGACCATCCGTGGCCCATTAAGCAGCAATCAACCCTCCCTGTCCTGCTTAGTATTCCTGAGGGATTCCTGACAGCTACAGAGCAATATGCTGGAGCTCCAAGTTTGGCAAAGTTTTGCTTTAGATGCAAAAGGACAAATGAATAGGCAGAAAGACCGCAGAGGTGTGAATATGTCAGATTCTGCTGTGTGTGTGTGTGTGTGTCTTCTGAGCTCCTCAATAATGCAAAAAAATAAATTGTGAATACTGAGTAATGAGAACATTCGCTGAAGAAACTGAAACTGACTAGTCAAATTTAAATCAAGCAGAAAAGAAGATAAATTCAGGAAAGTGCAAGCTAAATTGATCAAATTACAAAAACAAAAATCTAAACTAAAAGCAGCAAAACAATAACTAGGAGCTAAAAGCAACAAGACAGTGGCTAAATTTTGTAAAAAGCTAGCTAAAAATTGCCCCCTGCAGGATTTTAATGTACGATACACACAAAAACACCTCCGCACTTGACCCAACGTGCATGGTGTGTGTCTCACAAAACCAGCACACTGCACCTGACCCCCACAAATACAATTCCCACGTGCATCTAACGGTCAGGTCCTGACCAACACAATGCATAACAACAAGCATAATACACATGATGAACTAAAACAGCACATCTGTCCCACACAAGGCCCAAAGCGCACAATGGGATGCCCCATTTGATTGGGTCAAATTACGAAAAGTCAAAAAATAACATAAAAATCCGACAAACGCTATTTAGTGACTCCTATTTCTAGCAGCAGAGCATGCTGGGAGGTGGTTATTTAATGTTATGCAAAATGGGGGGAAATCTGTGTAATTTACACACAATCCATACAACCTGACACATATGTGAGTGGTCGGCTGCCGATTGCCCATGCCGGGGCCCTTTAGCGTTTTGTCAGTTTAAGTTGTTGTTTTGAATAAAAACCCCCAATTGAGTACAGGCTTATAAACATGTCAATCAATAACAAGCCTTTAGCTGAAGCATGTTTGGCTTTATAGTCCAAAGAGCAACTAACCATGAACTTTACCGTGAACAAATTTTTGAATTTGCTCAGATTCAAGATCAGCTTATCTAAACATGAGTTTTTAGAAGTTAGGAATTCCAGCACTGAGGATTGAAACCACTGACAAAAGGTTGACTTCTGCTTGTATGAAAAAAAAAAAAAATATATATATATATATATATATATATATTGCACACTATCAGCTCCATGACCACTTTTGCAATTGTGACATTTACAGTACAATTCCTTTGTGGTATTAGGGTTGAGACCTCGCTGAGATTACCTCAGTAGATGGCTTTTATTTAAGGCTGAAAAGAGAAAAAAACAAAATCCTTTTTTCAAATCAAAATTCACCATTCTAGAGAACATTAATGAGGGTGTTCATGCAGAAGTTTGCCTCAAATACCATGAAGCAAAAACAAAAAAAACAGTAAACGACTGGGATGATATTGCAATTATCAGGCAGACATCCTCTGAAAGTCAAGTCGCTCGTAAAATACCAGTGTTGCTGCATCTCGTTGAAGCAATAATCATTTAAGTAATTACACTGAAAAATATTTTGAAATCATCACAGTACACTTGTCACAGTGTGCTGGCAGCAGCTGGTGAGTGGGTGTGTGCTTGAGATCAGTGGGAGAAAATCCACTGAGAAGACAGTTTAAATATTGGCAGAGATTAAGAGGCATCTGTCTCCATTAAAGCTGGACATTCAAAGAAACCATTCATGTCAGATTGTCTGTTTTTCCTTGTTTTCTAATTTAAATATATTTTATTAGGATACGTTGCAGCAGACTATTAAATAGAGTTGGTCAGTTCCTGATCTACCTGGGTTAATGGCTGGTGCCTTCACTTGGAGTCCCACACATGGGAGGTCTAAACCAGGGGTGGGTGTAGGGGTGTGTGGGTATGGGGGGCAGGGCAGGGGTGGGGGTGGGCAGCTTGAACAACTCAATTAACTCAAGTGAACTAGATTTACCAGCTCTACTATTTGACAATCCTGTGTCTGATAATAGGTGGCAAAATTTTGACATCTTTTGTTAGCTTTCTTGTTTCAAATGACCAAACTTTCTTTTTATTTATTTACAAAAATCAGTTCATTCTCACAAAAAACAACACCCAAGGCTCATTGGCATTGCTTTTAACAACCGTAAAATTTGCTAGAGATTCATTGGCCTCAGATTTACCCAACATGTAATTATTTGGTTTCCCTTTTGTGACCATGCATCATAAAATGTATTGAACATCCCATTCTTGTGTCTTTATGAAATGACAGAGTTATGACATAAATTACTTTAAAAGAAGTTAATTATTAATATGACAAATACTCTTTAAGTCATAACTGGTTGATTCAAGCTTTTTTGCATGATCCCACATTCTAAAATTGCGGCCCTTTGATGGCACAGATGTGGTTTCCCAAAGGTGCCAAATGTAGATAAGCAACAATTTTATGGTTATAGTGAGAAAATGCAGGACATGTAAATAATATTAGTAAAAGAAGTCATAACATAAGAAAAACACACAAAAAATTGAAGTCCTTAAAGTCAGTGTGCCCTCTTATGCACCATAAGCCACCAGTGGGAGACACTGTTGTTCCAATTCTCAACCTGAATGTGATCAGAACTTTGTTCATTTTGGTAATCCTTTGAATTCATGCATTTGGTTTACAACAGGCTAAACTCAGAGCTCACAGGTTCAGTTTACCAGAGATGTAACTAAACGTTCCAGTCAACATCTTTGGGCATTTTAGGGTTTGTTGGAGAAAATCTGTCCTTTTTGTTTTTCTCTTCCTGGAAATTTGAGAACAAGAAAACCTTGCACCATGCACTGACTTCCATTCATTTTTTTAGTATTTATAGCCTAACTCTGACCATTTACTCTAAAATTAATCACACAGGTACCTACCTGACCCTAAAACTAACCTGAGCCTTGGTCCTAAACCTAACCCCACACCTGTAATTTGCATTTGGACACATGGGGACCAGGCATTGGTCTCCATAATTCACTTTGGTTGAGCCTGCTTTTTTTTAGGAAAAATTTCCCCACATTGTAGGAAAAACCTGTCCACACACAAACACACACACACACACACAGAGGATCTGTGAGTTTTGAACAGCTGTAACTGGAGGGAAGAGGTTCTGCGAGCATGCCACTACAGCCTAATATCTGTAAGGCTGAATTGTAGCCATTTTTTGTTCACTAAGGCTGATTAGCTGTGATGCAATCCTGAATTGGGTTGACACTAGGGCTGCAACAATTAGGCAACATAATCAATGACGTCGAAGCGGAATTTTAACGTTGTCGCATATTATTTACCCACGTAAATGTTCATATGTAACTGCGAACTGCTGGGGGCAGAATCACTTCTATTGTCTGTGGTTTCTTTCTTTTACAAAAGAAGAAGAATGTGGCCTTAGGGCTGGGTCATATATCATTTACGATAATATCGTAAAAAAAAATAAAAAAACTTGCCCAAGAAAATAAATGGTATCATGATATGCTAATTTCATGACCAACGTCATTTTGCCCATGTTAGAGAACATGCTTGATTTCTGTTGTGGTCTTGTTAAAGTTGCCCTGTCTGATACAGGTTTAAACCGACTCTGCTTTCAACAAATCAAACAAACTATTGCATGAAGTAGTCATGCAATATCCACTGCACCATACTATGTTGTATGTTCTGTTTCCTATTGACCAACAAAGGTTCGAAATTAATGTTCCCACCTCAGGCAAGTGCTCCTATTTTAAATTATGAAAAAAAATACACAACATTAAAATAAACCCATTAAATTTAATGTAATGCCATTGTTTGAAGTTTATCTTACACTATTCCCAAAGGGTTTAGCATTAAGGTAAAATTTTAGTATGAATCTAAAACGCAGTGTAACATTTTACAGATTAACTTAATGTGACCTCTGAACTTAGTGAAAGTCCACTGTTCAATATTTTTTTAGTACTTTTTGAACAACTTGCTGTACTCTAACAAGGAGCTTAGCAGCAAAAATCACAATAATAATTTGATCCATAGATTTTCTGTTTCAGTTAGGTTTTGAATTTTAACATTCCTCATCATGCTGTTCAAATTTCGGCATTGTGAACAAGGCGACCCCTAACAAATAAAACTAAACAAATAGTGAAACTATGCCCACCGCTGACTGGCATGTTCCTATTTTGGTACTGACAAGACCACACACAAAAAACATGGGCAAAAACACTGGTCTATTTTTGCCTGAGGGAGATAAAAAGCAACTTCTATTATTACAGATGTGTTATTCTTTGTGCATGCATGACTTACCATAGAGAATGTTGATGAGGGATATTGGCATGACCAGGATGCCTACGAGCATGTCTGCCACCGCCAGCGACCTCAAAAAGAAGTTGGTTGCATTTTGAAGCTTCTTCTCCAGTGACACCGCCAGAATCACCAGAATGTTCCCACCAACCGTCAGCGCAATGATGACGAGTATCAGCAGCGCCGGCCAGTTTTTCTCCTTTATCACGGTCCTGGTGACCGACCCCTGTGCGGTCGAGTTGTCCGAAACTAAACTCATGGCGGCTGCACCTCCGACTCCACTGCTGCCTCCTGTTCCCCATGGCAGAGTTTGGTTAAGATCCAGGGGATTGTTGCTTGGCCAGCCTAGCCGACCTCCAACCTCCAGGGAGGAGGTGGTAGTGCCAAACCCACCCAGAAGAGACCTTGCCGAGCCCCCCATTCCACAGAGAAATGGAGACGCCTTTCAAGGTTAAAAAAATGAATGATTCCTTTGGTTTTAATCCACTCTCTTCATCAGAAGATGCACCAAAATGGTAGGGGCAAAATTGCGCTCCGCATCAAGGGAGACTTTAGAAAAAATTCAACATGACTGGCCAAGAGAAATCTGGACTGAAGGAAAGAGAGGACTCTGTATTGCATTTAAAAAAAGTATTGCTCTCTGCAAATAGCCTCAGATTGTGGTTTGAGGTTTGAACCTCCCATTTCCTCTCAGGAAGCCATTAGAAAAGAAGATCCCGAGGTGTGCACTGAGCCAGGCTGTCTCGAGTTGCCGGTTTGGTTACCAGCCACATCTCCCGCCTGATTGAGCGGAGAGTTTAGATGTTTCTAATTTAGAGCTGGAAATTGGATCACTCATATCCATGGCTTGTTGCCCACGCCTCCAGCGCCCACCCAATCTCTGCTAGTTAGTTTAGCCAAAAACGGTATGAAGCTGTTTCAATTTCGGCATTCAGCAATAAGTCTTGTTTTTGTGCTGGCTTGTCGTTTATCCAGGGAGGGTTCCAAGATCAGTGTTGATGATCAGTTTGAGCTGAGGAAAGAACAAATAAAAAGAAAAGGACAAATTATTTTAGTGGAATAATTTCAGTTCTATAAATATTAGAGGTCTAAAATACAGTGTTGTAAAATAGAGACAAAGTTAGCCACTTTGGTTAAACTTTAAAAAAAAATGTATTATACGGGGTGTCCTGCTCAGAGGATGTGCTCTGAATGACTCCACATCAAACTTTAGCTTAATATCTGTAAAACTGACTGAACTATAGACATTTTATGTTTTCTAGGATGAGTTGGCCGTGCCATCTTAAAAACAGTGCCATCATTGCCAGACCTGACCCACATTCTGTTGGCAAACCACCAACTTGAAACTTGAGTAAAAGTACAAGTATCTTACTAAAACACTACTTTAGTAAAAGTTAAAGTCTCCTTTAGGAATATTACTTTAGTAAAAGTCATAAAGTATTTGATATTTTTTGTACTTAAGTATTAAAAGTAAAAGTATTGATTTAAAATGAGCAGTTAGATTTTCTGTAATGACATTTATTAGGAGGTGACCTCCCCAAAAAATGCAGAAATAAGTGTATTGTATTAAAATAATTAATTTATGTTAAATGTAGGATGCACTAGTCTAGCTGTTTCAGTTTATAAACATATTTTAAGGGTGCCCAAACGTTTTTCCATAAATGCAAATATATCCACTAAATTTAATTAATGAAATACAAATACTTCTTACAGGCTTTTTATTTGAATCATTATGTCCTGCTGGAGTGTGACATGATTTGTTTGTGTACAAACTAATACGGGATCAGAATTTTTACAATAACAAGCTGGAATGAAAACAAGCAAAAATGAAATAAAAGTAACTACTTTCTACTTCTTGCCTTTTTTTTTTAAATGTAAAGAGTAGAAAGTACAGATAATTGTGTGAAAATGTAAGAAATAGAAGTAAAAAGTAGGCTGAAAATAATTACTCAAGTAAAGTACAGATACCCAAAAATTCTACTTACGTACAGTAATAAAGTATTTGTACTTTACAACTCTGCAAACCACTTGCCATACCAACAACCAGCCAGCAGTGCCAGCATGACATCAGATGTGGCCCACACCTGCCTATGTGGGCCCACATAGCAAAATTGGTCTGGCCCACAAAATGCACCAAGACTCGGCCCAGATTCTCCAATGCATTGCCCTTTGATGGCCGAGAGGTGGTTTATCAGAGGTGGTTTATCAGAGGTGATCTATGCATGGGCCAGCACCACATAAACCAAATCACAACCAGGCCAAAAACAGCACTGTTTTTAAGCCCTTGCCATCATTGCCAGACCTGGCCCACATCTGGTTGACAAACCATTTGCCGTGTCAGACGTCAGCCGGCAGTGACAGCTTGACACCAGAACTGGCCCACACCTTTCTGCTCTGTGTGAGGTTATAGATGAACGTGATTTTTGTAAGTGTCATTAAATATTATCCAGTGGTTCAGGAGGTGTTTTGGTTACAAACAGACACACAATCAGAAACTTGGGCTAAAACATTTTTGTCCAGCTTCGTCTTTCAGGGGCTGACATTAATAATCTTTGCTCGACATGTACAGCCTTTTCTCCTACAATACCTCTATGATTTTTTTATTCCTTCTTACTTTTTTATAGATTTGTCTACTTAATTATCTCCTGCATCCTTCATGCATCCATCAACCCACCCACCCACTCACACTTTTTATCCCTCGCCATCCTTATCCTTGCAGCAATTCTCCTTGCACTGGACACATTGTTATTAAAGTTCACACATGGAATAAAAGGTTTGCAAGCAGCAGTGCCTATATATGACCGTCGTTTAAAATAAACTCACGTAGATAAGCGGAGACTTTGATGTTTACACCTTTACATCGAAGTCTGTGCTGAAGTATGAGCTGCACTCTCTGTTTACCCCCTAACACTCAGTGATTTACTGCCTCATAATCGTCTTCAAGGACATGTGGAGGAGTTGGAGTGGATGTGTGTGTGTGTGTGAGCATGTTTTGCACTCACGTCTTTGCCATTATCAGTAAGACTGAGGAAACCAATAAGACAATGTGTTACAATGTGTGGGCATGAAAAGTGAATGGATACGCATGCCTGTTTGTTTTCATGCCTCTGAGTGTGCGTTTAGGAGAAAGCATACATTTTCAGACAGGCCCGTGCCTCCAGCTGAGAATACTCAGTGGGCAGTGGGTCTCTGATTCTGCAAGATCAAGGAGATCATAGCCAGAAAGACAAGTGTGTTTGTACGGTATTTTATACATTACTACACACACAGTAAGAGAATTTCCATGTAGTGTCTTTCACCGTGTAGGCGTGTTACATTTGAACTGCTTAAGATGTGTAAGTATAAGCATTAATTTACTATTTTTTGACATATTTGTGTAAGGAAATGAATGAATGGATTAAGCGTGATTGTGTATAAAAGTATTTCATTCAGAATATTAATGCATGTGAGTGTAAATAAAATGTGAGCGGATACAATTCTTTGCTTTAAAGAAACAGCATTTGACCTTTTTGATAATGTTTTTTTTTATCCTATGTCTTTGATATGGTACTTTTGTGGTTTTACAATTTTTAAATACTTTTACTGGATTTGCATTTCAGCACAAAAATAATTAATTTTCAAGGAATTACCAAACATAAAGTTTGGTAATAAATCCTTTTCAAATATGTTAAATTTGTTAATTTTGTTATCACTTTTTATAATTTTTTTGTTTTGTATACATGTTTGAAATAAATAAATAAACTAAAGTTAGTTTGTACAGTGGTCACCTATACAGCTGAGGTCAGAAGTCATCGAGCATGACAAATGGACACATTTGGTCCGGTTAAGGCAATTGCTGGCCCACAGGCAACATCTGGCCCATGAATGACTTTAGTTTGGCCTTCCAATAAGTTTTTTAAAACAAATGTTTTTTTTCTTAATTTAATATAAAAATATATTTTAAATCAATTTTAAATGTATGTTTCAGTGCAGCACAATATTAAAATATTAACAAATTAAAAAAGGATAAAAAAATTTATGTACTATAAATGTTCATGAACACAAAATGTCATTACATTTCTGTTTAGAGCACACGTGTCAATCTCAAGGTGACTTCCTTGTGGCCCGCCAGGGGGGGTACACCCCCCAAAAAAATAAAGTTTTTTTTTTTTTTTTACTTCACATGAAAATTATTTCTTATATCAAGGTTAAACTTTAAATTTATGATTAAATGCAACAAAATAAATATAGAAGGTGAAAGATAATTGTCCTGCCCCTGAGCTGTTGGCTGAGCAATTTAGTTGGTTAGCTAAGGAAGAGCATTGCATTCACCAAATAAAAATATTTTTGACTCCTGATCTCATAATTACAAGATCAGGATGAAAAAAAAACTGCTTTAAAGTCAGCATTAACCATAAACTAATTTTGCCATAATGCATAGCTACACACTAGAAACTCATCAGTGAGTAAAACTTTATTAGTTTTACATTTAATAGTATTTCTGTAATTATTTCAGATTTAGGTCATATTCACCCCTGACACATTTGGTCCGGTTTAAACGGACCAGAGTTTGTTTCCAGTGTTGGTCCGGACTTTTTGTGCAGGTGTGAATACAGTCATGCGAACTCTGGTGCGAATCAAACAACCGAACCAAGACCCGCTTTTTGAGGCGGTCTCAGTTTGCTTCCAAACAAACTCTAGTGCGGTTCGCTTCATTTTGCGTCTGGTGTGAATACAGACCAGACTTGAACCGAACCAACTACGTAAAACATGCACCTTTTTGGACTTTATGGGCCGTTGCTGAGCTAAATAAACTGAAATCATACCTGATTCATCGTCTCCTGCTTATCAGCTCTGCTGTCAGCATGTAGTGGATCAGAACACGCAGAGCATCTCGTCTCCTTTGGGTTGCAGGACACGTTTACTGATGCCACACCAAAATTAGAATATCATCACAAAACCACCATTAAATTAACTGCTTTTGACATTTTAAATGCTATTGCAGTTGTACACAAATGTGCACATCAGAACCACAGCACGCAGGACTTCCATGTTTTTTTTCTGGGTCTGTGCGCTCAGTCCCGCCCCTGTCCTTTCTGTTTAATGGGAGCAATGATCGTCACCCTCGTGGCTTTGTTTACAAGTTATAGTTTGTTTGCAAAAAAGCACAATGTGAATGCAAACCGCACCAAACAAAAAAAATAAGTCAACTTTTGGTCCGAACCAAACAAATGGACCAAAGGACTTTCCTGGTGTGAATACACCCTTAGTCAGTCATACACTTATCAGTGTTTAAAAGAGGACGTGTTAAAACACTGTTTAGTCAAAGTTAAGCATGAAAAGTCAAAGTTAAAACAACTGACCCTTCGAGGGCCACCATAACGCTCATGTGGCCCTAAATGAAAATGAGTTTGATATCCCAGGCTTAGAGTGTAACATTATCAAATGAACATAATTCAGCAGTTTTCTTACTCAATATGCTTAAAACACTAAAAATATGCTACAAAATAAAAAAGAAATTGGTATATTTTAAAATAGCAGGCTTTCCAGACTTAAAAACTTACTTGGAGCTGTGCAAGAGCCCGAAGTCAATGGCACTGCTTATAACTTAAAATTCTGAATAAATTGCCGGCAACAATGTAGAGGTTGTCTAAAATGATGTTTGCAAAAAAACATCACAAATCAGTTTATAATGAGGTTGTTTTAAAGCACAGCAGCATCCATTTTGACCCCACTCAGACAAGTCATTAAGCTCTTCAATCAAGCTCAAATTAAAGTCATTTCTCCAAACTGATGTTGTTAGGAAAGCTATCTACAACAGGTTAGATATTAATTATTCATGACTTTTCCATAGAACCCCACTTCAGAAAATCTATACTACAGCTCTAATAAACACATAAAATTAATGTAGGATTGCAAAAAAATGTATCTGAAGTTAAACAAAGCAGAACGCAACAAGCTTGAGTTATTTTTCATAAATATTAAATGATTCATTCTCCAGTAATGTTTTAAAGAGACTCTCGTCTCGTCAGCTCATAGCTTTGTTTGCAGCAAAAATAAAACTTCACAAAAAATAGAAAATTTAACGAAAAAAAAAACAAAACAAGATGGATCTTTTTTGGGAGCACATCTTACAGAAGCAACTACCCCTTTGAACACAACTTATTGATTAGCTTCCTTGGGTATGCCTGCACCGAGACAACAACATAAAATCAATAAACTGTGGGCAGTATCCATTAAAGAGGTTACCACACACATGATTGAAAAGGATCTATAATTTAAATTTAAATAAAGACGGGCAGAGCTGTTTTTAATAATACTGGTCAGGACATAAAGAGAAATGATTTTATTCATTTTTTGATGAGGAGAATAAACGATTTGTTGTATGTCGGGATAAGTTGTGTGTTTATCGCTTCAGAGTGTTGCAGAGTGTGGAAAAGACAGGCTGCTTCCTATCTCCTACCTCTGGGGGTAAGCATCAGCATTGTTCACAGGAAACTAAACAGCACTGCAGGCAAACCTTTTAACTGGGCTGATAAAGCAGCAATATATCACACAGGAGTCAAATGGAGCGAAGGGAGGGAAATTAGACTAAAGAATCCAGAGGTAAAGGAGGAGAGCGGGCAGGAAAGTCTGAGTCACCAACAATGTAAACAATCAGTTGACTCCACAGTACAGTAACTGATTATCTTTTTTTTTCCTTTTGTTCATCCCGTCTTAGCCTTAAACCTGGCATGAAAATACATGGTTTATTAGCTTAAAACCAAAGATTAGACGCGGCCCGCAGAGTGACTAATTGTGTGACTCAGCCAACCACTCGCATCCTTTGTGGCTCCAAATTGGTGTTGTGACTATACAAGTTATTCCGGCTTACTTTCTAGAGAGAGCCACACAGATCCAGCTGCAGCATCACAAAGAGTCGATGCCTCAGGAAGGCACAGATGTTGCCACTGTCGCTTTGAACTTCATTGCGGGAACAAATTGCTGCTGCTCTCTCTGGTTTGTGAGATTAGGGGGGGAAAAAAATATACTGAGCGAGGTAGCTGGAAGATGTATTCTTATTTTATCAGACTGCTAAGAAAAACAAATTCAAAAACTTCTGTGTTGTTTGACATACAGGCTTAAAATATATATATATACACCTTAGTGAAATGTGTCTATTGGCAAGTAAAGCTGGCCAGTTCTTTATCGACCAGGGTTGATGATTTGAATCCTAACACTGAATCAGGTCAAGCGCTGCCCAATACATAATTTAAGCATTGTCATTGCAATGTACGTGTACGCAAGAGTCGGATCACCTGTCCTGCGATGTAGGATCACCTGTCCTGCGATGTAGGAATCAACCTGTAAACCATAATTTATTGCACTAAACAGCTTTTATTTTGATGGGTTTCATCCACCAGCAAAAACTGCATGTGCAAAACAATAATGACAGCGTTTTCCAGAGAAGTATTGTTGGTGAATTCTTGAGATCTGGAAGAAGACAAAGGGGATCTTGACAAAAACTGTAAAATATGATTTAGCACAAATGCTAAAATAATTACAGTATGTGATGAAAACAGAAGCTAGATAGACACAAAGGCAATACATTAGGTGGTAAAACACAGGTTTGGAATGAGGATCAGTGTTTCCAAATCTGAGACCATGGTCTTGAGCCGGAAAAGTGTAGGGTGCCTCCTCTGGGTTGGGGAAGAGGTATCTCAGGGTCTTGTTCACAATTGAGGGAAGATTGGAGCAGAAGATCGACAGGTGGATTGGTGCTGCATCTGCAGTGATGCAAGCGCTGTACCGGTCTGTTGTGGTTAAGTGAGAACTGACCAAGTGAGCCATAAGGCAAAGCTCTCCATTTACCAGTGGATCTATGTTCCTACCCTCATCTATGATCACAACCTCTGGGTAGTGACCGAAAGACCAAGATCACGGATATAAGCGGCCAAAATGAGTTTCTTCCACAGGGTGTCTGGGCTCTCCCTTAGAGATAGGGTGAGAAGCTCCATCATCCGGGAGGGATTCAGAGTAGAGCAGCTGCTCCTCCACGTTGAGAGGAGCCAGTTGAGGTGACTCGAGCATCTGGTTAGGATGCCTCCTGGACGCCTCCCTGGTGAGGTGTTCCGGGCACGTCCCACTGGGAGGAGGCCCAGGGGAAGACCCAGGACACGCTGGAGGGACTATGTTTCTCGGCTGGCCTGGGAACGCTGCTGCCCCTGTGACCGACCCCGGATAAGTGGAAGAAGATGAATAGATGGATGGAAATTTTACTTTTATTTTGTTACATTCAATAGATAAAAATAATACCTTAACTTTTTCACTTTAAAATTTAACACCTAGTGACACGTTACAAATTTAAATATGACCAAACTCATCATGAAAGGAGTTGTTGAAAGTATCAATCTAGAACTTTAGTATTGATGCAGTCCAATGGCGTTACTATTGTATGTTTCTGTGGATTCTCAGTCATCTAGGACATGGAAAATTAAAAAACAAACAAAGTCAAAGCAACTGGACTTCTGTTCTGTAGCTGAGGATGTATGGAGTTACAAGATTTAAACTGCATGATTCAAGGTTAATATTATTATTATTGGATTGATCTGCTCATCCCCACCTCACTGAAGTAAAAGTCAGATGAAATGTGACACAAGTTCAGACTGCAGTCGCTTTCAAAAAAGTCATCAATGTAACAGATTCAGTACCATACACTGAAAAGGGTTTGGTCGAACTTGAAATAAATCAGAAATAAATCTGATTTGTTACATTCAGACTTTCATAAAAACATCAGAAATGGGTCACATGCTGCCAAACAAATCAGTAGTTTTCAATCCTGGTCCTCACGGACCCCAACCCAGCATGTTTTAGTTGTTTCCCTTAGGGATGCACCAAAATGAAAATTTCAACCAACATTGATATCCAATACAATTATTGCTGATATGGTCACTAACCAATATTTACTGATATTACCCAAACACATAAATTATTTATATGCATAAACACACTTGTGTCTTTTTTCGGTACCTTAAATAAACAACCAGACTGCTGACTGCTTCAGGCTGTGCAGCGTCATTATCACTATCATGATCAAACAGATACATTTCCTCTTCTAAAACAGAAACACAAAGCTAAAAAGTGGGAAATCAATATTGGACATTAATATCGGCCCAGTTTTACTTATCGAACCAATACCAATATTTTAAAAAATTACCAAAATCATCTGGTTCTGATTTTATTGCTGATACCATGCATCCCTAGTTTCTCTAAGTTCTGCAGAAGCTGCCAATCCCTCATTAATTTAAATCAGGTGTGCCAAAACAGCGAAATAACCAAACAATGCAGATCAGGGGCCTCATGTATCAATGGTGCGTATGCCCAAAAACCTTGCATACACCATTTTCCACTCAAAACTCAGGATGTATCAAAACTGAAATGAACGTGGAAATGTGTGCAGCCCCATGCCAACTGCAGGGCTGGCGTACGCACGGTTCTGTGGTTTTGGTTCGATTGGCGACACTTAGAGGTAATTCTCAGAAACTGTTAATAATGTGAAAATGACTATTGTTCACACCAGACACACATGATTAACAATTATTACATCCACATAGACCCAAAGCCGGGTCATGCCCAATGTAACAGTCCCATCCATATAACTCTAAAGGCTGAGTTATAGTCGTGTTATGAGCGCGTGCACAGTGCACAGTGGATGTGTTTTATACTTGGCGTTTACATCATTGTAGGTTTCTCCAAAATGACACATGGAAGTACACTGTATGCAGTTTTCTGGATTTGACAGTATGCCCTGTTTCAGTAAGAAATCTAAGCAAGTCTTTCTACATGAGGCCCCAGAACTCTTTGAGGACCAGGAATGAGAACCACTGGTCTAAGAGACCTGCCATATGAGGTTAAAAAAACTCAACCAACTTAAATGAACTCTTGTAATTATATCAATTATCCAGGATGATTCATACCAGAAGCTTGCTGCAGAGACAATCCACGGTAAATTTAACTTTATCCACTCAATTTTCATTTTTTTATTTATTGAAGCTGTATGTTGTTCAATCATTCTACTCTGAAAAAACAAACAAACAAAGGTTAGATGTTATGTGCTTTGGGCACATTTTATATATTTTTTTAGCTTTATTCCAGATTATTTTTGTTTCTAGTTAGGTATTTTTCCTTTGGTTTTTTTTAGAGGAGGATATATTGCATTTTCAGAATTGGTTACTTCTTATAGTTAAAACCTATTTATTTTCTGAAAGTTCTGATTGGTAAGCTGCCCTGCCCGCCTTACTTTTGTTTGGCCAGCTCACCAGGTCCATCTTTTGTTTGAACTGTGAGTTTTGTTTTTGGTTATTGGATTATTTATTCTTATTTTTTAAGACAAATGTCCTTAATTTTTACCTTTTTCTTTGCAGGAAAGTTTTGTTCCTTTTTTTCCCCCTCAGCAAAGTTCTCTTTTTTTGCAGGACAAGGCAGAATAGTTAATAAAAAACAAGTTTGATATTGACTTCTGTCTCTCTCCTCCTTAAATGTGTTATGACCCATCTATGTTTTAACGGGCTGTAACATTAGATTAAATGAATGAATTTTGTAAAGCACAACAGATAGGCTATTAGTGAACAGCATGCTAGTAGCTATGAGCTTTACAATTAAACAATATTTTTTGCACTATATAAGGCATGACAACAGAAAATGTTGATAAATCACATGCAGGTTGTACTTTGGATGTTGCAAACCTAATAAGATGGAATAAAATGAAGCTGGAGAGCAGACGGGCAACATTCTTCTAATCTGAGAATCTAGTCACTCACTTTTTCTCTCCCGCCGATTGATGTGCGCAACCTTTTTGCCTGTTTTTCGGTTACCAGCAGGAATGACTCTGTGCGGTGTAACATCTTCCTCTCACTCCCCCTCTTGATGTATCTTTGTCATCTGTCACTTCGAACATCTGCAGAGAGGAATCTGAATCATCCATCTGCCTGCACAGCAAGGGGAAAGGGAAAAAAGGAGAAAAACAAACAAACTTTGGCTTTTGGTCCTCCTCTGTGAAGCACTTTGGATCAAACCTGAGGTAGAAGTGACTGAAAAACCTCCTGAAACTACAATGACTCCTACACACGCCCACACAGGAGCAACAGCAGCACAACAAACTGTTACTCTTCACTTCTTTCATCCAACAAAAGCACAGCGGCGATGAATAAAAACAACATACATCATACGGTCATATTAGGTTAGTGTTTCTTAACGGGGTCTTTGTAAGCAATATTAACAGAAAGGGGTCGTTGGCTTGAAGGTAAAGTCTACAACAAAGATGCAGATGTAACTCAGGTAAAAGGCACTCAAGGTGAAGCTAATGAGAGGTTACTTTTTAGCATTTTTATTGTTTACATCACCTAAGGTAAAATATCCTACTCCACTCAAAAATACCACTCGGTTCACGCAGGACGTGGGCAGGTACCTAGCAAAACAATATCACGTACACCACCTTCAGCTCACCAGTTCAGAAGGGAAGTTTGCTAATTTTTTGTTCAAACTTCGGCGACAAAAGAGGGCTGCCACCTGTTAAGCAGTTAGAGGAAAAAAAGAGCAGAAAACCCCAGGGTTCGATGGTAAAAGGAGAGCAAAGCCAGCCCACTCGCTTGTGTTAGAAATTTGAAGCTGATTGATTTAACAGTTGGACAAAGTACACTTTTTTTTACTCGGAGCTGTGCGAGAGCCGAAGTCAACGAGCTTTGCCGATGAACACAGTGCAATAGTAAGATATGTGCTCTTTTCCTGTTTTGTGTAGTTTTAACTATATCACAAAGTGTGGCAGTGTAAAAGTTAAGGAAGTGAACTGAGGTGAATAATGATGCAATGTGTTGAATGCGGGACTGTTTACTTTGTTTTATGCTAATATATAGCCAAGATCAAAGTTTTACTTGTTTTGTTGCCAGTTGAAAACAGAGAAGAGAGATTTGATGCAACACAAGATGAGGTTAAAAATTGGATACTATTTTTGTTTTGTAATGTCAGTTGTTAAAACACTGGTTATGTAAACAGTAAGTTGTGAGTATTGATTGATATATTTTGATGTCTTTGAATGTTAAATGTTGTGCAACTAACATGTAGATTTATTTGATTGAAGATTTATGAGTGAGGTTTAATTCAATGGTTGGTTTTTGATATTGAAACATTTGATGATGCATCTATGAATGGAGAGTAATAGATATGTGACCTTATATGTAGGTCAGGTTTTTTGAGTTTACAGAGAAAGAACCAGGGACCAGACAAAGTCCTGTTGGAATCAGATGGCAACCCAAGAAGGACCCTAAGAGTTGCAGAGAATACAAACTAAAAAAATCTGAATATATTTATTTGTAGACCCAATATCCTTTTAATGAGGCATTCTTTTCCCCCAAAATGACCACCTGCACATTGTTTAGAACAATTAAATCTCCTAATAGCTTCACACAACCTTGTATAAATTTATTGCTTGTGATTTTATGGGAGCAGTTGACATTTTTTAAATGACAATCTGTTAGAGACAGATGGCTTTTCTGTCTCAACAAATTATCCCGGTCCACGGGTAGCTAGAAGCTTCACCTACAGTAAAATTTAAAATGACACACTTTATAGCGTAAATGAAAATAGCTTTGGGTGCAGTGTTCTGCAAGAATGCATTCAAATAAGCACTCGAATAAACTGCATTATTATTTTCTGTTCACTTTGACCTGAACGGGTTGACATTTTAGTCAAGAAATCTTAATTCTAACTCCAAACATGGAGTGTTTGATCTTAGTAAGACACAGAAAGAGAGAAAGTTAAAATTTGCAAAATCCCCCAATGTTTTTTCTGACAGATCATTAATCATTAAGGCTGTAAATGGAGTCCAGTCCAGTTACAGAGATAATGGGCCCATCATTCCAAGAGTCAGGAGCCATGACTTTAGGAGGAAACGGATCTAGACATTGTTGGAGGACTGAGCAATCTTGTAAGGACTACAGATGTAGACAGATGAACTGGAGAGACCATCTATACACAAAGAGTTTTTGTGAATACCCCAAGTCTTCTCTTGTATTGTTTCCGACTTGCATTCTCATGAAAACAGCATTTTTAGGACATCCAAAACTATTTTTGAAAGCTAGTTCTAGATTAAAAAACGCTTGAAATGCGACCATTTTGTAACCGGGTAGACAACTTTTTTTTTTGTTGTCTTTTTCCTGGCACCATCATCTCTAATATCCTTCTATATATATGACATGTCCAAACCATCTAACTCTGCTCTTTCTAACTTTACCTCCCAGTCCTCTAACCTGTGCTGTACCTCTGCTAATCTTATCCATCTATGGTATTTCCTGCATAGAAACAGAGTTTTAACACATCCTCTTGTAAACACTGAAAAGTACTACATGTTTGACTGATTAAATGTGAAATAATTAATACAGAAATACTGTTAAAGGGGCAATATTATGTGTTTCTCAGGCATATATTTAAATACTATACCATAATAAAATATCTATGTCATGTTTAGTTGTTATTAAAATGCTGTTTGTATGTTTCTCATCACTTCCTTTTCTAAACGCCTTGAAATTGGCCTCCGTCTATTTAAGAACCACCCTTTCGCTTCTGTCCCACCCATTTCAGCGTGGGGGGGGGGGGGGGCATCTGAAAATACATTTCCTCAAAGGCGTTTTGAATGGTCCCAAAAGGTGGTTCTAGTCCCAACCTGTTGTTTTTGCTCCGCTGCCTGCTGCCTCAGGACACTACAGGATCTCTCAAACATGCATGAATGAGTCAAAGTAAGACTCTGGGCATGTTTCTGATGAGAGGACAACATTATAACATGATATAAAACTCAAAAATGTGGTTTTTACATGATATAGCCCATTTTAGAGTAAAAGTAAGAGTTTTACTCACAGTTGAGCTGTGGTGAGTAGCTGCCATCTAGAATTCTGAACTCTCCCACTTTTTGACAGGGAATTTCCATGCATAATTATAGAAGATGTAGTTTATAGTCAATGCTGGCTTTAAAGCAGCTTATTTTCAGACATTAACAAAGAGCTATTAAACAAAATTGCAAAGGTGGCCACAGTAATTTAAAGCCAACAGCTCAGGAGCCGGCAAATATTACTAACTTTCACCTTTTATTTATTTTTTAAAGTTTAGGAACGATATAAAAAACTATTTTCATATTCAATTAAGTAAAGTAAATAAATAATGAGTAATTCAGATTTTAGGAGGGTCTTTGAACAACATTTATACAACATGTATACATTAATCCCACTTACACTAGCTGTTAAACTATCAGTCTGGTCAGAATTAAACTATTTCTCCCATCTCATGTTGTTACATAGCTATCTGCAACAAGTAAGATGTTTATTGTTCCTATCCTTCACACAAAACTCAAATTTAAAAGATCTGAAATGTCTCTTTATCCAGTTCCTATTATAAATTTACAGTAGATAAAATTATTCAGCTTCACAGTGAAAGGGAAACTCAAACTTGATGTTGTGGGAAAGATAAGTGGAGAAAAGTGTTTTGAGAAAATCAGTGCTGGAACCAGCAGTGAGAGGGACGGACGGTGACCATCAGACACAGGAGGCTGGATGTGTTTAAAGACTGCACGCTGCTCCATTTATTGTCTGCTGCAGTGCTAATGTGAGACAACATAATGCCTCCATCTGTGTGTGTGTGTGTGTGTGCAAGTGTGACTGTGTCAGAGATGATATGAGTGAGCTAAGGATGTGAAAAATGTCTGTCAAATGCTGTGAAAAGAGAAATGAAAGACATTTCAGACCCGCGACATGGTGAAAATGAACTTCTCCACAAAAGACTGTGCTGTTATCTGACTGTTTATGCCTTTTTTAAGACAATATCTGAGTAGATGACAGCAGTGTGTCAAAAGCATTAAAATGCAGAGTGTAAAACTGGACCGAAACACAACAGATCGCAGCATGATCACTCTGACACACAATGGGGAAACAGAACAGAGCGTTCCTCAAATTAGCGGAGAGGCTCAGATTATACACAGTATGCACTCGGCTGCATACAAAGGCAAAGAGTATGAAACAGGCGAGCCTTTTCGGTGCCACACCAAGTAAGACAGATAAAAGAGAAAGGGGGGGAAGACGATAGAACTTCAGATTCAAAGGACACAAATGATAGAACATGACAAAGCTACCGAGATTGAGGTAATTGGAAGAGGGGAGGGGTGACTGCAGCAGGAGTAGAGCGAGGCAGTGTAGATGAAGAATGTTAATGCCTCCCTACAAAATAGTCCTATATTGTAGTCATATTCTAAAAGATGAAAGTAGAGGAAATAAAGTTAGGAAGACGAAAAGAAAGAAGAAAGTCAAAGATCTAAAGGCAACAGAAAGAACCTGAGAGGAAGTAAAAAAAAAGTAAAAGAAGGATGGATGGATGGATGGATGGATGGATGAATGGATGGAGGTATGGATGAATAAATGGATGGACCGGCAGATGATGAAATGGGTGGTCAAATGGATGGATGTTTGAAGGATGAACAAACAGATGAGCAAACAAAAAGATGATGGACATATGGATGGGCAGACTGAAAGATTGTGGGATGGATGGATGGATGGATAGATGGTAAATGGGCAGACAAAAGGATGGATGGATGGACGGGTAGACGGATGGATGGATGGATGGATGGATGGATGGATGGATGGATAGATGGATGGATGGATGGATGGATGGATAGATGGTAAATGGGCAGACAAAAGGATGGATGGGTAGACGAATGGATGGATGGATGGATGGATAGATGGATGGGTAGACAAAAGGATGGATGGATGGATTAATGGATGGATGGGCAGACAGAAGGATGGTTGGATGGATGGATGGATGGATGGATGATGGGAAGACAAAAGGATGGATGGATGGATGGATGGGAAGACAAAAGGATGAATTGGTCTATTCATGGATGGATGGATTGATGGATGGGTAGACCTTTGGTAGTGATTGATGCATAGTATACACATATACTAAAGATTCAAAGACATTGAAAAAAATATATTTTTTGACATTTATTCTCTGGAACCAGAATAACGAGTTCATCATTCAGCATGAGCTCTTTTAGAAAAATGACCTATATTACTTCACTAAGATTGGGGTGTTTAGTTGTTTCGGCTGTGGTCTCAGTAGATTTGACAAAGCTCAATTGATCTTTTAATTAGTTGTTTCAAGTTCATATAGCTGGATTCTCACTGTGCAATTTGTATTTGTAACCCCGCAGAGAGAAGAGAAGGGAAACGGGAGGGAAATGGATAAGAACGAGAAGAAGAGAAAAGGAAGAACGAAGAAGAAAATGGGAAAACGTCACTCAGAGTCAATAAGTGAGGTAATGAAAATGGAGCACTTCTCATTTCTATCAGCACTACTTGTAGAAAAAAAAACTAAACACAAACAGAAGTGTATAACCACTCAGCCATACATTACACCAACACACACACATACATACACACTCCTCAACAAGAGAAATTCATTATTTTTCCTGAAAAGCCTCTTGGCTATTAATCAGAGGCAGGCCTCGCCATATGTTTATCGGAAAGTACCATTCAACTGAGAGAGCATGAGAAGGAGTGAATGAAACGCATGGGGTGTGGACTCAAAGTACTGAGTGAATGTAAAAAAAGGAATCAAGCTCATTCCTGCTGAAAGAAATACATCAACATGGAAATAGAATGAGACGAACAGAATAAATTACCTTAAGATATGTATTGGGAAATCAATAAACATAAAACAGATTAAAAAAGAATAAAGGAAACATTAGATTTTGTACTGCAAATAAAAAGTATCATGTTTTTTTTTTTGTTTTGATTTTATGGTCAACAATGTCAATGTTTTAGTGAGTTTCATCCTTTGTCATGTTTTCAGCCCCAGCAATCTGCTTTATAAAAAACTATATTCTGATTAGGCAACCATTTGCTGAACATAATCTAATCTTAAGGATTTGGTCCAAAACGTAATTCAATCAACAAAACATGACCAAAAAAAATTGTATTCATCTCTTCTGAAAGTTATACTTGTTGCAACAGTTTTGTTATCGGACCTCTCTCTGTTATGGCCTGTGTATTTTGGTTTGAATATGCCAGTGGTTCTTTATGTTTATTAGTTAGTTTACCCATTTTCTAGTTTCCTTGTGAGTGTCAATGACCTATGTTTTTACAAGGTTGAGTCAAGTCCTCTGGATGGGTTTTTTGAAATGTTTCGTCTCATTTTCAAGAGACTTCTGCAGTCTAAGGAGTTGCAGATATAAGGCCTTATGAGCAGAACCTTCATGTAGTGGATCGACAAGTTTACAGGTGACCATCAAAACTGGTTGTCCACATGCAAAATATGACTATAAGCCTGACGACTGATCGTTAGTGCCCTGATGGCTGCTTGCAATACATTGTAAGAGGGGAAGATGTTCTCATCTTTTATAGGGAGGAACAAATGTTTAAGAGGACTAAAGGAAGCCATCTTGGTGAAGCAAAACTGCCTCTGGTAAATAGGGACAGAGGTCTCCATGTCCAACTGTCCCCCTCTTAAAATGTTGTTATTGCTAGGTATGACTCTTTGAGCAATAATCCATCAGAGAATTAACGACTGGTTGTTAGGTAGATGGTCCTACTTTGCATGTAAAGAACCAGTTTCATGTGTCAAAAATAAACTGGTTGTTAAACTATGTGATGACAAAGAAGAACCCATCCAGAGGATCTGATTTTACTTTGTTACATTTTTCTACATGGATTATTAAAATGCAAGGATATAAGGATGTAAGGATATGTGTTTGTTAGTTTAGATATTCATCCTTTATGTTTTTACATTTAATCTTTAAATCAATTATTGAAATAGGACAACCCTATTGGCAGCACGTTGGATCAGTGGTTAGCACCGATGCCTCGCAGCAAGAAGGTCTTGGGTTCGATTCCTGGTTTGGACCTGGGGTCTTTCTGTGCGGAGTTTGGATGTTCTCCTCATGCTTGCGTGGGTTTTCTCTGGGTACTCTGGTTTCCCCCACCCCTAAAAACATGTACTGTACAATAGATTGCCTTCCAGCCCAGGTCTCCCTTGAAAAAGAGATCAGAGATCTCAACAGGACTTGCCTGGTTAAATAACAGTAAATAAATTAACATGTCCTGCCACAGAAACTAACTGAGCCATTATTCAACATTTAAAGTTGATTTAAATATATTTGAGCAACAAATTACCACAAAGCAAAATTTGTATAGCATAGTTCTGGCCCGCACAATGCACAAGAGTCAGCTTCAGGTACCGCAAAGATACCGCTACCATTTGGTGGCCCAGATTGGTGTTAACAGAGGTGGTCCATGCATGTTCCAGCACCACATTAACCAAACCACAACTGGGCCAGTTCTGGAATTGGTAGATTTGGGCTGTATAAAACAAACCAAAACTGGGGCGTTTGTGGCATTGACAAATTTGTGCCACATAAACAAAACCACAAGTGGGCCAGTTGTGGCATTGACAAATTTGGACCTAAAAACCAACCCACACCTGGACTAGTTGTGGCATGCCATTTTAAAACCAATGCCATCACTTGTGCCACATTTAGGACACAAACCTCTTGTCATCAGCAGTGTCAGCTTGACACCAGAACTGGTGCACATCTGTCTGCTATGTGGGCTGATCAGTGAGTAAGAAATGGTGTATATATACTCCCCTACCACCTCTTTTTAAATGTGTATTTCATTTTCCTTTTATCTGACTGCAACTGAGCATGTAGGCAACATATCTATGTGTGCACCTTAGAGCCCTCCATTAATAAAGTTAAATGGAACCCCAAGAAGATTGGTCTCAGTAACATTTCCATATCACTTTCAGCATGGCACAAGTTATTTCTGTCTGAATGACTAAATTCCATCCCTCTAAGTGACTTTAAACCCATCAAGAATGCACATTTTATGTTCAAAATTGGCTCTTGACCTTTCGTGCCCTCAAAAGACAGAACAGATCCCACCTTGTGTAATCCTTTTGGTCCAATGGGTTTGGTGAAAACACATAATTCATTTTTAAAGGTTTACACCATTTGAGGTTTTACCCTAAAAAGAAAATCAAAGTGCAGTAACTGAAAGTCTGTGTGATCCTTCAAGCCCTGAAGTCTTTTGCAGAATAAAGGCAGTAAAGTCTGCACAGTAACATGGTGGAAAATCAAAAAAGGCGAGTTCTTTTTAGAGCACAACAAATGAAAAATAGGGGAAAAGAAAGAAAGAAAAGAAGACCCCATCTGTACTACTATAGATATTTCCGAACATGGGACTTTCTGCAGCGTTTCTACCTTTTGTCCTCATGCAGACAGTTCTTTGTGAGGAAAAACTAAGATTGACAAACAAGATGGGAAGTGAACTTTTTTCACTTTCTGAAAATGTTTATCTACCAGAACACTGAGGATGACTGGGTTTTCCGGCATGACAATGACTCAAAACAGACCCCAAAATAGAGCTGCACGATATATAGTTGGAGCATCGTCATTGCAAAGTATGAATGCACAATAGCCTCACTGCAGATCCAGCGATGTAGGAGGCAAATTAAATCATTCAGGGACTAAACAACTAAAACATAAGTCATTGCTTTAACAGTCGGGTGTTACACACAAGCTTTTTGTTTGACCTGCAGAAATTTTGTGTCAAAAAAGTGAAAACTTTCATTTTGCAGTATGACTTTAGAGACAATATGTTGGCTTCGGGCTTTACGGGTCGGGTCTGTGGGCTTCCACAGTCACTTTTAAATACACCTTTCAGCAAGGTTATACTTATTATTATTATATACATATGCATTTAGTTGCTGTGTTTTTGTTCTCTCTGTTTCTGCAGGTGTGCAGCCAAGATATCGGGTGTGTTGTCTTGTGTTTTCTCGATGTATATTTTATATATCTTCTAATCTCTCTTTCCCATTATATTTCACCTTTTTCTTCTCTTTCTTTTTCTTCTTAAAAAAAGAGACAATAATGGCAATGCTTTTCAGAGATTAGCAGAGTGGAGGAAAAGAGGTAAAATACGGTTTAGCATGAATGCTAATATTACAGTGAAACAGAAACTAAAACACAGAGACAACTCGGTAGGTGGTAAAAAGCAATTCACATTTGCACATGATAGATCATGTACACGGGTCCCAGCACAAAAAAGCAGCAATAAAAGATACAAAGAATAACTCCCAAAAACAGACAAAAAACATACTTGTAACATGAACCAAAAAAAAGTAAGATTGGAGCAGGTTTATCATCAACAAGATGGCAGCAAAACCTCAAGTGTGATTTTGTCACCTGTTTTTTTTTCATATAGCAATCTAAATCGCATAAGAAAAAAATCCCCTCAGTTTTTTTCCAATATTGTGCAGCCCTACCCCCCAAAGCAACAAAACCATGGCTAAATTGGTCATGAAGTAGTCTCCAGACCCTTAGTCCTTGTTCAACGTAACTTCTCTGGTACTGATCAGTGCATCAGAGTTTAGCACCAGGGACAACACATGAAAAAACAGGCAATGTTCACAGTTGTTGCAACTTTGTATTGATAACTTTGAACCATGATTTTGAAATTTTGAGACAGTTCTGGTTGTCTTACATATGCTAAATGACTACCTTTCCATTAGAAAACTTGCACTTTGATCCAGTATTGCAGCTTTTAAGATGGTAGCCATGTTTCAGACATAGCCTAAAATATAGTGCACCTCACTCATTACTTGCTGACATATTCAGATACACTGCCTGGTAGAGACTGCCTGCTGCACAAAGCCTTCTCCAGCACATCCCAAAGATTCTCAATGTCTCAAGATGCTCCCTGAACCACTCTTTCACAATTCCAGCCCCATGAATCCTGGCATTGTTATCTTGGAATATGGCTGTAGCATCAGGGAAGAAACAATCCATTTATGGACTAACCTGGTCATTCAGTATATTCAGGTAGTCAGCTGACCTCATTCTTTGAGCACATACTGTTGCTGAACCTACCTGACCAACTGCAGCAACCCCACATTATAGCACTGCCCCCACAGGCTTGTACAGTAGGCACTAGGCATGATGGCCCCCACTATCCTCCCAGTTTTTATTAATGTGTTGGACAGGTGGACCAGATTTTATTAGTTTCTGCAATCTCCTTCTCTGCTTGATGCATGCCAATGATTTGACCCTTCTCAGACAGACATCTTTTCCCTGACCATGGGGTGTGTCTTTCCACATGGTTGTTTAAGAAATGAGAAGTAACTCATTGCACCAGTTGTGGTTAAATAACTTGTTGCCAGCAGAAAGATAGTTCCCCATGCATAAAGTATCCAATAGGAGGCTTGTACCTATTTGCTTAGTTTAATCCTGAAGGTGACTTGTTTATTTATATTTTTTTTGGCCAGGCAGTGTATTTCATTTTCTATTTTATTTCTGAAATAAGTGTCCTGAGACTTTTGTCTCTTACTGTGTATATACTGTATCCACAAGCATTGCAGTGAGTCAAAACTGTGTTTCAGCTTTGCCCCAGGTTCCTCTGTTTTTCCATCTTAGAATGTGAACGTATCAACGTTTTTTTGTAGATGCCAGATGGTGTCCAGCTGTGGCTTGGGTGCACAATGGCACTGTTAGTGTAAAAATGTGTGTATGTGTGTGCGCTCAAGGCAGGCTGTTAATACAACTGGGGGCTGTAATCAGACCAACTGGCCGCAAGTCTCAGATGGATTACGAATGCCTGTTTAACACAACTACCGGTATCTTATTAGCAGTTCTGTCCGCTGCTCTAATATGAAGACCAGTTATTAACCTTAAATCATTTTAAATATCAGAATATTTATGGTCCTTTGTTAAAAATTTGCATTTGTAGTTTTCCAGATGTATAAAATCATCATTTGGGAAGTTGAGAGAGCAAAACAAAAAGGCAAAAATCTGTTGTTTCTGCCATGCTCCAGTTAGTAAATGTCGGATTTTCTTGACAAAAGCTAATTATCAATTTATGTGCAGCCTCAGGAAATTAAATATCTTTTTCTGAGGACTTGAGTTATTGTTTTGTCTTTTAAAATATTCATCATAACCCTCTGTACATATTTGTTCATTTGTTTTGACTGTGAGGCACATGCTGAAAGTCTGGCAGAACGGGCTCTGACCTAATCACATAAACATGAGCTGTTAATTAAACCTCAGAAATTTCTAAGAAGTCTAATCACGCAAAGCGAGCCAGAGGAAATATATATATATAATAAGAAAAATAAAACATTTGTTTACAGCAAACCACAATAAAATTAATTTCACAGTGGGTAACTCTTAGGCAAGACAACAAAAATTAGCAGAAAAAATATATTGTGAAACAAAAATATTGATCTAATTTTCTTTGTATTGTATTTAGAACAATTTTTAACCTGATTGTTTCCACTCAACAGATTGTTCTTTATTACATTATACTACAATAATGACTGCAAATTAGTTAAAGGGATAGTTCTGATAATTAGAAGTGGATTTCTGTGGAAAGTTTATAAACAATAAATAACTTACATTGTAGATGGCATTTTGAATAGCTTGGACCATTACTCTGTCTCTGTCTCCCATCCTGAGCAACACATCAGCAACAGTGGAAAGGAAAAACTTCCTTTTAACAGGAAGAAACTTCAGCAGAACCAGGCTCAGGATGAGCGATAATCTGCCTCGACTGGCTGGGTTTGAGAGGACAGGAAAAATTCTCTAGTCCTAGAAGTCCTTGAAGGAATGCATATTACGATCCACTTTTCATTCCTGAGTTTTAAGGTATTTTAAATTGAGAAGAGACAGAGTTGTTGCATTTTGGTCAAACGGCAATGATTTTATACGTGATCTTATATGAGCTCTACTCCTCACAGATATGAACAACAGCTAATGAAGCTCAGCCCACTAAATTGTAGCTCAATGACTGTAAAATTGACAGAGTTTTAGCTCTTTCTGTAATGATTAATGTCATTGTGTTGCTGTAAACATTTTGGATTCAGGGTGGCTGTACAAGTTCATGAGTTCCAGATGTGCCTCTATTGATGCTTTCTGAAAATTTTCTTAACATCCATCCAGTGGTTCTTGAACTATTTTACTAACAAACAGGGTGCATGTCAGTAATTAATGCCAAAGTTTTAGGCAAAGACACCACGCAATACAAAGTTTTTTTTTGTTTTTTTCTAGCTATTTGTTTGTAGGCTGTTGCGGCCATCTTAATTTTAGTTAACTGCAAAAGTTAAACTGTTGTAGACATACAGCAAGTAATTACTTTCCAAAACTATCTTACTATCTCACCAAATTTTAGCTCCAAAACCATTGAACTTACAGATTGTGTTTGCAAGGGTTGTTTAGCTTTGGCAGCCATCTTGAAAGATGTTGATTCCAATTGGTTGTAGATGTATGGCAAATGACTACTCTCTCCAGTGATTCATCAGTTATATTGCTAACACAGCAGACAAACACACAACCTCCCAGACACACAGTGATAAAATGTGTTCATACTGTATTTCTGCTAATAAATGAGAGCTGCTGTTTTGGACAATTTGTTCCAAGCCTTTACAGTAAAAACTCCTCTTTTTTGGAGGAAAAAAGGAGTAAATGCATTCTGCAAGATTTGCATGTCTGTGTGTCTGTGAATTGTTCTAGTACAGAGGTTAACAGCTTTTTTATGCTAATTTTACCGTAGATACCTGTCGTATTTTTTTTTTTTTTTTTGGCGAAAAAACAAAAAAACGGGTTTGTGTGTGTGGAGGAGTATGTGCAGCGCTCATGTGCTTCTGCGTGTGTGCAAAGTCAATGATTCATTACGCTTTTATATTGTTTTCTGTTTTCCCCTGGAATACAAATGAGGACAGAGGATATCACTTTCATGCACACAGGGCCCATATGTATGCAAATAACTGCAGCACAAAACAACGGTTTTGGTCTAAATTTGAAAGGGAGGATACAATCTGGCGGCGTGTAACGAAATCAGAGTAAACACACAGCCTTGAGGTTAAATGGTAAGAGCATCATCCACAGTATTTGCAGTCGTGTTTACATTAGCTTTAACACAATCACTTATCCGCCTCTACTGCTTTACTCACACCCATAGGTATTAAGATGGATTGCAACTTTGTGGGAGTGAGTGTGTACTAAAAGGACTAACAGTAGCTGTGTGTGCTCTGTAACAAGGGAACATATTTATTTGGTGCGTTTAGCTGTTTTCTGGCTTTAGGCATATTTGTGGTGCGCCAGCTTTAGTCCAGTAAGATTCTCCCTTTTTTTTTTGTGAGAGAATGCTGACTCAGCATTCACAATAATGCTGTTCTGTTTTGTTTGTTTGTTTTTTCGGTTTTGCAATCCAACTTTTCTCGCACACTTTGTGTTGTTTTTACACATTCATACGTTAAAACATTCAGCTCTTGGAGGTGGGTGCCATATGACTTTTGCTTTTGTAACTTTAAAACATTTACATCTTTTTTTTTTTCAAGAAATGTATCAAAATCTTTTTTTTTTCTTCAGAAAACATTTTTTTTCTTTGTATTCTGGTTTATTATCTTATGTTCCATGACACCTTTCTACACTAATTGCCTCATTTTTTCAGGAAAAACAAAAAAAGGCACTAAAAATATATCATATGATGGTTTTTGATTTTCCTGACAAACTTGGGAAAAAATGTCTTGGGCAATTCTTTTAGGAAGGTTTCAATTTTTTATTTTAGTTACTGTTCTACTACTTTTAGTTGTTTTATCTTTTGCTATTTTTAGCTTTGAGCTAGCACTTTGTTACTTACAATGCTTTTTAATGTGCTTTTAATTTCTAGCTAGCTTGTACCTGGAGCTACAGTTTTAGCTAGCCTTTTGCTCTACTTTTAGCTTTTAACTAGATAGTGGTAGCATAGACCACCGCACATACGCAAAACACCAATGCACCAGAACTCAGAACTCACCAGAACAAATTTATTGACTTGTGTGGGGCTCCAGGGGGATGGGGTGCTTATTAGTGGGCCCGATGGAAAGCCCTTCATCAGAGCTAAACAACAAAAGAAATCCAAAGCTCCTATGTTGAGTAGTTTTTGAGTTTGAAGCATTTTTTGTATGTCCAGACACCCCCCTTTTAGATGGAGCCCCATTTGGACCCCACAGGTAGGAGTGTATGCCAAAAATGGTCCCCACATTGTTTGAGAATACCTGTGCACACACACTCACACACACAAAGCCAAACAAATGCGAAATAGTTTGATGGGACACGAAATGACCCCAAAACAGGCAGAAAGAACAGAAGACAGGGACAAAATTGACAACATGACTAATCTTTCTTCAAGAAAGGCTGTCAAGGTGCCCTTTGCCCCTGAATGGGCAGAAACACATTCTTCCATCTTTCGCCTGCCTCTCCTCACTCCATCCATCTCTCTTCAGGTCTTCCAGTTAATTTTGGATAAAGGAAAAGAACCAGGAGGTAGATTCTCAAGAGGGTTTCGACACATCTGTTGTTTTTTTTTTCTTTGCTTTTAAGATTTAGATATTCATACCTCTCTTCTAGTCACTGTTGATCTTTGGCACTTCACTAACTCTGTCTTTATATAAAACATGCTGGCAGAGACCAAAATATCATGAATGGGTGGTGAAAGTCAGTAAAATGAAGATCCAGGCTATTTGACATTTGTTATTTTTGGAAACCAAGTTGCCTTGTTC
This sequence comes from Anablepsoides rubrolineatus, assembly GCA_031762495.1. NCBI lineage: Eukaryota > Metazoa > Chordata > Actinopteri > Cyprinodontiformes > Rivulidae > Anablepsoides > Anablepsoides rubrolineatus. The sequence continues at coordinate 4,464,257 of JARVGW010000001.1, read as the reverse complement.
CACTAAATCATCTAATAAAGATGTAATTTATCAGTTATGCTAAAAAAAACGTTGAGTAGGTCCTCTGGACACATTCTTCTTTGTCAAAAACATTTCATCTGAGGACTTGCAGGTAACTTCAGCCTTAGAAGCAGCAGATCTGTATTAGTTTCTACAGCTCGGGCTGCAAATGCAGACAACACATGGGTCATTAGCTTGATGCCCCCTACGGCTGTCTGCACAGAAACAACTCTGAAGTGCTTGCAAAAAAGGCAAGTATCTAAAGTATAGGAAGAGTAAAAACAAACTGATGGTTAGATTTAATTGTTTTTTATCTAAAACGTTTCAACCAATCACTTCAATAAACAGCAGCTGGTTGGTTTGATTGATATTTTGCCAGATATTTGAACATATGAGTAAAAAAAACAAAGCCCTGAGACACACAAAGGAAATATAAAAAACCCTCACAATTTTTACACCAACAGCCACAGTGAGATACTAACTAAATGTAGGTAACTACTAATGTTTGCCTTCTGCATTACACTGAGTTTACATGTTTTAAAGCTGTGTTAGAGGCATATTTTTTGGGGTTTTTGTGACTAGTTATTTTGGTCCGGGGTGGCCGGTCATATACTCCATAAATGTATGGATTCTTGTTTTAAGGAAAACCTCTGCTAATGCATACCGGGTCTGAAACTTAAAAAGAAATACAGATCTCTTGTAGTTTCTTGTATGACACTAATGATGCAACAGGGTTTTAGCCACCAGTTCTTTCTAATACTTTTTATTAGATACTTCTCCATGAACCACTGAACAGATTTATGCAAAATTATTCAAAAAATAAATAAATAAATAAATTTTTATGCCAGATTTTTATACTAAACTTATCTTGTGTTGTGTAATGACAGAGCTATAATCATTTTTGTCAAACCCTGAAAACAAAATTTAGTAAAATCTCACATCATAGCACAATTTCTCTTAACATATGAAGTCTGTTTGCCTCTTAGTTACAAACACTTCAACGTTTTGCGCAATATCTGTAGATTTGGCTGCATTGGAGTCATTTTTGTGTTTAGCTGTGGTGGCCATCTTGAATTGAGTTCTAAACGGTAATCTGTTGATTTATTTCTGAACGTTTTGTTTATTGGACATTCACACACACACAGGTGAAACCCTATCGCCCACCCTTCATTTTAGTGGACGGCAAATAAAGTAGAGAAGTAAAGAATTATTTCAACAACTTATATGTGCATTTTTTTTTATTTTATTCCTTACTCCTTACTTGCCCCCAACTTATCAACCTTCTTCCTCTGGGTGGTCTTTCCCTCAATCAGTCCTCCCACCATTTCACTGTCTAATTGGTCTCCTGGAAGTCTTTGACCAAAAGACCCCTTCAGACCCCATTGATTGTCCTTTATTTTGACCTAGACTCTCTGGGCAACGTTGACCCACACTAATTAGGCAAAACAAAACAGTTGTAATGCAGTAATGCTTACTGTTAGATGCTTTGTTCTGAGAGACAGAGGCATGTTAAAGTATACTCTTTATAACTGACAGATCGTTTTTCATGTCAGAGCATTTGTATTTCTTCAAGGAATACATGTTGTTCCCTGCTTCTCTTGCCACGTTTTATTGTTGACCCTAACAGTGAATTTAAAATTTTAGATAAAGTTACTGCACAACATGTGCTCCTTCAAGATCTTGTAATAAGTCTGTACAAAGCTCAGAGTATGTGTTTAGCATGACTTTCATCTAGCACACCAATGTTTAGCCCAATCTGTGTCAAATTGGCTGAATTTTAGCAGCTAAGGTAGATTATCTGTGGTGACTAAGTAAAAAGTAGAAAATAGAAATAGTCATTTTATTTTGTGCTGGTGCTCATGTGAAGCATTTTTTTTGCCTCAGAAAACTGTAATCATTTTAAATCGACAAAACACCGATGACTCAGTTCTGTTGTACTTTTATTGAATCTGTCTTTTTCTTCTGCTTAGTGTCGTGGTTCAGCAATCTTTCTCTCAAAAACAGGAACTGCCTGAACCCAATAGTGAACTGGTGTAGTAATCTGACAGGAAAGATGCAAGTAAATCCAGGATTCTTTACTTTTTTATTTTTGTTTTGTCTTTTTTTTTTTATCAAGAGAAAGCAAAGAAAAAAAAATAGACTCAAAAAAATGGTACAAAGGCAGAAATGAAAGAAAAGGATGAGTCACAACAAAAGAAGTAGCTGGCACGAACCTTTGAAAAAGTTTTGAAAGGCTTTACGAGTGACCACTTTTCAATTTTCAAGGGTATTTGCTTTTTGCTCAACTTTTTCCATAACAGTTTTTTTCTTATTATAGTACTCTTGGCACACTGGTGCTGTTGTGCACAAAGTGAGGAAATTGTCTTCCTAAAGGACTAAAGGAAGAGGTAACATGAAGAAATCTTGGCTCTAAAAATGTTTTGAGGGGGAAAAAAAGTGACATTCAGACTTTCTGAAAAACATGACTGGTCCTCAGTATGGGACAGTAAGGTATTTACTTGAATTGTGATATAATGTATTCATACGTATGTAAAAATGTATTTATAATAAAGTATAAAAAGTAAGTTATTTACAATATGCTGATACTGAAGCCAAGGCTTCTCATTTAAACTGAACTTTAATGCAGATCAACTGTTTTTGACACAAATCTATTGCTCAATATTATAAGTTACATTATCCTGGATGATAAGCAGATTATTTTTGTTTTGTGGATTTAGTAATTGACCTGGTTTCCAGGGGCCTCATGCATTAATAGGTGCAAAGTTTGCATGTGCCAGGTTCCACGGGACGAATCAAAATGAGCATTGCTTGAAAGTGTGCGTAAATATACGCAAACCTTTTACCTGGCTGGCAAATGTGCAGACAGCCACACAAATGTTTTTAAATAGTCATTTTAAAATCACAAAGTACTGAATCTCATTAAAACACACAGAACATAACAGAGAACACACCTAAATAAATATGGAAATAACCTCGATCCGATAAACTGTAAAGTTTTGTTGTATTTTTGTCATATTTGGATGTAAACAGACAGTGACGATACAATTTATTCTCCTCACACAGCTGAGAAGCATAAAATGTGAGTAAATTGTCTGAGGGGCACCGTCATTATCTGTCAAATCAGCAGATAATTTCAGAACAATTCAACCGTGATGAGGCAGATCGACAGGGTGCGGACAACATTTATAAACGGCTGCGTAAAGTTGTACGAAATTTGTGGAACAATGTCAGCTTTGGTGCAATTTGGCATAAGAGTGTTTTTGAGGATTACCCCTACCAAATACTATTAATGTACAGTATTCCACTGCATTTCCTGAACCGAGCCATGCAGCTAAATTGGACGTCTTCATGGTGCAGAAATCCCCTACACCGCAGCAAACTTTTCATTGAGGCTCTGAAACATACACTCACCAGCCATTTTATTAGGTACACCTTCCTAGTACCGGGTTGGATCCCCTTTTGCCTTCAGAACTGCCTTAATCCTTTGTGGCATAGATTCAACAAGGTACTGGAAACATTCCTCAGAGAATCTGGTCCATACTGACATGATAGCATCACACAGTTGCTGCAGATTTGTCAGCTGCACGTTCATGAATCCCGCATTCCATCACATCCTATTGGATTAAGATCTGGTGAATGTGGAGGCCAATCGAGTACAGTAAGATACCAGTCTGAGATGATTCACACTTTATGACATGGTGTGTTATCCTGCTGGAGGTAGGCCTTAGAAGATGGTACATTGTGGTCATAAAGGGATGGACATGGTCAGCAACAATACTCAGGTAGGCTGGGGTGTTGACACAATACTCAGTTGGTATTTATGGGCCCAACATGTTCCAAGAAAATATCCCCCACACCATTGCACCACCACCAGCCTGAACCGTTGATACAAGGCAGGATGGATCCACGCTTTCATGTCCAAATTCTGACCCTACCATCTGAATGTCGCATCAGAAATCGAGACTCATCAGACCAGGCAACGTTTTTCCAATCTTCTATTGTCCAATTTCGATGAGCTTGTGCAAATT
>JARVGW010000001.1:4447913-4460129 GCA_031762495.1 Anablepsoides rubrolineatus | reverse complement strand
TGAGTTACTGTTGCTGTTCTATCAGCTCAAACCAGTCTGGCCATTCTCCTCTGACCTCTGGCATCAACAAGGCATTTACGCCCACAGAACTGCCACTCAATGGATATTTTTGCTTTTTCGGACCATTCTCTGTAAACTCTAGAGATGGTTGAGCGTTAAAATCTCAGTAGATCAGCAGTTTCTGAAATATTCAGACCAGTCCATCTGGCACCAACAACCATGCCACGCTCAAAGTCACTTGAATCACCTTTCTTGGACACATTTGTTGGTATGTATGAATGAAAGGAGCGCAGTAACATGTGTATGCATGGTTTTGATACATCCGAGTGTTCCTGTGCGTATCCTCATTTTGTCTCCACGTCAATTTTCAGTTTGAAAACTGCACACTCTTTGATGCATCCTTTTTAGCTCCTTGCTATCATTTTCTTGTCATCAGTGGTTCTCTAACAGTAGGGAGGGACCTATATGGGAGGCTGAGTGTCATGTTAAACTGACTGAGTTATTATAAAGTTCTAGGCAAAACTTGTTTTAAGTCACTGTTGTGATGTTTCCATGGTGATTAAATGTCATGAAGAGTGGGTCCACTCCTTACACTTATGTTAATGCATGACCTGGGTTGACAAAATGATGAACAAAGTGGGAAGATTGTTTTAGGAAAGGTTTCCTGGTTGGAGGAGATGTCACCTTAAGTCAGGGACAAACGATCAGACTGATGAAGGGCAGAATGGGCAAATCTATGCAAGGCATCAAACATAAAAAAACAGCTGATAATAGGTTGTTTGAAATAATGTGTGAACTCTGCTTACAACATGAGTCTGTGTCAGTATAGACTCAGAGATGGAAAAAAGCAAAAAGCTATTTTAAATCATGGAAGAGAGACAGGAGATGTTTTGTTTTTAGAATTACAGCGAATGGTGAGGGATATATAATTTTGAAAAAATAACACATTTAATCAATATATCCTGTATGATTTTTTTCTTATATCATAAATGTCCAACATTATCTTTATGGGAAAGCAGGCAATATTCTCTTACAAGTCTTTCATAACAAATAATGTTTTCTACTGGAAAATAACATTGTGTGAACCCAAATTTAGGTAAGAATTTTGGGAAAGATGTTCTGCATTTACTATTGTCGTAATTATAAGACATCCAATTGTGATCCATTTTAGCTTTTGAGGTTATACTAAGAACTAAGAATATACTATACTGTACTAAGAATTGTGAGGCATTATATTCCATTTTGTGATTTTACCACATCCAAATATTACTTTTGAATTGTTATGAAATGAGACACATGCCCGAGGTAGTTGTCAAAACAGAGAACATCTGAACTGAAGGTGTAAAGCACGCAGGAAAGATTAGACATTCTTTGATAAAAGCTTCAATGGAAAGATACCTCTACATTTTAAAGTATTTGCTGCTGTATTAGAGTTAAAAATCTAAAATGTAACTTAAACATACAGTGTTAATAAGGTCTTTCCTTCCAGGACCTACATTAACTGTGTTTATTGAGGCTTTTAGACAGTTTTTCTTCCATTTTTCAGTCGAGAGACATAGTTCAGAGGCTGTGTCTTCTGTAGTGCACATTTGTAGTCTAGTCACGTCACTGCACCCTGCCGAAGGCTGTCCCATTTCATTGGCTCCTTCTCATGCAGCCCTTAAAACCCCCCAAAATAAAGGATGCATATGACTACCCTCTGCTGCCAACGATATCCCAGAATTCATTCACTGTCTTCAGTTGTTAAAAAGGCAAAGTTTGGAAAGTCATCACGGACAGAAGAACACTTTTTGAAAAGTAGGTATAGCAACTTGGCTGATAAATATTTATGCTGCGATTGGAAGTTAAATACTGTAGTTACAAGTACTGATACTGAAGCTAAACCCAAATTACAGTATTAATGTCTTTTTTGTATTTACATGTTACCTTTTAAAAAAATACATTGAATATTGGGAAGTTATCTGTCCTGTCAAAAGACGTGAATGCATGTTCCAACGCATTTTAGGTTTCATGGCATGTAGAAGTATCAGAGTACCAAACATGCATCACCCAAAGACTAGACTGATATATTCAGCCTACCTGGACTTTGTAGAGTGTGGCCTCCATGGGCTGCAACCCCTGAATTGAGACCCCTATAGTCTCTCCAGCATGCCCTGGATCGTTCTCTATCTCCTCCCCATTGGACATGCCCAGAACACCTTTCTTGGCAGGAGTCTATTACCAGGTCCCTGAACCACCTCAACTGACTTCTTTTAATGTAGAAGACCATCAGCTCTTCTCAGAGTACTGCACACTGTCTGAACAAAAGTGATATAACTTTGTTACTTCTTAACATGATTGTAGTTCAAAACTACTATTATATTTTTATGGCTTAGCAATAATATGTATTTGGTGCATATTAATAGTAGATGGCCTAACAGTGCAAAATACTCTGTTCGATTTATATGCTATCAAACTTTGCTTTAGAGTAAAATGTCACATTTTATTATTTGGATAGTATTTTATGTCTGGTGTTTGACATATTACAGTTTATTAACCGTCAATACTTTTGCTTTGCCAGTAAAGGTCAGTTTAATAACCTAAGAATCGCTCCATAATGCAGATGACTGAGTCTGCAGTCATTATCTGCTTGTCACTTCTCGTACAAGCTTTTATGTGTCTTTTTTTTTTTCCTACTTGTGCTGTGTTGTTTTTCTCCATTTTTCGCATCCATTTATTTCTTTTTTCTAAGTAGCCTTAGTTTTGTTTGTGAGCGCTCCTCTGTTTCATCACTGTCCATCTGCATCACGGTCAATTTAAATGGCCTTTAATGGCACTCAACACACAGACCACCACAATGCAGCCTATAAAACGTGGAGCAGGCCAACATGAATACTAATATTACATCAACATGTGAGACTAAGCCTTTGAGACCTCGGTTAGTTTTTTATCTACCTTGACTGCAGACAAAGGATGAACAACTTTCTCTTTCTTTCTTTCTTTCTTTCTTTTTTTCTTTCTTTCTTTCTTTCTTAAGAACAATTTTATATTAGTTCTGCACTTATAGTATGTTTATTATGTCTCATTAGGAGCTACTTGTTTCTGAACTGATACTCTAAAAACATAGCAGCCAAATAAAAAGACACATTGTTCACTTTAACCACCCGTGGCTCAGTAATAAATTTGTGTTGAAAGACCCCCCTATTATGCTTGGAACTTGTTTTTTCATATGACAAAATGTACAGCTTTTATCACAGTTCCCTTACCTACTGCTGAGTGCATTTCTCTTTATTGGCCAATTCATTGCACAAGTCCTTCCTCGACAGCAAAGCAATAAAAACACTTAAATGCGGTACAAACGTAATGCAATAAATCTAGCCTTATTTCCACCCCGCAGGGGAAGTTTTGCTTTCATGTTGCTCCGTTGCAATCTCAAAGATCACCGGTTTAAACCATGAAAATAACAATAAACAGAATCTCAGCCAACAGCTCGCGTAATCTCACGTGTTCTGTTAGTGCTCGGGATATGTGTTGTGGATGACGGTCGGTGGGCGATAAATAAATTAACCGCTCAGCAGCAGAACTGTCGACCTGATAATCTGCAAACAAATTGGTCGCGGCCCAGAATGTCACAGAGGCCATCGTGAGTTATGCCACGTGAACATTGGAGGTGACCGTCTCCATACAGAATGAGAAAGCCAGTGAGAAGCAGAGAGGAGATGGATGAGACCCGGGTAATGACCACGTCCGATGGATGACTCACACGGGGGGCACCTGAGAAGGAAAAGGGTTTGTTACGTCACAGTTTTGTGCTCGTTCATCAGCATCGTGGAGGTTTTTTCCCTCTGTCCTACACATGCGCTACACTTGTCCCTTTCTCCTGCCTTTGATCTGTCCCGTCTCCATCAGCATATCCATTTCTTAGAGTGATATCTTGACTGATTTCATCTTTTCTTCTGACCAAATGAGCCTGTGAGAAAACGGCATCAATTTCCAACAAAGTGAGTTGAGGGAGGGCAAAGCGGGGTGGGATGAATGCATAATCAGAGCCATTCTTTCCAAATGACGTCAGGATTGTTCTAGTTTAAAAGACACTGAAAGTGGAAGCAATCATCTCCATCAGAGTGAACTTCATTCAGGTCAGCATATATTTCTTTCCACCTCTGCTTCTGTGTCAGACGATGTAATGAGTTGTAAATGTATTGTGGATTTACGGCTGTGTCATTCTTCATTTAATTATGGCGGAAGATGGTTTTGTTAGTCATTTATCACAGAATCATCCGTTACTGCTGCTGGCTAAAGATTAACTGCAGAAAACTACTATTTATTACATAAAATCATCTTGTTTCTGCTAAATTAAATCATCTTTGACTCTATGGCTTGCTGTTTGCCTCTCCTCCAGCGCAGAATTGATCAAATTTGAGAGGGTAAATAAAAAGGGATGTGTCACTATTAAATGGGCCAATACACAGCATGTACATCCCTGATGTTCTTTATAAATTATAATGATATAATTGGCTGGAAGTGCATTTATCGAGCTAATAATTATTTATTAATATCAGCTGCTCCTTTCATGAGGGGTAACTACGTTGACCAAACCTGTACAAGAAATGGTCACTTGTTTTGGTTTTTCTTTCCATTGGATGCCCTTCCTGACACAACCACTGACCACCAAGTTATTCACATTTATAATTGATCAAGGTGGACCCTTTGATCAATTAAAGCGACACCTCTAATATACACAAACATGCTCTTAAACATTTCCTTTTTTTAATTTGCAATTTACAGACTGTTCTCAGTCATTATCAACAAGTTTATTATTGAATTTGTTTCATCTTCTCTTCAAGGAAAATTGCACTAATTGCAATTAAATGCTTTAACACTAATTTGGAAATTACATAAACGCTACAGTTTGGTAAACAAAATGTGCTGCAATTGATGCACACTAGTATACAATAAAGTGGTAATAAATGTATGTGTGTTCAGACGGCTGTGAACAGATGTTTTAGAAAAATAAAACTATTTAGGAAAGGCAAAGATTTATGGGTGAAAATATTGCTGGCTTATTTAGTCTCTTTAAACTGAGTCCATCTGGAGCAGGTGTGTCCAATCTTGGCCCTTCAGGGCCACTATCCTGGATGTTTTTCTTTTTTTACTGCCTTCAACACACCTGATTCAGTGATTAATTTACCTCTTCAGGTTTTGCAAAAGCCTGGTAATCACCCATTCGTTCAAAAAAAGTGTTGGATCAGAGGAACAGATCAAACATTCAGGATGGTGGCCCACTAGGACCAGGACTGCCCACACCTGATTTGGAGTATTCTGAAAGCACTATTCAAAATATGTTTAAAGTAGAGTTGAATACCTTTATTATCTAACCCAGAGGTGCCCAAAGTGGGGCCTGCGGGCCACAGCTGGCCTGCCAAGTCATTTGACTTTGCCCACTAGCAGATTATGTAGAAACACAGTATTTCCACCAAAATTCATTTTATTCATTGGCCTAGTGACTATATAAAGGGCTGTAGTGCAGTTAGTCAAAAATGTGAAACACCGCACCAGCTGCTAGCTTAATCTTTAAAAAATAAAATAACTTTATTTAAGAAGAATTTGTATTTCATGTATCGTATTATTGCATTTGGTCCACAGCCGTCGGATAGATTTTCATTTTGGCCCTCTCGGGAAAAAAGTTTGGGCATCCCTGATCTAACCCAAACGATGACAGAGATTCCTCTTTAACAAGGGCTCCATTAACCTACATTCCCACACAAACATCTTAAAGGGGACCTAATATGCAAAATTCACTTTTTTCAAGTTTTTTTTTTACTTACATTTGGGTTTGTACTGCTTTTAAAAACAGTCCAAGCCGCAATAAAAAATGCACTCAGAGCTATTTTTATTATAAGTAAATGTATTTTTCTGTGTCTTGAAATGACCTGTTTTCAAACACCGCTGTTTGTGACATCACAAGTCGCACTCCAGCCCACCCCAACCTGAGCCCAGCTTGTCTCCTGGTACGCCAAGCAGAGACTCCGCCCACTTCTTCACAGGACGGTTCTGCTGTTTTAGAACAGTCATGGTGAACAGAGATATGTGGCTTCATTTTGTTTTTATTTAATTTAACTTTTATTTTTTGATGGCAATGTTCTAGCAATATTAAGAAAGAAAGTTGTAGTCTGTGTAAAAAAATTCACCATGGAGTACTTTGGAAAAAATTGTACTTTCTACTGAAAGGAAACTGATGGCAGAGGGCAACGTTAACATAAATAAAAGGTTGAGAGTGGGGTTTCCATAGATCTTTATGCAAAACAGCACGTTCTGAAGAGAGCTCAGAACAGACAGAACTGAAAAGGTGAATTTTCATTATCTGAGATGAATTATATGAATTAAATCAAATGAACATGTTTTGTATAGCCTACAGATGTATCCAAACTTGTTCTAGGACCCCCATATTAGGTCACCTTTAAAAGATACAAATAAAAACACAAACAAGTCACATATAAAACAACAAACACTTCAAAACAACTTCAGTAACCATTAAAATCAGTTCTCATTTTACGAAGTTGAAAGTGGATTTTGCAATGGTACGAATGATTTAATTAAAATGTTTTTTCCCGGGTCAGAGAAACTTTAGACCTTCTGCCTGATGGGAGCAGCTGGAATGAGTAGTGAGTGAGATGTTCCGATAAGAGGAGGTAAAACAGACAATTTATCTAAAATAACTCTTTAGGTAATTTAGTTAAACTCATTTAAAACTCAACTCTTTCCATCCACTGTTCACCTAACATCAGTTTCGGGGTACTTGGAGACCTCTGTATTTTAACAACAACAAAAAAAGTTATTTTCCAGTATATTTCTCTCTTTTTGTCTTATTTTGCCTTGCTTGTCTTTGTCTCTGCATTTTTAATAAAAGCATGCCAGTTACTTCCAGTTTTAGTTAAAAAAAATCACCTGCTTATTCTTCTTATTCCTTTCAGAAACGATGGAAAGATGTGACGTTTTAGCATGAACAGTAGCAATACAAAAGCCTCCCCGTCAGTCCCAGTCACACACTCGTACTGGCATCATGTATGACACATCAAGGCTTTACTGACGTTTAAGGCCCAACAGACTTGAAACATGTCAGTATGGACATCAGGGATGAGGGAAGACAAGGTGACGGCTTCTAAAAACAGATGGAAGCAGAAAAAGGAGAGAAAAAAGCAAATATGTTTTTTGACTTAGACGTCTTCAGCAAAAAAAACACAAAAAAAATGACATTTCTTCACAGGCAGCAAGCAACAGATTTGAGATTGTAATCTTTGCTTAGTGATGATGATTTCATGTAGAACTTAAACTGTATTTAACCCAACTCCTTTAAGCTAGTATCTCACTGGGCTGCAACTACTGGTGACTTTTGTTGCATGAGTTGCAGGGCATTATAATTGTGTCACAGAAAGTTACGTACTATATTTTGCTGAACTCAGAGGTTCCAGACATTACTAACCCAATGGCATTTCTATTTGCTTTTGGTGAAGAATGGAGGCTAGATTGGAGTGCATTAAAAACTTTTGGGTCCCAGGCCAGCAAAATCCTATCAACCTGTAATGTACGGCATCTAAAAGAAAAGGCTGAAGTGAAGGAGCAAAATTTGATGCAAATGGTGGCTCACGTCATGCATTGCACTGTGAGGTAAGAGTATTTTATTTTCTGTTTGTAGCCTTCTGTTATATGGCTGGTTAGTGCTGGCAGTAATACAGTGCCAAGCTGTGGCCATAGAGCAGCGAGTTCATGTCATACTCAGGAGGTGTCTGTAAATTTCAGCAAAATGTCAGGATTTGGTTATCCTGTGCGAATGCGCCACGTAAAATACAGATGTCACGGTGTAATTTATTTAGAGATAATGCTATACAAATATCGTTTGTAAAGGTTTTAACTGATTTTGTACCCTATTTTAGTCCCATCTTACTTTTTTTATGGGTGTGATTTTTCCTGTTATTTCTCTTTTTTATTTATTTCTCATGATGTATTTAATTATACTTTGATATCTATGGTTTTAGGATTTGTTAAGGTCTGTGTGATGCTGCCTTGGCCAAGTCTCTCTTGACAAAGAAATTTTCTATTTCTACCATTTTCCATGGTTTAAATAAAGGTTTAAATAAATAAAATGAAAATATCCACAAACCTTTTTTCATCCTTACTGCAAAAGTTGAAAAAGGAGACAGTGAGCTAGTGCAGTGGTATGCAACCTTTTTACACCATGTTTTCATTCTAACAAAAGAAAAACGTCTATAAAATAGTGTGGAATAAGTTGTTTTTTTATTTTATTTTGTTTTACAAATTTTGTGTACCTTATTGTAAAGTGTTACCTTTTTGGGTAACACTTTACAATAAGGTACACAAAAAAAGCTTAACTACTGCAGTAACTACTGAGGAGTTCCTGAAACTCCTCAGTAGTCCCTCAGTAACTACTGTTTTTGGTGCTTCACTTTACTTTAGGGTACACAAAAAAGCTTAACTACTGCAGTTACTACTGCAGTAACTACTGAGGAGTCCCTCAAGGACTCCTGAGGAGTTCCTGAGGAACTCCTCAGGAGTCACTAAGAGGGCAACAAGCAGAGACAAAGAACCTTAGGATGGTTTGTTGGTTTTTTGTTAGTGTCAGAGCCTTTTCCCAGTTCTCATGTCATTTCTTCTGTTGTAGTAAACTGTATGTTTAGAACAATGTGTTCCTAAACACTTTAGATATTTTCAGCGGGACAAACTGTTTGGGTTCTGTGGAAGAAAAGAAAATGCTAAAAGCAGAAACAGAGCTTGACACTTGAGATGTTTGAAAAAAGCCACAGAAACGCAGCAGCTGATTATCACCCCCATTAAAGCAATGTTTTCCTCAACATTTGCTTCTGAGAAATATTTGTTTTGCTGTCTCCCTTGACATTTTCAATGAAATTTCTGCTCGTGTTATGAAGAAAAAGGAGAGCAACAAACCGCCACAGAAAGAGAGAGCTTGTTCATTTGGATGGTTTTCAAGCGGAAGATAACGACACAACTAAAACCAGAGACAAATTAGGATTTTCAGCTGGGACTGAATGTTTCCTTCACGCAGACTAAATGACTGTAAAGCTTTGGTTGATTATCTCCTCTTGTCTTGCAAGAAAACAACACTTAGGGCCAGTATACATGGATGATGTTTCAGTTTGAGGACAAATCAATCATAGTTGGTACACCAGTTGAACTTTTTCATACAAGTTTGAAACTTAAAAACTAATTTCAGCAAAAACTTGCAATTGCACAAAAATGGGTTGTGGTGAGAGGGATGGTTTCTTTATAAGATGATAAAATTTACAAGATTAAATCTGACCAAACTGACAGGCTAATCCCTAGTTTGAAAGGGAAAAAACAGACAAAGATAAATCACTTGGTTAATCTGGCAAAATAGATATTAATCCTTAGTACTCTCACATTATACAATGGAAGGGGGGATAAGAGCATCTGAAGTGGAGCATGTTTAAAGGAGACATGATGCTTTTAAATCCTTCTTTTTCATTTAAATCATTCAATTGGGTCTATATAAAGTGGAACAGCAATACATTGAATGCCTCCTTATTGTAACTCCACAAGCCCCTCTTTAACCCCTTTTCTGAGGTGTGTCTCAGATCAATTAGTTTTGATGCTGTTTCTTTTAATCCAAATGAGTCGCTTCACACCCCGCCCCCCTCCAGCTTCCAGATCGGTTCATTCTAGTTTGATAGCAGAGATACGACTATATACAAAAACGTTTTATTTACAAATAAATTAAAAGATGTCAACAACAGAAGACGTTTTCGTCCAGCCCCATATGTTAGAGTCTGACCCAGAGCCAGAGGAGAATGAAGACCACCAAATTGTAGTTGGTAAGTTCATGATCTTTTTTAAAGTTTTTTTCAGAAACAATTTGATGAAGTAGTTTGGAAAACTTCATAGAAAATAGAGAAAACGAAACGGGTTGAAAAGAATGACCCAAACAGAATATAAGGATATCTACGCAGCACCTGGAGAGACTAAATTCAACTTTTCTGAACTCCTAGACTCAGAGTACGCAACAAAATGTATTTAACAGCTAAAAAAAGTGGATTTTGCATATGTCCCCTTTAAAATCAGCAGTGTTGACCAAAGTGAAAAATGGAAGAAAAACATAAAATAAAACATCAATCAATTAAAACTTCAAGTATAACAAAATAGGGTAAAAACAGGAAAACAGGCTAAACTCCTAACTTCTGATAGATGAAAAACGAAATTGTTTAAAAGCCAGCATAAAAAGTGAGTTTTTCAGAATTTAAAAGACAGAACACACTGTAGTATACAAATCTCGAGTGGCAGGTTGTTCCAGAGTCTGGGGGATGCTACACCAAAAGCCTGATCCCCCCTGCGCTTTAGCTTAGCCTTGAGCTACGCTAAAAGCATCTGACTAGAGGATCTCCTTGATCTGTTTGGGTGGTCTTATGGGGTCACTTGATAAACTCAGATTTTATGTTATGTTATCAGCCCCATCTATTGTGTTTTGCCTTGTCTTGAGTTGGTTGTATACAGAGTAGTCTGTGTATGTACAACAGTTTTACATTAAAGGCTGTGTTTTTGTGTTCCCTTGTTGTTAGACAGTTTTCTGAATGGGAACAATGTAGCCAAGGTTGAAGCACTTTCAGAGAATTTTTAGTTTTGTGTTCCGCATCTGTTCTCCAAAATCCATTTGAAAAAAAATCTTTAATTTCAAGGATTATTTTCCTGTTCTAGTCTTCAACTATGTTCCCCTGGAGCCTATTCGTTTTTTTTGTGTGTGTTTTTTTTCTGTCTCAGAGATATGCTGTAATTGCTGTACGTGGATTGGTTGTCAGGGTAAAACACAGAACTGGGTAGATGCCAGCAGGAAGACAATCACTTGTGATGCGTGGGTCACTTTTATTAAGTAAGCTAAACAGAGATATTCAGCGTTTGGGCGAATCGGGTCAAAAAAACAGAAGCAGCGCTCTGACTAACTCATGAATAATTTACAGAAACCCTGTGTGTCCTGTCTCTCAGATACTCTTCATCTGTCTAAAGCACACATACACACAGGAAGGATGCTGATCCTTTCATGTGGTGGTTTTTAGGAAGTGACCAATGCTACATCAAGAAAAAGTCTTAAAGTTGACATGTGTAAGCTTTCGCTGAAGGATGTGAATAATCAATGAGTGAATGAAGTTGGCAACTAACTATTATTTGAAGGAATACATGTTGCTCTTCCCTCCCTGCTTCTCTGTTTGCACTCAAAGTATGTGTCAGGTATGACTCTCAACTACTACCACACCAGATGTTTGTTCAGTACTTGTAAAATGGAGTGAGTTACATAACAGTTTTTATGTTTAAGGTCAATTATCTGTGAGGTCCATCTCAAATTGGGTTGAATTCAGAAGGTAATCAGCCGTTAATCTGTTGTCAGTGACTGCTCTCTGACTGTTTTAATAATATCTGTACACTCGTTCATGAGATACTTTGATCCCCAAAAGAACTATTGGTCCTAACCAGGTAGGTTTTGTTTATACCAGAAATGCTCCTAAAAATGGTCACACACACAAACCACCTTTCAAAATTGGAAGATTGGGTTCAGGGGTACAATGTAAGAAGTGACCATAACTGTAGATTTGCAAAGCTCGCAAATAAACAAAGAGACAAGTGGCAATCAAGAGAATTCTCAAAGTCCTAAAATAAGTGCAGCACAAAAAGAGACTTAGATTAAAATTGCTAAATAAAGTTATTTATTCGCAAAAACCTTTATTGCTTAATTTCCTTAAATGTATCCATTGATGTAGATAAAAGTTCCAAAACCAAGTAGCCAAATAACCTTGAGTTCTTTGAATAATGTAAAAAGAGATGTTTCTCTTCAGTTCTCGAAGACAGAAAGTGTCCTGATCCCTATCACCAAAGCAAAGTGAGATTTGGAGAAACGCTATCAAAATGTAAATGTCTAATGCCAGATCCAAACAGCAAAAGTGAGAATAAACTACCCTATACCACTGAGCTAGGAAAACTGCCATTTCTGGATCAGTTCTAAATATCCTCCAATGCAGGTCAAATAGTTTCTTTTCTTAAGCAGAAAATAAACCCAACCAATGCTGAATGCCAAAGTCACAGTAATATTATTGTGACTCTGGCATTCAGCATTCATGTGTGGCAGTGGCGGATGCTGGTCTTTCAAGGAGGGGAAGCTCAATTTCGTCCATAAAATGTACCAGTTTATATATTATT
>JARVGW010000001.1:4409411-4420788 GCA_031762495.1 Anablepsoides rubrolineatus | reverse complement strand
AGGAATCTGAAAACGTGATTAGGTCATTTTGACCAAAATGGACTTAATCCTCATTTCGATGTGATGGGTCACATATGTCATAATTATGAGAAAAGATCTCATAATGAAGAGATAACATATGAGATCCTGTGCTTGTAATTATGAGATCAGGTGTCAATTTTTTTTTTTGGGGGGGGGACTGAAAAGCTCTTCCGTAAATTTATGCATATAGAAATTTGTATTTGTGACGCTCAATGTAATCTTTTTGTAAAAATTATGTTTTTTTTTTCATTTATTATTTTTTGTGTGCAAAGTTGTTTTACACATTGCTCAGTGTGATTGTGTATGAAATTATAATACACAAGTACAAGTTGTTGAGCACGTTTGTATAATCCGTAATACATGTTGTGACCTTTATGAGACTAATTCCTGGCCATGTCTTGTCATCAACGTGTAAGTCCTCAATGGCCACGAGAGACCAGAAAAGCACTGTGACAAATACGCTCCGTAGCTCCATGTGGATAAATGAGGTGTCACTCATACCTTTTGATTTCCTCCGGCTGCAAGTGCACCCTGATCAAACACCTGCCAAGAGGGGTTAAGCCTGCAGGCTATGATGACATAACAATTTCCCACTTGGAAATACACCATCTTCACACACACCACAATCTGTACGCGTACTGTACACACAAATACTTCTAGAGACTTTCATCCCCACTCATATTACACCACACGGTTGCACCAACAGACGACAATGAACGAGTGTTTATTAAAACCATAAATGTTTGTTAAATCATTGAATTGATCCAACAGATACACAACGATGCACACACACTTTCACTTATCCAGTAAATGTATTTATCTTGGCAGAGGTCGGCTCGTACACCTTCAAAGAGCCTTCAAGTTTATTTATCGCACCTCTGATTTTGGCACTTCAGATAGCCCGGTCCTCCTCTGATGTGAGTCAGCAGGTCTGGAAGTTTCTGTCATCCTCTTGATGCCTCACGTCAACAGCTCTGAAAGAACAAAAAAGAAAAAAAAAAGGAATGTCATCACTTAGTACAAAAGTGACAAGACACAGTGAAAGTGTTTAAGAAGTTGTGTGCCCTACGGACATTTCTGACAAGCAAATTTACCACACTGCCTGCTGTGACCTGTGTGAAGTTGTGTGTTTTTGTTTACATGAGTGAGCTGTGGTAGTGAGATGAAGTGTTGTCAGGATATTTTGTCGAAGTGACCTAGTTTGTGCGTGTGTGTATATATGTGTGTTTGCTCACAGATGCACCAAAATATCAAACACTTTTCTCTTTGTTGCACCTGCGGCTGAGATTATAATAGAAAAAAAAAAAGTTAATTTATGTGCTTACTCGTGACGAATATTAAACATGTCTTTGACACACAGCAGCCTTTGATCATGATGACAGCATACATTTAAAAATGTTGGAGAAAGTTACTGTTTGATTTGGCATTTCATTTAGAAAATTCATGTTATAACTCATTATTTTGAATAGTTGAATCCAAATATTCAACTTCCATTACTGCTTATCACTTCGGATAACTTCTGACTTCTGGTTTGAGATTTTAAAATTTTTACAAAGTGTTTTAAGCTCTTTTTTTTTGCAGACATTTCTATGGTCTACTGAACTTTAATTGCAATCATTTCTTAAGTTCTGCTAGTTTGTATTGAGAATTACATTAGGTTTATGCTAAAAAATCAATATTTGCAGTGTTTGCTCCTTTTTTGTAAAGAGCTCTGCAATTCAGTGTGGCATGCTGTCGATCAACTCTTGAGCCAAATCCTGACTAATGGCAGCTCATTGTTGCATAATCAATGATGGAAGTTTGACAAAATCTGTGGGTTTTTGTTTCCTTCCCAAGGATTGAGAGCAAGTACTTAATGGAATTAAGATCTCACACATTTTCTGGCTATGGACTGAAGCCTCTCTTTCCCTGACGGAGCACAAGTGCACTCGGCTCTTTCGTCCCAGTGGGGAGGAGATCCACGTAAAAAAGAATAAAAACACTAGAGAGTTAAATAAGTTTTACCAATTTAACGCCTGGGGAGGGACATGAGGATTAGGTGAGAGTGGGCGGGGCCGGCGCAAAGACAGACAGAAGAATCAGAACTAAAAACTTATTGCATGTTTACTTATGTGTTTTATATTACTCAAACTGTGAACTGGTCTTTCACAATGAATAAATATTCTGTATCAGTTTGGATGTTTAAACACTGATTATTCTTTTTGCTGTTTACCAGAAGCCAAGTCCTGCCCTGTGTGCAAAACACACTAACAAGGTGTAGATGAAAAAGAGACACCCACGAATTGTTTACTAGCAACTAATACTAAGTGTTACTACAATATTCACAAAAAGGCACAAATATTGTGATTTTTTATTACCAATTTGTTTCAAATTCTTTTATGGAATGACTTTTTTATAATGACACATCTCTGCTGTGTTCTCCCGTTTAGACACCTTATCAATAAAGCAAACAGAGCAACTACACTGTTTTTTGTTTTTTTTAAGTGGGGATACAAACTTGTGATATTTGTCTCAAAAACAACACAGTATCCAGCCTATGGGAGTCTGATTAAAATTTTAAAATGGTGGAGCAAACATAGTGTACCAATATGACTAGTGCAGGGATGGGTAATCCTGGTCCTCAAGGGTTGTTATCCTTCATGTTTTACTTTATATGTTTTTCTCTGCTCCAACATACTTCAGTCAGTGAATGAATTGTCTCAAGTTCTGCAGTAGCCTGTTAATCACCCATTAATTCAAATCAGGTGTGTCGAAACAGAGAAATAAGTAAAACATGGAGGATAGTGGCCCTCCGGCACCAGGATTGCCCACCCCTAGTGTAATGGATATCGCAGACTGCTTTCATCTAGTATACCTGAGTCCAGTCCCCATTAAAAAAAAACTTTTTTTCTATTTTCTCACTTTTTCTGAAAACGTAGATATCTAGCACTCTACTAAATGTCTTAAATCACTACTTTCCTGTTTTGTCTGTTTTTTCTGCTACTTGCTCATTTAAGAATGATTTGAAAGGGAAAATCACAGGGGAAACATTCATGTAAAAACATGAATACACTAAGGCAAAAAGCCCTGTAATCAGAAAGGACACACACCAAGACACAAATGCACAAATGTTTGAGCATTGAGGGAGAACTGGCTAATTATTTTACGCTTCATCAGCAAGGAAGTTCAAGGCTGCATATTTGCGGTGACAGGCCAAGGTGAAAAGTAAAACTCCTTACTCTCCACTGAAACATAATCCCTCCAGAGAGTCTTGGGTCTTCCCCCCCCCCAGGGCCTCCAACCAGTGGGACGTACCTGGAACATCCGAGGGAGGCATCCAGGAGGCATCCTAATCAGATGTCTGAACCACCTCAGCTGACTTATGTGGAGGAGCGGTGGCTCTACTCCAAGCTTCTCCTGGAGGACAGAGCTCTTCACCCTCTTCTAAGGCTGAGTCTGACCACCCTACAAATGAAATTAATTTCAGCCGCTTATATCCAGGATCTTGTTCTTTCAGTCATAATCCATGCTTCATGACCATAGGTGAGGGTTGGAACGTAGACACACCAGTAAATCGAGAGCTTTGCATTTCGACTCAGCTCTATGAGGCTCCAAATTTGTCAATCCATCTTCTGCTCCATCCTACCTTCCTTTGTGAAAAAGACACCCAAATTCCTAACCTTCTTCACTTGAAAAAACTATCTTCATTATCATCAGAGGGCAGCTGTAGAGATTCTTCATTAATGCTCTGTGTTTCATCTATCATCTGTATGCTGTTGGTCCAATGTTATGAAGCTACATCTCCAAAAATCCCTGAGCTCCACCAAAACTACTGCTAATACAGTTCACTGGTCTCCATGTTCCACCATTGTCCAATTTTCTTTTCCATCTGCAGAAGCTTAATTGTGAAGAAGACTCTGTTACTAAACTCAACTTCATTTTAAAAACTAAGGTCGGCTCGATGAAACTGTTAACATTGAATCAGAATGCAGTGTTGCCATCTTTTCCCATATATTGATCTCATGAAGGCCTCTTATTTGGTTCTAACTCTACTTAAGAATATTTAACCTTAAGTATAAAATCAACACATCCATTTTTGGTAGTTACAGTTTTCATCCTCCCGTGCTTTAAAAAAAAGAAACTTCAACAGGAATATAATATTTATTTATCAAACACTGAGTACTCCTCCACCCACATGAATTTTATGTAATAGTTATTATAATTAGAGCTGTGGGTACTGATAATCCCATTTCAAGTTGCCAGCTTTCAAATGGATGAAATGACCGGAGTTTAATGGAGGGCTTCTTTAATTATAAGTGTTTGCTGTTGCTTCACACCATTTCAAAACTAAGTAGTGTTTGATGTGAAACAGTCAAAGAATACACAATGTATTTAGTAATGAAAGTCTTTTTTAAAGGAGGTGTTTTGTATTTTCAGGAGATAGATACAAATAGGCGGTGCTTTGTACCAGCAAATTATTAATTAAATTATTACATGATCTAAAGCTTCAAAAAGTAAATTTTTGCATTAAAACCCCCCTTATGCAACATGGTTAATATCAGAGATTGCTGCAGAGGCTGTGTATACAAAATGTTATCAAACCTAAACTGAATTTGTCTCTTCTGTCTAAACAGCACATTGGAGAAAATGTCTTGTATTAATGCATCTATAAACGGGTAGACATGCACATTACGTGTACATTTAAAGAAAAAGACTTGTTTGAAGTGTGCATCATCCATTTTAAACATTAAAACTACTTTAGATAACCTTTTTATTTCAAAATGCCATATATCAGCTGCTGCCACTGATAAAGCAAAGATACATACAAGATGTATGGCTTCTAACATGAGAAGAGGTCATTTCCAGAGATGTGGTCATGATTTAATACCGCTTGGTGATTGGGAATGACATTTGGAGCAGAGCAGTGTTGTGACACACTAACCAGTTCTGGTCAATCGGGTCTGCATGAATCCGACAGAGTAGTGAGGACTCAGATTGGAGAATTGAGTCAGACAAAACACAGGATTTGGCTCATTTCTGTGGCTAAAAAAATCTTATCTTAATCCACAGAAACAGAACCCTTGTGATTTTCAGACATTTTGATTTTAAAATTTAAGCCAATGTTTTCCTTTTTGTATTAAAAATCACTTTTTTTCTGTTGATGATATTGAGGGAATTGCTTTTAAAAAGACAGTTGGAAGGGAAGCCACAGAGGAACAGGGCAGTATTAAATATGCTCACTCATTAAATTGGATATTAACCTGAAGCAAACAATGTGTAGCTACAACAAAACACTAGGAAACAACACTGTAAAGTAGACAGTCTGTATGAAATAGTAGATCAAACTAAAAGAGACAGATTTGAAGTATTTTATTCTGTTTAGGAGTAAATAGTTTTTAAATAAATCTCATCTTATGTTGAGAAATGATGGAGTTACAGTCATTTTGGTCAAACTTTGAAAAAAAATATTATGCACAAGATCTTGTACATTTGGTTAGGATTTAGACTACAGTGCCTATAAAACTATTAATCTTCTTGGTAGTTGAATGCCTTTATTGCTGTCATAAATCATTCATGGTCAATATGAGCTGACATGTCTGACATCAAGGGCTGAATACTTTTTGAACGCCAATGTGCACTGGGAGACTTTTCAAAATAACTACTTCTGAACAATAAAAATATTTATTGGCTTTTAACATACATGATAAATGGCCTGCACTTGTATAGTACCTTATCAAGTCCAAGGACTCCAAAGCACTCACACTACAATCAGTCATTCATACACTGATGGTGGTAAGCTACAGATTGTTCACCAGCGCCACCGAGCCCTCTGATCACCACCAGCAGGCAAGGCAGGGGACGTGTCTTACTCAAGGACACAACAGCTGAGCTGGACAGAGCAGGGGTTCAAACCAACAACTAATTAGTTACAGGAAGATTTCCCTAAGTCGCCCCAATATGATTTCCAACCAGATATCGAACCTAGAGGAGGGAGAGCATGGTCAATAAGGGACAGGATTTACTGGCCAAATAAAGGACGATTCTGTATTTTACTGGATGAGTGGCAACCCTGTTTACATTATATTTGTGACATGGGATTGACTAGGGCAGAGGTTAGCCAGGGGCAGCTTTGCTTGAAACTAAGTAAGTGGGGTATTGAGGGAAATAGCTTGGGAATCAGTGCACTAGATCAGTGTTTCTCAACTCTAGTCTTCAAGAACCACTCTTGTATGTTTTAGATGTTTCCCTGCTTTGGCACTCCTGATTTGAATGAATGACTGATTGACTTGGTTCTGCAGAATTTAAAGACCTGCTAAAGAATAGGGAAACAACTAAAACATGCAGGATAGTGGTCCTTGAGGACTGGAGTTGAGAACCACTGCACTAGACCACCAGAGATGTTACATGTGAAGTTGTACAAATTATCCATGAAATACATGCCCCCCCCCTTTTTTTTGCATGTATACAGATACTGTGAAAATAAAAAAATAAATAAAATAAAAAATCTGCTTTAAATGTATTTGATGTTTCAAAGCAGCTTTTTCTCCCTCTTCCTCTGTGTCCCCCCTCTGCTCCACCAATGGTCTGCCCCCACAAACATACACCACGACCACCTCCGCCCTGCTCTGCCACAGAACCTGTAAGCTTTCCCACTATCACCACTAATGTATCCTGTGAGAATACTACAGATTTTTATGAAGTATGTAGAATACAGGTAATCATCTGAAGAGGTTGACATGTATGTTTTAATCAGTAATACCATGAGCATCTGAGTGCCTCGTAGCCATGTTTAAAACAACAATGTAGATGATTGACCAAGGGGTCATCAGAGAATGGTAGAGAAGTAGAAAAATAACAACAGAAATAGAGGAGTGTTGGCTAGATGACAAATAAAAAGCAAGAAGCACACTTCAAACCACAGCCTCCCATAGTTGTGAGGCAACAGGGCTATCTACGCCTTAAAATGTGGTTGACAACTGTATACTTCTGACTTAAGCATCCGGCCAACACTCCTCCAGTCCTGCACTCATTTTTTGACTTCTCCTCCAGTGTTCATTTGTTTCTCAACTGAATCCTGGCTCTCTCATTATTTTCACCCAGGTGCCGCTTTTTAATTATTTTTTTTTACCATTATTCTTCATTTCTGACAGTGGTCAGTTAACGGTGCTGAAGCATAACCATTGGCAGTAACAGGACTGAATGGTTTTGACTGGCTATTTCAGGCCATGCCTGAATGAGCTCTAATGTTGCATCATATAATGAGACACGAGGTGAACATGTTCCTAAATCCAATGCATTGTCTTCAACAAAAAGTTTGGTTGGGCTATTGTTGACTCCTTTTCCTTCATCAATTCCTGGAACATGAATCCTAAACTAGCAACAACAAACATGAAAACCATCAACATTCCAGATGACACATTTCACTAATAATAATGGCAATCAATCATTGTAACACAGTAAAGGCAGAGATAAATACTGCAACCTTTAGATGCATTTATGCACAACCTGCACACCTGTTATTATAAAGACTCCAAAGATATGATTTATTAATGCACAACAAGATTAAGCTGTTAACCCAAATCAAACATATTTAGCAAAGATGAGCTAATTGCAAAGTTCAGTTTTCAAAATGTAATTATTTTAAAGAGTTTGTTTGATATTTCTTGAGGCAATCAAACTGTTACAAATTGAAGTGTTTTATCAATGAGAAAATGAGAAAAAGAAACAATTCTACACAAGAAGAAACTTTTAGACATACTTTTAGATTAAATTAGAGTTTTTATATTGTATATTAAGTTTTATTTTGGAAAACAGTAAACCAGAAGTCACAGTGTTACCATTTTCTGTTTAGCAACTTGTTTCAGTGGATTGTTTTATATACACCTGAACTAGCATATTTAGAATGTGAGCTAGCGGCAACGTGTGTTAGCTTTATTCCTTTTACAGTTTTATTCAGTTCAGCAACAACAAATATTCATGTCTCATCATTGGGAAGGGCTAACTGTCTGCCTGGCAACCAGAGCGAGGGCAGAATAAGTATTGATAACTATATGACAGAACATCAATTCAAAACTATTCCTGAAGGCATGCCAGGATTTCTTGGTCTTTTTAAAACTGTCCTGTTTTTGGCAGCATATACTGTATATGAAACTTGTTTTGGAACCTTGACAAATTGGATACACCCTACAAAACATTACCAAAAATGTTACTTTTTCCTGACACAACACAAGAACATATCTCTTTCTAACACAAACATACTGAAACTTGTAGGTCACAAGCCAAAACGTAGATGGCAGTATTACTGGAGCTTACATTAATGTCTTAGCTGTGGTGCTGTGTAAAGTCCTTGGTCTATTTATCTGCCAAGATAATGAGCCAAATTTCTGGATATCAATCTTAGGTTTTAACACATCAAATATATGTGACTTTTAAGTTTGGTCATCTGAGTGTATAGATTGGTTGAGTTTAAAAAGTACAAGATAAAAGACACCAACTGGTGGTTTTAATATGTAAAAATGTACATCCTGAGCATTTCTAGAGGTTGCCCAGACAGACAGACAGAGGCCCTGTAGTTGACTGAGGATTGGTTGGAGAGAATATAATTCCCAGCTTAGGGAGTGCCTGCAGGTAGCTGGAGGAGAAGCTAGAGGAAGTTGCTGGAAACGGTCCTTAACTTCACTGTCCTGCCTGTTGCTCTGCCACCCTAAAATAAACTCAAATGGTTCTGGAGAATAAATAAATAAAATTATGGGCTAGAGATTTTTGTGTTTTTGATTTAGGCATGCCCCACAATGTGAGCAAATATATTATGTATCTGATAAAGTTATTGTTCTTTAGCTTCTTTGTACTCAGAGTATTCAAAACCACAAGTTCTGGGTGTTTTTCCACACCAGGTGATGAACTAAATAAAACACTTAGTGGTATGACAATATACTGTCTTTCTGAAAGTGTAAAGAGTCATCCCCATGACAGAAATATAGTTGACAAAGTTAAAAACATACCAACTCCCACTTTTTTAGGGTACTAATATTATGTTTGGGGGTTGAAGAGTAAAATTTAAGTTGGCATAAAAGAGACACAAGTAGTGTCTGTTCTTGGGGCACCTTTAAACTAAACGTATGACGGTTAAATACTTAAATTTTAATCCATCCAAACACTCAGTGGTTGATTATTAGTCATGTACTGACACAACGTTTGAACCACAATAGATGTTGTAAATCCATTAGCAGCAATCGATTTTTGAGACAATTCTGGTCTTCCTTGATGCACTAAATGACCACATTCCCATTGGAAAAACTTGCTCTTGATCCACTGTGGCGGCTTTCAAGATGGCGGACATAACCCCACCACCATCCAATTACATGCTGGGGTATTGAATTATTTCATTTCTGAAATAAAATGGTGTCCAAAGACTTTTGACTCACCCAATACTTATGCTGAGATTAAATTTATCAGCTGGATCCAACTTCTCAAAACTTCCCAAATCAAACTGCAAAACAACAAGACCTGACCTAAAATCGTACTGAGCATGCTTGCACTTAAAAATTAAGTTGGAAAATAGTACTGATGGATTAAAAATGAAAGATTTTTGTTATTGTACTAGTAATGTATCAACTTTTTTAATATAAATTCATGCAATTACTCATAATTAAAAATGTCATTTTTTTCTTTTTAGCCTAGTATACATTTTAATAAGCTGGGGAAATGCATTATGTGTGCGTCATCAATTTGCAAAAGACAATAAAATAATTTTATTATACAGTATATACAGTATATTATTTTAACAATTGCCACCATGGTGTTAGTTAAGCAATTACTTAAATCTAATTTTCATATTTTTTGGAACAAATAACTACTTTGATAGAATTTAGGGTAAGTCAAGCATGTGCAGAAATGAATGGGACAAGGCACGAAAAGACATAGAAGTACTGATAGCAGGATTTCTTTATTATTCTGTTTGAAGAATAAAGGAAGAACATATGACAGATTCAATATAGGCAACTGTAGGTTAGACTTATGTAAATTGTATGTATAAAAAAGTTAACTATTCAATGTTAATTAAACCATTCAGATGGCACATGCAGGACTTCAAAGACAAAACTGTAGAGTAACATTAAATTCACTGCAGCAACAGCAATGACTGTAAAAAAAAAAAACTCTTGCAAGCTGAAGTGTCAGAGCAGAGTGGATTTTCAGGCTACTTGATGAAATCCATATTTGGCCCCAGGGATTGGGGAATAACAACATTTTCTCCACCACACTGGACTCTATGGGCCGAAGGTAATCAATGGAACTCTATAAGGCATGTGGGTGTCTGGGGCAAGCCTTTGTTGCTTCCAGTCTGCTTCAAGTTTTGAAAGAAAAACAAATAGTTTGAACACTTTTGTCTGGTCAGAGTTTTTTTTCTTTTCTTTTGTTTTTTTAAATATTCACCAAGGTTCACATCTGAGTAAAACAACACTGTACTCTACTGTACCATACCAAAAGAAGGCTTCTGATTTTTTCTGAACTTTACAATCTCTTCATTCACATAACACTTTCATGTAAAGACTAAGACATTTTCTGCACCATCTTGGTGTTTTTTTGTGCAACAATCAACAGCAAAATAGAGAATTAAATTTAACCTGAGCCCGAAAGAAGTTAGTCACTCAGAGCTGAGTTGGTGAGTAGATGCAGTGATACACTCTCACCTAATTAAAAGAAATAAACGGTTGAGAATAAAGCATCAAGGTGGTGTATTTTGTCGCCTTTTTTTATAAAAGATAATTAAAATCAGAACAATAAAATTGAAACTTGTCATAACACTGTTTCCCAAAAATGAATCCCAGGTTTCACACATCAGATTGATGCTAAATTCCAGGAAGACAAAGAGTATGTTGTTTTCCAGTACAAATATCTTGGAATAACAACTGATGCAGACATAAACTTTAAGTCCCACATGAAAAA
Source organism: Anablepsoides rubrolineatus (assembly GCA_031762495.1). Classification (NCBI taxonomy): domain Eukaryota; kingdom Metazoa; phylum Chordata; class Actinopteri; order Cyprinodontiformes; family Rivulidae; genus Anablepsoides; species Anablepsoides rubrolineatus. Next base: position 4,409,841 of record JARVGW010000001.1, on the reverse strand, counting down.
TTTGCAGAGGAAGCTTAAGTTATAATTGGGATTCTGCTTTAGCCATAAGTCTGGTTTATATTCTGGGTTGCAAGCAGATGGTTTGGCCAACTTCTTGGCTCTTAAAGGCTGTGGAACTATTGTATATATGAATGCTTCTGTCAGCTCTTAATGCCTGCTGGATGCTGTGTACCTTGGTGCTTTGAGATTCATCACAAGCAGTAGACCTCTCACACATCATTGCACTTTAAAAATCTCTGGTTAAATGGCCATCCTAACTTTTACATTGGTGCACATTTATTTACAAATCTGCCCAGTTCCATCATACTTGTCTTGTTACATGACTTGTAAACAGCACCATCATAACCTTCATTCTAATGCTACGTTTACACCAAACGCGTTTTGAGCAGCAAAAGCAGCCAGTCTACATGCAAAGTCAATGGTGGACGCG
>JARVGW010000001.1:4062036-4076501 GCA_031762495.1 Anablepsoides rubrolineatus | reverse complement strand
CCCCCCCCCCCCCCACTGATTAGTAGGCCTGATGGATAGCCCTTCATCAGAGCTAAACAACAACAAAATCTGAAACTTCTATGTTGAACTGTTTGTGAGTTATAAGCATTTTTGCATGTCCACTACAACTCCAACATAGTTTGGCACTCTGTAATTGCCCAGAAAATTGTCAACAACGTCTTTGAAGGCTTAAATGTTGATGTGATATTCATGATCAGCACCCAAAAATCTATAAGAAACACCCAACAGTGTTCAAGAAGCAAAAAATGTGTTGTGCAGTGTTATAGTATTTCATCAGTCATGTAAAGGGCTCAAAAACACATTACCTTCAAACATCCAATTACATTTTGTTAAACGAGAGAGTTGTTACAATCTCAAGGGGATAGAGATGCTTGTAAAACCTAAATTTAGAACCAGTTTGAAGAAACGGAAAAAAGAGGCAGATATAATAAGATTTTTTCTTCTTCTGCTACCATTTATTTCATTTAATTTATGATTTGTATTCTTGTTGTATATTGATTTTATGTTTTTTTAAAAGAAATTAATAAACTTAAAAAAGAAATTAAGAAATAATTTGATAATACATGCAAACAAACTGAAGAGAATAAATGTGTACATTAATAAACATTTAGAAATTATTTGTAACCATCAATTTATGAACAAAAATAATGTTTTAAGTAATAGTCAGTATGGGTTCAGAACAAAAAAATCAGCATTAATGGCTCTCATGGAATTAATGGAAGAGCTGTCAACTGCTGTCAATCAAAAACTGTAATATTTACATTTACAGTGTAAATTAATATTATATATTTGAATATTTTTATGTTTATAGTATATTGTTATATTAAACTGTTGAGAAGATTGTTAGGCAATACATGTTTTATCCTTCAAAGTGTCATCTAATGCATATATTTTCTATAGTATTGACTGACAGAACAGGTAAATAATAAATATATTTTATTACTAGTTGAAGTCATAGTTATTCAACTTGTCTTAAAGGTTTAGTTATAGACTAAATAATTCAGTTTAAATCATTATTTATATATTTTTTCTTATATCATTTATTTGTTTTACATGATTTAATTAAATCAACATAATTATCAATATTGATATGAGTTTATTGTAAAAATAATAGTCATTTGTGACACAGATCCAGTTGGGCTTTCAAAATTGCTTTATCAGCTGTGAGCCGATGCCCTGTTTGGTCGCCATCTTTGCTCCTCCATGTTGTCACAGATGTTAGTGGACGGGATAGGAGGGGCTCACTCTGGTGATACTGTATTGCTAAACACAGCAGTAAGGAGCTGTTCTCTTCAGTCTGGTTTACAGGTCTTGGAGCGCAGCCAAGCTGAAAGTGAAACTGTGGAGTGTTTTTGAGTCAAGCAGTGAAACAGAAACTCTGAGGGCAGTAACGACCTTTATTAATCTGAGTCATCACACCACATTCGGCACTTTTTTGTCATGATTAGTGAGTTAGAGTTGATTATTTTTAGTCTGGAAACGAAACAACTAAGGTCCAACATGGTAATAAGATCACAGTATTCATCATAAAACCTTGTGAGAACCCAGCCTGGCTCATCCTTCACTCAAATAAACAGATGTAGTGGATTTAAGTAAAGTTAATGCATTTAAATGTAAAATAAGCTTTACTCACTTCAACCAGTTGCCAGATTTTTTTTAGGTAAATCTGTTTTTTGAGTGGGTTCTGGTCCATTGGTTGTTTCAATGTTTACTGGGGCTGAAAAACACATGCTGGATTCACTGTCTAAATGTGCCACACAGGGTTGCAGAACTGTTGAAACTGTTACATTAAAATTCTTGTTTTGTTTTTGTATGTTCCAAAAGGTTCATTTCCTGAAACATGTTCCCACCTTTGGTTTCAGTTTAAATCCAGGTTCATTTTGAGTTCTGGGAAATCCATTCATAACTCTGTGACTTATTGAGAGCCTGAATTATAGAGTCATTGTTCTGACAGACTGCCACACTTGAGGGTGGGGGGCAACTCAATCCTGAGCTGTTGGGGAAGGTAATAGTACCATTTTGTGTATTATTATGACTTTTTTGTCATAATAATAATAAATAAAAAATCTTGTGTGTCCCTAAAACTGTGACAAATGATTGTGTGTAGTGTTTAGGGACACAATAGTGTGTTTTGCAGGAGTTGTAATTGTATTTTCACAGAACTGGTTCAGGAGGTTGGTGCATGAGTTACATGTTGAGATCATTGATGCTAAAGTACCAGAAAAATAGAGAAAAAAATTATTCTCAAGCAAATTCTCAAGCCACTGACCCACCCGGGTATAACCCTGCCATCTAGTGTTAGATAATGATATGAAAACACATTTAAAAAAGAAGAAAAGAAAAGAAAAGAAAGCTAAAATAAATATGGATAATTAGAAAACATAAAAACATGTTATATCTCTCCAGTCCCAGCTCAGACTGACTGAACCATGATAACATGATCTTCACACAGCAGCAGCTTCTTCTCTCTGGGGGTGGACCAGAGCCAAACTGAAAGTGAAAGTGTCTGTTTGTGAGTGGAGCAGAACGACAGAAACCCTCCACATTAACCTGAGTATTTACGGGTCTTCACACCGCATTCAGCTCCTCTTTGTCATGGATGGTGAGTTACATTTATTATTTTAAAGTCAGCAAACCAAAGGAATTAAATAGATTTTTAGTTTAAGACAAATGAGGAGACGTGCGCACATGTCCGGCAGTCTCCCCGTGTCCTCAGAGACACAGGATTAGTGTGGACTTTAGACTGTCCTCTGTTTTTTTTATTATTTTATTATTATTATTTAAACTATTCACCATTTATTTCCTCACAGGCGTGCGCTTCATATTTCTTTACGAAACAAGAAAGTTGCTTCTCTACGCAGCTTATTATTCATGACTTCACGGCGCATTCAAAGTTATTAATGCGCATGCGCACTCAGTAATTTGAAACGCAAAAGCGGGACAGTGGTGCTTGAGGTAAATGCAATCAAACAGTAAAAGAGCTGATAGTTTAGAAATAAAAGAAATAATATAGCTGAAAGTGCAATAATAAAATAATTCTGGTGTGTCAGTATAAATACCTGGTAAAATATAATTAGAACATCGCTGTGAAAAACAAAACAAAAAACTGCATATTCAGAATCAAAATCAGAAATAAATTTTTTAGCCCAAAGGAAAAGTACAGTTATTACAGCTTCAACCATTCATGTAATAATAATAATTCAAGAATAAAGACTCTGCATTAAAAAAAAAGAAAGAAAATGCACACTAAAAAAAAGCCTAATGACATATGTACAGTACTATGTTTAGTATTGTGTATACCATATGAAAAAATAAACCTTATGGAACATAAACTAGGCAGTTTTATTGGTATAAATAAACCTTATGGAATACAATATAAAACAAAATAGTATGGTTAGGTGTAAAGTACATACATACATACATACATGCATACATGCATACATGCATACATTACTGTAAGAAACTAATAACAGTTTTATAAAAAGTCTACCCGTTTTATTCTAAGTGACACTTTATGAAGATTATTGAAAACAATCTTAACACATTTTACTTCAGTGTTGTTTTAATACTTGTGTTGTGTACTCATTTACTGCACCATATTTGCCTTTTAGTACGACCTCTCCAATCAGTTAAAGCAGGACAAACACCTTACAGGCTGAGTAATGGTGGCTCGTTAAGTAGACGGAGACCACTTAAAAAAGTGTGTTTCAGTTCGGTGGTTTGATCCGCAGGGTTCACATGAGTGTATTCACAGCTGCATTAAGAACGGGGGAAATAAACAGGTCTGTTTATAGTGGACCAAATGTGTCAGGAGTGAATACACCCTTATGTTTTCACAGAATATCTGTCTCATATTTTACTGTCAGGACAGAGTGACAGTTTCAACAAATACGTAAAAAATACATTAGCCTAACCTGGACTGATGTCACAGCTGATAAGGTGTTCACTATTGATAAATGTTGACAAATAAGAAGCTTTTCTCTGCACCAGTATCTTTTTTTTTTTTTTTTAATGTGTCCAGTTTTTCTGTTGCATGAATAGAAAATAAAGTATGACTGACAGAATCTTTTCTTCTAGTGCCCAACACACTGAGGGTTGTTCTGCTGGGGAAGACTGGATCTGGGAAGAGCAGCCTGGCGAACACCATACTTGGAAAGGAGCATTTCAAAGCCCAACATTTTACTAACACAGAGACCACTCCCTGTCAGACAGCGACGGGCCGCTGTGAGAGACAGAACCTGACTCTGACCGACACGCCTGGTTTCTTCCATCCTCGGTGGTCTGAGCAGCAGCTGAAGGACGAGATCGTGAGGAGCGTCTCAGAGAGCGCTCCTGGGCCCCACGCTTTTCTCATCGTTCTCAAAGTGGAAAAGTTCACTGAGCAGGAGTCGCAGGTCATCCAACAAATCGAAGACTGCTTCTCCCCCGACGTCTTCAAGCACGCCGTCGTCGTTTTCACGTACGGAAACCAGTTGGAGGACCTGAAAATCGAGGAGTTCGTCCAAAAAAACAGGCGCCTGAAAGAGGTGGTGGAGAGGTGCGGCGGGCGGTGCCTCGTCGTCGATAACAGATACTGGAAGAGCAACCAGCAGGATGAATACAGGAACAACCAGGTCCAGGTGAAGCAGCTGCTGAACACAATCCAGGTGATGGCGACTCAGCGCCCGGGCGACTGCTACACCCTGGATATGCTGAGAGAGTGGCAGAAAAAGCAGACATTTACCAACATCTTTGAGTATTTGAAAAACATTGTGAGAAAGAAGTATGTGCGAGTCGCCTTTGGTGTGACCTTGACCTTAGGTGTGATTGTTTTGTGGAAAATAATGACCGTACGACCAACGGCAATCATTTAGGAACATTTAACTTTTCCTGTAAACTTCATGTTTTTAGTACTCACTGTGTAAAAAAGTACTGTGTTTGATTAGTTGTGATTGTTTCACTTTATGATGATCTCAACAGTTTTTTTTAATGATTTTTTCAGTGCCTTTAACTGAATATTTAATCATTGTCCTATTGATGCTGTGTTGTGTTGTGTTTAATAACTCTTGTTATAGATTCAGAAAAGCGTAATAAATATTTGTAAACTGATATCTAAAGGTGTTTGATGAATAATTAGATGTGTGGAAAATTACAGTGTCCAAACCTTTGGACACGTGGGTTGTTCTCATCAAGTTGAAAGTACTCAGATTTCACAAAAATGTCGATTTTTGTAAATTCTAACATCCCACCCCAGAGTAAGTATAATGATTAATTTTATTCCATTCCCCCAATAAAAAAAGTATAAAAATAAGAAAAAAAACCATTTTGAAATCACATAGGCTTTAACTGATCCAGGCTATCTGCTTTATCTTTATCCAATGAGGGCAGAGGTTCCAGAACTATACTCTTCTGTCAGGAGAAACCCCTCTGCAGTTCTCTATCTTAACTTCTGATCATCTTTTGGTATTTGGCGCTGACCACAGATCAACCTGGTTCAATTAGTCACTAAGATAACCTTAGCTTATTTACAGTTCAACAATCTAAAAGAAGTAAAAAAATCATTGATTATCATTAGCAAAAATTGTGATTGGCCTCAAATATAAGTTATTGCCTGCTATGTGTGTGTTCTACATCAGTGTTACAGTCATGTCAGCTAGGGACAGGGGGTGTTAGTCTGCACATCTTCAGTCATATGGATATTCAACAACACTGTCACCTGCAATTCCTTTTTAATTTAAAACCTTTTAAATTGTGACAGTGTTCCTTCAAGATTAAACAGTTTAATTTAAAAGTTTGTCCTCAAAACCTGCTGTTTATGGTGAAAAAAAAAATAGTGATAATGTATTTTGCAACACAGTTAAACTATTTTCATTAGTTCTGATTAGTAAATATATGTATGAATATCCAGCTGGTCAGAACTCATTGGCTTGTATGAAAAAACACCTGTGATACAAAAAACATACTTATTTGTAATTTAAATTATTTATTTATTAATTAAAAAAATTCCACAACTATAAAATTTACAATTTCCTCAGCTTTATTTTGATCCATAGAAATAAGAAATTTATAAGAGTTTTTCATCAGGATGACGCCTCACAGTCCATTGACATCCATTCATTTTGTTGAGGCTCTTCAGTACATAAAGCTCCAGTCTGTGCACATTATGTAGCCACGCCTAATCCAGTAATATCTATCAATGGAGTTATCTAGATTTTTTATTATATCTATGGTTCTGACTGGGGGCAATGTACAGGACAGCAGAGGGAGAGCAGACAGAAGTTGCACAATTTTTTGTCATTCAGCAGGGGGGTAAAGTAGTGCGACTTGAAGTATATATCAAGCTTACTGGATCCAGCATGCTGAAGATAATGAAGCTGTTATTTGGAGTCATTTTGCTGCTCACTCAATCAGCCTCGACAGGTGAATATTATAGCTTTTTTACCTTTTGACCTTTGACCCAAGATTAAGAAGAAACATGATTTATGCAAATTAAATCTGTTCTTTGACTTGTGTAAAGTTCTGAAATGGTTTAAAATGATTTATATGTTCAATTATCTCTTAAGAAATTAGTCAAGAACAAGGCATCATTAATGGGCCGGTCAGGGGGAGAGGAAGCAGCCAGGTCAAACTGCTGATTAATGAACAGGAAGAGAACAGGTGGGGCTGAAAAGGTCAGGTTAAAGAAAAGAAAGTCATTACTGGAGGACGTCTGGTGGGCCGCCAGGCTTTATATGCCTCCCTGTCAGGTTAAACATTGTTCATTTATTTAGAGATGATGTCGTCCGACCGCGCAGCGTGTGCTAAAAATAACACAATCAATGAGTTGTGAAGCTAAATGGCTATCATAATGCCTCTTAGTGTGCAGTCACACACACGCACAGACTCACACACACACACACACACAACTGGCCCCCTCCTCCCCAGAACATTAACCCTTTAGGGCACAGACCTCCCAGAGCAGCAAAACAAATTATACTGATTTGGAAAAAAAATAGTTTTCTTTATTACATAACTGATATTTTACAAGAGTTAGAGTTCTGTTTATGTTTTAGAAATGCAATGATAAGTACAACGATGGTATGATTTGAAGATTTTATAGTTAATATCTTTAAAAACATTACAAATGTGTCAATTTCTACAAAACTATTTACAAAATACACAGAGTTTCAAATGTTACTGATTCAAATTAGCAACAACAAATATGGTTTCATTTTAAAATAGTACTATTTATTTTATTATTAGTTATTAATTTGGTTAAAGTCAAATTATTAGATTTTTAGTGAGGGTTTTCTTGTTTCAACTGATTTGCTGAATTGTGACAAAATGTATCTCTAAAAAATAAATGAAAAAGTTGATGATAGAGACATGAGACATAAAACATGAGAAATTGACATGTGCTTGGTGGTGAGGAGGACCCAGAATGCAAGCAAACAACCTGGCTCATGGAAAAAAAAGACTTTATTAAAGCAAACGCAGATGTGGTGGTAAAACAGCAGAGAACATAGAACACCAAACAATGAACGGACAAGGAAGTGGAGGAATTGAACCAATAATATAGCAGCAGGGTAAGTGGAGACAGCTGTGAGAGAAAGATCAGGAGGAAACCAGAAAAGACTGAAGAGTAAGATGAAACATGAGAAACACAAGACAAACACTAGAGGGAGGCAAAGCACAAGATAAGACCACAGATTCTCTCAGAAATGAATGATGATGTGTCTTTTTAAATTTAATATTTTTCCTTTATTCATTAGGTTATGTTGGTCCTGAAAGTGAAAATCCTCCACCACAGAACACAACGACAAGTAAGCACTAAATAAGGACACAAACTCAGCATTATATGGAGCTTTTGAACAATTAAATCCATTTTAACCCTCGCCTGAGATCACAAGCACATTCATGATTCTTTCACAAACTTCTTGTAGACCCTGACATTGGTCTTGGCCTCAAAGTTGGGATCATCACAGGAATTGTTGTCCTCGTTGTGATCATCGTAATCGCATTGGGAAAGCAGCAACCGAGTAAGTTAAAAGATTCCAGCTGCATTTTATCATTGGATACTTTGCTACAATTAATCAGTTGTAGCAAACAAAAATGGCTTCAGCTGCTGTCCGTTTTTCAGACAAAAAGCCTAAATTTGACTGACAACTTTTTTTTGTTTGTGTTTTTTGTGTGTTTAGATCCTGGCACAGAAAACTGTTGTGAGGGTTTTGCTGGGTGTTATATGTGTTGTATGTGTCTTAAGGATTATTGTGAGGTTTGGAGGGACTGTTGCCCGTGATTTGCTGATATGTAGAAGACAAAAATTGAGAATGATACCAAAACCTTATTTCATTAAATTAACAAATGTTTTTTTGTTTGTTTGTTTTGTTGTTTTTTGTCGATGTTACACTGTCATGGAGACACTTTGCTTTAAATCAGAAGATCTACATTTGTTCTAAATATGTGTGAAGTTAACGTCTGACTGAGATCATCATGTTTTGTCTGAGATAATGAGGAAACATTAGGTGCTGCTGCTGTATTCTCTCCATCAAATTACAAAACTATTTCTAATGTATGACTACATTTGTTCCAATAAACTATTTTCATCTATCCATAATTGAGTTCTTGTTTAATTATTAAGTAAAAGACACAACACACAAACAAAACACAAAAGCTTATCATCCAGATAAGTGACTAGGCAGATGCCCTGCTGTCAGAGTTGTAAAGTAACTAAGCACAAATACTTTGTTACTGTACTTAAATATAAATTTTGGTTATCTGTACTTTACTTGAGTAATTATTTTTCAGCCTACTTTTTACTTCTACTTCTTACATTTTCACACAATTATCTGTACTTTCTACTCTATACATTCTTTTTTAAAGACAAGAATGATAAATGGACTGAACTTACATAGTGTTTTATCAAGTCCCTCCGAACCCCAAAGCATTTTACACTTACAGACATTCATCCATTCAGAGAGTCTGAAGGGGAGTACTGTGTATTTGTAACAGACGCCCTGAAAAGCAAATCTCAGATGTATCCTGTTTGGTGGATACACCGAAATATGGAAATACGGATCTTTCACATCGGCTGAGGTAAACCAATTGCCCCAGTGTATCAGATTTAAAAGAGATGCGTGTGTGAGCATTCAGAATTTACACTTCCTGAGACAGTTGTTCAGAGCCCTCAGATCCAGAATAGTGCGAACAACATTTCCCCCCTGTTTATGAACCAAAACATACCTAGAGTAGAAACCGTTCCTCTTTTCTAATGTTTTTATCTGAGTTCTCGACCTTTGGTCTGGATGCGGCAGTGAAACATTTATTTTTGAATATGTGTGTGTGTTTGTATGACTCATGGGTGGGACAGAACTGGCTGTCCCAGCAGTTGAGCTTCCTCCTCTTGTGGCTGGAGAACCACGCAGTCCTAGTGGCCTGTGGTAAATTCTTCCCTTCGCAACGGGATCTGGTGCATGGTCTCTGTTGCTACTTCAGGCTATGGAATGTTAAGTCTGGATGCAGGATGTTTGCACACGGTCTGCATGTCCATACATACAACAGGAGAGCCTGTTGCTCTCTCCTCCTCATCCCAGAGGAACAACGATGGGATGAAGTTTTCATCATCATCATCCTCATCTTTGGTCACAAGGAGCTCCAAGATTACCTATCCTCTTCCTCGTAATTAAAGTTCAGCACATCATGTGGCTAGGTCCAGCTGGGAGCTAAAAGAAACGTCTTTAATTTTAGCAAACTAAAATAAATGTCCAATATCAGGTAAAATCTAACTATTGAGTTCAGTATATTATGCTTAATTATCTTATTTCAGCACCCCTTCAAACAGTTGTTGATGTTTCTCCACTAATTACTTTCTGAGAGTTTCATCCATCCTTTGGTCCATGAGATGCTAACAGTACAAACAGGAAATAAGTAAAAACATTATCCCTTCACTTTCAGCAGAAGATGAAGATGATGATCCAGTTAGTGATTGGGTCTTTCTTTTATAAAGACGAGATCTGTAAACAGGTCAGAAGCATTTTGTGATGTAAAATCATGGTAATGGAAAAAGGATTATTAAACTGTAGCCAAAGAGCAGCTGTTGGGAGCATATGGTGAATAAATTTATTTGTTGAGTTGAAGCCATTTGAAAAGAAACTTTAAACAAAGGTCTTTGAGTGTTTGAAGAAGAACCAGTTTGTAAGTAGTTCAACAGCATTCAGCTCACCTGGCACAGACTGTTTGGTAACATGCAGAGGTAAGAAAATATATTTTTTTTACTAAACTAACTGTTTAATTTGTCTTTGAGAAAAAAAAAAACAACCGTCTTGGATCTGATTCAAGTTAAACATATTTTGCTTACAAAGGACCAGAATAACCTGCCACCTTCAAACAATCTCACAAAAGTTTCTTTATCACGACTTTTTTTTTCTGAACTGTTTCCTGGATCAGACATCAGTAATAAGTTATTTAGAATGACACAAAATCTAAAATTTAGCAAAAGAATGAATTATATTGTTTTAAAGAAGCACAGTACTGGGTATTTTGGCCACATTGCAGTTATTTTGTAGTTATCATAACCTAACTTGGTGGTTTAATACTTACCTAGAAATTTTGAATTTTATCAAAATGTCAAAACCTGAAATGCAGGAATGGATCAAACAAATAAAATTCTAATACTTCAGACTGAACTCTGTAAAGGGCCAATGCAGGAACTGTGTGAAATTCCAGCATTCATCCTCTGTCTTCTTTAAAAGCAGAGAGTAATGTGGGACATTGTGATCTGTGAAAAGAACAAGGAACTTGCAGAGGTTGAGGTACACAGTTGAAAGAAGAGGCATGAAAATTAAGTTTTGAGAGCCAGGCAGGTGGAACAGTGAGGCTACAAGGAGCAGAGGTCACAAAGGTGCTGGACTTCATGTACTTCAGCTGGATTGTCCATGAAAACTGAGAGTGTGGTAAAGAGGTGACAAAGAGGAGTGAGTCCAGCTGTGTTTTAAGGTTGAGACAATGGCATTGATAAAAAGACAGGAGGTGAACTAGAAGTAGCAGAGATGTTGAGGTCCTCCCTGAGTGACAAGAATGGCTACAGGGCTCTGCATGGTTCATCCAAACCTGCAAAATCCACTGTCACTGTCAATGAGACATCCTCCTCTACATAATAAATTTTTGTGTCAGAAGATTGTAAGTGCTCAGACAGTAAAGGTGTGGCACTTTATGGCTCAGTCCCATTACTCACACTACACCTATCTGTGTGTATTCAGTCAAAGTGCACGTAAGAGTTTGAGTCAGCGTGCAGTCATAACTAAGACATCCCAAAGGACAGGACAGGTTGCTGTTTTGGCAATTGTATTGCTACAAAAGTTGAAAGACAATTAGTCTGGTCAATGAAGTTCTTCAGCTGAGTGTTTAATTATCAAAATGATGCTAAGAAGATCACACTAATCTCAGTTTTGGCTGAACCACTCTGGCTGAAGACAGCCCAAAACAATGATCCGACAGACTGAACACAGGACACAGAATATAAAGCAAATTAATTAAGGACAACAAGAAACACCTTAAATGGACACAAGAGGAAAAAGGTGAGCAAGGGAGGGCCGGAGCAGGGCAGAGATACACACAGGAACACAGAAACACTAGAAAACTAAGGAAAATAAACACAGATCATGACAGGACCCTCCCATCAATAACGGCTCCTGACGTCGAAAAACAGAGAGACGAGACCCAGGGAAACATGTGACAACACAGACTCAAGGACAAAACACACGGTTCAGGGGGACGGCCCAAAGACCATCTAACATGTAGCAGGAGATCTGGAGGACAGCCAGGTGACCACCCACAGTGAGGCCCAACAGAAGCCGATGAAGAGCCGGCGGTTGATGGAGTCAGTGTGTCCACGATGGCGAACACAGGCAACAGAGGTGATGAGGAGGCGAGGGGTGATGACCCAGGCGACGAGGAGGCAACGGTAGCCGACCCAGATGTTAGAGGCGCCGGCAGCCGACCCATGAACCTCAAGGACCGCTGAAGAGGGACTCGCTAACTCAGGAGACACTGGGACTGGAACCACCAACTCAGGATACTCAGAAAACTCAGGAAACACGAGAACAGATTCAGGCAGTTCAGCAGACACAGAAGACTCAGGTGACCCAGGAACAACATGGGTGGGAGGGTGCACAGCAAAAACCGGAGTGTTAAAATTTCAGTGTTAAACTTTTCAGAGTTGATTTTAACACTTAAGTGTTGTTTTAACACTTTCTGAGTTAACTGACAGCCAGTGTTGGAGTTAATTCAGAGAGTTTATTTCATCAGTGTTGTCTTAACTCTGGAGAGTTAAATAAGCTCCACCCACTGTTAGGTAACACTTATAACACTTAACAGTGTTGTCATATAACACCATGCAGTGTTAATTCTGAAAAGCCCCGCCCTCTTCCAACTCATGCCAAATGAACCAGAATATTTAAAGCAAGGGATGCTGGGTAATCCTGTAGAAATGATGTGTTTGCATGTGTATGACTATTAAAGATGTTCATGAGTGTAAAAATGAGTTGTTCTGGTTAGTTGTTTGGTTCAGGTTAGTTAGTTGTTCAATTATAAGATAATATTTTATTGTCATTGTACAGAGCACAATGAAATTACATTTCAGAACACCCATTCAGAAGAAGACAGAACATAACAAACATAGGAGAACAGGAGACATCATGAGGCGGTACCTTTAAAAGAAAAACTAAAAACCATACAAGGGTAGATGAGGAAAACAATAAAACATATTATATCAACAAATGTGACACTTTATAGTTTAAGTCTGTGTTATTTGTCATAAATCAACACCATGAGTGAGAGGTACTTCCTGGTGTATTAAGGTTGATTTGGTTGTGCTTCTGTGTTCAAACACTTAAAGAGTTGACCTCAACTCTGAGCCAGAGTGCAATCTGCTCTGTAGCCTACAGTGTAAAACTTACACTGATCTTGTATGTTAGGCTATGCAGAATGCACTTTATATGTATGGGGAAAAAAATCACTTTTCAAAGTGTAATTTTAACTCAATCTGTGAGAATTATATAAACTCAGAAAAAGTGTTAACACTTTGGATTTTGCTGTGGTATCTGGAAAGAGTGAAATGGTATTTGTAAAAGAGTTTATTTATACACTTAAAGTGTTTGAATTTTACACTATTCTGGTGTTAGTATTTAACTCCAATGTCCAGTGTTGTTTCAACACTGGGAACTTGGACCCAAATGATCACCACGTTTGGTGTAAAATTTACTCTTAAAGTGTAACATAAACACTGAACAGGCAACAGAAACACTAGGCGCTGCTGCTCTCGATGGGCAGATCCATGGGAAACGAGCAGCGAGCCTATCCAGCTCTCTCTGCTGCTGCAGGTTCTCCAACAACTCAGTTTAATTGAAACCCGAAAAGGTTTTGCCTGCAGGCTGGGTACTTGGCTGGATCATTATGTGAGGATTCTGTGCAGGCAGAAAGACCCAGGGTGCAGGCAGGCTCAAAAAGGTAACAACAAGATTTAATAATAAACAAAAAGGCTGGTAAGGCAGCTGAAAACTTACAAAGATCTTCTCAGTGGGACCACAGAACACACCACTCTGGCTGAAGACAGCACAAAACAATGATCCGACACAGACTGAAAACAGGACACAGAATATAAAGCAAACTAATTAAGGACAACAAGAAACACCTGGAAGGGACACAGGTGAGCATGGATGGGGCTGGAGCAGGGCAGAGATACACAGGGGAACATAGAAACACTAGAAAACTAAGGAAAATAAACACAGATTATGACAAGTTTCTATTCATCCAGCATGCTGAAGATGATGATGCTATCGGTTGGAGTCATTATGTTGCTGCTCGCTGCAACAATCTCAACAGGTGAGTACATAGCTTTTTTATGACCTTTGACCCAAGATTAAGAAGAAACATGATTTATGCAGATTAAATCTGTTCTTTGTATTGTGTAAAGTTCTGAAATGATTTTAAAATAAAATTAATGATTTATATGTTCAGTTATCTCTTAGGAAATTAGTCAAGAAGGACAGATCTGTACCTAAAACACTAACTGGGCTCTACTTGGTATTTTCTACATAGAAACAGTGTTTTTATATGCCCTCTTACAAACACTAAAAAGGACTGCGAGTACGACTGACTAAATATGAAACAAATAATACAGAAATACTATTAAAATTAAAAGTAAGAGTTTTACTCACTGATGAGTTGCGGTGCACCCTGCTCATCTGTCCCTTCCTCTTCACGTCTATGACTGGCATCGCAGCAACAACACAATTTATAGCACTTTTGTAAATATTCCAATGCAAATAGGCCTACAGCAGACTCACTGGGATGTAATTTTCTTTAGCAAAAATAGTTATATTATTGTGGAAACATAACAAGAAAACAGAATATTTCCTGAAATATGTTTTAATGAAATGAGCCTTTTTGTGGTCAGTAAGTATGGATTGATTTTAATTTTAGTTAAA
>JARVGW010000001.1:4048093-4061936 GCA_031762495.1 Anablepsoides rubrolineatus | reverse complement strand
GGGATTGCCTTTGCTAAGGTCATAGCAGCTAAACAGGGTTGTATCACCTACAGCTTGGTATACAATGCTAGCTTATCTATCTCAGATGATGTGGTACATGCATACAAGCTGGGGAGCAAGGGCAATTAGGGAGATATGGCTCTGCTTCTCCAGGGAACAATATTTGAGGTCCTCCCTGAGTGACAAGAATGGCTACAGGGCTCTGCATGGTTCATCCAAACCTTCAAAATCCACTGTCACTGTCAATGAGACATCCCCCTCTACATGTGAAACTATTGTGTCAGACGTTTGTAAGTGCTCAGACAGCAAAATGCATCATTTTGCTTCAACTACTCCATTTCCAGTGGCTGACTGTACCCGTTAGATGCTTATAAAGATACTCAAGTGGTCAAAAACCCATGAATGGGCCCAACTGTGACCGATTTGTGGCCAAAATAATGGTGGAAACTTCAGTGTAGACCCCAGCAGGAAGCATGCCTGACTAACCCTAACTCGCTGTGTCCACTCCTGAACAATAAGAGAATTTTGTAATAATCTATGCCAGTGGTTCCTAACCCTGGTCCTGAAATACCCCAATCCAGCTTGTTTTACTTGTTTCCCTGCTATTCAGCATCAGAAGATTGTTAATCATTCATTCATTCAAACCAGGTGTGTCAAATCAGGGAAACCTCTAAACATGCAGGAAAGGAGTTCTTGAGGAGTAGGGTTGAGAATCACTGCTTTAATACATATTATCTTATTTAATATTTACAAATAAATGGCAATGAATCAATGGCTTCCAGAGGCAATACTAAAAAACATAAAACTAAATCAATATATTTTGAAAATGTCTCATCAAGCTCAGAGAAGCTCTTGAGGTGTTGGTCAACATTTAAAGCAGTGATTTTTAGATGTTTCCGATTTGACACACCTGGTTTGAATGAATGAGTGATTAACAATCTTCTGAAGACCTGCTGAAAAGCAGGGAAACAAGTAAAACCTGCTGGATAGGGGTACTTGAGGACCAGGGTTGGGAACAACTGATCTATGCTGTATAAAATGTTCAGGAAGTTAAATAGAACAAGAATGAAGAGAAAATGTTAAAGTAACAGGAAACAGAGCTGACCGATGCCCGAAAAAGTTCAGAAATATTTATCCACTGACCGAATGACTCTCCACATTATTCTTCCAACAGAAACATGGCCACAGCGTTATCCGAGGAGCAGTTCCGGTGCGCCATCTGCCTGGATAGCTTCAACAACCCTGTGTCCATCCCATGTGGACACAATTTCTGTCTAGAATGTCTCACACACCACTGGGACACAAGCAGCAGAACGACTTGCCCCTTGTGCAAGGAGATCTTCCCAAACCGACCGAGCCTCAGGGTAAATGTAGGCTTGAGAGACATCACCGAGCAATTTAGAAGGTACTTAGATGTGTTGTTTATCTGTTGTAGTCCCCATTCTTGGTTATTTATCTGAAACTAATCAGTGTTGCATTGAACCTAAAGGACAGTGAGGGTGAAACCAGTGCCAGCAAAGAGACAAACCTCGAGACAGCCCTCTAAATCTGATGACATACCTTGTGACATTTGCAATGAAAACAAGTTAACAGCTGTCAAGTCGTGCCTCGTCTGTCAAGTATCATATTGTGAAACGCACCTGACGCCTCATCTGAGGGACCCAGTGATGACGAAGCACAGGCTGACGGATCCGGCCACCTTTAGCACGCGTCACCTCTGCAGAAACCACAACAAGGCCCTGGAGATGTTCTGCAAGAGAGACCAGACCCCCGTGTGTACGAAATGCACCGAGAAGGACCACAAACACCATGAAGTTGTTCCCATGGAGAAGGAGAGCAAGAGGATCAAGGTGAGTGTGATGAATTTATTGTATCTTTACCCAAAGTCAGAATCATCCATGATGCATACAACACAATGCTATTCTATTATTTTCACATTTCTGTAAGGATATTCATTTTGTAACTACAGTTGCAGATGTCCATGATTTGGTAAAACCTTCCCCAAGTCTGGAAAAGAACAAACAAACAACCAATTTTCTGGATACACCAAAACAAACTGGTCTAAACTGAAAGAAATGTGCTAATCTTCTAATTTTTTTTTAGATTCAAATAAAGAAGATTCAAGCTGAGATTGAACACGTGATCCAGGCCAGGCTCAGAAAGTCAGAAGAAATCAGGAACTCCATGGAACAAAGCAGAGTAAGACCAATCCTGGTGTTATTTTTTCTATATAAATCAATTTGAACTAATATCTCAGAGCCTGTCAACCATTTGTTTCACAGCAGTTTTATGCAGCCTACTTGGACTGTATAGGCTGTGGCCTCTGTGGACTGCGGTCTAGGTAGATTGTAGACTTAGCCATAAACTAAAAGATGTAACAATTAAAAAAAAAGTGTCATCATTGCCAGACCAGGCCCATATCTGTTTAACAAACCCCTTGCCATGCTAGCAGTCAGCCAGCAGGGCCAGCATGACACCGGATCTGGTCCACAGCTGTCTGCTACATGGGAAAAGAACCAAATTCTGTAGATTGTATTTATTTGAGGAGTTTGTGTCCCATATGTGGCTGCCGTTTTCCCCCTCACTGGTTTTCATTTCTTCTATCCCATCCATGTCTTCGAAACGTTAGACAAGAAAACAGACACTCAAGCATAGTTTAATCAATGGGAATTTGACTGGTTTCAATGAACACATGACCACCCATAAAGGAACATTTGTCTGGTCCAGTTCTGGCCCAAACAAAACACAACAGTGCCAGCTTGACACCACAACTGGCCCATACCAGTCTATGTGGGCAGGGTGTAGAATCAAAGCCAAAACCTGGCACAGAAAATTTGTATCATTTCAAAACATTTAAAATACTTTAGAGTAACTTTTTTTAAAATTCATTTTTGAGCTAACATCTGCTTGTTTAAAAAGTGTGTAATTTCCTTCATTGTCATGTATCTGCAGATAGATAAAGAAAGAGAGAGAGAATCGAGCGTGCAGCTGGCCACAGTGACAGTAAGTGCCTTTGAGAGAAATCAAGCTTTACTCTTAGAGGAGATGGAACGGCAGCACATAGCAGCAGAAAGGAGAGCAGAGGAGCTTCTCGATGAGCTCGAAACAGAAACCTCTGAGCTGCAGAGCAGACGTGGTGAACTGGAATACCTGAATAACACCAAGGACCCTCTGCACCTTCTGCAGGTCAGATGAAACAAGTTGGTTTCTGTCTGATAAATAAGTTTTTTTATTGCTCATGAATAAAGTTCCTTGGTGTTGTTTTAGAGCTTCTCGTGTTTAAGCACCCCGCTGTTGTCCAAGGACTGGTCTGGGGTCAGCGTCCACCCGTACCTTCACACGAGGACTGTGAGGGAAGCTTTCTCCAAGCTGGTGGACCTCTGCCAAGAACTCGAGCAGAAAGTGTGTGCAGAAGGTTAGTGAGTCCTAAATTAGGTTGACTATGATGCACCAGGTTTTCAGTATGAGCCCTTTAATAATGTTATCTTTATTAATATTGTGTTTTATGCTACATAGCTGCAAAAAAAGGCTGTGTAATGTTAGTTCACAGAGATTAAAGCTAGACTGAAATCAACTGCTTGAACCGACAATTTTAATAAATGGAGCACATTGTTTACCAGTTCTGTGTTCTATCTGTTTTCTTAAGTGAAATAAATGATTCCTTTCTGTTTCTTTGTAGAAATAAGCAAGCTGAGTAAATATTCAGGTATGTGTAAATATCACATTTCCATACCAAAGCCACCCTGAAGAAGCATTACAGACTTCATTAATGATGTTTCGTTTCTATTTCCAGTGGATGTAACTCTTGATCCAGCGACTGCTGCAAACTGGTTAGTGTTATCCCAAGATTGTAAAAAGGTATGATGCTGTGAGGCTATGTTACATCTGACTGGACATTATTTGAAGTTCTGGACATCCGTTGGTTGTTTTTAATACCTATTATGATGGGGCTCCACAGGTGAGCCTGAGCTCCCAGCAAAGAAGACCGTCTCTCCCCAATGACCCCCGCAGGTTTGACTCCTGTGTTGCTGTTTTGGGGAAACAAAACTTCATTTCTGGAAGACATTACTGGGTGGTGAAGGTAGGAGCTGAAGGGAGATACAAATATATGAAATTTACTCCTTTATACACACATTCATTCAGCACTCTATATGACTCTACAAAGCTAATACAGTTCATATAGAGAGTCAGTGCTTTAAATCACATTCATACACTGATGGGACACATAGAGGCAGTGGGTGTTAAGTGTCTTGCCCAGGGACATGTGACTAAATAGCAAATAAAAAATCTCTAAAAGAAAAAAAGATTTGACATTTATTCTTAAAGTAAGTCAAGGGAGAGACCAAAATATGTTGTAAAGTGTGTTTAAAGTTTTTTTTACTTGATTTTGAGTGAATATGGTCCAACTGATGTCAAATATAATTTCTCTATATTCTATATAATATATATGATGACAAATAAATGTTTGGATAATCTTACAAGTCTTTTCAGTGAGGTAAGAAAAAATGAAAAACTTGTGCAATTAAAAACTTAAGATTTACTAACATTTTTTAATGGTGCCATCAAAGAAATAATTTTGCATTTTGTCATTCTGCACAAAACAGACCATTGTTTTGTGCAGAATGACAAAATGCAAAATTATTTCTTTACTAAAACCTCTTTAACTTTGCTCCAGTTAATTTTAGCCGCATAAATCTTTGTACAGGTAATGTCCACAAGTGGATTTATGGTTTCCAAGAGTTTTTAGCCTACTTTATTATGGTTTTAAATGGGTTATATACTGTCTAATGAAAAAAAAAGTAAGAAAATTATGTTTCATCCTCAATATCTCTAGAACAACAGCAGCTGTTTTAATACTTTTACTTCTAATAAAATCTCTGTTAGCTTTATTTTGATACCAATATTATTTAAGTAGAGTTTGTAAATGCTGAGATACACTGAGTTACATTTCAGCATGGTATTTTGAGCAAAAACATCAAGAAAACCCCTTGGGGCTTAAGAGGTTAATTTCACAGCAGCTGTTTGTCTCTCTGCTACAACCCTTTGGTTCAGGTTGGGGATAAAACAGACTGGGACCTCGGCGTGGCCAAAGAGTCCATCAACAGGAAGGGATCCATCACCGTCCGTCCTGACAATGGTTACTGGGCAATCTGCAGGCGCAAAGGGGAGAGTCTGCGAGCCTGCGCCGGACCCTCTGTCGTCCTAAACCTCAAAGAAGTCCCTCAGAAAGTCGGCATATTTCTGGACTATGAAGAGGGATCTGTGTCCTTCTACAACACGGAAACAAAGACTCACATCTACACTTACAAAGGATGTGCCTTCACTGAGCCTCTGTACCCTTACTTTAACCCTTGTCTCCAGGATAATGGGAAAAACACTGCACCGTTGGTTATCTGTCCAGTAGACGGGCTTACTGTAGAGACAGAAGCACGATAAAATATGGAAGTAGATTCCATAAAACCCAAACATTTATTTTCCTTTTTGGATTGTTGGGGAGCTGGTAGCTCTCCAGAAGGGCCACTGTGGACAGGTCTAAGTCCATCACAGCATATGGTCATTTTGCACTGAAAGCCCGGGTTAAAACCTGAGTTCAGAATGTTTGCATTAGCCCATATGGCCCAATTCCAGCCCGATATCTGTAATCCTGAAAACTGTGGTTCCAAGGGCAGTTTTATGGGCGGGGCCACAGGGGCATTGGCCCCAGCTGAAATCTGATTGGCCCCCTGAAGTGCCCCTGTCCTGTCACTCATCTGTCCTTTACCTGGGACTGATGACGGTGGATGCAGTTCCATGTTCAAACACTAGTTGTGCCAATGAGTCAAATAGTAAAGCCCAGAATGAATCAAGATTGCAGAATTCTTCTTCTCTTCTTAAGAAAATTTGAACAATCCTGCAAAAAAGTCTTTCAACTGACAAATGATGGTCGGATTTTCTAACATGTTTGAGAGTATTTTATCTATGAACAGTAAAATATATGAAAAACTAGTAAGGAGAATTTACTCTGCAAGCTATTTTTGGTACCACTTTACAATAAGACTTTCCTTATAGATGACTTATAAAGAGTTTTTAGATAGATTATTAATTCATCTGCAAAGTTTACACTTTTTAAATCAATAATAAATGTTTATTATGCAATAATTAAGGACGAGAAAGACAAAACTGTCCAGTTTCTTACCAAATAATAACACAAATCTGTTCAAGTACATATTACATCTAAAAGGTGCTATATCAAATATTTCAGACTAGGTTACTACATCCTACAATAACGATAAGAAACACATATTTTAACATAATAATATTGTAACCAGACAACTTAGTTTCTTTTTTACCTTAATTAATGCATGATAAACACTTATTAATAATTTATAAAGTGTTTACAGATGAATTAATAACCTATTTATAAACTCTTTAAAAGTCATCTATAAGTGGAGCCTTATTGTAAAGTGGTACCCTTTAAAAATATATATATATATTACATTGCAAGTGTTTGAATATGACTGGTTAAATGCCTTGCCAAAACTGGGGATTTATGTCAAAGGATGTTGAACAAAGACTTGACCCCTCTACGATTATTGTGGCCCCTTACTCAGAAAAATCCTGGATCTGCCACTGCTTGGTTCTATCCGACCCTGGCTGCTCACCTTAAAATGGCTTACTGTTGCCCACTGATTGGTTCACTAGCCAGGGTGGTCCCGTCACACAGATGATATTAACTTTACTTGAATTGTTTGCAACAATTTTAATGATTCTTTACACAAGTTCAGCTAAACAACTGTAGCAAGCTACCAATCATCAACAAGCTACCATTAGCTTATTGTCCTCTGTCATCCCTCATCTCAGGTTTCAGATGGTTCAGTATAACTTTCTGAAAATTTTTCTTCCAGTTTTGTGTATTTCATTATTGTTTTGTAAATAAAATGACGTAATATTTGCATGTTTTTGATACGATGATGTCCGCCCACATCGAGGCAGCAGCTCTCTACTCAAAGCAAACACAATCAGGGTCGGGATAAAACAAGGTCAGACAGACTGTAGATGCACTGGGCTTTAAATTGTAAAAATGCCAATACAGACAAACAACCATTTACAATAACACAGTAGCTGTCCACTAGTGATGTTCAATACCACCAATTTCTGTTCTGATTCTAATACTGATTGTATTTCTGATACTGATCCGATACTGATACTTTATGACTGTAAATTGTCCTTAGGTGTGAGAGTGGTTTGTTTCTATGTGTCCCTGTGGTGAAAGAAAGAAGCGGGTAGAACATATTGGTCTGCAAGCCTTTCTGCTTCAGTGAAGCAAAACATGATCCTTCTGGTCCAGGTTCTGCCCACATTGCTGCCGATATTTTTAAAATCTGTGATCTGATGTGCTTGCACCTCCCGTCTACACATGAACTGAATATTTTTAATGAGAATTCCTTGCTTTTGCAAAGTGCAGACTTAAAAATAAAACTCAGATCTTTACAGACATTATGACAACAGCCATTACCTCATTGTCTCCTAGAAACCCAGACAACAATGAAGCCATTTGTACCATTTTGTTCAGTATTTTTCTCCGTTCATCCTGATCCAGCTGCCTTCAAACTTTGTTCATTTTGCTAAAATGATATATAATAAAAATATGTTAAAAGTTGAAATTGTATGAGTTGGTTGATCACAATATTTTCCTGGTCATGTATAACACTCGTAAAAATGTATTACCTTCCAATTAAATTTTGTTAAGAGAGCAAGTAATTATAATCTTAAGGGGCTAGAGATGTTTAAGTAAAGCCCAAAATTTAAACAAATTAGAAGGATCATGTTCTTCAGTCCAAGGACTAAGACTGTGAAACAAGGTTATAATAGTTTGGGATTTTTCATTATAGTTTAATTTTATTTTGTTTTGACTTTTTTCTTTAAATTCAGTTAGTTTGAATTAGTTTTTAAAGTGCATTTGCCAGTTTTTATTAGTTATTATTGCATTTTTAATGCTTAGTTTCAGTTTAGTTTAGTTTTTATTAGTTCTAGTAATAGTTTTTTTTATAGTTTGAACAAACATATTTGCCAATAGTTAACTAACCAACAGCCATTTGGTTGCTAGCTAAAGCAGACATTATAGCGACACCTTGTCTCCAACCTGGTGCATGGGAGCTACTGAGAGAAGCTAACGTGTCAAGATAGTCATACTTAGTCAACTTGTGTGAGCTTGATTCATGCAGTTTTTCTCTTAAGAAGTATTCCACCTGTTTTATCACCTGTTTCCACCACAAGACACTTGCTTTGATTTTTCCAAAGTGGACATTGCTGCTTTCTCCCAACTTTTGTTGTTGTCATTTGACAGACGATGCTGAGCAGCAGCAGACTGTAAACAAGTGTGGTTATGGCTCACAGCTAATGTGAAACTACATGTTTGGAAAAGAAAAAGATCCACATGGCTCAAAATAAATGAACAAATCTAAGGATATTCTAGCTATAATTTCAGTTAGTGTTGTAATACAGTAGGTAATGCAGTTTTAGTTATCATTTTTTTCATTTTATTACAGTTTTTATTTATTTTAATTAACTAAAATGTTTTTTCAATTTCAGTTTTCATTATTTAGTTAGTTTTAGTTACCTATAATAACCCTGCTGTGGAATAATCTGGAAAGAATGCTGGCTCAATAAATTTGTTTAAGAGAATGATTCAAGTTAGTTTGTTAAAGAAATTTGCATTTGTATAATAAGAGCTGTTGTTTAGGAAGGAGTTGACTTGTTTTTGTTATGTTTTGTTATTTGAAGATTATTATTGTTTTAATTTATTTATTTTTATATATATATATTTGGGCGGGGATAGATATTAATAAGATTTTTTCTTCTTTCTGCTGCATTTTATTTTATTTTATTTGTATTATTTGTTTTGTATAGTATTTGTTTTATTTTTTAAATGAAAATTAACTTTTTACTTCTACTATTAAAAGTGTCAATAAAACAAGTTTGAATGTTTAACTGAGCTAAGCATGATCTTTTCTGTATTTTGATCTTGCAGCAGTGTTTTTGGTGGAATAGTGTAGATAGAGAAAAGATATGTTCAAGTCAAAAAAATTGTTGAGTGATGATTGGGCCACAGAATAAGCCATTTTACTGTTTTGATTGTAAGTAATAAAAAACTTGATAAAACATTTGCACAACAAACTTTAATCACCTGAACTGACTGAAATCTAACAGAAAACTGAGCATCAAAGTCAAAATCATCATATATAATTTAAATGTACATATTTTTAATCATAATACTAATTGCAAAAAACAAAAGATCCTTTATTTTTTCCCAGCGTCCTCAGTGGGATCCAAACAGAAACAGAAAAGGGGGGAGCGGGGGGAGCAGGTGGGGGTTTGAAGAGGCGTGAAAACAGAATATGGTTGTGATGTGATTAAACGTCTGTTGTAACGCAGGGGTTCCCTGGAACAGAAACAGTCACAGGAGAGGAGGAACAGAACTAAAGCCGGAGCTAACGGATGAGGCAAATGCTTCTGGGATGCTTCAACTGTTCTGAGACGAGCTGCTGCTGCAGGAGGAAGAGGTGGGTGATGTTGTGGGGGTTCTAACCATGTTTCTGGTTCTGTTTGCCTGTATTAGTGGCTGTTTGGTTCAGGGCACAGCTGAGAAAAACTAGGTTCTAAGCAAAAAAAGTAAAGTTCATTGTCTGGTTGTATAGTTGACAAAACAAGAAAGGTCGTTTCTGGTAGATCGCTTCTGTTTTGGGGTTTGTGTTTAAGTGAGGGAATGCAGCCACAGCTAGAGGAGAGAAGGATGGAGAACAGAAATATTTCCCTCCAGATGGCCTCTCAGTGGTGGGACTGTGATAGTCCACAATCCTGCCCCCTGATTCAGCTGCCAACACTAATGTGGGCCGAATATGGGCCAAAATGTTACCTCATACTTGTTTCTAAAAAAAAAAAAAAAAACAAGTGTTAATCATTTTTAACCAGGGTATTGATTTAATTTGGATTATTTTAAATAAATGTATTTAATTCTAGTTCTGAGATTTTAAACTGTCAGGAGATTCTATGCTGCTGGATTTGATCATTTCAGTTATTTAAATTTTTATACCAAAAACCTCAAAGAACACTGGTCATGATGATTATGGTTACTTGATTTTATAGTGATGATGCCGATAATGATGTGTTTGGTAATTGATTGGTTGACTGACTAACTGGTTGGTTGGTTGGTTGGTTGGTTGGTTGGTTGGTTGGTTCATTTATTGATTGATTGATTTATCTGTTTGGTAATTGGTTATTTAAATCAATGATTCCCAACCAGAGGTATGCGAGCATATTACAGGGAGTATGTGTGTAAAAAAATAAATAGAAATAGGACTGAGATATGAAGGAGCCTATGATTTTTGCAATGCAGAAATTGCAGTCAGAATCATAGAATTAAAACAAAATGGAATCAAGTATAAAACGTAGAATCTCATGGAATTTGGTCATTTGGGTGAGTTTCTGACATATTTTGGACAATACAATGTATTTTGGACCCTGCTCTTTTCTGCACTGTGCCATTACCTGGTTTATTTATTTAAGTACTTTTTACTTTTAAGGCAACATTTTTATCTTTATGTTTAACTTGAGTTGAAACAAGTAAAATGTCAGAGAATTAAACATTCTAGGGGGTTAAATTATTAACTTTCATTTAATAATCAGCTGTATTACGTTATAGTTCTAGAGAATCATCATTATATTAGACTTTAGGGGTACTATATGACAAAATGGCTCAGGGGGTACACAAGTCTAAAAAGGTTGGGAACCACTGCTTTAAATGATTGATTGATTGATTGATTGATTGATTGATTGATTGATTGATTGATTGATTGATTGATTGATTGATTGATTAGTTTATATTACTATCTTATTTAATGTGATTTTCCATTTTTGTTTGAAGTTTAATTGATTTCAGACTCACTGTAGAAAAGGGTTGAAAGAGGGCCTTTTTCTCTTGTGTTTTTTTTTTGTAGTTTATCATCCTAATGTAACTTGGTCTACTGATTCACAGGCCTGAAACTTCAAAAGCTCCTGTGTCTGCAACACTTGTAGCCTGTTGAGTTGGACGCCTTCACCTACCTCCTGTCTGCTGTGAAGGAAAGCTGCCACCTTGATGCCAACTAGAATTTGTCACCAGAGGGGATCTAACTCCTGACAGTGCTGGCAGAATATTTCCATTTACTTTACTCATTAAAGGAGATGTGAGAAACCTGTGAGAAAGTATGCCCTTGTAGCTACAATAAAGTGCACCACAAGTCGTACCCGAGGAGTTCTGCCGTTCAGGAGGAAAAACTACAAACGGAAGAATAAGAAGCACTAAAGCTTGGTTCTAATTTAGAACAATGGTTGCTCCAGTCCTCTCTGCACCCACCTTACCACCACAGGTTGTCCTTCTTGCTGGATTGCTGCTTCTGGGCCAGTGGGGGCCTCCAGGAGTCAGATGTCAGAATGACACTGAGCCGATTGTGTTGGAGGGAAAGTGTCTGGTTGTGTGTGACTCCAATCCATCAGCAGAGCCATCAGGAAACGCTCTGGGCATGTCAGTGAGGTCCGGAACCGGCCGGGTGGCATTTTCAGCCATCAGGAACACCAACCATGAACCGTCAGAAATGAGTAACCGCACCATGACCATCTACTTTGACCAGGTGGGTTGTAATGTTGTCTACAATGAGTAAAAAAATGTAACCCAACAAAACCAAAAATGCACCAAGCTCAATTTAAAGTGGTCAACGGCCTACTTGCTACTATAAGTTTAGCAGATAACTGTATTTGTCCACAAGCTGATTTGGAACAGCTTTTATATTTACAAAAAGGAAACTTAACCAACAAACTGATGGACACATTATCTGGAATAAATGCATTTTACACAGACATGTACTGCACTTATTTTTAAACTTTTGAAGATAAATGAAAAACAAAAGAGCAGTTTTCATGAAATAAAGCTAACATCACATCCTGTCAGATACTTTAGTGCTATTCAACTCTATTGCTCAGGGGGTGGGGGTGCACATTGGCCAATAATAGTAAGGGAAATACTGCAATATGCCTTCTACCTTTTTTAATGTATTTAAATTTATTGTAAGTTTATATTGTTGTATTGAGTCGTAAATTAAAGTTAAAATGAATTTGTTTGCAAAAACTGTTTATTGTAATTTATTAATTTTATAAATAATAATACAATAATATAGGGGGTGCTCATAGGTGGGATGGACGAGTTAAGCCATTACGTTAAGATTTGAAATTTAAGTGACTAAGGTTTAAGAAATTATATGTATAAGTATGTATTTGGAAAGAAAGAAAGAAAGCCTTAGGGTAAATGGTCAGGGTTTGCATATAAAATTTCAAAAAGACATAGTAGGTGTGTGTGTGTGTGGGGGGGGGGGGGGGGGTGCCTAGTTTGTGTTACCTTTTTAGAACCGTTTCAGGGGTAAAAACACCGGTCCTAATCCGGTGGAACACCGTTGGTGGGTCAGGTGCTTATCTGTGGTTAGAATGAGGGTGTAAGAGTCAGGATTATGCTACAGAAATAAATAGAAGTCAGTACAAGAACACAGTCCTAATAAGGATTAAAAAGAAAAACGTCTGTGTGTTTGTTTTTATTATCTTGTAAGGATATTTTATCCAATACACACCAACTTGTGAGGACTCACTGCTACTTTGAGGGACCAAAGCCTGGTCTGTGTATGTTCAAATAGCATTTTTTTTAAGTTTGGGGTC
Source organism: Anablepsoides rubrolineatus (assembly GCA_031762495.1). Taxonomy (NCBI): domain Eukaryota; kingdom Metazoa; phylum Chordata; class Actinopteri; order Cyprinodontiformes; family Rivulidae; genus Anablepsoides; species Anablepsoides rubrolineatus. The sequence continues at coordinate 4,049,216 of JARVGW010000001.1, read as the reverse complement.
ACTGTCAAAGAATAAGTAAATTGGGGGTAAATGAATTGTTGAGTTCTGTCAAACGAATTCCCTTTAGATTATGTTTAAAAATTGTCCACCTTACATAACTGTAGTTACAGTATATAAGAAGGTTTTTTTTTTATCCCCAGAGTATCTTCAGATAGTTAATATCTATTTTTTGTTGCTAAAACTCTGTGAGTATATGTTATTATAGCTTATAAGGATCAAGTTATTATGACCAGTTCTCTTTCTCCCCACTGTTTTTAATATGCACCTCAACAAGCAACTAAATCCCATCCAGATTCTAGCTGATGTTTCATTCAGTGTAAACAGGAATCTTAGACAAACACTTGTTGCTCTGCTGTGTTTTGTTTAATTTATTTTTAATTTTTTCTTGCTTTTAGATTTTAGTGAACGTTGGCAGCCATTTTGATCCAGCAACAAGCATCTTTGTGGCCCCCAGAAAAGGAGTCTACAGCTTCAGCTTTCACGTTGTTAAAGTTTACAACCGGCAGACGATACAAGTAAGAACAGTTTTAAGAATGGATTGACACTTGAAGAGTATTGTGCAAATAAGAATGTATTTGTGCTTTGTATCATGTTATATTATTCTATCATCAAAAACATAAACAGAGCTGTGGTGTAGTGGTAGAGCAGCCGACTTGGGACCAGAAAGTCACAGGTTTGACTCCCAGCCGTGTGTTACATAGCTCTGCTCCACTTGGGTGTTTCTCATGTGTGATGGGTCAATTGCAGAGCACAAATCTCATCACTGCATGGGAACATGCATTGATGCCAAATAAATAAATGAGTCAAAGTGTTGCTTTGACTCATTCGTGCATGTTTGAGAAATGCTTGAATCTCCCATTGTAGCCATGTGGAGTTGCCTTAACAGATCTTAAAAATGGTTGATGGTCATGATTTCATTGCAAAACCAGAGCTTCATGGTGATCTATTTTATGGTTTACTTGGAAAAGGTAGCTCAACATTGACATATACAGTATGTATAAGAGGATGACTGAGACATATACACTCACTGGCCACTTTATTAGGTCCAGCTGTCCAACTGCTCGTTAACACTTAATTTCTAATCAGCCAATCACATGGCGGCAACTCAGTGCATTTAGGCATG
>JARVGW010000001.1:4028312-4045086 GCA_031762495.1 Anablepsoides rubrolineatus | reverse complement strand
GGCAGTTCTGAAGGCAAAAGGGGGTCCAACCCGTTACTAGTATGGTGTACCTAATAAAGTGGCCGGTGAGTGTATATTACTGTATGAAAATTGTGATCAAGAAATTGGAAGTCTGAATAAAATTGAAGTTGATTCATTCCTAGAAGGCTTTGTTCCAAATCTCTGACCCACAGCCACACAGCAGCAGCTCTGTGAGTCAAAGAGACCTTGGGTCGTATCAGAACAAAAACAATAACAACCCTGAATGCTGAATCTAAGAGAGATAATGAATAATGATGAATCAACCTCTCAACATATGTCTGACTTCCTGGTCACAACCCTGGAGGCAGTACCTTTTACGTCAAACATTAAAACATAACCAACTTTGTTTATACAGACAGAACAACCTCATATTGATAAGACACACTGACTCTGTTCCTCTGGCTACATAAAGTATAAAACACAAGACTTAAATCCAGTTAATCAGTCACAAAATTTTCTTCATTACTGAGCTGAAACTTCTTGTAAGAGCCACTGTACTCACTGTTCTTTCCAGGTCCAACATGGGATCAGTTGAATAAGGTTCAACCGTATCCTGGCCAATTTAGTTTCCTAAGTAAGATTTCAGGTGTGCTCCTGGTCCAACTTTTATAAGCCTAACTTCCAATTTACATATATTGACATATCAAAATAAACAGTTTTGTCTTAGATTTTTTTTAAGTCCGTCATACTTGCAAACATCTGCTGATAGCAACGAAGAATACCTGGTCATGTCAACAAGCAGCTGTGGACTGAAGCAGTTCTAGGGGGGTTCAGGGGTATACTCCCCCTCAGAATTTTGTAAAAGATCTTTTCAAAACGGCATTTTCCAACCATTTGAAGAACATTGGACTAAATTCTTGGGATCAATAAAACAAATTAAAAAATCTGTTTTTATGAAGGTAGAAAACCAGACTTTAACTTGAACTTTATCTGAGATCATATCTGAAGCTTACATTATCCTTATTTTGTTTTCTGTTTTCCCACTGAGCACCAGTACTTAGGCTTGACTGCCTCATATGATGCTTTTATCATGAAATATCCTCTGCACCATATAAAACCTCATGTAGGAACAAAGTAGAACAAGTTACCTTCAAAAACCTGAGTAACCATTTTACAGACTAAATCAAGTATACGCTGATAAAAAGTTATAAAAACATTTTTTGTACTCATTTTGTTCTCAAAACTGATATTATATCATGTTACTTTTTTTTTTTACAAATACAACACTCCTAAAGGTTGGAAACAGCATGACGCATTGTGATGACGTGTTGAAGTGGGAGTGTCAGAAATGGTAGGAGGTTCTTAAAGGGACAGAGGCCAATTTTAAGGCAGATACATAATACCCATCCTTAAAGCCTATTGTGTAAAATGCCAACAATCCAGAAATATCTGTAACTTATTATCCTACATCTGCAGAACAACAAAACACGTTTTCCCACCATTTAGATGAAGTACCACAACCATCTATTTTAAAATCTGCTTGTGTTTGACATATTTCATGCTTTCTTCTCTGTTTCATCTTAATGTTTTCAGGTCAGTCTGGTTCTCAATGGCTGGCCGGTGATCTCTGCGTTTGCAGGCGACCAGGATGTGACGAGGGAAGCTGCCACCAACGCCGGGCTGGTGATACTGGAGCGAGGGGACAAGGCTTACCTAAAACTGGAGAGGGGGAACCTGATGGGGGGGTGGAAGTACTCCACCTTCTCTGGGTTTCTGGTGTTCCCTTTGTAGGGTCTGTGGGGTTAGGATTAAAAGAGATTGTGTTGTGTGGATGGAGGTCAGGAGGGAAGAAAAGGTGGATTTGTTACTTACAGCCTTTTTAACGTGAAAAAAGAAGTACATGTACACATGAATCATGGTATTCACATCAGACATTCCATATGGATCAGATGATTGAGTGAATTCACTTTGCACCAAACAGTCTTGAATGTAATTTCCATCAACATTTCACTTTTATGGTTTGTCATCTGTTAACCTGTCTGATGTAATTCTGTCTAAAACTAGTGATTTTTCTTTCCTTCCTCCTGCATGAAACTGAATTTAAAGAATAAATTAAATTGCTGTTTATTGTTTGTCTGTATTCCTTTTAGCTTCTTAGGATTGTTAAACGTTCATTGCCTAGGACACATATGTCAAACTCAAGGTCCTCGGGCCAAATATGGTCATTCGCCAACATTTTATTTCTTATTGTGAAGAAAAATAACAGAGTTATATTATTTTTAAACAATAAATGCACAAACAATATGTCTATCTAATAAGGATATAGTGGTCATACTATCTTAACCAGGATTAATCAACAAAATTGCTCCAGGGGCCACAGTTACTGCAGGCCAAAAGCTGAGGGGTCGAACATCCAGCAAGTCATAAACCAAGTATTACAAAGATCTGTTACCTTTGATATAGTTTATTTTGTTGCATTTAATCATAATTACAACATACAGAACTCTAATAGTAAAAGTAGTGGTAATAAAAAAAACACTATTTTATGCCTCTTATTTACCACAAAAATATTTTTACATCTCTGACTTGCAAAATGTTTAAACTAATCGTATTTTCACTTTCATAGTTTTATTTTTAACTGCTTGTAGTTTTAACTGTCTTGGGTGTTCATTGAAATGTTTTTACCGGCTTTTAGCCAAGATTCTGACATTTCTGTAGATGCCAAACATGTCTATGTTTAACTAAAAGAACTTAGAGTAATTAAAGTCGAAAACCGGGGGTTTGGGCTTAAGAGATGAATGAACCAATTGGGCCAAACTTTGGTCACTCGCAGGTCAAATGTGGCCCGCCAGTTGAATAGCCCTGATCTAAACCTTCCTCTGTTCAATACTTGACAGCAAACTGAAGTAGTTGTAGTAGTAGTACCAATGTAAGTTTTTTTATGAGTACATGTACTTGTACAAATTCCCCGAAACTCTGAACCAATACCAATTCCAGTATCAATACTCCATTTCAAGTAAAACGTTTGTCAGTTCCATGTTTAAGGAATACAAGTTAATAGAAATCATATTTGTTGTTTTAATTTATTTTAAAGGGGGTGTGTTATGCCATTAGCTTTATATCAGGTTATGTCTTTCCCTCATCAAAAACATTTGACTCATTCATGCATGTTTGAGAAATCCTTGAACCCCTGAAGCATTGTTGTGAAAATGTAAATGAAGTGGGATTGTCTGAAACGGTGGGAAGTTCTTATAGAGACAGAGGCCAATTTCAAGGCGTTCCGATGGGCTATGATGCAAAGTCAAGTTTATTTTTTTATAAATACAGCTTTTTCATAACAATGGAAGGTAACATACTTGATTTCGATTGAACTAGGTGCCTCTAAAATACCACCCCTTTAAAACGTTTCAACAATATATATTCAGCTGTATATTTGAAATGATTCTGTCAGAGGTGCTGTAGGCCTATAAAGTCACTGTGTAAAGTTTAAGTTCTAACTCAGTAAGTACTCTGTATTAGTACTTGGTATCGGTGAGCACCATAAACACACAAAAAGTTAATATCATGCTCAAAACTTTTGCACTTATTAAATTTGGTGTTTTGAGTTTCAAACTCATCCGCCATTCAAAAATCCGTCCCTGACTTCGGTCGTCCCTGCTGGTGTACAGAGACGGTCTGTGGTGTCTCTGCGGTGGATCCGGTGGCAGATGGAGGACTGGCAGCGACGAGGGGAACCTGCGCCAGAAACTTGCTGAGCTCATGCTGGATCATCACAACTGATTTGTGTCAGCTTCCTGCCACACAGCAGAGGCCGGCGTTTGCACATTAGAGGCATGTGTGGACTTGAACAAGAAACTACATCATGGGAACAAAAGACTGGAAGAGGATATGGAGACAAAGTCAAAGTACAAGACTACAAAGAAAACATTAAACACATTCTTTCTATTAGATATGCAGGGTTTCTGCAACACATTCCAGGTTTGAGATTTATTGTTGCAGGACAAAAGCAAAAGGTGGGAGATAATATAATAAATACATGTGTTTGTTACCTGTGGGGACAGTTTTTAACCATTTCCTTGATACATACAGCCTTGTGAGGACAAAAGCCCAGTCCTCATTGGAGCAAATATCATTGGTAAGTCTAGGAGTAGGGTTAGGGTTAGGGTTAGGGTCAGGTATGTACTGTATAAAAATGAATGGAAGTCAATGCAAAGTCTCTTTGAGGATAGAAAAACAAATGTGTGTTTGCATACAAGTTTAAATTCAAACAGAGGTTGTTTTTATCCGATTTATTGAAAAATGAACAAGTATTCACATGTATAAAAGCTTAATAATTTGACTTTTTTTTGCTACAAAAGAAATGTTCCATTTAAAATAATGAAAATCAAAGCCTAACAAGCACCTGTTTTAAAAATAGCCTTTTCAAAAACAATTGTATTTAAGTTTTATGACCTCCGGATTCCATCTCTGCTGTTTGCAGACGATGTAGTCCTGTTGCCGTCATCGTGTTGGGATCTTCAGCTCTCAATGGAGTGGTTCACAGCCGAGAGAGAAGCAGCTGGGATGAAGATCAGACTTTCAGAGTTCATGCAATCGCAAAACGGTGGATTTCTTCGGGTTGGACATGCGGTGCTGTCTGAAGTGGAGGAGTTTAAATATCTTGGGGTTTTGATAAGTGAGGGACGAATCAGTCATGAGATCCACTGATGGATCAGTGAGGATGCTGCTGTGTACTTTGTAACGATATGTTGTGGGGAAGAAGGCATGAAGCTCTCCTTTCAATGGTTGGTCTATGTTCCTACCCTCAACTACAGTCAGGAACGTTCAGTATAGTGACCAAAAGAACAAGATAGGTTTTCTCCGCAGGGTAGCTGGACTCTCCCTTAGAAACATATCTCAGAGAGACTAGATGCTCCTTTACATCAAGAGGAGCCAGGTAAGGTGGTTCCAGCATCTGGTAAGGCTTTAAAGACACTTTCTTAAGGAGGTGCAGGTGTGTCCAACTGAGAAGAAACCCCAGTGTAGACCCAGGACACGCTGAAGAGACTACGTCTCTTGGCTGGTCTGGAAACTCCTTAAAATCCTCCCAAGAGCTGGAAGAGGTGGCTGTGGGAAAATATGTCTGGGTAGTATTGCTCAAGCTGCCGCCCCCGCAACCCAACTCCAAACATTTGGCATATAATGAATAGAGGCCAAAACAGAGGGTTCTAAAATTGTTATCAAAAGCTTATTCATTAGCATCTGCATGAACATAAATGAAGTATTTTAAATTGGAGCTACATTTAAGAAAAACCACAGTAGAAACCCATTATTGTCTTGGCCCCAGCTCAGTCTGAACAATTCCATCAGAATTAAAGTATTTCTTTAAACTGATGTTGCTTAAAGAGCTAACTACTTAAAATAATGTAATAATGGTTCAGAACCTTCCAACATGATTAGCCTTTAAAACATGCAGTATTTTCACCTTGTCTAATTATAGTGATGGTTTTTGGCATCTTCAGGCGAGTTGGCAGAAGGACTAGATATTTTCTGACCACAGATGGTGAAAGAAAAAACTGTCTTCTATTCACACTACAGTACAAAAAGAAGGTGTAAATCTTTTCACAACAGAATAAATAAGAACGTATGTTTTCAGTGCTTTTCCTGTGACAAAAATACATGAGAAACCTGGCTGATTTAAAAATAAAAAAGCATAACAGAGTTAGAGGTTCAAAAGAAAACGTAAAGTTCCTGTCTTGTGTTTGACAAAATACCTGATGAGAACCATTTAATAAAAATAATCTGAGATTTGACCAATTCCCTCAGTGTGGTGGGATGTCATAGGTCGGTGGGGCTGTTGGGTGCCGCCTCCTTTCTGAGACGATGTACATGGTGTTGTTGCTGCCCGTCTGCAAGCCGGTAACATTGGAGCAGTGAATGTTGACGCCATTAGGAGATGAGTGAGGGCAGGGGAAGGTTTCGGGGCTGGAAAACTGACGCTGCAAAGAGGAGAAAAACAGGCTGTAGTAACAGGCTAAACAGAATAAAAATAGAGTGCACCAAACAGACTGTTTGGTGCACTCTATTTTTTTTATTTAAACCTTTATTTTCACTTGGCAATACATTGAGAGTGCCCCTCAAAATAAAATAAAACAAAACAAAATAAACAGGCAAATAATATACAGTAGAGACAACAGATTAAATAAGAAATAAAAAAATGTATGGATAATAAAAAAGGAAACCATAAATTCATCTAAAGGCTCTACAGAGGTGTCTGAAGCAGTGTTTTTCCCAAGTGAGTGCCACCAGGGGGCAGTGTTTCAAAAAGCTTGAGGGAAGATAACGAGAAAAAAAATTATTTCATCTTGATTTTATTATAATGATTTAAAATATTTAATCTGTTTTCAATCCTTATATCAAAATATAATTTATAATAAAATATGCTTAAGAGAGATTTGATTGTTCTGTTCGTCTAACAATATAAATTGCTAATTTACATAGCTTTGTGTGGATTGTTTTGTTCTGTTTTCAACTATTACTTTCAATTTTAATGACTCATTTTTAGTTTTTTTTTTTTTTTTACTTATTTACAGTTATAAGGCAGAGCAGACTGAACACCCCAACAATTCACCATTTTTTTTTCTTATATTACTTCAGGCTTCTTCCTCCCATTTAACTTAGTTCATTTTTACTATTATCTTAGTGTTAATGCAGTTTATCAGAACGAAATTAGAAATTCAATCCTGAAAGCTGTGTACCTGTCTGATTTATTTTATCCACATTTAAAATAAAAAGTACTTTCTGTTGGGTGAATGTTTTTCTGGTTTAACACGACCAGTGGGAATGGGGGAAAAATACAGCATCATTGTGCATAACTAACTGATTAAATCAATATTGTCTTGTCTTTTTCACAGAAAACGTGACACAAATTACAACATTTATGTGGCTACTGATTCGGAAAATTAATCAATATCTGTCTCACTAATATTTATGCTCAGGAGCTGCTATTGACTTAATGGCAAGTTTATTAATATAAAAAATATTCTTGAAACAGAGGTCAGTCAAAGAGTTCTCTGCACCAAGTAAGAGTTTCACTGTTCAGATTCAATTCAATTCAATTCAATTCAAAAATACTTTATTTATCCTAGAGGGAAATTAGGTAATTTGCAATCAGATTCTTTCCACTTGAAAGTTTCAAACTATGGATTAAAGTCTGAGCTCTATTTTTTAAGTCATTAGGAACAAACACCCACCTGGTACGATGGAAACAGATGTTTGTCAAAAGCCTTCTGGGAGCTTTTTCCTGCCCTGGCTTGAGTTGACCTCCTGATTGGTGGGGTTTGGATGGGATGAACTGAGGACGTCTTTATCTTGAAGTCTGTAGAGGAGCAGGCCTGGTCGACATCACACAGACCTGTGGGGCGATCTGGAGACAAAGCACATGTTTCCTGAATAAATATATAGAATATATAGATTAATTATTTACAGATATGTTAGTAACGTCCTTCTTACCTTCAACCCTAGAATTGTCTCTTTGATTTGGTATCCAACCACCAGCCATTTCCTGCAATGATAAATGGTAAAGATTTTAGACAGTTTCGTCTAACATAAATAGCCTTATATCACTATTTGATAAGTTAGTAAAAAAAGATAAGACTGAATGGAGCCAATTAGTAACACAATCTGCTAAAATATGTCTTTCCAACACAAAAGTCAAACACTGACCCTCTTATGTCTAAATTCCACTTATTTTTATCTGGAAGGCTTTAAAAAACAACTAGTTAAATAAACTCAAGCCATAATTCCATTGCTGATTCATACAAACATAAAAACACTTCCTAAAACCTCTTGTTTTTACTGTGTTCACCACTCTTTCCTGTAAAAACCCCCTGTGGGGCAGCAGGAAGTGATGCTTGTGACATTTCCCCACAGCAGCTGAAAAAATCTGCAGTGTAGCAATAATGTAGGACTCACCGTTGTGCCGCAATAAAAGAAACTAGACGACCACACTCTACAAAAAAAAGTCAGACCTTTCTAGTAAGTTTATGTCACTAAGATGATGATAGTTTTGAATTGTTCTTCTGTGTAAAACTACATTCATACTGCAGCTCTTAATGCTCAGTTCTGACTTTTAGCAAAAAATCAGATTTTTAGGCATGGACGTTCACATATTTTAAATGCGACCTCCATCAGTTTGAACTCTCCCTACAGCATTTATCTGACCCGCTGACGCAGAAAAAGACATGACGTCACATTCAGCGTAGTGTTGACAGAAGTGGCCTATGGATGCTTCTGAAGTTGTTGTGCAATCAGAACATTAAATAATCATCTGACATGCTTGTTTAGTTCACTGTTTACATTTTAACTGTCGTCTGGTCAGCTGCTATGAGCTATGTATTTATGGAAGAGCAACGTGCTGAAAATTAAGCTAGCTAAAATATTGATTACCATCAATATGGTCCCGGTCCGAGACCAACATTACTATCGTGTGTTTCTGAACATTTTCAGTCATCCAGGACATGGAAAACTAAAAGTAAAAAGATGAAGCAACTGGACTAAAACTGTAGCTGCAGACGTGTGGCGATACACGACTTAAACTGCACAAGGTTGCTATCAATATTCAAAATATACAAAATACTACAATTAAATAACTGTAGCTCTGGGCAGCGCCATATCGGGACAGTTTTTTGTTTGTTTTTTATTAAAGCTGAAATTAATGAGGCTATTTTTAAAATGAAAGTCAGCTTAAAAATTATTACTATAGATAAGTGTCTACTTAACTAATGTAACAAAGTTTTTGTACCTCGTTACATAACACCCCTGGCTAACAGGTGTGGCCAGATCTGGTGTCAAGCAGAACTGGACCAGACAAATGTTGCTATGTGGGAGCTTTTGGACTGACTAAGATGACTCGTACATTAAGCCTCGGCACCATCGGTATAAACATGGCCATGCAGCGTTCAGACAATCATAGGCGTTGTTTGGTTGAGAAAACATGGCAGCACGACGGCTCAGTGGTTAGCACTGATGCCTCACAGCAAGAAGATCCTGGGTTTGATCCTTGGTTCGGACCTGGGGTCTTTCTATGCAGAATTTGCATGTTCTCTTCGTGCTTACGTGGGTTTTCTCCAGGTACTCCGATTTCCCCCAACCTTAAAAACATGTATAATAGGTTGCCTTCAGGCCCAGGCCTCCCTTGAAAAAGAGATCTGAGATCTCAACGGGACTTGCCTGGTTAAATTACGGTAAATAAAAATAAAACAGAAGCAAATGGTGTTGTTCAAAAGTGTTGGCTCAACTAGTGTTAATGCGGCAATGACGGCCTGACGAGATTATCCAAACCTCACCTGAATCGGCGGGGGTCCTGTATGAACATCATCACAAATGTTTGGTGCTACAGGTATATAATTAACTGTAAAAAAAAAAGGAAAAATGAGATGATGAGAAACATTACAATTTTCTGCTGATTCGGCAAATTGTGTTATTAAGACTATTAGAGCAGCGTGTAATAAAACAGACCTTCAGGCTGAGTAATAGAAAGCCCTTCGATCTGCTCTGTTATTCTTTCTTCTTCATTTTGGTTCTGAAAAGAGGAAGAGAAACATGTCAAGCTGTGGCAAAAAACATTTTTAATTAAATTTTAAAAAATCCTAGATAGAAAAAAATATGATCATGCGTCACGTGAAAATTTTACAACATGTCAACTTGACTCAAAGAGAAAGGGATTTATTCCTCACCAGTTTCTTCAGCACGTGGTGGACAGCATCAATAACAGAATGTTTGTGCATCTTGTACAGCTCTTCTGTTACAGTTGTGCAAACTGCAAAACACAATAAGTAAAGCAAAGTGTGAATTCAGTCTTCTACAATGGATTACATTTCATCTGTTCTATTGATGCTAAACCTTAAATCTGCTTTTAAAAGATCCCACTATGACATAACAATGAGCCAAAACAGGGGTGGCCTTGATAGTCTTGAGCACTTATTAAAAGGCAATAATATGTATTTTCCAGGCTCATAGTTCTATACCTATAACATTTTATGTTTTCTAGTATTATGTTTGCTCGTCACCCACGGCCTTACAGCTCCACAGCTCATGCCACACCCTCCCTACTCAGTCACTGCTACGTAGGAGCCCAGATACCATAATAAAAGATGTTAATTCAATGTTGAAATATGGTCAGTTATGATTTTTGGTTTGGTCGACGATTTATGGTGAATCAACCATCAAACAATCATCCAATTCCAGACAAATAACCAATGCTGAAAAGATGTTATTGGATCAATGTTGTTTCATGATTGAAATGCCAACATCTCATCAATGTTGAATCAACACTGATGCAGTATCAGTTATGGTTGAAGACCTAACATTTTTTTCTACAAGTAATGTTGATTCACTCATATTTTGCTATCTGGGAGGCAAATTAAATCAACGTGTAAGCCATAAGTCACTAAACAGCTTTTATTTTAACGGCAAAAGCGGCTCTAAAAATGCAAAAACAAACTTAAATTTTGTCATAAAACTTCTGGAACAATAATGGCAGTGTCTTTCAGAAAATTGTTTTCGGTGAATTCTCGAGCTGTGGAGGAAGACAAGCAGGTTCTTTATGAAAACAAGGAAGAAACAGGATAAAATGCGATTTAGCATGAATGCTAATATGAAAGCTTGACAAAAACAGAAAGGCAACACATTAGGTTTGTTTATTGGTAAAACTCAATTCACGTTTGTGCATGATGGAAGGAAACGTACTCACATCTCAGCACCATAAAAACAACCTATAAAAGAATAACTCAAATACAGACAAAAACATACTTTTAACACTCACAAAAAAGGAAGTAAGGTTCAGGTTTATCGTCAACAAGATGGCAGCATTACTTGAAGTATTATTTAACTCAATTTTTGAAAATTCCTGTATTTTTTCATATCACAATATATTGTATGGGTTAGACAAAATTGTAATGTCTGTTTTTTCCAATATCGTGCAACCCTAATTAGCATTGTAGCATCATATCAGGGTCCTGAATATCATGCTATGCTCTGTCACCCTTCACATACTTTTTGGACACAAAGCAAGAGGCACCTGTTCCTAGGAAGAAACAAAGGGGGATGTGGTTGAGGTTTCTGCACAGAAAACACCTTCACCTGCATCGCCTCGTGCTGCTGAATTATGTGTCCTCCTCCACAGCTAGACTGAATCTGTCAGTGTGGTTAGACTTGGGCAATTGGGGTATAGTCTCAAATCTCATGACACAATATAAAAAAAAAGATTTACTGAAATGTATTTCACCACTGAAGAAGTATTGTATTTTATAAAAGCAGCATCTATTTCACAACACATATCTTATTTTGTTCAACCTTTTTGCAACACTAGTGGGATTTTTGATTTGTGAATTTATGTTAAGTAGTTTTCTTATTAGTGTGCCTTCCTCACGTTCTCTCTGTGCACATGGGTTTTCCCCAGCTACTCCGGTGCCCTAGACGGTATGACTCAATGTTAGGGCCAAAATTAAGACACAACCAGGCTACATCTGAGTTGCAGGAGGCTATATCTATCCCAAATTTCGATTGATCTGATTAATGATTTGCACCGGTAACTGAGCAGCCTGCACCTGGAACTGAGAGGTCAGTGCTAGCAAAATGAGAAGGAGAAAACTCATATGCCTTAGGGTTGGAGAGGCTAGCATGCCTAGGCTGGTTGCCTTGTTTTTTAGACGCATACTTTAAAAAAAACATTATCAAGAAAATACAGAGTATAAGGGCCAGAATAAGAATTTTTTTTGTTCCAGAATAAAGTTGTAAAACTATGAGAATAAAGTCATATAAATATTTTATATATAAATATAAATAATATTATGAGAACTCCTACACAACAAAGCAGTCTTACCATTGTGTTAAAATGATTAACGTTGAGCACCTTGTGACGTTGTACTTTGTTATCAATTTTACAAACAAGCAAATGCTTAATTTTTTAACACATCAGCATCAAATTATTATCGGTAGCAGGACTTTGAAACAAATGTGCAAATGACTGGGACTATTTCAAAGGAAGAACCACATGGACTTGGAAGACATTCTTGTGGTTCTGCTGACCGTATGGTGGGTACGACTGAGAGGAACGGTAGCTGCTGTTTGATTGAGCTGGTTCAAGTAGTTAGATAACTCTATCAAAGCTTTTTTCTCATTAAAATTAAATCAGATTAGAAGCTGGTCTTTAATTAAATATAGTTTCCTGCTACAAGGACGTAGCCACTGCACTACAATAGTTTTACTTTTAGCCCAAATATCATACCATAAGATATGAGTGGGGTTGTGAATGGTTGTTCGTCTCTTTGTGATGGATTTGCGACCTGTCCAGGGTACACCTCGCCTTTCACACAGTGACTGCTGGAAATAGACACCAGCTCCCCTGCGACCCAGAAAGCCCAAACTAATAAAGAGAATGAACGGACAGATAAAGTTTTCTTACTACGAGAGTCGGGCCGCGCGCTGGGCCTCGAATCCCAACACTTCTGCATAAGTTCAATCAGTGTGGACAACCCTGCGCGCCCCGCAGCCTGACGCCTGATCTCATCCAGAGGTGGACGGTCTCCCTGAGGGATGCGGAACTTCACTATGTAGGACATTGCATCTGCAGCACAGAAAAAATTGAAAGCAGTTAGAGGTGTGTCAACATCAGAAATGTCTCTAAGGGTGTATTCAAGTTGTGATCAAAAGTCAGAATTAGTTGGAAAGTCAGAATTCAAAGGTAGAAAAAACTAATGGAACGCCCTTCAAAATAAGAATCTGACTCAAACAGTTGGATTCAACATGGCTAACTCATAGATGAAAACATGATAGTTGATGTAATAAACTTACTTTAATTTCTCTCAATAAGGATCCCATTAATTCAGTTGCACACATATCAGTGGAAATGTTGCTCCAGTGTTTAAAAACATTAAATACAGAGAAATCCCTTGTTATCAATGGGTACTGTTGAAAGAAAGGCTAATTACTGAGCACAACAATGGTCATTCCAGAAATTTTAGTTGTCAAACTGAACCCATAAACAAATTTTACTAAATCGTAACTGAGAACCATCTGATCACAACTTGCAAAGGTTTCTTCATCTATGCTTCTTTCTATGGTTTCTTCAGATTCAGATTTAAATACAAGAGGGAGTGGCCAATTCAAGATAAGAAAGTCACCTAAACCAGTGGTGTCCGAAGTTGACTGACTTTGGACACCACTGGTCTAAACTAATTTACAGTTTGAACTCAGCAGTAATAATGTATGAAAATGGATAACAAATAACAAAATGTTTATTTGATCAAATGGAATAATGAAGTAAATAGTAACCAAAGAAAAATGTTATGGTTTTATACAGTCAGAGCTTTTACTTTTACCAATGCTCCTTTTCGCGATTGTTGTACAACCTGTAGCCTGGTAAAAACCAACCCCTTGTTCTACACTTTGCTTCATACAGAGGCTCTAGACCAGTAGTTCTCAATCCTGCAGAAGCCTGTCAATCACTCGTTGATTTAAATCAGCTGTGCCAAAGCAGGGAAACAACTAAAACATGCAGGGCAGGGGTCCTTGAGGACCAGGATTGAGAACCACTGCTCTAGACTCTCGGCTAATGAGAAATGATTGCTGGAGGCATAGACACTGTTGAAGTTTTGACCGATTGGATTGATTTTATCCAATTTCTAATGTTTGGTTGTGACGTATGCAGTGCATTAGCTTGACCGTGAAGAAGCTAAGCTAAAAAGCTAATTAAAAATAGCGTGCACTGCAACATCCCCTACTGAGAAGAGAGAAGTACCGAGCTGAATGAAATGGCTGTAAATGAGTGCTGCAGGAAACAAATTTAATTTAATTTGGAAGCCTTGTCAACACGGACTAAATGGCTTCATTTGCTTCCTCCCCTGCCATTGCTAAACTACAGGCAGAATAAAACCGAGCAGAAAATCAATGTCATTGTTCACTTCTGTTCTCCTTCTGTTCCCTGATTGGCCCGGTTGAAATTTTACCAGTTTATGGGAGAAATCCCAAATGGAGCAGAGAAGGGAGATCAGAATCGAGCAGAATTGCGTAGTAAGAAAAATGCCAGGCTGTGACTCATGGCCTGACACAACTTGAGCTCAAAGCTCAGGAATACGAGACCACCCAGCTACCCAGTGATTTGTATAGAATTATGGGTTCTATTTATTATTTATTAACCTTTATTTCACCACACAAAGCACAGATCTCTTTTTTTAAGGGAGACCTGGGCCTGAAGGTTACCCATCATTTCTGAAAGGAAAAGCAGAGCAATAAAACAATAAAACCCAAAACATAAAACAATGGATTCAAGAATCAGTCAGTAACCTCTCACACTTTACATCTTATGTAACTTAGTATTCAAGAACATTCAAAATAGAAGTTAAATTTGAACCTATAAGCCACTTACGAGCATACGGTTGTTTCCCGGTGACAATGGACCACAGTAGAATACCAAAACTAAAACAGAAATCAAGAGAAACACTCAGTAGTATCTTGAACATTACAATTGTAAAATGTTTAGTGATTGCCACAATAAGATCAAAGTTTTTTTACTTTCTCACAAAAAAGGAAGTGAGTTCTGTATCAGTTGCAGTAAAAATGTGCAGTTTGAATCCCCATCAACACGGGAGAAATGTCTTCCTCATATTTAAGAGGAAGCTTTTTAATAAGTTAGTTTCATGAACCTTCTGTCCAGATTGAAGCTGCAGATTCAATTATATTAATCGTTGTTGCAGGATTGTTGAGACCGGTTCAGGTTTTTCTACCTGTAGATGTCAGAGGCTTGAGTGGGATTGTACGATGTTTGAAAAGCCTCTGGTGGCATATAGATTAGGGTTCCCCCCTCGTCTTTGTTGTCCTTATTGGATGCCCGAGTGATGCTGTGGGCAAACCTGGAGAGGCCAAAATCTGTCAGCTAGAGAGAAGAAACAAGACAATGAGAAAGACGAAATGGAGACAGTGAGCTGGTTATGGTGTGTTTTCCTATCATTTCATTCCACTGTTGAGATAAGGGTAGCTGCACAACTTTTATGGTCATAACAGCTTATTTCAGGAAATGTAATTTATTTAGAATAAAAAAATGTTTTAGGGGAAAAGTACATTCAAATAGCCTTAACTGGGCTTAGATGCACAACCTTTGAGTTTAACATATTGACAGCTTTCAGGTGCCGTAACTTTGTACCACATTAAAAAAATAATAATTTTGTTTGCTAAGCTGTGCTAACTGTTTCAGAAAGCGTTCATATAAAAGACTGCAACATTGATGGGGAAGTTATCAAAAGGCCTTTGTTTGTTTTGATTTTCATATTCATCCATTTTCTTCCACATATTTGTGGTCGGGTCATTATGGTATCAGTCCGACTCCAACTAAATACAGGGCTAGTATTCCCAATTTTGATGCTAATACAGATAGTTGTTATGTTGATTGAATAATTTAGTAATTTTGCCTTCAGTTTGTCGATTATGATAAAACACAGGACAAAGATTTTAGGCAAGTAAAAATGTTTTATATATTATATTTTATTTGTTTATATTAACAAATGACAACAAAATAAATCAATGTAACAGTTTAAAAATAATAAAATCATTCCTCTAATACCAAATATTACACACACTTGTTTAAGAAAAATGTCACTAAAATCAAAAAATTTATAAATACTTCTCATTGCACAGGAGCATGATGTAGAGCAGTGGTTTTTAAACTTTTTTGCTTCCGACCCACAAAATAACAGTTGCAAACACTCGTGACCTTGTACTTGTTTATGTATGCAAACTTTGCTAATAACTCTTGCTTTAAAAATGTAATAATCATGGTGAAAATATTTTATTAGCAATGTTTTTTGCATTTAAATTGATGTCTGGAAATCATCTGGAGACCTTCAATTGATGTTTCATGACCCACAAAGGCTTTGGGAACCAATGATGTAGGAATAATGACTAACTCCAAACAATTTGGAGACTCCTCTCTGTCGAATACCGATATTCATCATAGTATCAATACTTAGATCGATATGCCCACCCCTGATCTCCAGATGCTCCTGAGAAACCCAGATGTTCCCCGGCTAGGGAGGATACATACACCTTCCATTAATGGGATGTGCCTGGAAAATCTCAAGATGGAGGCACCAACAAGGCATCCTAATCAGATGCCTGGATCACCTCAGTTGACTCCTAAGGTAGAGACAAGACCCTGAGGGTCCTAAACCAGAGAAGACCTCCTTCTCTCTGCAGCCATGCTGTGAGGTTCTGTCTATACCCCAAACCAAATCCAATAAGTGAGGTGAAGTATTATTTGGTCTGTGACGTCTTTACACCAGTCTGTATCCACGACCTGTATGCTGCACTGGCTATGAGTGGTGTTAATTATTGCAAAAAGACTGAGAGTTGTTGTTTTTGATCAATGTCTTTGTTGAGGTCAGAGATGTGTTGCAGATCCACGATACTCGGGTTAAACAGAAGAGCTTGCCAATTAATTTTTAGCACCAAAAATCTTTAGTCCAAGAAGCTAATCAGTAAAGACTGAAAGGGTAAGGAGTAGGGGGTTAGGTGAGACGCTGAGGAGTTGAGGTCTCTACTTTTGGACAGTGTTGATTGAACAAAGTTTGACAAAGTTGTTCTGTGTTTTGATGAGGAAAAACCATCTCTGCTTCTACCCCGTCTTATTTTAACGAAAACGTATAAATATCAAAAGTTGTGGAAATCGTCAAAGCACGAGGCTCACCTTGGCATTGAGCGAAGAGTCCAGTAGCACGTTCCCGGGCTTCAGATCCAAGTGCAGCACAGCCGGGGTGAGATTGTGCAGGAAGTTTATACC
>JARVGW010000001.1:3798134-3834806 GCA_031762495.1 Anablepsoides rubrolineatus | reverse complement strand
ATATATATATTTTAACATAAAGAATAACAAAAATAAACAATTCAATAAATAAAATTGTGGGCATAAAATAAAAAAAAGGGAGCAGAGATGCAGATGGAAGAGAGGAGGTAACAGGTGGTGATCAAATCTTTTCATGTGAGCTGTCATATGAAATAAATGTCCATTAGATCCAATACATGACTCAGCTATACGCTCTAACATTGTTTTGATCCAGCCTAACGCTGTATTTCATTATTTCTAAAAATATACACTGGGAGCTGGCGAGCCTAATCTGATATTTTTGGTTGTTTGTTTTTTTTCTAGGAGCTGAGATGTGCTGCAAAATGTTCCACTGAAATAAGTTTATGGCTCTTACGCAATCATACGTGTATAATGCAAAAATTGTATCCCCGGAAATCAATGATAACATTGAGGGGTAGTATTATATACGAGAGAAAATTTTGACAGATTTTTTTATAATGTACCACTACAAAAAATGTCAATATTTTCTTGTATATAACTGAAATGTTGTTGCAGGGGATAAATAATCTTAATTCCTCTCTCTGTCCTCCGGCTGTAGAATATGTCTCACGTATCAAACCATAAAACAACAGTAGACAGTTTTTTTTTCTTGTTAATGAAGTGATGGATAGAAGACGTAGACGTTGGTTGCACATTCATGTCCTCAATAGTCCATATTGTTAATTAAACAACCAGATTCTGCCGTGAAACCGGACCATTTTCAGCAACATGCAGAAGGACGTGCTGCTTCTCTGCAGCCACAAACACAGTCTGTCCACAAAATAATCAGAGGGTGAACCGCAAAGGCTGAAAAATCCTGAGGTCTGTTTGAAGTTAGGGTTAACATTATACACAAGGATTAGATTCTTTATGCTTTATAAGCTCAAAAATGGGGGCTTGCATTATATCCGATGCGTATTATAAACGCATAATGTCTGTAGTTAACCTCCCTGAAAGGTATGGAAAGTGCTACCTTTATATTTCTTGGCAGAGGGGATGCGGGTGAGCTTGGTGTCAATCTCATCATCCTCAGAGATCTTCAGCACAGTGGTGCGGTACTCGATCACCCTCGTCAGCAGGTCCGGTCGCCGCGAAATCTCAAAGATGTGCTCGATGTACGACAGGTTATCTGAAACGGGAGGCCCGGTGGATCAGGAAGGACCTTAAACCAGCACTGTTACTTATGACTGATGGATTTGCATCTCACCTTGAGCGAGCTTGTCGTTCTTCTCGAGGTAGCTGAACCACTCCTTGGAGGAGGTGATGCTGTTGCTCTGGTCCTCGGGGATGTCCTCCTTACAGGCCGATTTGAGCTGCTCCAAATCCTCATTGGTGATGTTTTCAGACAGGTCGCTGAGCAGAGAGCTGTACTCCGCCATGGTCTGGTCGAGAGCAGAAAGAGCAGAAAGTTGAGACAATTAGATAATAAAGAGATAAATGGGTTTGCTTAAAGTTTGGAGGACATGAACACATTTGATTCAGAAGAAAGGCACAAAGACCAGCAACTGAAACCAGTTTAATGTTGCCAAACTGCTCGGTGAGCTGCAGCCCACCTACTTCCCAGACTCCATGGTTGGATAAGCTTTACTAATGACAATAACATCAGAGGGGAGTGGAAAAATACCCAAACACAAAGTCCTCTTTATTTTTAGTTGGCTTTCTGCTGTTTTTGTCATGAGACAAAGAAAAGAGAAGATTGACTCAAGAGACAACAGAGGCACAAACCTTTGACCCAATCAACACATTTACTCAGTGAAGGAAAGCTCCACGGGTTTATGGGTTTTTACTTAAACTGATCTTCAACTGAACGTTCAGTGTGGAGGTTTGACACCTTGGACTATGGGCATCCAAAAGCATAAAACTAAAAACACACACCAGTAAATGTTAATTACATTTCAAATGAAACCAAAATGAGACTGATCAATTAAGTTTGAACAAGAACCAATATATTCAGCTCAACTTGAACTAAAAACCAGTCAGAGGCAGATTTTCAGCACAGATTTATCACCATCAGTGGTCTGAGCAGCTGCAGCTTTTATCAGGTATCTTTTAATGCAAACTGAAGGTTTTGAAATTATAAGGAAGCTTTGTAGCTCCTTGGTTCCCTCTAGTGGTCTGAGGGTCTTACTGAGCTATAAGCTCCAAAAGCCAATCAAACTTTTAAAGAGGGGTGTTTTTTATTCAAAAAAAAATACATAATACTAAAAATGCACAAATTGATTTATTTTTATTCTGTTGACGTAAGAGCAGACTCTGGTTTTAGTCATGAATAAAGAAACTGATAGCCACTCTGTTTACCTGCTAATCGCTATTAGAAAGGGTTAAATAAATAAACAGCTCTGTATTCAAACTCTGATAAGACTTAAAGTAAAATAGATCAGTTAAAAGAAGCCTCACTTCAGATTATTCCACTTTTAACTAATGTCAAGAAATCTGATGAAATTATCTCACCAGCTTTATTAAATCAGCCTTTAACGTGTCAATCAGGTCAGAAGGAAAAGCAACTTCTTCCACATTTCATAAAGGTCTTTCCTCCATGAAGCCCAGTGGTCCGATGGACAGAGCCTTCCATCTCTGCAGAAGAGCTGCTCAGCTCCATCAGGGTTAGCTTTGACTTTTTGGTTTGCTCTTCTCCTCCCTAACCCAGTCTTTGAGTGGTGGATGGCCATGTTTCCAATGTGCCATGAGATGATGATACATCCTTGCTGATAGCTCCTCCTTTCAGTCCCATTTTAAACATGAAGTCTCTTCAACAAATGTTACGACACATGAAGGATGAAGGAAATAGGGGATAAGCAGGCAGTAGTTAGAGAAATTACAAAAAGCCCTGCTTTAGTTTCTTCTTTTCCTTTAGATTCACTGTTTCTGTGTTCACTTCAAAATGTCCTCTGTTCTTTGGAACATTGCTGTATTTTATTTAGACTTTGTTGTCACCTTCAAGGGTAAAGGCTAGCATTGTTCTTTGTGTTCACCTTATTTGTGGTGTTTGGGTTGTGTGTTTGTATCAGAACAGGACAGAACCCGACATGACCAGCCAAATGGCTGCCTCGGGACTGATTCCGCTGTGTTTTGAGAGTTTAACGAAGCAGCTGATTAGCTTTGAAGAAAAGCTTAAGGTCAGCCCCCCTGAAACATAAGATGAAGTTACTTTTAAATTGTGTGGAAAAGGCCAACATCATTCCTACTCTTTCTTTATAAACTTCCTTAAACACAGAGTTTGCATCTTTCACAAACATCCGCCCCAACCCAGAAACCCCCCATCAGTCCCTGGCATCCATGCGGCTGCCGCCCTGTGCAGTGCATCATGGGCACTGGCATGAATCCCTGTCAGCCGCTGATCCAGTCAATCTGGTTACAGATAAACAAAGTGTTCAGAAAGCCCAGAACGGATCTGTGACGAGTTCTGTGACCTAAATAAAAGAGCAGCCGTTTTACCTGCTGCCACCACCAGAGGGCGCCACATCCGTGCTGAGCATTAGGCACTTGTTGGGGTTTTATTATTACAATATGAGTGTCACACCATGCAGAGATGCTCTCTTCTCACATAGGGTCTGAAAGCTGATGATGTCATCATTCCCCTCCAAATCAGTTCATTCATTAAAAAAAACAAAATTCTATTTTTTTAAAACCTGAAAACCTGTCTTAGGCCTGGAGCTAACAGGTGCTAAAAGCTTGGCAGTTATTAAGCCAGCTGCTGGTGTGTGGGGCTGCGATGGGCAGAAATGTTGGCTGATCTAGAGTCTGCTCGGTTCTTTAATGGCTGATGGGGTGTTTTTTTTTCTAAAAAGTTTGGTTCGGCTGATCCACGATCTCGCCCTCGGGGTGAGAGAACATTGATGACGGAGCACTTTTGCCTTAAATGTCACATTCATCTTATCAAAGATGAGCTGCGTGCTCCGGCTCTGCTTGGGACGGGGTGTTGGTACCCCACCTTCATACAACAGGGGGTCTGTTCTGTGCTCCGATCGCAGAGAATGGCTACCAGAATGAATGAACGAACTTGTGTGAATGTGTGTGTGTTCCTAGCACTCTTCTCTAGACTCAGGTTGCTCTGACTGCACCCTACTTTGCACCACAATGGACTGCCACTGCTTTTGTGTACTTTTATAGAAGAAGAGGAAGAAAAAAAAAAAGCACAACTGTGGAAGGAGTGGCGACATTTAAGCTCTGTTTACACGACACAGTTTTCAGTGAAACCGTAACATTTCTCTTGTGTTCTGGCCATTTGTCAACGACAACAACAATTGTTTTCTTTGCAAACGCAAAACATTTGGTGTGAAATAGCTCATGCTCACTACGGACGGCTGCAGCCAAAAGTTTTTCTGCACATGTGCGAGTAAATGAACAACGATAACAATGGTGGATCTCAAGTGCTGCTCACTCCTTTCAGTTTATCTGTTAAAGAACATATATGGGCTTCATCATCTCATGAGTCTCACATTCTACAAACCAGTAAAGATACGAAAGGTGAATGCCATTGAAATACAACAATCACAGCGCCACCAGGTGACTTGGCATGGAACTACCTCAAATTCAACATTTTTTTTTTGTCTGCAGAGAGAGAGAAAGAGCATCCCAAATGGGACGCTTCAATATAGCTTAAATATATGGGAGATCCCAACTAATACGGGACAGTTAGTAACCCTACTGCAGCTTTAAAGGTAAAGAGTGCCGGTCTAATCTGCTCAGATTCTTAGTGCTGATGTTTAATCACAATGGTAACATCTGAGCTAGCGTTATACTCTTTAGGAGTGGAGGAGCCAAATGGCTGGCTGCTGCTAACTAGCGGAGGCTAAATTACAACACAAGAATGATCTGCTGTCATTAAAGTTTACATTTTAATTAAATCCTAAGTTAAAAAATCGAAACAGGGCTTTAGAGAGTTAATACACTGAAATATTGCGATATTTAATTTCCCAATACTTTATCAATATTTTCTTACACTCATGTTATATAGTTGCTTTCAATGCTGTGAAAAGAAAAGAAAGGTGTAGAAGAAGCTGTCTTTGCTTCTAAAAACAGCCTGGTTGACGTCATGCAGTTAAATCATGTGCTGTTCTTAATTAATTTTCTGCCCTCATCTACTTATCAATGTGACGCTCTGTGTGAACTACTTGCACCCAGCTGACCGTGACCTGGCACAAATCATCAGGCAGACTTGTTTTTCAGAGCTGTAAATTCCATTATTCTTATTTATACATTGAGATTGTTATGTATGCAAATGTAACAAAGATAAATATAAGGAATTATTAAATGTCTTTGTGTAAATTTTTTTTAAGTAGCTTCAAAATTATAAATTAAATAAAACGTTCAGAAAATAAACTCGACAATTTTGACACAAACAAGCTTCTGTAGTTGGGAGTATTAAAACCTCCTGTTGCCTAACAACTGATTATGATAATGAGGCAAATTCTGAGTGCTTTCCAGGGTTTTGAAAGATACTTTATATAAATGATTAAAAACTACTTTAACAAAATTTAAACATTACAATAAAACCTCTCACAGCAGACACCAAAAACACTAAAAATAAATCAGAAGAGGTGAGC
Source organism: Anablepsoides rubrolineatus (assembly GCA_031762495.1). Lineage (NCBI taxonomy): Eukaryota > Metazoa > Chordata > Actinopteri > Cyprinodontiformes > Rivulidae > Anablepsoides > Anablepsoides rubrolineatus. Next base: position 3,829,260 of record JARVGW010000001.1, on the reverse strand, counting down.
TTTATAAGAATATTCTCTCTCAAAAGCGCAGAGGATTAAAAAAAAAAAGAGAAAGGAAGAACGATGCATGTCTTACATTTTTTGCATTTTTTGCAGTCATGCTGTAAGGAAGAGAGTCTGTGAAATCCCCTCGATCCACACCCCCACCATCCTCCCCGGCCCCTCCGGGACGAGCATGACACTGCGTCCATACATAGAAACCCCACTGTGCTTCGGATTCTCATGGACACAAACATGCTTTTGTCTGCTCGCTCCTTTGTCTCTGCTGCTGTGTGTGTTGAAAGAGCCATGTCAGATTACTCACTTGATAAAACGTCTTTACAAACTGGTCAGCAGGTTTTAGCTTATAGCAAAACAAAAACTCAACTTAAAACTCTTCAATGGAATTAGTCTTTACAAAAATAGGATCCAATGTGGAGTCATGGTCTCTATCCTAAACATTTGTGGAGCTACACCACGGACAACTTCATGTGTCCTGTCTTATAGAGGGACAGATGGGACAATCTAGGAAACACAGGGTTTGACTTTGTTACTTGAATGCCAAACTCGACCATAGGTTTTACCAAAGGTGTTAACTGTGATGCTAACCTTTGACTATGTTTAAAAAAATAGAAAAGAATAATCTAGAACTTTGTTCAGAAGCTCAAAAAGAGAAGCAAATGAAGACAAATTGATTAAAATTCTACAAATCTGTGTACACGTGAAGCAAACAAATGGGCAAACTACAGATGTGTTTATCACACATCACAACTTTTTGTATGTAATAAACGCACAGTGCCCCCTTCTTCCTGTTCAGGTCTTGACACTAAGCCAAGATCACCACATCCTGGTTTTAGGTTTTGATCTTTAGTTCTGGGTTTGTATGCATGCAGTCCTCCAGAGAAACTATTGCAACATTATCCCCTGTAGTTCAGTCAGATTTTATATAAACACATTTCAGACTGGAGGACAGTTTAAAGAAACTAAAATCAGACTCTGTCTGTTGATAATGGTTTTCTACACTTATGTAACTCCAAGGTAAGACAGAAGAAAAGCAAACAAGTCTATTTTAAGTTGAAAGGCAGCAGAAATAGCTGAAGTTCACAGAACAAAACATGTTTATGAAGCACTCTTTTTGCACTAGTTTAGTCTACTCCTTTGGATCTTGGTGGAATTGGGAGTGAATTAGTCTAATTTCATGTAAACAACACACTCCCTGCCACCTCTAATGGTCTACTGCTTTACATTGAGCTGTTTTCCAGTCGGAGATGGTGCTCTGCTCTCCCCCTATACCCATAACTAATTTTTCCTTAAACATCTTTCCTCACGTCTGACATTTTATCCATATCTGACTGTAAAGTAAAGAGGCTAAAAGACACACTGAAGGTATACTGGTTTGTACCGAAAGCAGTTTTTAAATATTATGTTACAATATGAATTTTCCACATACCAATTTTAATGGCCTGAACAACATGTGGAACATCACACCCACCAAGTGTTTCACAATCTCCATCCTTGGATACACATACAGCCTATGACTGGGTTTCCATTCAATTTTAATTTGAATTGTGAGCAAATTCTTTTAATTTAGCAAAAAAAGGAAGAAAAAGAAGAAATGCGAATCAGATGTGTTTCCATCAACTGGCTTGAAGTGAATCAACCAGGCTTTGCAAAGAGTGATTACATCAGACGCATGGCTGTAGTAAACAGAAAGTAGAAGTACTAAACTCACAGGGATCTCAGGATAACTGAGAGAAGTTATCAAGAACGTGTTGCTACTATCAGGAAAGTTGTGAATATTCTCTCATATCAACTAGTTTTGGCGATGTTACATGCTGTCTTAATACATAGAGAAAGAAATGCAATTCTCTTCACATTACGGAAATAACAGGAGACACCGACAGTGGGAGAAGGGTCCTGCTGCCAGTCACTCTGGTACTGGTCCGGTACCGTTCAGACAGTGGGAACAGCTGATCAACCATGTCAGGTAAATGTTCGCTACGTCAGAAGTTATTCGGCAAATGTGTTTCCAGCTCTCCTTTTGAGCATTAACTCTTTTTCAAAAAACCCAAAAACCACCTCAAGTGAGCGTATCAATTTCTTTTGCAAATTACAGAAAGTTATTTTGAATCATACAGTTTCCACTCACTTTTTCTAATGCGATACTTCAAAATGCGCATTAAAAAACACTGATGGAAACACGGCTTGTGTCTCTATTCAGGGGCTGCATCTTTTGAAGTCTGCATTTGTTACTTACGTCACTGCCCACAAAACATCCAAAGTGTATGCTGCATGCATAAATTTCCAGCCAAAGATATCCAGGATTCAATGCACCGTCAGCACCAAGTTGGTGTAGTTTAGAAATTCATCACGAACCGAAGAATTTTTTTTAACTGTACTTTATGTTTAGCAACATAGCTGAGAAAATTTATCTTGAAATGACATATTAAATAACATGCAACAAGATACTGAAGCAAGCTGCTGCAAATATTTTGACCAAATTGCGATCCCTGCATTGTACCAAGAGCAGAGAGGAAGTAATTTCCCTCTCAATCAGTAGAAAATGTAACACAGACAGGTATGCAGGAAATGAAAAATACCATCATTAGGGGTGGGAATTTTTTACTCTCTTACGATTAATTTTGATTCTGATTTTTGGGACCACGATTCAATTCAAAATTGATTTTTCATTCAAAACTGATCATTTGAGCCCATTTGTCATGTTCCAAAGTGCTTCATCTTCATTGTTTAAACCTTGCACATGTCAAACTCAGACTCATTCAGTAAAAAAACAAAATGAGCCCAAATCTTTGCATTCAATGAAGACAGGGTCAGCTGAGTCTCTCTTTCCTCCAGTTTTGTAGTTTCCTCTTTGTTTTGGTGCTTTCTGCACATTTATATGTTCCAGAACCAGCTGTGTGGTGATGTCAGGATGTGCCATGTAGTTACAAAATGGAAGCTGACAGCCATTGGATTTGCTTTATTTTATTTATAATTTTTTTAAATATAAAAATCAATTTTGGGACATTTTAAATCAAGTCTGAATCTCTTTTGCACCCCTAACCATCATGCTGTTTTCATTGTTAAAAACACTGTGATATAAAACTTTGGTAATGCCGACCTGCCCTGCGTTAGACGTAGAGGAGCTGCAGTAGGTTTACAGTTTCAAATGGATGAGTGGACCTGAGGCGTGAGCATTGATGAGAGATAAAACGAGGAGCAGAAGCAGGTGACCTTGGTCCGACAGCTCTGAGGAGAGCTCTTTACTCACTTCAACATCCATCTGACTTTTAACTGGGAGTACTTATCATTTACAACCTGTAGAGTGTGTATGCATGCTATTTGTATACACTGTCACACAACAACCATAAAAAAAAAAAACTCACTAACCATCCACTTCCAACACCAGTGATGTTGCCATGGAGACCAGGCCTGGCTTTGCCTTTAGGCCTGTAGACTGTTACCTAGCGACAGGGCAAAGATCCCTCCAACACCCATCTTTGTTATTTTTTACTTTACCTTCTAACATCACTACTTCTTTCTTTCTTAAAACTACTAATTTATAAAATCAGAAACAGCTGATTCAGCAACAATATATTTGTGTGTGTGTGTGTGTGTGTGTGTGTGTGAAAGCTCTTAACGTGAACACAGACACACACAGAAGGACAAAGAGACGTTTGAAAGCAGCTCGTCTCTTGACTGTCACGATGTTGGAGTCATATGATCAATAAGATGAGCTCACGCTCCGGCTCCTCCGTCCCTCCTTTTTTTTTAAATCAAAGGAAAGATGAAACACACACACACACACACACACACACACACACACACACACACAGAGAGCTGGCCAACTGTGCTGGACTTCAGCAAGGAGACGAGCCGTTGGATTTTTACCATGGCAACCAAACCAGCAGACAAATCTCTGATGAGGATCTGGAAAAGATCTTCTCTACACAATTCATTCAACCTGGGTGTTCACTTTTTTCTTTACCCACTTTCCCCTCTTCTCTACCGCGACCCCCCACCCCCATGAACACACATATCCTACACTGCTGTCGTCCTTCTGAACCTCTTCTGTGTAAAAGCTGCATGAACTCATACTGTGTTGCCTGAAGGCATCTATAAGAAGTGATGGTTGCACTATTATTACACAACACAATATTTGGATAAGATGTGCAGACCAGACACAATTGTTTGTTTTTTTTGTTGTCTTCACTGCCAGGACGGTAAATCACGCTGATAAAAAACAACAAATATATTGGTGGTTTAATGAAAGTCTGTTCAACATTAAAGTAGAGCAGGGGTCTCCAACCTTTTTTTCCTAAAGGCTACTTTCACAAAATGTAATTGTCCAAAATCAACATTTAATTTTGCACAAAAATAGTCTTCAATTCACATAACACTATTATAAAAACACTGAATTTACACGAATGTGCTTTTTGTGTTTATCCATTCATATTATAGTGTATTTCACACTAATAACTTAAGGTTTTCCACAACAGATTTGTACACAAATAATGTTGGGTAATTGTTCTCCAATTTTTTTCTCCCGCATAGACTCCAGCGGGAAGAAAACCTGTGCAGTGACACATACTGCAGTGGGAGGGGTGTCCCAGGAGCTCCTCCACACATTGATCCATTGGACCAGTAAAAATGTGTCAATATAAACATCCCAGGATAGCAGGATTAGCAGCAGCACATGTCTCTGCACCTGAAGCCTCTGTTTGATTTCATGGACTTGAGGTGAGTAAATTTGAATAAAAATCCCAATCACTTTTACTTTTACTTTTTAAGTAAAACCATGCATTAGTCCTATATCATTCAGCGGCAGCGATTAGGGCTCATTAAGATGGTTTCCTCTGCTCTTAATCAGTTTGTTGTACTGACTCTTGTGTTGTATTAATTAGCCCTGAAGGAGTAAGAGACAAAACAAACGCAGCTTGAGAAACATGCAGAGCTGCAACTTGGTCCTCTGTTTGGAGCTGTGTTTGGTAGGTAGACAAAGAGGAAGAAGAGGTCGAGTATTCAACAAGAATTGCAAAAATATTGACTTAGGGATGTATGTGAACCATGACCTCTGAGAACCTCGCCTCATCTCTGTGTTTCACTCAGATGGCCTAAGAAAGCAGAGTGTGGGCGTTTCACCCACTCTCCATCTTTACAACACCCGTGAACATCACAAAAGCTCTCTAAAAGCAGCAACGTCTCCTCAAACAAGCGGCCAGCTTTTTATTCCTGAGGTTGCATAACAACTTGATGTAACCGTTCTGTAATTCAGGCGTTGCTACTCTGAAGCCATCTGAGTTGTCTCAACGTCTCTAATCTGGCCTCGTTCACTCGTGCCTCTCAGCCTTAAAGCAGCGAAGCTTTCACCGCCCTCTCGGAACATGCGTATCCAACAGGAGCAGCAGGAGGTGAGGGAGGAAGGCGGTGGGAGGAAGAGGATGGCACTGAAAGCCCACCTTTATATCCTACACCTCAGGTTATAAATCTCTTCCACCCAGAAAGAACAAGTAGCAAACATTACGGCTGAATGCTGTTTCTCTTCAACCTACATGTTTTGTTTTGTCTCCTTCACAAATGTGTGCCTCCTAAGTATTAAACCCCCCGTAAAGAAGAATTACGAGCTAAACCGATTAACCTTTAAAGTGACTTGTCTCGTTTTAAAGGTTTAATTATATTTCTGTGCATAATGCCTCCTCCTACTTACCTTGCTGTTTCACCACTGCCACGCAGAGCAGAACTTCGTCTACTGATATGACGAGTGACATAAGACGTTAACGTGGACCGTGGTGAGCTGAGACACCTGCTACCTGCTAATTACATTAGAACTCGTCTACAGTCCTCCCTAATGAGTACAGGGAAGCAGCAGTCGGCCCTGCAGCTACAAGAACACAACAAAATATCTGAGACGCCCATCTGAAACTGCAGTCTCTAGATACCTTACTCATTAATGCCCTGAGCCGCAATACACACGACCCAAACCATTATTGATCCATGTGCAGTTTCCAGACATGTTAAAACAAGAGTTTCATACTTTCAACATTTCCCTTAATTATATCCCAACATGTAGTATTACTAACATAGCTTCTCATATTGTCTTAATATTGCTTAAAAATTTAAGCTCCTTAGTTTTATCCCTCAGCTTAGAGACATAACATGCTATTTTTTTTATTTTATGGTATCAAAGAACGGAGAATTATACTTACAGCTTGAACAAAAAGTTTCTTATCATTAAAGAATCAAAACCTTTGTATTTTGTAATTAAAAAAAACTGAATATCAGTCTTAGCAGGTTTTAACAGAAAATGTGGTGGAAAACATTTAGTGAAATTGAAAACTGGACCCGAAGGTGTTCTTGTAGCAAACAAAAAGCAAAAGCAGGTGTTGACTAAAGGTCCCTACATACTATGAAGTTGCGTATGGAAGTCGAGTATGGCATGCTTGATCAGATGTTTGTTTACACAGAAAAGTGTGGTAATCTGGTTAAACCAAAGGATAGTTTTGAGGAGCAGTTGTTTGGGCGATCAGAAAGTAGGTCCATCGAGACATTTATAAAAGGCATTAATGATGAAAGACTCCTTGATGCAGATTGCAGACACTGCACAGAGAAATCCGTCCACTGAAAAGGTTAGCATCCTGACACATTTTTGACTTTTGCCTTTAGGGACACAGTATGAGATGTTTTTTTTAATCTCTCATCTACCCCCATGTTTGCTATTTCAGATTCAGATTCACTTTGCAGATTTCTGTTTTCTAATGCAAGGCTGGGGCACCTGTCTACTTTTTGAATGGGTTGTTCCAAAATGTAATTTCCCTTTGGGATCAATTAAAGTATTTTTGAACTTTGAATTGAAGTATGTTGAACCCTAAAGGATGTTCTGTGATTTTTGAAGTCTAAATTGGTAAATTTAAAGATCTAATGTAATTCTTAAGGGTGTTTTCTGGCCGATCACAGATTTTTAACAAGTCTGATCTGCCAATTCTGATTTTGGCCAATTTTTAAAATGACCAACACTGTCAGGTGTTATAATGTCAGAAGGAAATTAGATAAAAGGGGACAAAAAATGGGACAGTGGATTTTAGACCTTTGTGGATGCAGATAAGAAGTCGATCTCTTCCAATGATCTTATCTAAGGATTGGCCAACCTCTGGGCAGCAGAACCTGCAGCAGACAATCTCTCTGTAGCCAAAGCCTCTGTTTCATCAGAGGGTTTTTCAGCTTCAGGATTTGGGGCAAGTAAACTTTGTTCTCCACAAAACCCAACTGTGTCAACAAACAAAAAGATGCAACAGACAACAATCCTAAATTAAAAAGCAGTAGCTGAATTGAGCACTTGTTAGGAATGCTTTCTCTGCTTTTAAACTGAGTTTTTGTGTAGATAAACACTTGTGCTTGTGTTAAAAGGGTTAAATTTTTTAATTAAAAAACAGACAAATACCAAAGAATTCAAAGTGTTTTTCTATCAAACATTTAAATGATTTCCACCAGAAGCGTGACCTGTTACTTTTGTCGCACTGAATTTTTATTATTAGACACAAAAACTTACAAAAACATTTCCCAAGCTTTCGTTTCCTTCACTTCAGTTTGCTATGAAGGCAGCAAAACTATCATGAATCTTTGCAATTATTAAAAAATAAATTGTTCAGCTCAAAGTGGACATTGATGCACTGATGACTTTTTGAAACACAAGACTAAATTATCAATAGTTCTACTGTGTTCTTGTCAGCGTGTCAACCTCTTATATTTTATTTTCCAGGAATCTCATATTCCATATTTGGATTGAGAGAAACGCTCATTTAAACCTTTGTCTTGTTCTGTGTTTGGCTTATAGCCTCCAGCTGAGACGTCTTCAACTCTTTATGGATTCGAGGACTCACACCTGTCAACTAGAAGGGCTTTAGAACGTTTACTCAGACGTGAATAACTCATCATATGAGGTGTTAGAATGTGCCAGAAGAACTAAGTATATCACTTACAGCAATACGAAGGTGTTAAAGCAATCTTTGAGGAATCACTGTTTTTTGGGTAAAAGTTTAAAGATAAACCAAAAAATACAACTAAAGGAGATACTGGTGAATCACATTCTGTTCTTGTTTTATTGAGTTATTTGTTGCTTTTCTTTTTTAATAAGTGCTTTACAAAACCTGGATGTTGGAATCATCTGAGGCTGTATTAAAAAATATATATTTTCAGGTTTCAAAATACCTTTTTTTTCTTTTTTTGTTATGTTACCACAGTTAGTAAAAAGACATCTCACTATAGACACAGTTTGAAGTCAAACTATTACTTTTTTTGTGCGTGTGTGGAACTTAATTAAACACCACACTGAATCCAAACATCAAATAATATTGTTACCAAGATCTAAAAACCCAAGTTACATTCCTACTTTGTAACCGGCTTACAAAGTTTACAGAAAGTATGGATGGACCAGGAACCGGAGATTATAAAAACATACAACCTATTGAATCTGTAATATCGCTAACCACCTCCTCTATCTAAGCCGACACAATTTATTCTTTGCATCTTCCTCTGGCTTCATAAAATATTTGCAGTCACTTGCTGCTTACAAAGCTTATAAAATGTACATAGTGTTAAAAAAAACTTGGCGAACCCTAGCGTTGCCATCTGAAAGTGTCGGAAAACTGTAGAGGTTAGAGATCATGCACCTGGTAAATACCTGACGAGAGTTCACTCCTCCCTATGCTAAGGAGTAGAAAAGAGAGAGAAACAAACAAAAAAATGAAATGAAAATGATCAACTTCATTTTAATTTATCATGAGATTAATATTTGTTTATTGTGACAGGCTTAATTTATGGTGAGAAATACTGCAACTTAAATTTTTTTCAAAGTAGAGATTTCTTTTTGATGGGTCTGTAGCAGCTATTGTTCATCTGTCCACTATCATGTTGTGTTTTAGAAACACCGACAACTAGAGGAGGTTTAAATGGTCCCCTATTTGTCTCATTTTATCGCAATCCTGTCACCAACAAACGCTGTTTGTGCTCTGACATGGAAAAAAGGCTAACTTTCAGAATCATTTTTAGATTTTTTTTTTTTGTATGTTCATTTTGTTGTGGACGTTGTCGCCACCTAGTGGCTTGGCATTGGTACTTCAACATTTTGTAAAAACTATCTTTGTTAATGAGGAGTAAAAAACTCACAAAACATAAGTTTAATATATTTTTACAATAGATGGGCCTTAGTGGCGTTACTCACTACACTAAAAGATGAATATAGGCTTCCTGACGAAGTGTTAGTCATTTATCAGACACGGACCTACAGGCACCTCTTATTGCTTACAGGTCATCAGGATTTAGGCCGGTGTCATCAAACAAGAAATATCACCTTCTGTCGCCTTTTCATTTTATTGTGTCTGAGTGCAACACTCAATCATATAAACCAATCTAGTCTGCTTCCCTGCAGGTTTTTTTCCCCTTCTAAATATCAAACAACCAGCAGACACTCCTCTGGTGAAATCACAGTTCTGTCCCTGCAGGTAATAAGTTGCCTCTGCTGCACATAATTTTGCAACAGCTTTGTCCACCATGGCTGTTCTGTGGTCAGGATGACATCAAGCTGTTTCCTTGCAGGTGTTTCTGTTCTTATTGTGAATGAAGAAGATGTGTGAAAACTCAGTTTGGATAGTCTGTTTTCAAATTGTACCTTTCTTTCTTCGAAAAGTCTCACAAAGACATGAAAGAAAGAAAGCCAGAGATTGCAATAAACCATCTTATACATATTACATATCTTTTGAAACCTAAATGTACAATATTTCCCACTGATGATCTTGGCTGTGTCTCAATTGAGGGGTTGCAGCCCATGTAGACCGCGGTCCATGTAGGGCACCCCCTACGTAGGCCGTAGGTCTATTTATATCACATACCTTCAGTTGTCTTTTCATGGTATAACTTCACAAAATTCAGTGTTATTAAACCGTTTCATGTAAAAAATAAATAAATAAATTGGGTTTAGCTCCAGTTGCTAAACTTACATTTAAGAACAAACTCTTCAGCTTGTAAAATAATTTCCAAACTCTGCCGTAAAACAAATTCGCCATAGTCATTTCTCCTGTTTAGTTTGCTGACAGAGCAATGAATCCTGGGATATTGTCGGCCGTGTTGGATACTCAAATGTTGCCTACGCTTTCGTCGGCTATATAAGTAGGCACCTATGAATTGGGACAGCTTATAGCACAGTGCAGTGATGTAAGCAGCAATCAAATGCACCCTACATCGACTGCAACCCCTGAATTGAGACAGCCATTGTGTAACTGTGATAATGGTTGACTTGTGGATATTTTTTTGGGAAGGCAACAACTGGAAAATCACTAAGATCATTAAACTAACATGTTTTGATGATGCATTTATGCTAAACATGGTATCTCAATGGGCTGACAGTTGGAGTTTAATGACTCATAACTGAGACAAAAGGTGAATTTTCAGCTGCAGTCTCACTAAATTCTTCATTGTTTGCAACCAGAGAGTCACGAGGCTGGGTTTCTGCTGCCTTTTCTTCACAATCATAGTCTTTTCTAGGGGTGCGCTGATAAGGTCCAGCACGGATTTCCTTATCTTTGGGAGATCAGCCAATACTTGGATAAAATTGGTGGAAAAAATTGGCTTCTCGTCTACCATAAAGGTCTGAAAATCAGCCACTTCCCTTTTTGTTCTGCTGTGAGCACTAATGTCCATTTAAAACAAATTTGTTTTGTTTCAAGGGTCTTGTTAGGGCACAGGGTCAGTTATTTAAAAGAAATCAGTATCGACCAAAATCAGAATTGGCAGGTCAGACTTTTTAAAGATTGGTGATCTGCCAGAAAACTGCAATCAATGCACCCCTATTTTCTTGTGCACAACTTGCAAAACTGCATATTTGACTGCACACGTTATTCTGCTGTCCATCTTCTCCCATATCAGCTGGTACTGTACCCACTTTAGCAGCCCCCCCCTCAGAGTAAGACTTTCAAAATGAAGATAAGAGATTCAAGAATTATTATGCTTCATCAGTGTTGTTTTAGACCTGAATATTTGTCTCAAATGTTTTATGTGTAAAGTAGCACCATAGGATGCATTACAATAAAATATCTGAACAATTAAAGTTAAAGGAAAAATGCACAATAAAATATAAGTCTGAAAAGTCTAATAAAAGGAGAAAAAGATATGAGATTATCACCAGTTTTAGTAAAGTACTTTAAAATCTCAAAGATACAATTTTACAAAAAAAACTACTCAGAGTTGATCATACCTAATAATTATGTCCAGTAAACACTTCATTTTTCTTATATAAAACTGATATTTTTTTCCCAGTAGAAACATCAAATTTCAGTCAAGTGAAATTTAAATGGATTTTAAACAGACATGACATTTATGCTGCTTACAAGATTTTTTTTCTGTGCCAGGAATAGCTCTGCCATCTGGTACACACACACACACACACACACACACACACACACACACACACACACACACACACACACACACACACACACACACACACTAAACTACAATCCTGTCATTGAAAGGTCAAACAACACACAAATGTTCCACACCTCTCTACAATCCCATCACTTTTCGTCTCCTACTTTTCATCACAAATCTGACAATATCTCCTCTTTCTGCAGGATTTCTTTTGGGTTTATTTCCTGGAAGAGGCTTTAAAGTGTCATAATGGGATCATTTTGCTGCTGGGAAATGTTTGAATTGATTTCTGACCATTAATCTTCCTTTGATGTATTTCTCGCTGTGAAAACAAGTTACGTCCAGACAAAAAAAAACAACAAAACAACCTGCATATTGTTTAGATTTTCTCATGTTCAGATAGTTTGCTTGCTTGTTCTGAAAGCGCCTCATCCTCTCTCTCCTTTGTGCTTTCCTCGGATTGTTTTTGCAGGCTTTGTAAAAGATTTCCAGCGCTTTACCACAGGATTAACCCTCCTCTAGTCACTCATCCTCCTCTATAGAAACCCTGACCATTTCCACCACTGGTCCGGACAATAAAAACTGAAGTGGAGATGAAGAGCAATGAGTGGTAATAAGCGCAGGATTACAGGACAAGAGGGGGTTAAAGACAGAGGAGGAGGAGGAGGCTCGGTCCTGGTTCCTTACAGATGGCCCTTGTGTCCAATGAGGCAGCAAAGACTGCCAGCACTTATCAGTTCAAAAGCCCAAAGCAAGAGAGCGGGAGAGGAGGGAAGGAGGGAAATGGAGGGAAGGAGGAAGCACTAATCTGAGGAGAAGCACTGGGGGAATATAGGCCACTGGCCCATTTTTCACTGAGGAGAAAAGAAGATTTGCTGCGTGTAAAAATAGAGCTTTTGATTCAGACATTTCTATTTTACTTTAGACCCTTTGGTTGGCTTGATAATTTAACCACTTTTATTCTCCTTCAGTCGTTTTCTTCCTAATGATTACTTAAAAGGATAGTTCAGATATTTTAAAATTTGAACAACAAATATCTTACCTGTTGTATATTTTTTTAAAAAGGAGACATATTTGTAAATCCTTCTTTTTCACATTTAAATCATTCAGTTTGGGGTCTACATAAAGAACTGCAATGCTTGGGTCTGAATTCCTCTTTATTGTAACTCCACAAGCTCCGCCCCTTTTCTGAGGTGTGTCCCAGATCAACTCGTTTTGAGGCGGTCTCTTTAAATCCAAACAAGGCCCTTCACACCCCGCCCCCCTCCAGCTTCCAGACCGGTTCATTCTAGTTTGATAGGGGGGTTTACGACTATATAGTAGTGAAAAAACTTTTTATTTACAAATGATTTAAAATGTTAAAAACATGTTAAATATTTCAAATTTGGTTATTTTAAAATGAGCTTTGGCTCAGAGGCGATCGTAGTGTTCACAGATGGCCTACTCTTTGCGTGATAGAGCTTTAACCAGTGTGTGTGGATGGTACAGTGGACTGAACAAAATAAGCTTTGCAAGCTTTGTTTCATTTCTCAGAGTGAACATTGGATTCTATACATTGTATATCTACAGACACTTGACTTGTTTTTAAGTTATTTTGTATATATAAACTATTAATTAGTGTTTGGTAAATTATTTCTTTGTTATAACGATGCATCTTTGGCAATGATTTTTATACAGTTAGAAAAGCTGTTAATTTCCTTTTGAAATGGTGCCACATTTGTAAGGATTTGCCGCATTTGTGGGATGAGCAGTAGAGCTGAGTATGTGGGTTGTACATCTAAAATCTGCAATTGACTCTGTGTTTTGAGCTTCTACCATCAGGTGCTGATCAGCTGCAGATGTATTACTAAGAAGCATTGTTACAACAAAGAAACAGCTACCAAACGCATGCTAAGTATATATTATTTCTGTTCACAAATCATTTGCAAAGTGTTTAACCAAAATGGTACAACTGAGTGGCCATCAGCAGAAGTCTGAAACATGTGGTTGGACTGATCCTTTAATCCTGCAGCTGTTATCATGGAAGTGATCAGATTGTGCTGTCACTGTGTCATAAGCTGTTATTTCACGTGGCTGATTTACTGTCGCTCTTATTAACACAGAGTCACCGATCTATACAAGAACTTACACCAAGAGGGCCTGGTTTTTATACTCAGCCATGTTTACCGTTTTGTTTCTTTCTTTGTGGGTTTACAGCTGAATCTGAGTGTGTGTTTACATACACGGTTGTGTTTTACCTCCTTCTTATTTTTCCCTACAGAAAAAAAACAGTAAGGCTGCGGAGTTTGTGTGGGCAGGACGAACAATCGATCATCCCATGTGACACACACACACACACACACACCAGCAGCACTGAGCAGTGTGAGGATGTGTCCTGCATACAAATACCACTTATTTTGGGGGGAGTTTGGAAAAGGCTGAGGGTAAAGGTCACATTCCAAGTGTTAACTGGAATAAATAGAAAATATGAACAGCATTGATGCAATTATATGAATAAAACGAGTCAGATTGGATGTTTAGTTCAAAGCCATTTATGCACAAACTGTCATTCATTAGCTTCATTTCCATCTAATAAGCACAAATGGAAACAACACATTTACACAGTAAATCCTGGGTAAGCCAACAAAATGCATTCAAATCAGCCTTAAAGCTTCTTAGTCTGTACTGCCTTCTAATAAAATACAAAAAGTGACTCCTTCTACGATTCTGTTGCCATTTTTTTGTCTAAAACTAAAGTAATGACATAGTGTTTAGAATAATGACAGCAATGACTAATGTCTAAAATAAATGAGAAAAACAACAATATTCAGGGAGTTTCAAGTGGTTTTTGTGCCGTGGAAATCTGGCCAGGACTGAACAGCCGAAGGCTTTTGCTTCCTGCCGTCGCCATGGAAACACTTCCTGGCCCCAGGTTTGAGGCAGCGGAAAAACAAACACCCAAGAGAGGGAGACAGACCAGAACAAAAGACCGAGAGACGGAGGAGGTGGTGAGACGGGGGGAGAGCAGCCGGACGTCCTGTCAACCCTTAAAACTGAAGCTGGTTTCTTCGTGGTCCTCCTCCTCTGCTGCTCTGGCCTCGGCTTATGAGGAGGCAGTTTTTATGACTCATTTAACAAATCACCAAGATGAATCAGTTAATAACCAGTTAATTGTAGCCAAAGAAGAAAATGAATGAGTTAATGATAACTTTTTGGACAAAACACTTAGCCCAACAAAGAGCCTTTGTTAGTTTACAAACATAGGGCTTTAACGAATTTTATCTGAATTTTCTACAAAAAATGTATACTATGTTAAAAAAAAGACCTTAAACATGAAATCTATTAGATGTAAAAAAAAATAAAGTTTAATTGGATAGTACAGCCCATTCTGAAGTGATGCTTTGTCTAATCACCATCATATCTACCATAACGTCAGGATTAAAGCATGGAGAATGGAAGAAGAGGCAAAAGTCTTCCTCCAGGCTAGGCTAAAGGCTAACAGAGGAAACAGCCAGCCAGGTAAGTAGGTTAAGTGGATAGATAAACTCAGGCCCTTTCAAAATATGGGACAGCTCTGGGGGCGGGGCTTAAAGATGTAACGAGTCAATTGTGACGTCACCACACAATATTTCTTATTTCCCCAACATTTAAGTTGTATCCACCTAAATGAGATTTAATCTCATGTCTGTTATTTCCATTCAACATGAAGGATTAAAAAGAAGGATTTAACAACACAAATTTTAATAATATGTAGCAGCTTTTAGATTTATAATATTCATTATTTATTATAAACATATGTTCCCACCACAGTAACTATAGCTTGTTTCTTGTGGTAAAATTGAGTAAATGAGCCAAATGAAGCTACAATCTGTTTATGTCAACGGGCTCCTTTCAGTGTAAGGGGGTCATGTGAGTACGAAAGTCATTTCAATGCCCTCAGTGTTTCATATGGTCGCTGCTTTTGGCCACTTCAGTACCGTTTGGGTTACCCTTCAGCTCAGGGTGCTAGACAAATGCATAATTGCCTGCCGTATCAGGACGGTTCTGATTGCAGGCTGCAGTCAAAATACAGGGGGAAGAGCGTCCCATATGAAACACTTCAATTTGTCTTAAAATACAAACATTCTGGTTAATATGGGACAATTGGCTAAACCTAAAGCGTAGGCAGGTTAGTCGGACAAAAGCTAGAAAGTAGATTTTGACTTAAAAAGTTAAAATAGGAAAAGGAATATATTGTGAATTGTTGACATATCCAACATTTTACTTTAAGAAGAAATACTTTATATGCTGTCAACTAGTTATTTTACATAAATTGTAATTGGCCTATATCAGGCAGGTCTCAATTAAGTAGGGGTGTAAATCACCAACTTTATCACGATACAATATTACATCGATATGTTTGGATGACGATTTGATATTTCTCGATATCACAAAGTCTGTCACGATACAATTTCAATTCAATTCACATGTCTGCGATCGATATAATTCATATCGAGAATATGACGACAATATAGATCGATTTATTCATTTTGCCTCGATATAACTGAATCATGAACCAATCAAATCGATATATCAATATACAATGATGTATCGTTACACCCCTACAATTAAGAAAATGTAACAGTCTCTAAAAATTACACATACACCTAAGCAAACATATAGTTTAAATAATGTTTTTGTTTATAAAGTCTGAAAGATGTAAAATATGCAAAAAATCTGTTCCTGTCACTGCAACTGACTTCTCCTTAATTCTAAGAAAAATTAATTATGGCTGCAAAACAAACCCAGATGGTCCGAAGACTAAAGCCAGAAGCAAATATAAGAAGTCCAGATGTGATGAGAGAAGATGGAAAAAAAACCTGGATGCATGAGAAATTAACAGTTATCAATCATTTCATAAATACGTAGTTCTTGGATGCATCTCACATACAGCTTTGTTTTTTAAGTTAAAGACCAGTTTGTTTGGTACAGTTCTTAAAACCTAGTGACCCCTCAGTGACATTAGTCAGACCTAAGTAAGGTAACAACTGTCATGCAACACACCACTACTGATCTAATTAGTTAATCCATTTAAGCTCCATTTCCAGGCCACTAAGATCACACTCACTAACCCTGAGCAGCTGACGTAAGTCAACACAGTCAACAGTCATTAAAGACTGTACTCCTCAGTGTAGTTGTTACCTGCCGGTGCTGCCATCAATGACATGGTTTCCTTCAGACTGGAGGTTACACAGTTGACCTTACCTTCTTTTCCTTTTCTTTTTTTTTAAAGAAACTCTTCACTGTAAAACCCCTTAAAATAAAATGGATGGATGTCTATACAGTATTGCCAGAAGTATTTGCTCACCCATCCAAATGACTGTGCACCAGTGCACAAAGCAAGGTCCATAACTTGACTGGCCTGCACAGAGTCCTGACCCAACCCAATAGAACATCTTTGAGATGATTTAGAGGGGAGACTGAGAGCCAGGCCTTCTGTCCAACATCAGTATGTGACCTCACAAATGAGCTTCTGGAAGAGTGGTCAAAAATCCCCATAAACACTCCTAAACCTTGTGGACAGCCTTCCCAGAGGAGTTGAAGCTGTTCTAGCTGCAAAGAATGGACCAACGTCATATTGAACCCTATGGGTTAGGAATGGGATGCCACTTAAGCTCATATGTGAGTCAAGGCAGGTGAGACAACACTTTATAATTATGCACTTTTTAGGTTAATAATTAGGGTTAGAATGAAAATGTGGAATTTAGAAAAAATAAAAAAGCGGGATTTGGGAAAAATAAAACAGATTTTATAGGGCTCTATATGCTTCCTCTGTTCAAAAAACACAAACGAAGCCGGTCACATCCTGAACACATGTAACCCTTCAGAAATAAAAGCTCGTCAGCTGTTTTGCCTCCATTACTACCTCACTTGGCGAGACAAAGGTACATCAGGGGTGGGCTGACTCTAACATCGGTGCAATTCAGAAGTCAAACAGAGGTGAACAAAAAGCATCTAAGTTCCAGCCTGACCTTTCTTGTGAAAGATCCTATAATGTGACACAAAGGTGCGTCACGTTGCTTAATAACCAACATGAAAGCAAATATCATGGAAGATGTTACATCGCATCACGTGAAACCAAAACTTGTTCCTCGATAATAAATAACAGCATTTCTGAAACTCTGAGAAGCAAGAAAATTAAACGACGGGCCCACATTGTGTTGCTCGTGTAAACCTTTCAGAGTGCAGCCAATGCTTTTCATGTCTTCTTTTATGAGAGATGACAGAAGCTTTCATCATTACCGTCGCAAATTAATCCATTCCCAGAGCTGCCTTGGGTAGATTGTCAGATTTTGTTGGAAGGACATGTGAGTATAAAAATGTCAAAACAAGCTAACGGATAGGAAATATTTGGGTAATTTATTAATTATGAACTGTATAATTTAAATGTATAATAATATGGTTGAACTTTCGTAGCAATTAAAGACAAAAATTCATGGCAATGTATTTGTGTCATGAATGCTTCATTAGTGTTTAGGCTTTATGGAAGATAAAAATATCTCTGTGCCTATGGGAGCAGAAAAAACGAGAAGGGGTAGGGCTGTGTGTGTGGGGGGAACAAAACTAGGATACGTTTCTTAAAAAAAAAGCTGAAAACGATCTGTTCATGTGTATAAACCAGAGATCACGACACACGTGTGACTTTCAGGGAGAAAAAAATGTGAGAAAAAGGTGCAAATCAGTGGCTGACATTTATGCCTTTAGAAAACTTGAAGGTAACGCGAAGTGAAAAAACAGCTCTGGTCCTATTTTTGCACCTTTTCAATATGATTCTTGTCTTTACTTTGTCTTTCTCCTGCTGCTTTAATCAAAGCCACACTGCAGGCTTTTTATACACCCATGTGGGTCTAATTAACAGGACAGCACAAAAAAAAACAATAACATTATATAAAAACCAAGATGTATAAACCTAGATATGATGATTTTATTTTAGCCTTTCACACATGGTGACACGCTGTCAACCTGTTCTTTCTAAAGAAATGACTCCACTAAGCTCATTATGCCAAACTGAACTACTTTCAGATTTAATCATTGCTCTGCAGCCAGCAGCAAGATTTCCGCCGAGCATCAGACTTTTCACAACTACTGAAGCTTTCATGTTGGCTGAATGAAGATGATGAGCTCCTTAAGCATCGGATGCCAGAATAATTGAGAAGGGGGTCTTTGCAATCACTAAACGGGAGGTCCTTGGTGTGTGGGAGGAGCTTGTTAAAGAGGTGATTGGTCGGATTGACTATTTTGGGTTTGGTTCAAAGAAGCCATGACGACTTGTTTGGATAAACGCCGGGCCGTTGGGGGACATCTAACTTGATTGAAAGGACCAGAAAGCACCTATAACTTGGAATAATCAGCAAAATCCAGAAACAGAAGCTTTGGACTTTATCCACAATTACCCAAATACAGCCAACAAGAAGAAACAGGTAACAACTCATGAAGAGTCATGAAAAATGGTTTTACGTGTAATCACATCATCACCATTCTATGGGCTAGAAGTGTTACAAAAAGGAAAAGGAGATAGCACAGTTTCAACAGCTCCATTTGTTTGCTTCTTTTCCACAAAACAGCCTGAAAGAGCAACATAACTGCTACAGAAATTCACTTTAATCTGAAAAAGCAAAGAAACACAAATGTTACTAAAGTACTAAAGCAATAGAAGCAGGAATGGATATTTGAAGAAAAAATAACTCCTAGTTTGTTGGTAATCATTTATATAAGATATTTAAGACATTATGTATGAGATCACCTTTTATTTCCTCATTTCCTTCAATTCAAACCCACACAAATTCCAGCTGCAATACAAATAAATGGCAGTGTGAATATAGAGTGAAGTTATTGGTCTGAGAAAGCCAAAAAAACAAATAAACAGGTGGTCAGGTAGTGAAGCAGTAAATTTAATTAAGAGCTTCAAATGTTCGGACACAGTCAGCCTGCGGGGAAACACAGTCAGACGTTTTGATGGGTCGTCCAATAATCGAGAAAATCAGGCTGGTTTGGTCTGATCACCAGACGACCTGTCAAGCTGGTGGTGTTTGTGTGGATGGATTAGAAATGGTAGCAGTACAGACATCTAACAGAGAGGAGGAGGCGGTTGGTGCAGGAGTGTTTAACTAACACAGAGCACCATCTTTCTTTTGGTAAGCTGGGACTTTAGGTCTTTTGGCACTGCAAGGCCTGGTCTGACTTCAAACCCAGGTTCTGCACGTTGTAATTCGGTGTTATGGACTAGGTTTAACTCGATCTCTTGAACCCAGAGACTAGTGGTTCTATCCGGGCGAGCCTGCCCCAGTGTTGCCCATTGGTTGGTTCACTGATCGGGGGGATTATGTCATGCAGATGCGAGTGATTTTACGTGAATTGTTTGCAACAACTGTAATGTTTTTTTTCCCAAAAACAAGCTACCATTAGCTACCATTAGCTTACATCCTCGGTTGTCCTGCTTGCTCATCTTCCAAACCATACTGGATGGTTTGGTTCAATCTTTGATACTTTTCCTTCTAGCCGGGTGTAGTCCAATATTGTGTCCCAAATAAAACAAAATAAGATTTGAGTGTGTTTAATATTATTAACCCACCCACATCGAGGCGGCTCTCTAGAATAAGGCCAGACTGACTGGACTGACTGGGGTCATATTTTCTAACCCTAACCCAAGTTCAAGTTCACAGCACAATATGATGAGAGAGATTGAATCTTTATGGTCAGGACACAAAGCAGAAACACTATTTTTAATTAGAAAGCTAATTATTAAGACTAAAACCTCTTTTTTAGACCATAATGTTTCCACAAAACAGCATCACAAAATTTAAAAAAGACAAATGAGAAAAGAGACCAAAGCCCTAAAGAAGTGGTTCCCAACCCTGGTCCTCCAGGGAAACATCTAAACATGCAGGAAAGGAGTCCTTGAGGACTAGGGTTGATAATCACTGCTTTAATACATGTTATCTAGTTTATTATTTACAAATAAATGGCAAAGAATCAATGTAATGTTTTTCATGTAAATTGGTGCTGTCAGGGTTGATCAACTGTAAATTACATTTTTTTTCTTACAGTCTGAAGTCAAAACTCCAGGACTCCAAGTTATCAAATACAGCAGAGCAACCGTATAGTTTAACAAAAGACAAAAACAAATAAAAAGGGAAAAGCCTGGCTCAAAACCTGGTTTTATTAGATTATCTAAAATACGTAAACCTGTAAAGTGTCCCTTTTGTTACTCATATGTCTTGATGGTTACACCTTGTGTTTCTTACAAAACATATTTGTTATTTTTGGTAAAAGTGTGAATAACAGGATCATCTCCAGTCTGAGGTTCTTCAGAAATAAGATAAAAATAAGTCAAATCTGTTTTGCTTTTGTTCTATCCGTAGTTCTTCAGACGACATCAGCCAGGAGCTGGAGTAAAAAAAAAAGGAAAAAGATCACAAGAACATCACTTCTCAGTTTCTTTTTCTGCATCCTTGCTGTGTCCAACACCTCTTCTTCACTACTCCTGTCTCATTATTTCACTTCCTATTTGCCTCTGAACATCTCCAACACTTTCAGCCCTTCGTTTTCATTCACTCCACCAGCACATTTCAAGATTTCTGCTGCACTTCTCACATAATTTCTCACATTCTTGTTTTTATTTTTCTCTCACATGTTCTAGTCTTAAATTAGAGAACCGAGTCTTCTGACTTCTTGATGCCGACGTCTTCCTGTTATCTTATTTCGTTTTCCTGATGTACACATATCTTTGGCAGAAATCCAATCAGAAATCCAAATATGGCTGTATTGTACATTTCACACACAAAAAAAAATAAAAAAAATAAACAAATACATTTCTGTAGATATTACTGCAGAAATGTATATGAGGTTAATTAGTTATTTTGTTCATGCATGCTGGGATTATGGACACAAAGATTTGTTATTCATACAGAAACTATGTTTTCTGATCTGTGCCACAGAAAATTGTGAGTCTTTTTAAAGACAGCATTTCTTTTAGGAATTGTGTGGATTAATCTTTGTAGAAAAGTTAAATGCCAAAAAAAGATCTCGATGGTCAAATCTTTAGAGGTTTTCCAATTTCCACATTTAAATGGATTCAAAGGTTGTGTTTGCAAATCTTCTGTAACTATTTTAAAAACCTGTCAGTCCTTGTGATAACCTAAATGTTTGTTGGTGGTAGTTTTACTCTCACACACACAAAAAATTGCATTTATATTTGTATTCCATTGGTTAAATTTAATGGGGATACGCAGTAAGAAAAAGTCATGATTCCCACCTCATGATCATAGTTGAGGGTTTAAATTTAGACCAATCAATAAATCAACTTTGCCCTTTGGGTCAGCTCCCTCTCTATGACGACAAACCGGAGCAACACCCTCATCCATCTCCTGCTCCATCCTACCATCACTCATGAACAAGACACTAATACTCCAACTACTCTGCTTAGGGCAGTGACTTTAAAGGGAGCGTTCCATCTTTTTCTGTCTAAGAACCATGGCCTCAGACTTAAAGATCACTCTCATCCCAGCTGCAGACTGCAAAAGTGAACACTGAGGGTACTGTCTTAAATATGCCAACAAAACACCATCTGCAAAAGCCAGAGATGAGACCTTGAGGTCCCCAAACCTGGAAACGCTCTTCTCTACGGCTGCACCGTAAGATCCTGTCCAGGACCGTTACAAACCCGATCAGAGTCATGACCCACCCCCGCACTGAGAATGAGCTCGACTCTGTGCCGAGGATGCTTTGGTTCAACAGGGACCAGCTAGCCCTTAAAAGCAACCCTGGCACCTCATACTGCTATAGCATACCCCCCGCCCACAGAATGCCTCTGGGAACGTGGCCATAAGCTTTATCCAGATCCACAAAACACATGTAGGCAGCAGAGTGAAACTCCCATGACCCCTTTACCTCATTTAAGCTGTGGCAGGAAATCCAAACACACTGTGGAGAGATCATTCAAGATCAGATCCTGGAGGTACCAGGTCCATGAGGGAAACACAGGCATCCCATTCCTTAACAAGACTTATAAACTCCCCTTGTGGAACTCCAAGGTGTTACTAGGTCAGAAAAACTAATTCCTTCAATGAGTTCTGGGTCGGCCCCGGGATTTCCTTTCAGTGGGACGTGCCAGGAGAACTTCCCAGAGGGAGATGTCCAGGAGGCATCCTAATCAGATACCTGATCCAACTGGGCTCTGTTTGATGAAGAAAAGCACTCCTAGCTCCCCCAAGGTGATGGCAATAAAATAATTAAAGAGTGAATATCAGCTCTATTATTCTAAGGTGCCTCTGCTTCATTGAAATTACGGCTCAAACACACAACAACATCTCAACACTCAGGGTGGATTTATACTTCAACAAGACGTGAGAAAATGGATTGGTCATGATGTAATTTTGGACATCTTTGTCTCACGGAGTGTTTATAATCAGGCAGAAGACACGGGGGATAAATCATCATACTTCCTCCCTCTGCCATCCCACATTACTCCCACTGTAGCACATGTCACGCACATAACTAACCATACAAACAACAGTGATAGCCTGATAGAGGTTATTGTTTTCCACTCGTCGATGTATCAGATGCTGCAAGAGAGGCTCGTATATGAGGAGGTATTGCAAGAGGAAGAGCTGACATTTCTCGGTAACTGCTGATTTGACATTGCACGTTTGCCTGCTAAAAATGACCAGACAAGCTGTGCATCGAAGCCATCTATCTTGCTGGGAACGAACCATTTTCAGCTAAATGACATGCAGAAGAAGCATGCCCTTTTAACAAATAAACTAACATGTCCACAGGGTTCTGACCAATCATACAATGAACAGTCTGCATGATAGTTCTGACAGGAGGCTATTTACAAGACGGTGTCAGCAGGAGGTAACAGATGGAAGTGATGTAATTTTCATCACCAACAGCGTAAGACAGATGTGAGAATGGAAGTAATAATCTACCTTCAATAAACTGAATGTTGCAACACAAACTATCAACGTTCTTGAACGTCCAAAAGTTTCGAGTTGGCTATAATACCCCTCAATTGTCCAACAAATACCCAGAAAGCAAAAACATATCGAATGATTTCCAAACTATCAACAAAAAACTTTATTTTATAACTTGCACAAAGATAAATACAGAAGATGTAAAGAAAACCTGTTAAAAGAGAAACCGCTTAAATTCAGTTCAAAAAGTGACATAATTGTGTCTTTTCGTTTGAGCCTTTATGGTATGTGGCAGTAACATTTCAAGGCTGTCCTGAAACTTTTAAATAATAACACAAAATGGTAATAAATCATGTCCCATCTGGTCTACATCAAAAATAATCAAAGTGGCTTTTTTACACAGCAGAAAATATTCTGATTGCAGCAGATAAAGGATAAAGCTGCCAAACCCGACGAGGCTTTTCTACGCTGAAAATATTTCTATCGTTTGTGCTTTTCTCTTTCACTCAGCAGTCTGAAAAGAAAGAGACCAGCATGAAGATAAGACACACACACACACACACACAAGGTCAAAATCTCTTATGCAGACATGCAAAGCAACACTGATAAAAAGCTTGTTTTGGCGAGGGTTAGGGTCTCTGCCTTTATTAAACACAGATCTTTGCATAAATAACTTCAAGATTCCAAAAGAGACAAAGGAAAGCACTGACTGATTCCATACAGAGAAATAAAATTATGCATGACCGTTCCAGTAAAAATAAGAAAAAAATATTTTTCTGCTACTATCTGTGATTTTATTTGGTTTTCCTGTCCAGGTTTTTTCACTGCCAAGTGTGTCTCCGTACCTGACAAACACCCGCACAAACAAAATCCTTCTCACTGATTTCAAGCTGATACTGACGTGTGAAAATATTTCTTTCCCCCGTCCACAATGTGTTTGTGCTTCCTGCTGTTGGCCCGTGGTGCTCAGGAGAGAGAAGCATATGTGGCACGTCGACACTAGTATCAGCCTGTGATTCTGGGTCGGTTCTGCCCGAGCATCAGCGCCGTCCCGGCAGCTGGTTTGCCTTTCAGTGCTGAGATGAAAAACGGAACAAGCTGCACACTTTTTGAACATTTAAGTAGACGTTAAGAGGAATGTTTTTACAGCATTTTTATCTTTCCAGTCTATTGGATTTACAAGTAACTATTAAACATTCATGACTCTTAGGGCAAACTTACTGTAGGTAATCCAAAATGAGATCAAATGATCAAAACAAAACTAATCCTCAACAAAACACTAAGAAGTTGTCATTTAGCATAAAGTGTCTGAGACATGCATTTCCTTCAAATACAAAAAGTGAAAGAAATCATCTTTATAATTAGGAAACTTGACATAATACACATAACTTTATGACATAACTGGCATATTTTCTGTTGACCTTGGCTTAGCCAAAAAACACACTTTCAAAGTGACATCAAAGGGGAACTCTTTAAGGAAAGGAACTCCCTGGTCGTTGCTTATTGAAACATCTCTTTGTTGTTAGCTTTATTTACATTCAGCCATTCCCCTTTGATGTCAATTCACATGCAAATATCTCAACTGTTCATCTCAGCATGGTGATTTTTTTATTTTGCAATAAATGGTCAATGTTATCTTTCAAAAGAATGCATTCATATGTATTACCAAAATTTTCTATCACAAGCAAATTTTAGTGGTAAAAATTTTAACAAACAAAAAAATAATCAGAAAACACTTTAGTTAATTTCACTAAATGATTAAAGATGGGTAAAAATAGTGGCAAAGTCTCTTCTTCTTTTCATTTAATTCTACTTGTGATTTTTTTTTCTTTTTTATATTTGTACATATAATTGATTAGTTTTAAAAGAAAATAAAATGAATAAAGATTTTAATAAAATAGTTGATAATTATTAATAAAAATGTCAGAAATCACTGGATGAATATCTACAACTGATGAAGTCTACCTGATTCATGAGGGCTGCCACAACTAATAAACTAATTAGCTTAGAAAAAAATAACTACTTTTTACTTTTACAAATATTCAGTTAAAATCTGGTGTGGTAATATCTGAGACTGATACTACAAACATAATGATTGCTACACATGATGCATAATTGCACAGAATAATTTGCACAAAAATATTTTCAAGACCGAAACATCAACTTTGTTATTTTGAATCATGCAATAATTTTAGATTGGAGGCTGGCAATTTGTGTTCTTTTAAGAAATGCTAAGTCTTTCTGTTTATTTAAATATGTATTTTGTTTCATAACCACCGACATACTCTAATAAAAAGTTTAAAACACATGTCTTCATTAGATTTTAGAGGCCTAAACCAAAGCAGACTTACTGAATAAAGAAACTAAGCTGTGTGTGGAATACACACACATGGAGATGAACACAGTAACACAGCGGGCCATAGTCCGGATGGCTGCATTCTCCACGGTGATAATGGAGCTGTATCCCACTGGAAAGCCCAGTCCACTGAGGCTGGCTCGGCTCCAGATGGAGAGGCAGCGAGGGATAGGAACAGGATGCCATAACCTCGACTCACACAGAGGGCAGCAGCCACAGCTGCACACACACACACACACACACACACAGAGGGGGGGACGAGCCAGCGCAGCCATGCCTGCAACATCCCACATGAATGCTTGTTTGTACAGAAAACACACACATTTAACTGAAGCACAGAGGCACATTAACACATACATTACAGCTTTATGCACAATAGTTGAAGTGTTTAATGCTAAAATTGCAACAAAACCACTCTCCTGTCAACACATATTTACAGTAGTAACCATTGGCTCTGAACAGTGTGCATCCGTGCAGCTCTGCCGTCAGACAGTCAGGAGAAAATAAAGGAGGCAGAAAGAAACTGAGGGGGAAAAGCTGCAGTTTTTACCCTTCCTATTTAAGCAAATAAGAAAATCAGTGGAGCCAAGATGTTAAAGATTCGTCAGCTCTAGTCTGCGCCTTTATTAGAACGTTAAAACAACCACAATGGCTTCAAGCGTTACGTTTTGTACACTATGCTTCTGTTTCCATCACTAGTTTTGAGTTGAAACTCCTACTGCTGATTTAGCAAAATTATATCACTAATATATGATTTTTGATCATTTTGGGGATGTGGGAAAGACCATTTGGATTTAAAGAGACAGCCTCAAAACGAGTTGATCTGAGCCACACCTCAGAAAAAAGGAGAAAGAGCTGCAGTTCCACTTTATATAGACCCCAACTGAATGATTTAAATGTGAAAAAGGATTTAAAAGAATGATATGTTCACTTTAAGGCTGTTTTGGTCATTTTTAAAGTTTCTTTTTCCAGTTTTTAAGATGAATGTTGGTTTCAAAGCATACAGGTTTTGAGGATCCAGATTCAAAAGTATGATCTCATTATAATAAAATGTATGAGCCTGGTTTGCTGATTGCAGCAGAGTAATATTCTTAGACCAGTGCTTGTTGTAGCAGATAATGAGCAGAATGCAACCTTGTGTAAAAATGCAAATGACGCCATGGCCTGTATACTTGGAGGGCTGTAGAAAATCTTATCAACAAAAGCTCCACACATCTCATTTGGTTACTGGAGGCCCTAAATGTGCAGCTTGGTTTGGGTTGTTTGTAAGGCTTGTTTATAGGAAAATCTTAAAAATGGCTGAAATAAAGCAGAACTATTAATTAAGTTTAGTAAAAAGTAAATTAACTGCAATTAATGAGTCATATTTAAGCTGTCTTCATTGATGTGTTTGAAATATGGGTGTTCTGATACCAGTTTTTCTCAAACTGAGTACAAGTACTTCAGTTTGGGCACTCGCTTATAACAAGTACTGATGCTGAGTACTTACAGACTTAAAAATAAAACATTAATGACATTTGAAACATTTTAAGAAAACTAAAAATAACAAATAAGATTTTCTTTCAACGTGTATATATGTCTTTAACAAAGAAATGACAAACTTTTCACTTGAAATGTAATCTTTAACTCATTCAGTGGAGTATCAATGACAGTATCGATACTAGTATTGGTATTGATTTCGAGTATCAGGGAATTCTGTATGAGCACTTGTAAACATGCTGGTATCAGGCCCAGTACTAGTATTGGAACAGTATTAGTTTTAAAGTACTTTTTAAAACGATAAAAAAAAACACTCCTGGAAACCACTTAACATAAATTACGTCTTTTTAAAAATATTTTTTTGCAGTTTGCAATAAAAACAGCTGAATAAACTGTTCATTGGATGCTCACTTGTTTTTTGGAAAATGGTTTCAGTTCTGTTTTCTAAAAAATCTTTTTTCAGAGTTTTTTTTTTGCACGAGGACAAAATAGTAACAAAACAGCTTTTTTTTAGCTGAATGATAAAAATACAACACATACTGTAAGTAAAACCAGTGTTCTGTCGGGAATGTGATTTTTAAATACAAATATGTTTCACTGCTTTGAATAATAAAAAAAATGCTTTATATTGTAAGTTTTTCGACAAACATTTTAACATTTAAAAGGAGACATATATGCTTTGAAATCCTTCTCCTTGCTGTTTTTTTTACAGATGTTGTGCTTCTTTAAGACTAATTCATCTTTATATAAAAACCATATTTTCTGGACTACACTTTTTTATAATTTATCCTGAGACAAATATCGAGTCCTGTGTGACTCATATAGGTTTTGTCCCTCTATATGAAGCCTTTTTTGACTGATGCACTTGATCCGGAGGGACTTACAGTTCAGAAAACACATTCCCTAAATTTTAATTTGTTAATGATTTTAAAAAAGATTTTAAAAAAAGTGTGTGTTCTTTAACAGCTATACCATAAGTCTTGATACTGACACAGGAAACAACAGCTGCTGAATCTCAGCAAGGGGAAAAAAGGAAGAGAAGGAAACTGGAAAAAAAAACATGAATAGGAAGGAGAGCAGGAAAAGGTAGAGGAGGGAAAGGCGGAAGAAGGGGAGGAGTGGGAGTATGAGTCATCGTCAGAGAGAACCACATTCAGATATGAATGGGGAGAAAGCACACACACACACACCAATCATTGATGGCAGTCATGGCCTCTCTTTCAATAACAGGGACATGGACTCAAATGGTCACGAACCGTGGGGAACGGCTATTAAAGTCATTACCCCCTTACACACACACAGACACACACACCAGAGTCCTCAAACAGTCCATTAGACATTAAACAACTTGTTCAGTCTGTGTTAGACTTCAGGCATGACTCCAGATTTTCAGATTATTCCGCCTCCCTCTGTCCTCCTCCATCATTCTCTTCATCTCTTCGCGTCGCTCCGTCCTCCCTGTTGCTCCATTAGTGGATTGCGTTCGATGGTACCAGCGCAGGGAGAAATGTGTTGTTCACAGAAAATGAAACTCGGTCCATCACCCGGCATCCGGTGCACACCAGACAGCCATGCCTGTCCTTGCCTGCCTTAATCGCCTATTATGAATTTCTGTAATAACCCAGCAGTCAACGAATCCCCCACAAGACTTCGTGCTTTGTGTTAGTGAGGTAGTAGCTCACAGAAATGACTGCTCCATTGGGCAACGCAGCATTTATGTTTGCAATGTGATTTAGGGATGCACCGACCTGAAACTGGTGTCGGACAGTTTTCACCTGGATTGCGCAAACCAGAAACCAGCCGAATGAATAAAAAGCAAATCTGATTTCCGTTTTTTAAACTGTTAGTTCAAAAAGTACAACATTTTCTTTGGTCCTTGAACGCACCATCCGCACAGACCACGGAAACAAGCATGTGGTCTGTGCCAGGAGAAGAAAACGGAAACTGGTATTGGCCAATAAAACAAAAATCGATGTGTTTCTAATGCGATTGACAAGGAATGGTTTCATGAAGATCTTCTGATATACACTAAACTGGACGATTTCACAAGAACATCTTAGGCGGAGCTGCCAAGTACATATCGACTGATGTTAGGTATACTATACAACAGGTTCTGTTCACTAGAACAGTGGTTCCCAACCCTGGTCCTCAAAGACCCCTATCCTTCATGTTTTACTTGTTTCCTTGTCATTCAGCAGGTCTTCAGAAGATTGTTAATCATTCATTCAAACCAGGTGTGTCAAATCAGAGAAACATCTAAAACATGCAGAACAGGAGTCCTTGAGGACCAGGGTTGGGAACCACTGCACTAGAACATCCCTACTGTATCATGTAACTTTGATAAGTAGCAGTAGCAATAATGTGACACATTTCTAATTAGTTTCTTGGCAACTAAACCACTTTCCATAGCAACCAGCTAAGCGCTCGACTCCTGCAGCCTCCTTGCAGCAATTATCAGCACGGCTAGAATGTAACTTTCATCACTGCAAATGCTTAAATTCAATTACTGCTTATGTAACACAACTCTTAAACTCTCATTTACTCTTTCGCACACACCCTTAATGTGGACCAGAGGGTGAGCGAGGTCTTTAAGGCAGGCATGTGGTAGAGTCATCTGTGATTTTCCCTTCAGTCGATGCTCTCGTTCACATCGATCCCACAGCAGCAGCAGTTTGTCTGGCATTTCCTTCTCCTCCTAAAACTTAAGTAAAATGAGCTCTGCTTCTTCGTAGTTTTCACATATACTCTGTAAACCTTTTCGATGATGTGTGCAATATCAGAAGTAGTGCTTGGCTGTGATGACTAAAAGGTTTTTGTGGTAATGGAGTGCCCACACAGTCAGGTCTGCTCAAGTATTTGACTACAGTAAGGTCACTTCAGCGGTGATTAGCGAACAGTAAAATACCACTGAATGAAAGTTTCAATCCAGATCGGCGAGGTAATTTTAGGTCAGCTATTAATTTAATATTACAGCAGCCATGCAAATGTCATCATAGTACTTGTTTATGATTGAAAAACCTCTAGCCTTTACGATAATGGATGACTATTACTATTACAATCAAATCCAGTGAGTAAAACTACAACACATTTAGATTTCATCATTAAAAACATAGTCATAAAGGGCAGGACATCATTTTCTTTGGATCGCAGGTTTTCTTATTTCTCTAAATGTTTAAAAAATGTTTTTCAACTGGAATCCAAAAATTGCATTGAGTTTCTTTTTTTGATTTTTTTTTCTTTTTACAATTTCCGGTAAAACTTTGGCAACTAGCTGTTATATTACTGTAATTTTGACGTTTTATTTCATAAATGTCATGGTATTTTACAATTGGACAATGTTTTTTTTTT
Organism: Anablepsoides rubrolineatus; assembly: GCA_031762495.1. Lineage (NCBI taxonomy): Eukaryota > Metazoa > Chordata > Actinopteri > Cyprinodontiformes > Rivulidae > Anablepsoides > Anablepsoides rubrolineatus. The sequence goes on along the minus strand of JARVGW010000001.1, from coordinate 3,798,747 downwards.
TTATAAAACCTATTTGTGCTATTTAAAGGTTTTATACCATTTATCTACCATTTATTGAGTATGGAATTTTTAAAGTACTTTTTAGTAAACAAAGATCAATTCTCAACTTTAAATTGACATAAAAAAATACACACACCTACTGTCATCGCATTTTATGGCATTTAACTGCATTTTCTTTATTATTCGGCAGTTCTGTGTATAATATGGAACACAACAGACAAACCACTGGAAATACACCAGTAAAAATATAAAAATGATGAAAAATAAAAAAACAAGTTGTTGTTTTTTTGCCAGACAACATAAACTGACATGGACTGACACTTGTTGGTGTCTGACTCTTGCTGTTTCCTGTTTGGCTGACTTCCTGTTTTGCTGCTGGTAAGCTTGACTCGTGAGATTTGTTTGCTCAAGGATTCTCTTGATCCTCTAGATTATCCAACTTCTCCACAGTTCTATTTTTAGTACATAAACACTCTCGATAGTCCTTTTCTCTTACCACTGGATTGTGCTTAAGACATTTTTTTTCTTTTCAACTCTTTTTTGGTGTCTTTGGGATCTGCTAGCTCCTGCTAGCGTTAGCTTAGCATCATGGCTACCTCTCTCCCGGCTCCTT
>JARVGW010000001.1:3623171-3633411 GCA_031762495.1 Anablepsoides rubrolineatus | reverse complement strand
AAACAGTATATTTGCCTATTTCTCCATATCCCACTTTTAGACTTAATCCTTGTTTCGATGTGATGGGTCACATATATGACTCATGTTGTCTGCTGGAGAATGTTCATGGGTTGATTGGGTTATTTTAGTGCTTTAGAATTAGCTTTTGCTAAATTTTCAGTGCATTAGTGCTTTACAATTAGGAGACCTAAATATTTAAGTTTAGGGCTAGTGGAACAAATTTTTAGATTAGTGCTGCCCACCACTGCTTCTTACCTGAGAAGACTCTCCATCATCATCCCTGCTGCTGGATCTGGTCTGTCTCCTCCCTGACTTTGTACTGTGGCAATAAAGATGTATTTTATATATGTGGAAAGCAAGTGAGCACAACGTCTGCACAGAGACTAAAGAGGGTTGGATTTATAGCATTAAGGGATGAGTAACAATACATGACAAGTTGTACAAATTGTAATTCACATGGATTCTCTCTCATTTTGCAGGTATGTATTATTTCAAAAAACTAAAAAAATAAATAAATAAATAAATAACCATCTTTTAACCCGTTTTGCTTTTCACACTTTATAAGACCACAAATACTCATATTTTTTATTATTAATTTAGGGCACCCCTGGTCTAATCAGTGTTCATGTGTTTCAGCTTTGCTGTCAGACATCTGGCAACATTGCATATTGAAATCATTTTGCTATCAACACAAAATGCCAATTAAACAAATTTAGAAATATGTTTGTACATAAAATCAATTCTACAACAGATGTACTGGACCCGTGGGCATAACAGATGTGGGGTACGCTTAGGACATGTCCCCCGGACTTTCTGTATCTGTGGCCTTTGTCCCTCACACTTTCTTCAGTTATTACAGCTGATAATAAAAGGTGGAAACCTGTTTTTTTGAACCGTCTTTAAACGCACCATGTGTCAATGCAGGTGTATGGATCACAGACGGGAGATGGGGATCAGAAACTAGCTAGAAACCAGCAAAAGGCAAAAAACTAGCAGTTTTTTCAAAAGAAACCATGTAAATTGATAAATGCTGTTGGAGGCAGATAATGTTAGCTAAATGATTGAGTTAATGCGTTAAAATATATCATGGTAAGCTAGTTAACAAGAATGCTAATCATGTGAACTCTTTCCAATGCATGAGCCTCAAAAATCCGTAATTTCATGTGTTCATAAATCCTATTTAAATGTCTCTTGTAGTTATTTGTATTTCATGTTTAATCTTAAAATAATTCAAAGATAAAGTAAGCACCATGAGTGAAAGTGTTCTACATATAACCATTGAGCCAATAGATGATAGAGGTTAAAGGACGACAGGAGAATACAACCTAGAAAGCAGGACATCTGCTGGGGTGCCAATTCAGTGATATAAAAAAATAAAACAAAATAAAAAAACGTTTTTGTTTTGTTCAATCTTGTTTTCCATGACACCACTAGATGGTGATGTTGCATCAGATGTCATCAAACTACATATTTAAAGGCTGCTCTAAGCTAGAATTAATAATTGACTAAAGGATTTTATGGGTTTTTAAATGTCTTCAAATGTTTAAAATAATAGCAACAAATACAAAATACAAAACCCTTGTTTGCTAGTTGAAGACATTTGGCTTCCCCTCCAGGGAGCTTTTTCACTCAACGCATGTGACCAAAACATCTCTCTGTGAGCCAGATAAACAAATACCTTAATAACTTTATAGTAAGAGGCATGTAGTTTAATCTGCATGTGCATTTAGCTGCATAAATGGAACATCTCATGCAGTTTAAAGCTTAAAGCTCCACATGCTCCAGGTTTAAAATGAGAAAGCTCATATCTTCAAATACAGAGTAAAAGTCCATTTGTTTTGCTTTAATTTTTTTAAATGTATTTACCATGTTATTAATGACAGATATTTAACACTAGTACATTAAACTGTGTAAAGTATTGCTTTATTTACATCATTACTTTTTTGAAGTTCTTAAATATCCCTTTACATCACATGTTAAACTCAAGGACTGCGGAACAAATATGGCCCGCCATAGATTTTATGTGGCTCACAATCACTTCAAATTATTTAAAATAAGTGTATGCTGCTTTAAAGCCAGCACTGATCATAAACTACATCTCCTATAATGCATGTTGATTACACAAAGATGACATCCCACCACTAGGTGGAGCTGCTCAAGGTTCAAAATTAGCCGGCGGAAATTTTTTAAATCCCCATTTTGCTGCATTTTTGCCAACTACTTTTGCTGCAGTCCAGTTGTACTGGGAAGTGGGAAATACCCACTTACAAGTTTAAACTGTAACACAACTCCAGTGCAATTCCCTGTCAGAAAATGTTGGATTTCAGAATTCAAGATGGCAGCTACTCACCACAAGTCAACAGTGAGTAAAACTCTGTTACTTTTACTTTTATTAGTATTTCAGTATTATTTAGTTAGTTGTACACGAAGTACTTTTCAGTGTTTATAAGAGAACATGTTAAAACACTGTTTCTATGTAGGCAATACCATGTAGAGCTCAGTTGGTGTTTGTTAGCAGTGCTCAGCCGTAACAATGAGACGAGGAACGTGACATTTCGTGTTTAATCAACGTTAAACACAAACCATTGAAGTTAATTACGACTGTCCCTTTGAGGGTCATTATGACGCCCATGTGGCCCTCTGTGAAAATGAGTTTGACACCTCTGCTCTACATAATAATATTTATGAACAACTGTTTAGTACCTTCAACGTTAGTGTGATGAGGACTCTTTTAATAAACACATATCTGTTCAGCCAGAGCTTCTCTGTGGAGCAGAGGCTGCTGGCATGAAGTGGAAAGAGTCATCTGAGAGGTCACAAGACAGTTAGGGCTTTTTTGTATGTTAAAGCTGAAAATACAGTGCTCCTGAAAAATGAACTGTCCCTGCAGTTGGGCTCACGGCCACATGAGGGCACTGATCTCTGAAAACCGTAATTCTTTTTTTTACAAAATTTCTTGTTATAAAATATACATTAATTGAAAGACGTAAAGATAGACATTTTTTAAACAACATAATGTAGAATACTGTATGTTTTGTTTTGGTCATTTATGTGGCAAAGCTGGAAAAATTAAAGCAAAACCAGGTGCAAAAAACAAAAGACAAACATTTCATATTGTTTTCTTTTTAATGAATTTTATTTTTATTTTTTCCATTTGTCCACAAAGTTATATTAGTCACTACTATGTTAGGTCAGTTTTCCCTCACTGCAATGGCAGTCAACTACACAAGAGCCCAAACACAGCGTAGCCCCTTCAACTCGCCAAGATTTGTCATTTCACATCAAACTAATAACACAAAGAAGGCTTGATTAAAGGAAAATTCACCCAAACCATCACAGTAAAACAAGTACAATTTGTATCAGTTCACTGAGGTTAAAAACAGTAAACTGTTTGTTTCACTAGAAGTTAACCATTGAAGAAAGGTTTATCCTTCACATTTGAGCAACAGGTTTGGAAATGACGTTTGATTCAGTGGCATCACTTGGTAATTTGTCATCAGGACAAGACTTTAGTCTACAAAACAATGATTGGCTGGCAAACTTTTATTCCCATCTGCCGGTGGGAGGAGTTAAAGGGGCTGTCGCTCAAGTTTCTGCTCTCCTTAAAACCCCAGAAAAACAAGCAAACAAAAACACAACATCTCTAGTGCTATCTGTACAACATTCAACAACACGGTTCTCTTTTTTTTTTTTCTTAATTTTTAACCATAATGCCAAAAACAATAATACTTATCATTATAAGAGCTTTTTTTTTTATCTCGACGGCATCGAACAAACACCACACGAACGAAAAAACAAAAACAATCTAATCATAAAGGCCTCAATACCAGATAGTACACGTCACCTTCAAGTGGTGCTAGAGACTGGCGGTTTATGGAGGAGAGGACATGGACATGGAGGAGTAAGCACACACAGAGAGAAAGGATTAAAGAGGAAAAACAGAGGGAGAAACTGTGTGTTAATTCTGTTTTCTTAAGCTTTCATTACTTTTAGTGTCACATTGGACATAATTTGGCACCTCATTACATCCCAGTCTTAGGCCCCCTTTAACTGGATGATGGACGGTTTTAGAAGGGTCTTGGCTAAGTTTTCTGTTGTACATTAACAATGGGATAGTAGGGTGGGATACATCCATGATAGTTTTGAACATGCACATGCACAACTTCTGGTGAATTGATACTGTGGTGAAGTTATTGGTGGAGCAATGGAGTGTGATCGTATCTTTGCTATAGGGCACATGTACACTGGCATATCTTGGGCATCAAGAAATTGAAGTTGGCCCCATGACTGACCGAGTGGTGCAGGGGAAAGACATTATTTACCTACAGAGCAGACAGATGTGGGACAAATCTATTGTCAAGCAGTAACTGTTAGCTGACTGCTGGCATGATATTTGGTTTGTCCATGGGTCAAATCTGGCAATGATGGCATTGTTTTTAAGATGGGACACCACAACAGGCCTAGTTTTGGTTTATGTGGTGCTTGCCCATACACGGACCACTCTGGCAAACCACATCTGGCCCACCAAGGGCTGTCATCCTTTGCAGTATTCTGGGCCAAGTATTAAGTGTTAGTGCATTGTGTAGACACATTTTGCTATGTTGTCAGGGAGTTATCTTTCCATCACATCAGGGATGCAAGAAATAGCAAGGACAACCAGTTTGGCAGTTACAAACAAAGCAGCACCATGATTGCCTTCACAATGAAGGTTTTCCAAATTTGCGAAGATCTACCCATTTTCTAATAGGTTGATTGTAGAGGGCAAAGTCATCATCCTGTGTAAAGGGGTCCTTAGACCAGGGCTTTGGTTAACTTGGAATTAATTTAAGATAAAAAGACTAACCCTTGATCTATGGCCATGTTGTTTAAAGAGATAGTCCATTTTCAGTCCAGTTTTGTTATAGTCTAGCCATGCTAGAAGATACGAATGAGGCCTAGTGACCTTGTTTAAGGCCCAACGGGCCTGATGAGCACAAAAAACCAACACGAAAACAGCTTCCCACTAGAGAAAAAGGTCAGTCAAAAGGTAAAGACACAAGAAAAATGAGTTAATGAGACAAACAAAGGGAAGAGAGCTAGAAGAAAATGAGAAGAGAAAGTGTGTGGATATCGGCTAAGTGCTTTTGGTGAGTTTTACAAAATACACCAGGAAGTGCTTGAAACAGAAGGCACGGTGGCATTGATAGTAGTTGTTCAGAAGACACCACTAAGGGACTTTTACTACAAAACTCATAAGGTGCTCTAAGATAAACGGACTTAAACACAATAATGCACAATAACGTGTGGTTGCAGTAACCATATACCCCACCAGATAACTAGTAGATGTCAACCAATGTAAGGGGACAAAAATTGCCTCATATCCATTTGTTTACAAATCACAATTTGTACCATTTAAAAAAAACAGCAGTATTTGGGGTTTTTTAAGCAAAAAGTTAATTGTAGGCTTGTAATTCCACTACAATATTAGAGATGGGATTTACAGCTCTTTGAAGGGAGCTGAATTTTGTGGATCTGGTCTTATTACAGAACTGTTCAATTTTGAATGTTCAGTTGCGTGGTACTTTTACTGACCTTGTACAGCTTACGTATTCATTTACAACAAAATTGGTGCCGAACAGTCTTGAGAAAATCACAGTCTTTCCAAAGGGCTAACTTTTCACAGCCCCATTCATTTGTCTTCTGTGGTACAGAATGATTGACATACATTTTGTCATGCTTTTTATGTTTGCTTGGATATACATAAAATGCATTTATCTATATGTCTGCATATGACCATACCACGACTTAAATGTGCAACTCCCAATTTCCATCCTGAGTACATTCACCAATCACAACTGCTGCTCCTTTGTTCTTCTTTGCCACAGTGGAATAATAAAAGAGGTGTGTGGGTGCACGTCTTACTTTTGTTGTGCATATTTTGACATTAGGCCAACCTTGTGAGGATTTGCCTGACTTACAAAAGAGAAAACACAATTTTTGGATTACAGTTAGGTTTAGGAGTCAGGATCTGGTTATAGAAATTATTGGAAGTCAATACAAGTCCACACAAAGATAGTAAAACCCTATGTGTGTGTCCGTGTCTAAGGGGAAAAAACGCAAGAAAGAAAAAAGATGCCTGCAACTTGGTTCCTGTTATTTGTTTTAAAAGAGCTGTTCAGAAGATTCGGATCATTTGTGAAGGTCACATGTACATATGATACATTGAACACACTGAGATATTTTTAAAAAATGGACATGGGGAGCAAAAATCAGCAGCAAATCTCAAGTTTTTTACATGTCCAGATAAGTGTTGCTGAGGCCTACATTTGAAATTTTGCAACAATCAATAGTTTGATATTATTATCAAACTGATCACTGATCAACTAATTGCTAACTGGTGGGGTAAATCAAATAAAACCACACATTTACACATTTAAAATGACAACAGAAAGTGACAACTGCCATTGAGGAAAAAAAAAAGTTTGGTCTATCAATAAAGTCAACATAAAAACAACTACTTTGGGAATTTAAACCTTGCACAGTGCTCTGTATAGACATTCCAATTATTCTTAGCTCACAAACATTATAATCAATATGACCTATATTGATAACCTTTTTCTGTAAGCATTTTGAAATGAAAATAAACAAAAGTCTGTTGTTGTTGTTGTTTTTTTGTTGTTGTCTTTACAAAAGCTACACATATTCTACTGGGATATCTAAGCTTGTTAGTATTTTAATATTTATTTCTACCTTTGTCTTTTTTTTTTATTAAAAACAAACAGAAAAGATGGAATCTACTTGTCTAAAAGACACAATAAGCCAAGAGTAGAGCTTATTTCTCAGGTTTTATTTATTTTTTCATTTTTTTGTAGCGTCTACCTTAAACGAAAAGTGTCCTTTTTTATTTGACACAGTTGCTAAAGTCTCTTTAAAACAAACGTGCCAGCTGATTGTGTTCAGGAGCCCAACCACTGGCTCCCCTACAGCCCTAAATACTCCCGCTCCGTAATTCGTTCACCGCGACGAACCACAACTCGCTACCGATGTAAACACAAAAAATCTGAACAGTGACCCCCCCCCTTTTCTATCTCTTCGCTCTTAAACATTTCATCACATTATATCACCTACATTTTTTTTTGTTCTTTTCAAACGGAGCTACAGACAGCTACAGTCTGTAGCAAGAACTATGACGTAGTATTTCTTTTACAACTTAACTATTCACAACACCCTAGAACCACTTTTACCAAATATATTGTACTTAAAGTGTTTAAAACTGTATATTCAGATAAAATGAATGACCTATCTGTCTGAGACTCTTTTTGACAACATACATGAACAGGCACTAACTGATAACAACAAAAAAAAATGTACAAACTCTTCTTTCGGTTTTTCTTTTAGGGACAGTCTTTGAGAAACGCGTTGCTGAAAAACAAGGCAGTGATATGAACTGAGGGAGCCTCGTGCATTAATTCCTTCCCCCCGTGTTGAGTCGTGGTTTTAGGAGGAAGCTGACAGTGCCCAGCTGTTCAGAACTGTTATCAGGCCAGGAATATTCAGCTCATTTATTGGTCTGCATGACTCCGGAATGATGCAGGTTTTTTTGCTCTGTATCCCTAAAACACTGCTCCTTTCATTTAGCAAACAAGTTATCAAAACATCAACTATGGGGTTAATCATGGAGGTAAAATATAAAATTGGCCTACAAAAAAAAACAAAAAAAAACACATCCATGCTATTTTTTTTCTCAATTACAGAATTTGACTGTATTTTCTGGAGGATCCCACAGTCAAAACTCAAGTAGGCAAATAATGCCAAATAAAACATGCCAGGGATGATTCCCCCTTCCTCACGCCTCGTCTTCTGGAAAATGAATATTCAAGACATATTTTTGGAAAACAAAAGTATGAAGGGTCAGAGCTTCAACTAATCATTAGTCCCTTGTTTTTCTGCCACACTTCCTGTCTTCGATTCTGTGCCGTAAAGAGTTCAGAACGTTGAACCTAACTCTCCAGTTTAAATAAAACTTTAATCTGTAAAGACTCTTTCCTCCTCTGCTGCCATGTGGTCAGAGCTCAGAGCTGGTGAAAGATCTAGAGACATCCTCAGTTCACGGTCTTGCAAATCCTCCACGCTGCTGTCCTCCACGTTCTCTTCGAATTCCTCTTCCTGTTCGTCTTTCTCCTCTTCTGTCTTCTCCTTTACAGACAGTTCGTCTCTTACATTCTTTGAGGACATGGACTCCGGGTTGTGAGGAGCGTTGTGCAGGTGTTCTGCTGTATGTTCAGGGTGCCCATTAAGGGTCTGGACCTGAGCTGAGGGCCACTCCCTCAGAGGGATCTGGGGTTCTCCGTCACTCACACGCCTCCATATTCTCAGAGGGTCAAGGTCCAAGTTGTCCATCGGTGGCCTGGCTGCCCTTTGGGCTCCATTGTCATTCAATAAAGTGGAGGAGCTCCTCTTGCGCCTGGACTTACTGGTGTGGTTGACTTGTACATGCATGGCCATCAGCTCGGCTGATGAGGTGTGGAAAGGGCAGAACAAACACTGGCTAAGTTTGACCCCTGTCAAACCATCGCTTCCACCATCTCCACCATAAACAACTCCTCCATCTCCTGCGCTCATGCTTTCATTCTCTTCCATCTCTCCAAGGCCTGGTGAGGTGCGACGAGAAAGATCCAAAGGTTCAAACCCACCATCCTGAGTGGATGGAATTGCTCCATCTTTGTCACTAGGTGGCTGAACCATCCGGCTTGTAGTTAGGGGTTTACGCCGAGACACTTTGGGGGTCTTTGGTGGAGGGGACTCCCTGATCCAGCCTCTTCCTTCCATTCCACCTTGGTAAAGAGCCCCCATCACCCCAGACAGATACCTGTACTGGGTCTCCAAGTCGACATCCCTTAGAGCTGCCAAAGCCTTACGATGCTCATGCTGGTCTGGAAGTCCCAGGAGCCAAGACTGCTGGCTGGGCCGCGATGCGGGAGTGTCGGCTGAGGCTCGGCTGACCGGGCAGTGATTAAGTTGTGAGCGACGCTGCTTGGGCAATCCAGAAGTCCCGGATGTCAGAGTGTTGACAGTGGAGGAGAAACCAGAGGAGTTGGAGGAGGCCGATAAGGCATTGCGTTGCTCCCTGTGGTGTCGCTGGAGGTGGTACTTCAGAGAGCCCGACTGAGTACCTGCATAGTCACAGTGAGGACATTTATACGGTCTCTCACCTACAGAGAGAAAATTAAACAAAATCAGACTTGATAAAGTCAGCTGGAAATGGGTAGCATTTATTAATTTTCAACATATGAATACAAAAAATGGACTGAAAAATATAGAGTTTTACCAATTTTCAACGTTTTTTTTCATATTTAAGATCTTCAAAACAGAAATACAATTTTAGAAGCATTAAATTCTGTAAGAAATGTCTTTAAAGGTTTAGGATTTATGGATGAAAACTCCTGTTCAGAGTTGAATTTGTTGAAGGCTTTCAGTGTCTACAAAACAATCGGAAACAGCACAGGATTTATCAAGCAGCAGCAACAAAATGTACTTAGCCAATGAAAAAAAGAGTCAATTGTAGAAAAATATCAGCTTTGTTAATTTTGGGGGAAGAAATCTCTGAAAAAAAAAAACTATAATCTTTACCTGTGGGAGGTTTATTGGGTCAGAACATTAGTTTATGTTGCCTGAGGTGCTAACAATTTTGGAAGAAAATTTTAAAGCTAAGTTTTGATCTAAATCACGTTTTTAAATTCTCCTTATGTATTTTTGTATAGAGTTAAAAAATGGCAGAGGCAGTGGGAAAAAAAGAATACATCCAATTATCTGGAGCACAGCATCTAGGGATTACATATTGCCAGGTTGGAAGTAATTGTGATCACAAGTTCACAAACAACTCATCATGAGCATATATGATCATTTAATTCAAAGTTTTTATACATTTTTTGGCCCATTCTTTTAACAGAATGAAACGGTCATACAATGTACAACTTCAGAGATTTTTTAAAACAACCAAGATGAACAGATTTGAGTTTATTGTGGCCCCATTATTAGAATTGTAAAAGCTCAAACTTATACATACATTCACGCTAATATCTAGTTAAATGTCCATCAGCTAGTTGCACCTCAACTACATGCTTTCTGTATCCATCAACATGCTGCTGGTCTACAGAAGTTCTGATTATTTGACTACTTTTTCCAGGCACAAATCTGACTTTTAATCATACTCCACAGGGTTGATGTCATGGTTCCAGAAGCTTTATATTTTGTTAAGTGT
>JARVGW010000001.1:3486038-3502304 GCA_031762495.1 Anablepsoides rubrolineatus | reverse complement strand
AGAAACTCACTTCGACTCGTCCTCTTTGACGGCTACATCTTCTTCGTCTGATGGCAGCTCGTCCCATTCTGAAACAAACAGCAGCAGGTTGACAGGATGTCAGAAAAATGTTTATTTTCTTTATTTGGGACCGAGTTTGTGACTCACGTTCCACTGTGTACCACCACTCCATCAAACTGTCTGTGTCCTGTAAAGAAAAACATCAATGTTCACTGCAGAGGACTAAAGAGACGTCTTTTTTTTCTGTAAAACCTAAAGAAAAAAGGAACTGACCCCATCTTCCTCATCCTCTTCCTCCAGCCCGTCCAATCCGCCCCCGTCCTTCTGAGCAGCCATCCACTCGGCCTGATGGAGGGAGGAGGGTGACAACATGTGACAGGCTTGTTTTTACAGCTTCGTCATGAAAAGTCAGCAGCATTAAAGCCTCTGTCCACACAGAGCCTTACATGAATACAGTTTGTGCGTCAGCAGCGACAGAATGAAGCTAAACCAGTCTGGTCACATGTCAGACCTCAGCTCTAAACGGAAACAGAATATTACGCTAACAGACCGAACATCTTGTTATTGTTTTAATCATTAGCTAACACCAAGGAACTACACACCCTGGATGCATCATGTCGGAGTCTTTATGTAGATGAAGCATAAACTAACTGCCTCTCAGGTGTCAGAGTTACACTTTAATTGTGGTTGTATTGTGTTGTACACTTTTCAGTTGTGGTGGCCCTTGAACCAAACTAAGATAAATTAGGTGTGGAAACATTTAAAGCAGGAAATAGGTTATGGGTGAGGTTGAAGTGATTTGCATGAACTGTGGAAAGTTTATCTGAGGTGAACCGGATCAGTTGTTAAACTGACAGTGATAATGGTGGGGATAGTCACAGCATCAGTGTGAAGGTTCCATTATTTAAATAGCTTCAACAAGTTTGTCTTTAAAAGTTTGAAACTGACCTTTGCAGCCTCTGACAGATCAGCAGCTGGACCCTCCCCCTCTGGATGCATGGCTTTACCCTGATGAGACAGACCAACCCGAGCATCTTACTTCTGAACGTCAATAAAAACAAAAACTGTAAAAACGTCGTCCAGACTCACCTTGTGCTTGAATTTTTGGGATTTTTTAAATTTAAACGGCTTTTTCTGTTGAAAAAAATATTACTTCTTTAGCAACTTGTTAAAGTTCAGAATAAACTTGACTGACAGAACGAGAGGAGTACCGGTTTGTAGAGGTCCAGCTCATCTTCATCATACTCTTCTTCAAGATATTTAGGGTCTTTCATGTCCTCAGTAGAAAATCCCTGAAAAAAAAAAAAAGTATTAGATGTTTGTGAACTGAAACCTGGATGTGTGCCATGGTCTGACAGCTGAATTCACTCACTTCTCTCAGCTTGTTAGCAGATCTGGGTTTACGCGGTGCATGAGCCTGTTTGAAATTTTTCTGTTTAAAAAAATAAAATGAAAAAATAAAAATGAAAAAATTGCTCTACTATTTTGTACTTTGAAATTATCTATTAGAATTGCATGCCAGAACACATGCAAACTCCACTCAGGAAGTCCCCTGCTGAGATTTAATCCGACAACCTTCTCACTGAGGCAACACAAACGTCAAATTAAAAATTCCTTCTGGCAGTGCTTCAGGCTGCTACAGTTAGCTGCTGCTGCCAGTATTGCCATTTGTAAAAATCACATTTGTCTTCGTCCCACTCAGATTAGCTGTTAGCTAGTCTAATTAAACGTAAACAATTCTTTCACTCTGAGGTCATTCAAAGAGCCATCTACAGTAGGTAAGATATTTGTTCATGCGCTTTCCACAGAACTCCACTTGCTTGTTGTCTTGAGGAGTATCAGAAAGGTTAAGGGATTCACAAGTGTCTCCTAATGTTTTTACAAATAAACTGCTGCTGATAAAAAGTTCATGTTAGAAATGATCACTTCCAAACGTAAAAAAACACCTGTTTGAGATCCTCCATCCCATAGAAGACCTCATCGTCCAACTCTTCTGCTGAAAAGCTGCCCTTCTGTTTCCGCATGCTGCTGTCATCCAGCATGTTCTCCTACACACACACACACACACACACACACTTAGGCTCAGTTCAAACAGAAACTGTGTCTCATCAGGCTTTAAACCATACAGAAACAAACACAAACCTTTGAGCTTCGACGACCAACAGGAGGAAATTTGGTCTTAGATTTTTTATGCTATAAAAGAAAATAGAAACATTCAAGTAAAAAAAAAGCTGAAACTATTTGATGACAAATTAACAAAAAAAAAAAATTTACATGTTTTTTGTCTTTGATTGTGTCATTCAGACTCGGGGAGTAACTGCGTGGTTTCTGTAGATGGTCGTCATACATTAAAGCTCCCTGAGCAACAGATAAAAAATAAACATGTTAGTTTGTCTGTAATTGACATTCAAAAAACTGAGATTTTCTGTTTAAAAACACAACTTCTACCTTTGTATCCAACTCAAGATTTAGACCGTCCATCTCATCTTCATCCTCAAAATCCTAATTTAAACAAATAAAAACACATTTTTAGCTTTATTGGAAAATAAAATTGAATAATGCTTTTAAATCCTTAATTTTCCCATTTAAACCATTCAGATGTATTTAATTGCAATGCTTTGGTCTGAATTCCTCCTTACTGCAACTCCACAAGCCCCTCCTTCACCCTCTTCTTTCTCACACTCAGGACATATTTGCAGATTAATCAGCATCCAGTGGTCTTCCAAAGTAACAGTAATCTGTCTTAAGTCCACATATTTACCCTCATGTGCAAAAAGGCAAAGATTTTTGTTGAAATATTTTGTGAACTGAAGCAGATCGTCACCTTAGACTTATCACGATGTGTAAAACCGTAGGCACCGAGGTCTTCGAGTGATTTTTCCTGCAAGGGGCGGTAAAAATCCCAACATGTGACATCGTTTGAACTTCTTCATTCCACAAACACCTTTCACCAGTTTATGATTTTACCTTGGAGCTTTTTCGAGGCGTGTACCCATGAGCTCCTTTAAGTTCATCCTCAGGCTGTTCATGAACAAAATCAAAGAAATAAATTAGACTCCGGAGGATTTTTACTCATGAATCTAAAACAGTTTGTGATGCAATACCTTTTGCTTCATTAGAGAAAACCCCCTTTGTGGCACAAGCTTGACTTTCACTTTGCCTTTTTTCTTCTGCAGAGAATAATTCACCAGGTTATTCTCAAATCTGTGTTTGCATCTTCAGAAATGTCTAAAAAAATATTTGTATGAAATGAAAATAATCTGTTCACCTGTTTAAACTCCCCTCCCTCTTCCTCTTCTTCAGGGAAGCTGTAGTCCAGATTCATCCTCTGAAAAAACAACATGCAAATGTCTTATTTTTTCCCCTTTTAGAGTGGATGCATGACACTTTCAGGAGAATCTAAATTATTTTTATATCCTCTTTTACTGAATTCATAAATCCACATGTTAAAAACCGATACGAAGATACCTCAGAGTGTCTGCGTTCAATGATGCTTCTCTTGCTGCCGTTTATCTTTGCATCACCGTTCTGTGGGAAAAAAAAACTTGTCAGTGATGTAGGAAAACCTGATTTTCTTTTTTTTTCACACACAGATCAGTTTACATTAATTGCAGCACTGTGACAGATAAACAGAATAAATGAAATAATGCAAAATCCAATTTTTCTATAACCCACCTTTGATTTGTGAACCAAATGTCCATTCATGTGTTTTCCCTCCAATCCAGAGGTAGCAGTTGACGCTCTTCGAAACAAGCTATTGACTTTGGATTTAGTATGAGATTTTTTCTGATGACCAAAAAAAATACAATTATTTTTTTTATCAATAAATAACTTGGCTCATGACTGCAGAAGCAACACACAGAAAATATTTTTTTAACAAAAAAACTTACTTTAAAGTCAATGCTGCCATAATATTCATCATCATTTTCTCCTGCAAAGGAACTCCCACCTAAACCATCCTTAAATCAGAAAAAATAAAAACAGCATCGACAAGTTCAAATAACTTGTTTTAGTTTCTTTCAATAAATCCATAGTGTTCACATTTCACATTTTGTCATTTTGATGTGTATAAATTCTAAACTTGAATATTTTGTTTATGCTAAAGGGTAATTCAGATTTCACCAATTTTTGATGCATTATACATTTACAGTAGCCCACGTTTTTATTGAGATGTCTATTTTTGATAGTTGTGTAGTTATATATTTTTATGTACTGTGATTAAGTAGTAGTATACGCTCAGTTGTGAGTGACATGGGTCATCTCAGAACAGACTGGACTTATGAGGGATAGCTTAGTTAAAAAACACCTTACTCTAGACAATGTGTTCATTAGATTGCAGGAGTTCTCTTTAAGGACTGAGCCCAGAGACGAGGGCTCTCCCTATAAGACGTGATTGATTGCATCAGAGGGACTGGCTCAGTCAGGAAGAAAGTGTAGAAAACGGAGTTTTGGTACTGGAAACAAAATACAGCAGTAGCTATGTCTACATGTGCTAAATTCTTTGATCGGATTGAAATGTATTCCGATTAAATAATCCAAATGTATCGAATACGTGGGCATAATCTGATCGTGAGTTTTTACATGCACCAGGCTTTTATTCAGAATCAAAGCACTGACATGCACAGTTGTTAACTTTCCCTAAAAGACCAAAATAAAAACGTGATTAACATAAACAAACGTATTCTGAATGCCCAGAATGGACCCTCAAGTTTTAATAACTGTGGAGGCATTACTGCATTCCCTGGTTGAGCTGCAGGTGATGCGCAGATTTCCTTTTGTTTTTTGCGAAGTGGCGCAAGCTGTGTGTCTTCCTTCTTTATTAAATGAGACAATGGGGGGAAAGTTCTGTGCTGCTGGAAACTACAGCGCTGCTGTCTCTCCCGCCACAAACCGGTGGCAGTCAGGTCAGTTTTCAACAATCAGAATAAGATGACCTGATTAAGTGTTTACATGCACGCTGTTCAGATTATCAATCAGCATAAACCACCTCTCTTATTCTTATTCCAAATTCATTCGGATCAAGCTGAATAATATCAGAATAATCTGAATGGGGTGTTTACATGACACATTTTTATTTCGAATGGCCGTTTAATCCGATTACCTATGTCCATGTAAACGCAGTTAGTGATTCAATAAAATGTCTGTTTTTGGTCCAGCTGAAGGTTGTGTATGAACTTACTGTATCTTCTACAGGTAAAAGTTCAAGTCTAAATCTGAATTTGACTCTTGCTGCAAAATAACATGTTCTCTTACAATCATAGGGCACTACGACCATTTCCCCCCCTTTAGCCATTAGAGCCAATCCCTTTCCCTCTGCTTTTTAAAATCTAAATCTTTAACACCAGCTCTTGCTTTCCATTTGTTGTTCAAAAGATATCCATCATAATGTTGTAACATTTGAGATTTTGGGGCATGTAGGTAGAGGAGAGGCTTTAGCCTCTCGACCTCAAACAGCCCAACATAGCAGGATTGGTGGCATCAACCAACTTCCTCACTCTTTGGTAAGCTAGCAACAACCTGTTGAGTAACATGAGGAGTAGCCATTTCATGTTTCACTCATTGATCACGTGTTGATCATTTATTTATCAGATGTGTTGAAGCAGAGAAACATTTAAAGCATGCAGGATAGTGGTCCTCAAGGACTTTGGTTACTATACAGCTTTTAATAGGGAACCCTCTTTATTCTTAATCTCCCCTGAAGACCTTTGAAGACCATCCATATTCAAATGAGTTTTATTTATAGTTTCTACACTGGTTATCATCCAGTATGAAAGGGGGCTAACACTTCTTTACTTTTTGACAAACTGACTTACCTTTGGTGATTTCTCCATGATGGGCAGAGTGCTGCTCCTCTCATCCATGGAATCATTATGAAACTGGTCCTAAAAATATTATTAATATTTCCACAATCATAATCAAAACATAATCCAAACTATGTGGGTTAATGGAAAGAATCAAAGAGATTTGGTTAGATTTGGTGTACCTTTGGTCTTCGTATGGAGAGCAGTGACCTCCGTAACTTCCTATTTTTTTTCTGAAACATATTTACATTTGAGGTGAAGTTACAGCTTCTAAAAGACAACACAAAGTCAAGAATTAAGAAAGTACCATTGAGTGACTTCCAGAGCCATTTGGATCCTCACTGCTTACTCCGTCAGATTCCAGATTTATCTAAAAATTATTATAAATTTTAGATTCCTTTCTTGGATTAACAATGAATAATGGCATCGTAAATAATTGAACCCTCTTTGACCTTCATCGACTCTCTTCGTAGTTTAAATTTTCCAGACTAAAAGAAAGGGGAGAAAAAATATATATATTTTCAGGCAATCAATGAGCACGAAAGAATCCAAACAAAACTAAAGATTAAAGAAATATTTGTTTTCTTACTGGTTTAAAGTCAGGATTGAGCTCAGGGCTGTCCTCGGGCCAGTCTTCAACACACTGTTCCTGATTATTTTAATTCAATAAAACAGATAACTTTCATTAAAAAAACACCAAAATAATCAAGTAATTTATTTTTAATGTCCATAAAGTCATAACTTTTACTCCTTCACTGTACTGAGAGTAATGCACAATAAAGCATTTTCATTTTCAACACTTCATTTTCACAATTTATTTCCAACAAAGATTTTGTAAAACTCACCTGCCCAGTAAGTAAAACATCCTCTAAGACAAGATAGTTCTCAGAATCCACTGGTTTATACTCCTGTTAAAAGTATGGGAGGAGAAAAAAAAAAAAGAAAAAAAAAAGAGTGGACTGAAAAATGCAAAATTGACCATTTTGTGTGGGAAATGCCTGACAAACAATATATCATTATGTTTTGATGTTAGTAATTTGTCACTCCCTGAAAAAAATGTTTAGTACTTAGGCAGAAAGATCTGATTTGGGTGTAATTTGTCCACATGGGTGTATAAATGATTTGGTTTGCAAACAGTTGGCAAGTCTAGAATGGACACCAAAGAGTAGTGGCATCAAAAGTGGAGTTAGTATTATCAAGTTGTTGCTTAAGCCAAAACAGTGGAAATATGTAGCAGATAGGGGTTGATATGTTATATTGTAGTTTTCCATGAGGCTGGGATCAATGTCACGGCTATTGAATCAATATACACGTTTGTTGCTGCAATTCTTTTTACCCCCTTTTTATATATATATTTTTTGCCACAAAAGTGATGCTTGTATGATACAACTGGCTGCCAGACAGGTACGTCTCGTCTCCTTTCTGCAGTTGTTAGTGATCAACAACATTGCAGAGGTTTTGTCCCTCCCACACAGCTGATTTGAATCAAACCAGCAGGTGTTTGCTCCCTCACCATCTTTACAAACCAACCATAAATTGAAAACCAAAGGCTTAACAAGGTGTGGATATAATCTAATACATCACAGTGTCATCAACATACATGATTATAGATAATGGCAAAAATGGCAATATTTTTGCAGAGGTGGGTGTTGTGTTATAGTACTGACAGTGCATACTATCCAGACAAACATTTTAATTTATTGAGAATAGTCAACTTACTGGTGTCTTTGGTTTAAGGCGCAAAGCTGGTTTGGGTGGCTTTGGTGGTAGTTTGAGGAGTGATTTAGGAGAGGGTTTTAGTTCATCTGGTTCATTTTCAATCTGAAATATTAGAATATAAAAATGTAAATGGCAAAGCAGAAAAAGTGCATAATACTACTGAAATTAAAAAATACTACTCAAGTTGTAATTACCAGAGTTATTGGACTCAAGGAGACTTCTGGCTGTGGCGGCCGCTCTGGCTTGTGGCGTCGAGTTCGAGGAAGTGGCTTTGGTGGACGTTTAAAAGTTGACACCTGGACAAGTGATTATATGGAATTTAGTATACAAGATAAATCATGCTGCATAAAAAAGTGTATATTTGTCTAGCCACTTATATGCGAGCCGTTACGTACGGGAGGCATGTCAATCGGAGAGAGACTGGGCGATGCAGACGGACTGCTGGACTCAATAAAGGGAGTTGACTGAAGAAGATCCAGTTGGTTTCCCTGAGGACTCGTCAAGATCAGCTCTGTTTGTGTATTAGGTCGCCTTGGCCGATAAGGTGGAACAGGTTTTGATGGTTTCTTGAGATCTGTTGATGCTGGCGTGCTGAACTTCATCTCTGAAGGACTGTTGATTAAAGGTGTAGAAAATATGGATTTGGAGGTTTCTTTAGCCTCTAAGAATTGTGGTTGAAAGATGTCCGATGTGCCATTTGAAACATCTTGAAAGTGGTCCGTTTGCTTAGAAGGGCTTGGACTAAAAGGATCATCCAAACTGGAGGCGTTAAATAAATTCCTTGTAAGTGGACTTGGGAATGGATCGACTGAAGTTACAGAGGAAGATGAAAATGGGTCCAAATGTTTCTTAAAAGGATCGTCAAAAATGTCTCTCTCTTTATCTGGAGTATCATAAGAAGGTCTATCACGTTTACTTGAACCGGCTTGAAACAAATCTGTTTCTGCTGCTTTATTGTGGTAAAATGGTTTTGATGCTACAGTTTGTAGAGACAGAACTTCCTCAGGACTGTCAGTGTTCTCTCTTTTTGTTGTATGGAAATATTCACCAACACCATCTTGTAGGGCATTAAAGCCATTTCCATGCCAGGGTTTAGACAAGTTTTGTGTTGAATCTGTATTTCTGCTAATGGTCTCTGGCGACTTTAGAGTTATGTCATGTAAAAGCTCATTAGCAGTGGCTTTCTGGTCCGTATTATTTGTTTGGAAGAGGTTTTCATTAGGTTTGTAGGTCTGAGGTGCGTTAAAAGGTTCAGAGAATTTGCCTCCATTTTCCACAGTTCCATTGTCAAAATCAAGGTCCAAAGGTGCACCATCATAGTCAGGTGGTGGAAGAAAGATGCTATAACCATCTGCTGCTCCTGAAGATCTCTTTCCATTATCCTCCATTACATGAATGTTGTTGGTTGATTCCTGGTACCAGAACACAACATCAGTGAGGAAATGTTTAATCAAAACAAGTCCAATCATATTATAAAGCAGAAATCTGTGCACATACCAAGTAATATGAATAAAAAGGATTGGATCTAGTTGAGTCCCCTGCAACTCCATTCTGATAAACAAAAACAAATCAGTCATGAGAGAAAAGTGGTGTTCATTTTCTCTAAAAATGTATACATGTAATTTCTGTCTAGTGCTTTCATTTGTTTTTAGGCAACAGAAAACATACCTGAAAGCTTGAATGAAGAGTTTTCTGTACTCCATTCTGAAAGTATAAAACAATATAAAACAACTAAACCCTGACCCATAAACACAGGCTAACTGAATATCCAATCTTACTTTTGCACATTTGTCTTGTGTTTCTTCTACTCATTGAAAATTAAGTTACCCACGTGTTTTTCAACCCTGGTCCTCAAGGCACACTGCCCTGCATGTTTTGAAGTTTCCCAGCTTTGACACACCTGTTTCAGATGATTGAAGTTAATCAAAAGCATGTTAATTAGTTACCAACTGAAATCTGCTGTGTTAAAGCAGGGACACATCTAAAACATGCAGGGCAGTGTGCTGAGGACCAGGGTTGAGAAACACTGCGTTACCCGATTGCCTTGTTACACATCTTCTGCTCTAGCAGGTGTAGATGTGATCATCAGCAACACCACGTTGAAACAGAATTATTAGTTGTTGGAAAGAGATTCTGCTGTATGAACACTAACCTTAAAATGTGCTATAAGCCATGTTAAAACACAGGGAGTTACTGTTTAGAGATGCATGATATTACTGCACAAAACTTATGATGGTATCATTTAATATTCTGACAATATCTGTTGCAATCAACCCACATTTGTTCCACTTCTCACTTTTCTGTCATCACTATCACCTAAACCAGCTGTAGACATCAAAGCCAGACTATTCCTAAAGGAGACTGACTTTTACCAAAGTAATTTTTTGGTAAAATAATTGTACTTTTACTTTAAACAAAACTGTATTTTGCTAACAGACAAAAAGAGTTGACTAAAATAGGACGTTTTGAGCAAAGATGTTAAGCAATGGCTTTTTAGAGGCTGTGTTAGGAATGACTCTCAGCTACTACCACAGTCAATTTTAGCACAATGTTTGTCAAATTGACTGAATTATAGCTACAGTACAGATACTTGTACTTTACACAGCATCTGAGGATCCTTCCCACAGGGGATATCCCAGGATTCATTGTACCATCAGCAAACCTGGAAAATGAAGATGGCTGAGTTTTTTTTTATTATTAACCAAGTCAGTGTAATTTAGAAATTCATCATGGACATAAAGATTTGTTTCTAAATGTAAATTTAGCATAGAAATGTTAAACACATGGAACTACAAGTACCAATACTGGAGCCAAACCCTAATAATTATTATTTTTAATTTACGTGTAATGTTTTTAATGGTGAAGTCATTCCTCCAGTGAAAAGACCTGTGAATGTATGTCACAACACATTTTAAGTCTGAAGATGTGATATAAAACTGATCGCTGTGGTAACAGGGTAGTGTACAGTCACGTAAACATACGTCATCCGAAGGCTAGACCATCTCATTTCACTGCAGTTAGCCTACCCAAACTTTGTAGGGTGTGGTGTATGTGGGCCGCCACCCTTAAATTGGGACATGTGGTTTATTTTTGTGTGTGTGTGTCTGGGTGTGTGTGTCCAATCAGGGAGAATAACACTTTGTTCTGGTCAACAGCTTGTCCTCTGAGTCAACACTGACTAGTTAACGCTCTGTCTTTATTAAACCAGGTTACAGTAAAATCCTGCAGATTGTGCTCCGTTTAGTGAGGATCTGTTACTTTGTAAAACCAAGACTGCTGGGACCAAGAGACCAACTGCTGCTTTAGACCATTTACTTTTATTTTTTTAATTTACTGCATAAAACAACAGATCAAACACTGGAAAAACTAAGACTAAATGATTTTGGCCTTTGATCTTCAAACTAATGTGAGAAACGTTAGAACCTGCTGATTTAACAGATTTCTGTGGGTTAAAAAAATAGAGACAGTTTTTACCTTTAGCCCCAATATGAACATAGTGACAACAAAAATCTTGTCAGACAGCTCTACACAAACACACCTACACTAAAGAGCTCTAAAGAAGTGAGTTTTGTAAGTAGATCAAAGAACACCGATGCAGATTAACCTGTTTATGATCTGGAGGAAGTAGAATATTTTCCACTTTTGAAATTGCTCTAATTAGAATATTTGTAGTTAAATAACATCTGATTGTTTCTACTTAAACTTGATGACCTAATATCCCACAGAAAAGTGCACTGACAATTTGGCAGAATTTTGTGTTTGATTTCCGATCTTTCCTCTCACTTGTTTAATCCTGATAATCCATCACAGATTACCACTGAACGTCATGAACAACAACAACAAATAAAGCATCTGAAGTCATATTTCCTGTTTTTAAAACATGCAGAGTCAGCGTGACTTGGTCTCTTTTACACTAAATAAAACTCCTTCCTGTTAAAATCATCTATATGTTTCTCTCAAGCTGTCAACTTTAACGTGGACATGATCAGATTTGTTTTTTTAAGTAAAAAAAAAACAAAAATATGAAGCAGTTTCTAATTTATAAAATATAAATTCCTAATTTCAGGAGGTTTAGAAGAAGACGTGTTCTCTACTCTAACACTCTGTTACCTGTGTTTTTAACAACAAACTCCAGTTTTATTAAAAATAAGTGAACCCCCACACACTCACCAATAAAAAAAACTTCAAATTATTCTTCTAAAGCTGCAAGTAGTTTCACTAACAGACCTGTTTGTCCTGATGATGCTGTAATTCTTATGTTTTAAAGTGTATCTAAGAAAACAAGATGCTTCTTGAAAACCTATGGATAGCAGCTTTTGTTGCTCTCAAACCTGGATTTATTGTTCAGGATTAAAAGTGTTGTTAAAGAAATCCACACCCAAACTGGTCCTGATGCCAACCTTTAAACTGAACTCAGAGCGAGTTTGGAAAACTCAGAATGAGACAGTTTTTAGTTGTGAGACCCTGGGAAAGTTTTGTGTTTCTGATCAGCTCATCTCAAAGAATCCAGAGAAACTTTGGTGTTTCTGAATGATTTAAGATTATGTTTTGTTTTCTGATTATATGAGTTTAACAATAAGATTTTGATGTATTTAAGCTTAAACAGTGATTTCCACTTTAAAAAACAAGTTTTAAGCTAAACTGCTTTTAGGTCTAAAAATAAAATGGTTTTTTTTTCCAGCTTTGTGTCATGCAAGATGACATTTCTTCAGATTTTAAACACTTAAATCATTGTATTTTTTTTAAAGATTTTAAAATATTTTTGTATGTTTTTCTGACTGGCAGGCATCTTTTTTGAAGTCTTTTCATGCTTTTTATTTGCCCTTTATATTATCAACAACTAGTTAAAATGATTTTTACTTTTCTGCACAGTCACTGTAATGAGAACATTTCAATTTTACATTTATTTTGTTTCTAAATTCCATGTCCATCCTTTAACACATGTGAATACTTCAGAACAGCAAAGCCACAAAACACCTGCTTTAATAAAAACTCTCACATTGATGATCACTTCTTTCATTATCAGTATCTGCAGAACATTTATCCCGGTTATGTTTCTTTTTAAAAGTAGAAAGCAGTGTTGTACTTGAGACCAGTCTACAGACCACTTGAATATACTCCGTCTAGTCTCAGACTTGACCACATTTGTACTTTGTCTCGTCTCGGTCTCAGACATTGAGGACTCGGGAGCAGTTGCAGGTTGGGTTAAAAGCAGGTGTAGTGCTGTTCATCTAGAGCTCAGTTTTGACACAGATTTGTAACTACTGACATTTTAATGAATATTTACTTATTTTAATGAATATTTACTTGTTTTAAAAACATTTGTTTTGTACGTCACACTTTTTGGACCTTATATTGTATCTCTGTCTCCACTTACTTTGTAGGGTTGATGGAACAGATTTCGGGGACTGTTTTCCAGCATGTTTTTCAGCATTGCAACACTCTGCGGAGACAAAACAGAAGATCATTGTTTATAAGTGAACGAGTCAAGTTTAATTTATTCTGCAATGATTGAATACAGTTAATGTAACGTCCATCTGTAGATTTCAGATCAACTGCAGTTACTTCTTTCATCTCATAACATTTTGTGTTTGATTTCCAACTTGAACTTGTTAAACACAAAGCAATAAAATCTGCATGCCTGAACCACGTTTCTCTAAATTTAACCTGTTCACAAACACGATCCAACCAAACACCCTCAGCTCTAACTGACCCTCAAACTTTGAATGAAAAGCTAAAGCAAAGAGATCTTGGGTCGTGAGCAAAGTTGTGAAAACCACAAGATCAAACGTATAGAGTTAAACTGTTTTCGATTCTCTCTGGATTTCTGTTTGGTTCTTGGGACATTTAAGAGAAAATGGTTTGATAGCCCAATCGATTTAGTTTCCCACTAAACGGAGTGCCTCTGTTTCAGGTGTCGAAACAAATTTGTCGTACTCTTGCTTTTTGTAGCAACAGATTTTGCAGTGAGGTGATTGTTGCTCCAAGTCTGAGGTTGTGAAACCTAACTAGTTCCAGAAAACTGAAGAAACAGAGCCTTTTTCTGAGAAGATCATCCCTGCTAGCTGCCATATTGTCATGTCATGTACCAAGCGTCTTGAGGGACAGGTGGGGTGACCTCTGAACTACAGAAGCCTCAAGGAGTGCACTGTGGGATATTCAAATTAACTGATTCATCGCCCAACCCTAGTAAAAGCTTAAATTCTTAAAATTTTCATTCATAAATCAATCAGGAAGTTAATGCAGAGCAATCAGTTATATGATCATGTTTTTTTAGTATCAGTTAAAAGACAAGCTGGACAATTTGTAAGCGACACCGATGATTTATCCAAGTCGTAATACAAAACATTACAAACAAAAGGTAATGAAAGCATGAGTCACTTTTCAAGGTGGGGATGTGTGATTTCACCTTGGTAATTAGTCTTAATTAGAAAAAAAAAGCTTTATTTCACAACCATGTTTATCACGTTGCCTAATCTAAAAACAGATTCCTGACAGCAGAGTGTCTGAAGACAAAAAATGTCAACACGGTTACCTGACTTCTGTCTTACTTTCATTTAGAGTCAGGGAGTTTAGTTTCAACCAGGTTATTGTGGCATTAAGACAATATAAGAGTGGTTTTGGTGGAGTGCTGTTAGTTGATGCAAGAAAAAACTGACCTAAAAAAGTGCAGAGAAAACAGTGGAAGAAGTATTCAAAGCACCGGTTGTGTATTTTGGGTTTGGCAGTCCAGCTTGTTTGTCTGGATAGAACCGCTCTTAACAAATAAGGTCAATAATGTGATTTCACCACAAAGACAAGAATTCTCTAAACATTTTTAATGTTTGAAAATATAATTTTGAGCCATTTGTATTTAGTTCTACATCTTTAAGACTGCATGCATTTTATTTTATTTTATTTAATAAATATATTGGCTAACATTAAAACTCTCCCATCAGCGCCTCCACGATTACATAAAAAAGGTGTTTTCGTTAAACAGATTCAGTAGAAATACACTCACAGGTCGCTTCTCTCCATCTGTAGTTCCTCCGTGTTCAACTCCCTCCACATTTTCCTAATATATACATATTCAAAAAGTTAAAACATGTAACAAACAATAAAATGTTTAAAGGTGCCTTAAGGTGGTTCTACCTGAACACATTATATTAGGTTAGCATAACAGCTATGTGTTGTTCTTCTAATTAAAACCATTTTAAAAGACTCACCACTGCAGTTTCTTCCCTCATTTTTGTCCCAAACGTGAATTATTGGTAACTTTTTGAGTCGGACCGGAAATATTGTGAAATAAGTTCAACTTTTCCAACAGATATTAAAGACGTCCTCGCATCTCAAACCATCACAAAGTTCTCAGCATTAACAACAAGGTGAATCTGGCTTGTTTGTAATTATGCCACAGCTGGACGCACCTGTGTTAAGCTTAACGATTGACTGTGACAACTTCTTGTTGATTTCAAAATAAAATATATATGTGTCTTCCTCTACTGCATTGAGCGCTACAGACAGACTAATATCGAAAGGTTTAAATTAATGGAGTAAAAAAAAAGAACCTACATAAGTAAAACTATCACATATCAAAAGCTTCAAACACTCTTTCCTTATTAGTGAATTATTTTGAAGGCAAAAAGATTCTGTTTCCAGTCTTTCTCATGAAGGAACTTGACAAAGTCTGTGAGTTTACATTTCATGGTATGTGGTCTGAATGCGGGCGGACTGGTTGTCCTCGCCCTGTTAAACTGGGAGGAGTGGTCCAGGTGTGTTAACCTGACAATCACTGCTGGAGGATAAGGAACTCTACATGTTAAGTAGTTATTTAAAGCTAAAGTGACACATTCAATGGCTCTGGAAAATTCAACAAATTAAGTAGGCTATTCTATTGACTGATGATAAAGATTTCACTGTTAGCTTGTTTATAAGCAACAAACAAAAAGAAAATGCTGTAAAAAAAAAAAAAAAAAGGAATGCAACTAAGGTCACTAACATTGTGTTAAAACTCTCCACTCCCCAAATGTCACAATAAAAACAAATTATTTTTTTTATTTTTTTGTAATTTTGGACCAACATTTGGTTTCTGGACATTCAATGGGTCCTCTCTATTTCTACACCAGCTCATGCAGCAGTTATGGACAATCCCTGCTGATTTGAACAACAATTGTGAATCTGCTAATCGTATTGAATTGTTATTCAAACGGATGCTTTTTTAATGCTTTAAGTAAATGCATTATTTGACCAATAAACTGTAAAGCCCAGGGAAATTACGGATCGGCCGTAAATTATAAGGATTTTATGTCATTTTGCAGGTATAAGGACGTATAGAGCAATCCCACTGATTTTTTCAAGTCTTACAGATTTTTTTCAAAACCTCCTTTTCCTGTAGGATGATTTAAAAATCAATAAATAACATCAAATAGCCATGTTCCAACCTGTTCTGCCGCTAGAAATAAGTTTTGAACTTTTTCCGCTCTCCTTTCCTCCTGCTACCCAGCAGGCGCTTTCATGTACGCAGCTGACAGACCCCCCCTGCCCCCGTAAGTGGCAGTTGTATGGACTTTTTTGCAAAATTTACAGATTTTTGAGGTTTTTTATACAGATAAATGTTCAAAGAGGTTTACATGTATGAAAAGGTATCAGGACGATAACCCCCCAGGAGACTTACCCCCTGGACACTTACCCCCCTAAGACACTTACCCCCCAGACACTTACCCCCCTGAACACTTACCCCCCGGACACTTACCCCCCCGAACACACA
>JARVGW010000001.1:3383365-3398485 GCA_031762495.1 Anablepsoides rubrolineatus | reverse complement strand
TCAGGGTTAGGCTGTAGAAAATAATGGAAGTCAATGCCAGGTCCCCATAAAGATAGCTGTACTAGACCGTGCGTGTGCGTGTGTGTGTAGATATATTTGATGTGTGCCAATTAAATTTTCCAAAAACATTTTTTTTAAATGTTGAAAATACATTTCTACAATTATATACAGTGTGTTTTATTACAGTTTTTATTGATTGTTTTGACGCAGCCATCAATTCAAAATCCACATTTTCAAAACAATTAACGCAGAGGCAACAGTGGTGAAAACGACACACTTTGTTTGCAAAAGGCACTAACTGTGTCAAATCAGTGCACCATTGCTTGTCATTGTAGCCTATGACTGTATGTAGCTTACATGCCGGTGCAGTTATAGTCAAATTTGGCCTCTTGCAAAAATGCATCTAGAAGCAGATATGGTTTGATGCGAATTTTATTGATTACATCTTTTTTTTCAGGCTGTGCCTTACAAATGAAATATTCCAACAGAGAATACATGGAAATAAAAAAAGTGATACACTTCTGTCTCTTCTAGTCTCTTCTTTCTTTAAGAATGGGCCACATGGCCTCATCCACATCACATTCAATATTCTCTTGTGCAATGCACCGAGGGAAAAATCGTCTAGCATGCCTGATCCATCCTTGACATGCCTCTGCATCTATATCTTGGGCAGCAACAATCATTGCATTGAGCAAGGGCATCTGTTCATAGGGGCGGAGCCAGGGGGTGGCCAGGGGTGGCCATGACCACCATAGACAAATCTTTGGCCACCCCACTGGCCACCCTGCTGTACACACCCCTTCCACAGTGAAACAATCTTTAGGGGTGTAAAAATCCTCCTGAACAATTGGTGGCAGTGTTTGAAACATCACCAAAACATCTTTTACTGAAGAAGAGTAATGACAAGGAAGTCATGGTTTTCTTACAGAACCTATGTAATCTGAGTTATGGTGTCAACCTTTAGACTTATGGTGACAAATGTTTTTGTTTTGTTTGCCATCATCAGTGTGTGAATGTGTGTGTGCATGGGTGAATGTCTGTTAGTGTAAAGCGCTTTGGAAGGACTTGATAAAGCGCTATATAAGTTCAGTCCATTTACCATTACCATATAGTCAATTCATGTTCTAATTAGTTAACTAAAATAAAAATAAGTGTGTGTATATGTGTATTATACACACACAAGATTCAAGCAAGCAAGCAACAAGATTTGCACACGCATAAGTGCTAATATCTGCTCGCCTGTAAATGGGACTTTTGAGATTTTTACACATGGAATGGTGCGTTCAAGCCTAGTGAAATACTGGGAAATCTGAGGTTTACAACACTAAAGCCTACAGTATATTAAAACACATACATTTACATTGACATTACAGGGTTCTAAAAATGTTATGTCTTGTGAACTGTACAGTTTAATTAAAAAAACAGAACATTTATTAGAATAAATAAATAAAACTGGAAAAATACAATTTCCTTACTTTTACCCTTATATATCAATATATATTCAATGTATCATGATCCCATGCTTTGGTTCCCTGGGACCTTCACCGTGGTAATGTATCAGATGTGAGGGTACCTGAGTTCTAGACTTGAGAATAAAGCAGTTCTGGACAAAATAGGTGATTTGTAGTAACAATTTTACAATAACTTACTCTTTATTTGATTTAATGCTGATAAAACATGATCAAATTAGCATCATGCTGTGGTTAAAGGAGACACTGACTCAACTTTGATCATGTTCTAAATGTGAAAAATTAAGAATTTATAGATATCATTGTCTGTTTTTATCATTCATATTTATATGTTTCTATTTGATTATCCTGTCTGCCTTAAAGGAAAATAAAAATGTCAAGACAAATATTTTTTTAAATGAAAGATTAAAAAAAAACCAATTCTCTGACATATTTCAGTTTTCCTGCCATGCTAAATGAAGTGCAAAGTAAATCTGTTGTTATTTGCTGCTGAACAATAATTTTCCTTTGGGCTGTCCTTATTTTGTTGATGAAGAACTCCTCCTTGGACCTGAAAGAAAAGGAAACAGCTGAAAAACCAAAGTATAGAAACATTGAAGAAATTAAATGCTCATTTTGCAGCACATGCCGTAATTATTATAATTTTGACATTATTTACAAGAATTATTAATTGTTTGTTCATATAAGATAAAATAATCAAATTTGGTTAATATCACAGTGCAGACTTGTAAGTCTGAAAAGGCTGAGTGAACTGGTACAAAGAAACAAATGATCTACAAAACATTTACTGCCAAGATTTTGTACTTTGTCACATTACTTTGTGACTTTGAACAAAGTCATAAAATTTTCCTGATCAACGTTTTCTCATTATTAATTGAAAAAAAACCTTGTTTTTATCATAAAAGACCTAACGCAGAAAAGGTTCACTCTGACTTAATATCAGAAAAAGGAGAAAAATATAATGTGCATTTCTCTTTTGTTTGTTTGTTTTAGTTGTACATGTAATACTGCTTATTACCATATTTTCACAACTTACTTCTCTTGTCAGGTTCTTTGTATCCAATAAGAGATGTGTCCTTAAAAACATTTTCTTCTTGTTGACCTAAAACGATAAAGGAAATTTTGACTTTATTGTAATCCAAAAGTGTTGCTTTACTTCAGATCACCAGGGGCCTCATATATCAAAAAGTGTTTAGCTTTTTTATTGAATGTACCATACACACAGACACACTCAGATTTGTCAATATGGCTGCTACTAATTTAGTGCAATGTATAGAATTTGATGTAACTGTATGGATGCAGCAAAACCAAAGCTATTGTTTCAACTTTACACAACTGTTTATGGTCATATGTCACGGTCTGCACCTTATCCACTTTAGGAATCATCAGATGTGACTTGATCTGAAATAAAATGCTGATCTGACACAATTTTTCTTCTTAGTCAGAATTGAAGTGGCCCTCTGATCCGTGATTGCCAAATTGGGGTCAGGACCCACAGTGGGGTCCAGAAACATGAAGGTGGGGTCTTCAGAATTAATTACAATAAAATATGACTAATAACATTGTTTTGCCTTAGTTATCACAAAAGGTTAGTGTACTTACAATGGATAATAATGAATTTTGTTGCCATACCCTTGTTTCATTGACTTTGTACCAATGCTTAGCAACCAAAAATAGTTAGGAGCACAGCTCTCTGTGAACGTTAATTTGTGGGTTAAAAAGCTGAAAACATTGGGAACCATTTCCTGAGACAAATCATATATTTGATGTGCATCTATTTATGGGCCTTGTAAGCATGTGTCATCAATGTACATTTATGTCTACATGTAACAAAAATAGAGTAAACTTTATAGTTAACATTGGACTTGTTTTAAAGTCTGTTTTTTTTTTTTTTGGGGGGGGGGGGGGGGGGAACACACGTTTGATACAATCAAATGAATGTATCCAAAAAAATGAGCCACAAGAGAAAAGAAACATGGATGGAAGGCACCAGACTTTTCCATGAGCATTTTCATTTTAAAGCTCTTCTAGATATTGGGCTGGATGGAAGTTATCCATAAGCACTGCAAGGCTAAACTGTTTTACCAGAGGAATTTGAGCCTGAAATATCTCTTAAAATCAAAATGCACCATTGATACTAATTATGCCTAAACCCTTTTTTATATAAAATAATACCATAATAAAGTTCTAAACATCTTTGAGTCATACTTTGATTTTGGGAATAAAGAGATTAATCATAATTAGTCTCAAAAATATCTTGATATGCAATTAAAAAAATTAATCTATGCCCAGCACTAATTTTGATACATTTTGGTGTGTGTGTGTGTTTGTGTAGAACCTGGTATGCACCATCGATATATGAGGCTCCAGGTCTTTGCACTTTACCTTTTCCGGAGTTTTCAGGTTTTCTGAGTGGTTCAGAGACACAAAGGTTTCCTATATTTTGTTGAAATTCACAACACAGTTAAATTAGTCACCTGATGACTGATACAACTTAAACATGGAATTTACTGACTCTACTGACTTATCTTTCTGTTATATTCTGTTATATTATATAAGGTAAGGATCTCAGAGCAAAAAAAAAAAGAATAATTTCCTGAGTTCTGAAATTAAAGTCAGAGCTCAGGAAATTATTATTATTATTATTATTATTTGCTTTGTGGCCCTAATCCTCTTCCGTAGTTGCATGAAAGTTTCAACAAAAGGAATAAACTGTGTTGGATATCTAAGTGATGTATGAAAATATTTCCTAATCATGTATTTAAAAAATGGAAAAAATTGAAAAACTGACCATGTAGGAGAGAGGAGTACACATGTTGATGTTCCTCCTGGTCGACTGTCGGCTCTGCACCAGAACCTGTTCACACACGTAGGATTGTTGTAAAAAGGATTCTGTGTTTTAGGATGTTGTAGAATTGTTCTAATTCATGGTCTGACTGCACTAGTCTGTCATATTAATCAAAAAGTGAAACATAATGGAGAAAGTTGAACTCACCTTTGAATTTTCTGAAGAAACACAACAAGAGCAGGAATATAAGAAGAACGATTCCAACAACTGATCCAACAATCACCATCAAAGGGATAAAGGAGTTTTCAGGTCTGGACACAGTGACTGTAAAAAACACCATTTAGGAAATGCATATGTCTGTATATGACATCCACACAAAATTATTTTTAAAGTAATACATATGTTTCTTCTCACCCTTAACCGACATCCAGCTCTGCTCTGAAACTTGTCCTGAATGGCGACACTTGTAGAAGCCTTCATCTGACAGAGACACTGCAGAGATGTTCAGCTCAGCTCTGCTGTCATTCTGTACAAGTTTATCATTATGATAGAAAAACACATTGGAAAGTGTGTTTTGTCCTCTCTGTCTGCAGCTCAGACTAACAGAGACTCCTGCAGTCACAGGATGGACAGGGCTCACCAGGATAAGGTTTTCTGGGAAACAGGGCAAAAATTTCCAATTTCACTCAAGGATCATCTAGTTTATCAACAACTGTGCGCAATGACAAGTTACTAAACAAAACTACAACAGAATGAATTAAGCAGTATGTAATGTTACCATGATATATAAAAGAGAAAAAGAATATTGAAACAATTTCTAATAAAGTTCAATTATATATCAAGAGGAGCATCATGGTGAAAGCCATAATGCTTCGCTTGTGCAAGTAAAACGGCACTCAGACATTAACTCTGAGTTTCATTGCCAGACAAGACAAGGTTAAAAAAAAAAGACCAAGAGAAATCATACTTACCATTAACAGTGATGTTGACGGTGTTGCTGAACTCTCCTGATTCAGACTCACACCAGTACACTCCACTATTGTACCAATCAGTGGTGATGGTACACGTGGAGCCAGTCATTGGTCCCCAGATAGAGCAGTCTAATAAATGTGACTGACGGCCTGTGTGTATGCTCCCCATCACTCTCCAATCTGTAGAGTTTCCCTCACAGTTCAGTGACACAGACTCAAAGGTGAAGTGTTGCACTCTGTCAGGACTCACTGTGAGAGATGCTGCTGGATGAGAATCTGAAAAACAGGGAACGTGAAACTAATATAGGTGTCAAATATTAAAATGCAAAAATATATATATTAAAAAAATCATTTTATCTTAGCATTTTATAGGATGAAAGGTATTTTAGGTATGTTTAAAAAAATGTTTTGGCCCAGGCCTCCCTTGCAAAAGAGATCTGTGATCTCAATGGGAATTGCCTGGTTAAATAAGGGTAAATAGGTAATTAAATTTAAATCACAAATCTGTCAGAAAGACAAATGAGACAGACACGTTCTCACACCTTGTGACAATTTAAAGTTGTCAGTTGTTTATGTTATGAACTAAATACAGTTAATAATTTCAGTCTCTTAGTCCAAACTTTCATATCCATGAAAGTTAATATTAGATTTTCAGCTAATTTGACCAAAACATTGAGAGAATAAGTGAAAATCAGGACACAAACAAAACTAACCTGCAGACCAGACAAACTTTGGTTCACTGTATTCAGTGAAATGCACTGCATTTCCTCCTCCAGCTCTACATTTATATCCTGCTGTGTGTGTCTGTCCACGAATGATGTAGGAGCTCTTTGTAGTCCCATTGATGCTGTCAGGCAGCAGCTCAGAATTGTAAGAGACATACTTCTGTGATAAATTGGGAACAAGTTTGTACCAGTAGAAGCGCCATCCTGCAGACGGAGGTTTAACCTCACAGCTCAGAGTTACTGAGGCTCCAGGACTCAGCCATGATGGAGACACAGTCAGGATGGACTTTGGTTTATCTGGGGAGAAAATGTCAAAATTGAACCTGCTTTACATTGAAAAACAACCCTTTAGAATTAGAATTAACTTGGTCTGCAAAAAGCATTAAAAAGGTTTGTTTGATATGTGTGAAGGCAGTGCTAATGCTGCAGTGATTCTAATACTCAGCAAAAAGGTTTAACCCTGCTTTTTTCAGCAGAACTAAACTGATAAGGGGCAAAACAATACATTTATGGGAAAATACAAACAAACAAACAAAAAATAAATAAATCAATAAACGCTGCCACATGTTCCCTTTAGCTCAAGTTTAACTAATATATCAACTACCACAAACTATCGAACTTAGTCTAAATCAAATGTAGAGGTCTAGATGTCCTAATGCAGAGCTACTCAACTAAATTTCTCCGGGGGCCACAGTTACTGCAGGTCAACATCTCATGGGCCGAACATCCAGCAATTAAAGTCATTATGCAAATAAACCAAGTATTACAAATATCTGTTACCGTTGAAATAGTTTGTTTTGCTGTATTTAATCATGAATAAAACATACAGAACCCTATAAATGTGATAAATAAACTATTTCAAAAACAAAAAGAACACATTCTGCCTCCTATTTGACACTAAGGTAACACTTTACGATAACACTTTACAATAAAGTACACAAAAAAAGTGTTACCCTGACATTACTGTAGATACCAAACATGTCTTTATCTAACTAAAAGAACTTTGAGTAATTAAAGTAGAAAACCGGGGGTTTTGGCTTAAGAGATGAATAAAAAACTGGAGGGCAGAACTTTCGGCCCACGAGCCACCAGTTGAATAGCCCTGTCCTGATGGTTTGCTAGAGATTTATCTTTTTAAAAGGGAATAGTATTTTACTTTATTTATCTCCTATATACTGAACAAAACTAACAAAAAGAAACAAATGAAAGGAATGTCTCTGAACAAAATTAAATTTGATATAAATTGATTGATTGAAACTTTATTAATTTCTTTAAAAATAACAAATCACAGATAAAATTAAAGGCGGCAGAGAGAAGAAAAAAAGTTATAGTATCTGCGCCTTTTTCTTCCCAAAATTAAAATTTTAAACAATAATAATCTACAAAGAAGAAAAACTAAACAAAAACAACCTCAAATCCTTGTTGAACAACATTTCATTTGATTACACATTATATTGTGTCATATTTCTTTAACATAGTGACTTTTATTATTCTCTTAAACAGAAAATATTGATCTGCCATTTTGACATCACTCTATATATTATTCCATAGTCTTATTCCTTGTATGGAAGTACATCGCTCCCTCAAACTAGTTCGAAATCCAGGTTTCACAAACATCTCTACCCCCTTCAGATTATAACAACTTTCTTTCTTAACAAAATTTTATTGATTGTTTAAAGGTAATTTACATTTATGAGTTATACATAACCTGTAAAATATTATAATCAACCAACTCATAGAACTTCAAAAATTTCAACAGATAAAATAATATATTTGATGGGTGACTGTAGTGTTTTCTAGTAATCATTATCACAGCTCTTTTCTGCAAAACAAAAATAGGATTTATAATTGTTTTACATGCTTTCCCCCAGACTTCAACAACTTGATATGACTAACAAGAACAGGCATGGGAGGAGATCGGAGAGGCCATGGAAAAAGACCTCCTTACAGATTTGATGCGAATCTGGTCCACCATCCAGTGTCTCAGGGGGGTAAAGCCATTTGCCACCAACAATGTGTATGGTGGGGAGGGTGCGCTGCTAACCTCAACTCTGGACGTTGTGGATCAATGGGCAGATTACTTCAAAGAACTCCTCAATCCCACCAGAACGTCTTTCAATGGGTAAGCAGAATCTGGGAATCTTGGGTTGGACTCTCCAATCTCTAGTGCTAAGGACATCGGGGGCAGTTCCCCTGCATTGGCAGACCGGGGTGGTGGTCCCCCTGGATACAACTATAGGGGGATCAAACTCCTAGTAAGGTCTATTTAGGGGTCTTGGAGTGGAGGGTCCGTCGGATAGTCAAATCTTGGATTCATGAAAAGAAGTGTGGTTTTTGTCCTAGTCGTGGAACAGCGGACCAGTTCTACACCCTCAGCAGGGTCCTGGAGGATGCATGGGAGATCCCCCAACCAGTCTACATGTGTTTTGTGGACTTGGAGAAGACGTTCGACCATGTCCCTTGGGGAGTCCTGTGGGGGGTACTTCGGGAGTATGGGGTACCAGGCCCTTTGATATGGGCTGTTAGGTCCCTGTACGACCGGTGCCAGGGTTTGGTTCGCATTGCCGGTAGTAAGTCAGACTCGGTTCCGGTGAGAGTTGGACTCTGCCAAGGTTGCCCTTTGTCCCAGATTCGGTTCATAACTTTTATAGACAAAATTTCTAGGCGCAGCCGAGGTGTTGA
Organism: Anablepsoides rubrolineatus; assembly: GCA_031762495.1. Taxonomy (NCBI): domain Eukaryota; kingdom Metazoa; phylum Chordata; class Actinopteri; order Cyprinodontiformes; family Rivulidae; genus Anablepsoides; species Anablepsoides rubrolineatus. The sequence continues at coordinate 3,389,850 of JARVGW010000001.1, read as the reverse complement.
GGGTATCTGTTTTATTGACCTTAGGATCACATCTCTGCTTTTTGCGAATGATGTGGTCCTATTGGCTTCATCAGATTGTGATCTCTCACTGGAGCGGTTCACAGCCGAGTGTGAAGCAGCCGGGATGAGGATCAGTGCCTCCAAATCCGAGACCATGGTTTTGAGCCAGAAAAGGGCAGCGTGCTGGCTCCGGGTCAGGGAGGAGGTCCTACCCCAAGTGGAGGAGTTTAAATATTTTAGGGTCTTGTTCACGAATGAGGGAAAAATGGAGCGGGAGATTGATTGGTGCTGCATCTGTAGTGATACGGGCTCTGTACCGGTCTGTCGTGGTGAAGCGAGAGCTGAGCCAGAAGGTGACGCTCTCGGTTTACCAGTCGGTCTATGTTCCCACCCTCATCTATGGTCACGAGCTTTGGGTAGTGACCGAAAGAACAAGAACGTGGATACAAGCAGCAGAAATGAGTTTTCTCTGCAGGGTGAGAAGCTCAGTCATACAGGAGGGACTCAGAGTAGAGCTGCTGCTCCTCCATGTCGAGAGGAACCAGTTGAGGTGGCTCGCGCATCTGGTTAGAATGCCTCCTGAACACCTCCCTGTGGAGGTGTTCCGGGCACGTCCAACTGGAAGGAGAAGAAAACCCAGGACATGCTGGAGGGACTATGTTTCTCGACTGGCCTGGGAACACCTTGGTATTCCCCAGACAGCCCAAGTGACTGCGGGAGAGGGAAGTCTGGGTTTCTCAGTTTGGGCTGCTGCCCCCGCGACCCAATCCTGGATAAGCGGAAGGACTAACAAGAAAAAATAAACAACAAACAGGCAAGATTGTTTAATTACCATGAGTGTGTCCACAGCAGAAGAGCAAGTTGAGCACTAAAATAAAGATTGAAACTTTATTAGTTCAAACTAAAATAAATAAAATCACTTTAGAGAAAAAAAGGTAACAAAAGTGTTCCACACCTGTAACTTATTATGAGCAACACATTGGTATATGATGAACATTTTTTGCATGTACAAAATGATTGGCTGGACATCATATAATATGATAATGGTAATCTACACCAAAGTTATGCGACTTATGCTAGTGTGTTAGACAAAATCTACACACGACAATAAACATTGTCTAAAAAAGTTAGAGTGACAGAACCCTGAAGGTAAGAAAAGGCACAACAAAACTCCAAATATTAGTGAGGAATGTTTTTACTACTTACATATTTAACACAGTCAAAAACAAAGGGAGACCAAGTTTAAAGTCCAGGTTATCAATAACACATCAATATTAAAACCCTGTAGGTTTGAGGTTCTGAAGCAACAAAGTCATTTTTGATGTGGCTTGTCTTGAACTTTTCTTTTGCTCAGATTTTTGCAAATATAATTTAACGGATCTGTCTGCATATATGCATTATGGGAAATTCTACTTATTAAACAAAATTAGCTGCTCAATAACACAGTGTACTTCTTCTGCACCACTCAATCAGAAACAAAAGTGTGTATAATATATTGTATAATATGTTGTTTTCTGTTAATATCTGAAACATCCAAAAATGAACTGAGTGAAAACAATATTTTCAAATCTGCAAAGGCTTATGTTATGTATAAGTCATCATATGTCTCAAGGGTTCCACTCCCGTTTACATTTCATGTAACCCACATCACAGGAGTGGGTTTCTGCTGCAGTGCTTTTTACCATTTCCTGCTTTGACTCGTCCTGTCCAGCTACTGCAAATACAAACACAATCTAGTTTCTACAAATGAGAACCGCTGCTATAGAGTGAAGAATCTTTGTAATAATTATGTATTTTATGCTGTGTTTTTGTCTATTTTATATTTACTTGTGTCCAATATTATGTGTAATTCAACATCATTTCAAATTCAAATTTGAAAATACTTTATTGATCCCAAAGGGAAAATAATAAATAATAGCATTCAGGTGCATTTATTCTAGTAACCAACACAAGGCTTTCTAAAATGCCACTTCTTACTGACTCTTACAGTGGTGATTAATCTGCATGTGTGTTATTATCACATACTACTTTTAAGTCTAACAGTGTGTAAGAGAGATAAGGGAGTCAGCTGATAAGGGTCTGATAGGGGAAATAAAATCAGATTTGGGTCGCATTTGTCTGCAGTTTGAGTGCAGCCTTTTGCCAGAAACCAGTATCGACAGCATGGATTCCATTTGTGGCTTTATCATTACAAACTTGATGGGCTATGCTAGTCTCATGCCCAGGCTATGATAGTGATTGTGACAGGATCTTAGGCTATATTTACACTCCATGCAAATTTGACCCAAATGCAATTTTTTTGCCTTTATGTAAATATATTGGATTTTTTCATAACAGTTTGAATGTGACAAATCCAGTTTTTCTTAGTCCAGGTCTTTACAGTATGTAGTACTGAACCAGATGCAAAGCAACTGCAGTCTGAACAGTCATTTTGCATTTCATCATGCTTTTATGTCAGTGAGGTGGGGGTATATGGATCGATCCAAATATTTAGAATATTGATACTAACTTCATACATTTTAAATCTTGAACCTCCACACATCTTCAGCTACAGAACAGAAGTCCAGTTGCTTAGTTTTTTTCTTTTTCTTTTAATTTTCCATGTCCTGACTCCCATGGAAATACTGTATATGATAACGATGTTGGCTTTGGACCACACAATTAAAGTTTCACTTTTAGCACATTGCTCCCATTCTAAAACAAAAATGCTGCACTGGAGTAGTCAGCAGGATAGTTCAAATGTAAACACTGGACAAAATAAGAGCAACGAATAAGATAAAGATTTCAATGATACACAAGAGCTAACATGTAACTTAAAAAATAGCTGCTCAAGAACACATATATTTGGCAAACAAAATAAAGTGTATCAACATCATGATGTCTCTTTTTTTCTGTTTTATTATATTAAACTATAAAACACAAATAAGATAGAATAAACATGAAAAGCAGATTTGTTTTGGGATTTCTTGAAGCAGACAAATGACTCAATGTTGATTAGAGCAGCTTCCTCCTGTCCTGCTTTCAGAAGCCCCAGTAAGTTTGCAACAACAGTAAAGCAGCTGGTTGTTTCCTGTTTGGGAGAGCTCACATTGACCACACACCACAGGAAAGTCTGACACGCGTTTCTTGACTTTTCTTTTTGCACCAACAGTTCATCATTAACAAGGTCAGCTATGTGGTTTCCTCTTGTTCTCCATCAGCCGTCAACTCTACCAGCAACATCTGATGCTATCATCTGAAGGTTGCCAGTTAACAAAAACATTTTTCTTATTACAGAGCAATTTACAAACCTGAAAATGCAATGCAGTGTTCTATTAACAAAAAAAAAAGGTTATTAATGGAATAGACTCATACATGCTCCTTTTCCTTATGGTGATTTGAAAAGTACATCCTTGCAAAAATTTAGAATCTGTCGTGCTTTCACTATTTTTTTTTTTCTTCCACCAAGAAAGTTGTGTTTTTGGTAGCATTGTTTTCTTTTTAGTTTTGTCCATTTGATTAAGCTTTCAAAATATATTCATTGCAAATACAGTTGTAACCCAAGCTTAAACCTATGAGGTTAGACAATGAAACTGAAACAACTGGTTTTAGATTATAAAATCCCTTTCAGATATCTTCCTCTTGTGGTATGTCACACATAATGTTGTGTGCATTGCAATATTTTGAGCAAAACTGTGCTCTTACCCTGCTAATTGAACCTTCACACTCTGCTCTTACTGGTGCAATGTGCAATTAAAGAAGATTGGCCACCAGGCTGGTCCAATTTAACCATGAAACCTCCCACACTAAAATGACAGGTGTTTCAATTCCATTGTCTAACACCTCAAAACAAAACCATTTCTTTCCTCACTGTCAACTCAGATTAAACTTTTTCTGTTTTAGGCCAGATAGGAACCTCAACATTACTCAGCCTGGCCAAAAAAAAAGGTTTGGATTGGATTGGACTGGATTTAACTATGCTAAAAAATAAAATAGCCTTCATTTAATAATTGTTGCATGGGTGAATATGTTTCAGCTGACAAGTTATTTAACTAACTGATGCAGAACTTCTCAAACACTCCAGAGAGGAGCTATAAATAGGCAGGGCTATCACAGGAGATTCAGGAGATTTTCTTAAATATGTCTGAATGAGTCATTAGCAACACTCTGGGTATGTTTTTGATGAGGAAATGACATTGTAACATGACATAAAGCTCAAAAAAGTCACCTTTGTATAAACCCCCAACCCCTTTAGGAACAACATGTTCATCTGAGATACTGGATTAATATTTTAAATATATCCAGTTTTATTGCCTTGTAAAATGAATGTCCTCAGAATGCAGTCTGGCTGCATCAGTGAGTTATCTCACTTCAGAATAAATTGCTTATTCAGCTGCTGCAGGACTCAGGTCTCCTGTGAATGAAAAGGATTTGTGTAAAACATTTACCTTTGATATTACTATTATGTTTAACCATTTAATCTACAGGTCTAACCCTAATCCAGATTAAATTAAGTAATGATCTTGAACCCTTTGGAGTAAATGTAAAGTTATTGATCCTATTCTTTTTAACTTCAGCAGTCATAATTTTTGTAACTGTAATTATTTAAGTTAAAATACACTATAACCATCACTTTTTTATTATTTCAAAAGCTGAATATCTAAAAACAATAACATGATTGAATGAAGCTCAGAACTATTTGGATGATTCAAGTCAATCAATCACATGTACCACATACAGGTGGGCAGATCTTGGCTTCACAACAGAGTAGACACTGCCCTCTTCTGGTTCACGATCCTTTCCTGTCAGTACACACACGCACACACAGACACAGGCAAGTCATGCATTTCTCTTCTCTTTCCATTCTTTTTGTTTGTCTTCTGATTTAATGTTTTGTAAACTGCATATTTTGGAGAAACTCACTCCACATCTCTTCCTTCTTCTTTGCAGACGTTTTAAACTCAACAACAGTGTATGTGACTTCTTCTGATTCATCTGCATCTGAAATATATCAATGTTTAAGTAATAAAGCAATGTTTTTCTAACTGCATATAGCACTTTCCAAAATAAATGTCACAAGGTGCTTCACAACAAAACAGAAACGGTTGAAAAATTCAGCACAGTTGAACAAATTGAAAAAGCCCAAGATGAATAAATCATTTCTGTATCAGTCAGTTGTAATCATCTGAAACCAACCAGCACCTGCCTATCCTCTCTACCAGAGAATAGTAATATTTTCTATTCAAATAGAATTATATTATTATAATATTAAGTAGTCCTAGTTTTTTTTGTTTTATTTTGATGATGAGTGTGTGGACGGGTTTTTCCTACAACATGGGGATTTTTTTTTAACCAAAAAAAGCAGCCTTGTGGGGATTGAAGTGAATCGTGGGGACCAATGCCAGGTCCCCACGGGTCCAAATGCATGTTAGGGTTGGGAGGTTAAGTTTAGGACCAAGGTTTAGGATAGGGACCTGTGAGATTAATTTTAGAGTATATGGTCAGGGTTAGGCTATAAAGACTTAAAAACATGAATGGAAGTCAATGGAAAGTCCCCATGAGGTAGAGAAACAACTGTGTGTGTGTTTAAACATTTAAATTATAATCATCAGAAGCACTGTGTCAGAGCTTAATTTGTTTGGTAAAAGTCAAGTGATCAATGATGTCCAAAGCTTGAAAAATGCAGAAGTTACATCACAAATTTAAATGTTTATGAAGAAGTAAATCATTGGCTGAATTTGAAATGTTTTAGTGACACATTTGTGCAAAATATAACAAACAATGAATAACCTTTAGTGAGACATGGAGTCAGATAGCTTTATATGTTTAGTACTAAAAAAACAAGGGGTGGCACACCAAAACCAATATCCATAACAGAAATTTTATTGATGTGTTTGTAAAAATGACAAATTAAAAACTACGACAATATAATGCTATATGTGCATGGCGAACAGATGTTCAATTTGTAACTTCACAGATAATATTACTTATTATTTTGTGAAGTTCGTGGACAATAAACAAGAGTAAGTATTTGTAATTTGTAATTGTAAACATTTATTTATATTTTAGTTAAAATAAAAATAAAATGTAGCTTTTCTGAATAAGGACGACCAGACCAGTCTAAAACTAACGTTCTCAAATACTTGTAATTGTTAATCAATTTTTAAAGAAATAAACGCCATTTCCTGCATTCTGGTGTATTTTAACAGGTTGTTAAACAGATTTTTACCTACAAAGGAAAACAATTAATGTAAGTATTCTTTAGATAAAATGGAATAAATTTATTTGTTAAACAAGAGAAACAACACTGGGTGAACTAATATTTTATGGTAAATGTGTGGGTTTAGATGAATTAAATTTTTTAAATTAAATAAAATCACAAAACTGTAAATAAAGACTAACACAAGCACAATTACAAACTACAACTAATGTAGTTTTATCCCAAATTATTAATTTATTTGCTTTTTATGTCATATAATAAATATGATTTTGGTCTGTAAGAGAAA
>JARVGW010000001.1:3336947-3361954 GCA_031762495.1 Anablepsoides rubrolineatus | reverse complement strand
CTCATCTATGGTCACGAGCTTTGGGTCGTGACCGAAAGAACGAGATCGCGGATACAAGCGGCTGAAATGAGTTTCCTTCGCAGGGTTTCTGGGCTCTCCCTTAGAGATAGGGTGAGAAGCTCAGTCGGTTTGATGTAGGCTTCTGCGATTCTAATTAAATTCCGTACATAGTTGTTAACTGTTTTAGTTGGACAAAACCATATAATTTTGTATTTGTATGTATAAACAGTGAGATTTTAAAAATTGTACCAACAAAAATCTTCCCTTGGGTCTTAGCCCTGCTGTGGGCTAAGCACCCCTAAAGGTCATATCCTTGAGTCACCCCTGGTATTATACAATTTTCAGATAATCACTGTTACCGCTAGTAGAAAATGCAAAGTGCATCAATAAATAATCTTGTCAACTAAGAGATTTATTGAAATAATTGTACGTCTGTGTTTGGAAGTTTATTATCTGGAAGTAACCGGCCAGTAAAACAATTCAAAATTACTTCAAGGTTTGTATGTTTTCAAGTGATATGCGTTTTTAATGGACTAACCTAAAATTCTTGACGTGATCCTCCACACTCGTCAAAGAGACGGAGTACGACAAGGCCATGTTGTAACTTGCTGCTTGGACTGACGAACCCCAGTTTAATTCTGTAACATAAGACAAATGTTTAGGAGTGAAGAATGCAGTAAATTGCTTTATTTTACTGTTTCATACAATGCAGTGATTGTGGTAGTTTATTTTATTTTATTCCAGAACAATCAAAAAAGTAGTTACTTTTATGCAACTAAGATCAGCTGAACCATGTTTCAGAACAAATATTCACTTTGTCAATTGGTGAAACAGCCTATTATAAAATACTAATGTGTTCATGATGTTCTTGATGGCTAGCAAATCACATGTGAACCTGGACCATCCACACAATGAAGTACAGTACATAGCTGGTGCAGTGACAACTTTAAGATTTAATTCTGCTGTGAGAGGTTTGCCGTGTATTGCATACATCTGAATACATTTGACATACTGTTGGTACATTAACATAGGGAGACCAGAGATCCCTGATTTCTGGGGACAGTCTCCGTTTTGGACGATCTGTCCCTGACTACAGTTGTCCCCAGATATATCTCTCACTTCTAGCCAATGTTTTTGGAGGGGGTTGTGATTTTATTTTCTACATTTATCATCTACAGTATATGTAAGTATAAATGTGTTCACATTCACTCATAATTTACACAGGCTCACTAATGTTAGTATACACCCCTCCCCCAGTTTTACTACCAGTGGTGGGCACAGTTTCACTAAAGTATGACCCAGTACACAGTAGTGTCTATTAATGGACACTACTGGTAGTAAAACTTCAACTCATTGAGGCCAATGAGTTGAAGTTGAAAAAATCTTTCAGTGTCATTGATCAATGTTATTTTTAACAGCTGAGGGTAAAAGCTGTCCCCCAATATAAGTCATACATGTGTCACTTATCCACTAGGTGACATATTACAATATTCTGCACACAGTAAATATTGTATCATGACAGCAAACTCTATGGATTGGAAGTACATTCTGTCTGAAAACTATCCAAACTTCATGTCATAAATCTTGTTTCCTTAAGCTAACAAAGGAAGCTTGCCATTACACATAAAGAATAAATATAGATAATTTTCTGATGCTAGCTGCAGAGATTGTGAAATCACAAAGGTAATAATTGCATTTTTATGTATAATAGCTTTTTCTCTTTTTGCTAGCTGTTCACCTATTTATATATTTTTTTTCAACAAGATCACTGACATTCAGACAAGAGTAGCTGAAATAAATGTTGTTGGACTGAAAATCATTTTAACTTAGAATTTACAGCAAGTCTAGACATGAACGTAACTAAATTCTAATGCATGCATTTCAGTTATAAACTCACTGGGTTTTGCGTAGATGACATATCCAAAGAGGAAGAAGACTATAGCAAAGGTGACCAGAGCGGCCCACCAGGTGAACAGAAACATGAGAACCACTGAGATCACTGTTGCATATAGAGATATCCATTTGTTGTAGTAGCGAAATATTGGCCTCCACCCTGAAAGAAACAATTTCTCTTATGAGAAATATTGGTCCTGCATGTAAATGTTTTCAGTTTGTATTGAGGAGATGCATGAGGTTTTACTGGCTGAACAGATGATGAATAAATAAAATAACAAATAGGTAAGTGTTAGAGTAGTTAACTCACCAGGGGAATTTGTAATAGAAGCATGAAAGCAACTTAAATTTATAAGGCCATAGGAGCACAGGAAGAAGTTTGAGATCAGGGCGGCAATGGTGTTCAAATCCGCTGTGAGAACCAGAAGAACACAGAAAGAAACAGAAAAATAATAATAATGTAATAAAAAAATGTATAATTTAAAATAAATTCATGAAAATAATTAAATTTGTAAAAATAAACATTTTAAAAACTATAATATTTGCAAAAAATTTTGTTGAACACACCAATAATAATGAAGATCATAGCAATGAGGTAGCACAGACAATACGCTCGGAGAGGCTCATGATTTTTTCCATAACCTTTGGCAAAGAAAAAAATGTACGGGTATATCTTGTCCTTGCACAAACACTAGAAGAAAAAAGAAAATCACAAGTTAGATGCAATGTTACACATCAATATTTGATTTGCTTGTTAATGTTTGTTTGTTTTGTAAATAATATGAAAATAATATGAAAAAAATATTCCTCCAGTTAATGAGAATATGTTCAACAATCCTAAATAAATAGCCGGGAATGCTATGTGTAAATTTATGGAAAATCTATGATCATCGTAGATTACAGGTAAGCAATATTTAGTTAGCAAAATCATTCATATTTATGGCAATTCAACATCAAAATAAAGTAAACAATACTTACGCAGTATAGTCAAAATCTTATTCTTAACATTGACTATGCTCATTTTTACTAATAAAAAGCACTTGATTCAAAGTTCAATTCAAATATAAAACAAGTTTATGCCATTGTGTCTCACCTGGAAGATTTTTGGTGCAGAAACAAGGAATCCAAGAGCAGAGGACAAGCTGGCTGAAAAAATACCAGGATGGATGAGGTAGTAGTAACCAGAAAGCTGCCCCATCACCTGGTTGGAACATTTATTGTGCAGAGTTTACCAAACTCATCTGATGTCATTGTTGAAGTGATTTTTATTGTTTATTTGTATAACACAACAATTTTATGATCAAACAATATAAATAACATTTTTGGAAAACACAATTTAAAATCTTGCATAATGGCAGTAGAAAAAAAATGTATCCCTACATTCACATTGTTGGCTAGCCCATAATTACAGGCCTGAGACTCGACGCATTGTGTGAAGTTCCAGCCCAGTTTACATGCCACTCCCACACAACCATCAGTGCTGTTTCCAGTGATGATGTCACTCATATTCCCTGAAGCATCGCGTACCACACACGAACCTGGAAGAAAAGCAAAATTCCTAGTTAAGCAGAAGAAAATACTAGGGGCCTCATTCGTGATAGGTGCAAAAAAAAGTTTGCGTGGACCAGATTTCAGGCATTTGTCTTGATGTAGCAAAATCAATTGTTGTGTGAAAGGGTAACTAAAAATACTCAAATTTTTCACCTGCTTGTGACACTGCGCTTCCTTCCGCTCAAACCTTTTTTGTCGACAGTATAAAACTACAAAGTACACCAAATACACTAAATACACCAAAGTATGACTTTAATATTTGAACCTGAATGACAAACTCAACCACATTTAACCTTATTTAACATAACATAACGCCTCAAAATTAATTAAAACAGCCTCAATTCAAAGTTGACAATAAAGTTTCTTGTATTTATGACACGTGCAGATTTCAATATAAATCAAAGACAGATGAGGCCATATAATATATACTTTTTCTCCACTTTTTCTTAAGTTATGTTAAAAAAAAAAAAACAAGTAAAAGGTCCGTGGAAGTACAGCAGGGGGGGGCTATGAGATTTTTGGTTAATAAGTGAATTTATAGACAACTAAATACAAAACAAGTCGATGTTCAATAAATAACCTACCAGAAGTTACTACTATTACCACATAGCTGAATGTTGTCCAGAAAATGGCCCACAGCGTTCCTTTAGGGATAGCAGATGCAGGGTCCTTTAAAGAAACAGTATTGTACAGTTTAGTTTTTCCAACATTTCTACAAAATTAATCTAGTGAGTACCACAGTTCTTTGATGAATTTCATACTTTAAGATCCCCACAGATGTTGACTCCAGACAGAATGCCGGTGCAAGCGGGAAAGAATACAGCAAACATTCTGAAAAAATTTCCTTGGGATCCTCTCCAGCTTGGTAATAGGTTGTCTATAAAGACATCAGCTACAGAGAAAAAAATTTAATTAACATTTTGAAGGGAATTTGTGATCAATAAATGGAAGTCTGAATAGAATAGCAGAAAACCAGTTGGATCTATTTTTAAAAGTTTTAATCTTGTCTCCAATCTGCTCCAGCAGTATACAGCAGCAGCCCATAGGCCTCAGAGTAAAATGATCTCTGTCTCCTTAAAAACCTAATGCCATTTCAGACACTCTCACTTCAGCACATCTTCACGAGAATGCTTCAGGAAAGGAGTGCTCTGTGGGACGGGAGCTCTGCTGCAGACTGAGCTCCCGGGAGCAGCTATGTACAAACAGGCAGTGCTTTGTACCAGCAAGCATTTAGGCAGCTCCACATGGCTACAATAGGAGATTCAAGGATTTCTGAAACATGGATCGATGAGTCAAAGCAACTCTCTATGTTTTTTGATGAGGAAGTGACATTATAACATGATAAAGCTCAAATTATCCAATTTCATATAATAACCCCTTTTAAGTACAAATAAAGCTAAAAGGGTAAAATAGATTAAATTATGACACATTTCATAGATGTTAAGTTGAAAGCAGTTCTTTACCGCTGTATCCAAATACGCCCAATGCTTGTTTTCCAACGGGAGGAGAGAGTAAAGTGCCCACAAAGTAGTTTACAAGAGAGAGCAAAAGAAAAAAAAAGAAAATCATCTGGGCCTGAAACAAAAACAAACACATGGGTATTAAATCCAACAGACTGAAATAGTACATACTTATTAAGGGTGCAACGATACAGAAAATTGACAATTTGGGTCGGTTCGATACTTTAGTGTCATGGTTCGATATTCTTTTAATACATAAGAGACATTTTCAATGCTCTTTCTAGCTTGTATTTTATGGAAATAATTATGAACACTTGATTAACCTAACTTGTAATTTATGGAAATAATTATGAACATTTGATTAACCTAAAAAGTACAGTTTTTAAACTAAATGTTACTGAGACAACAAGTTACTCAGTGGATCTGCACTCGATAATGCAGCCTAGGTGGGGTAGTTGAAAGCAGATCCACTGAGCCTTCAACACAGCATCTTCAGAAGACAAGCTAATCAAATACATTTTAAAAATCTGTATTGTCCCATACATTGTGTGTATTGAATCTAAAGCCCTGCATTGAAAAGTTCAATGCACATACATGCATTGCTGCATCCATCTGTCTGTTTTCTTCCACTTCCACAGCAGTCTAAGCAGAGAGACCCAGACTTCCCTCTCCTCAGCCACTTGGGCCAGCTCTTCCAGGGGAATCCCAAGGTGTTCCCAAGCCAGACGAGAAACATAGTCCCTCCAGTGTGTCCTGGGTCTTCCTCTGGGCCTAGTGGGACGTGCGTGGAACACCTCACCAGGGAGGTGTCCAGGAGGCATCCTAACCAGATGCTCGAGCCACCTCAATTGGCTCCTCCTCTCTGAATCCCTCCCAGATGACTGAGCTTCTCACCTTATCTCTAAGGGAGAGCCCAGACACCCTGCGAAGGAAACTCATTTTGGCCGCTTGTATCCACTATCTTGTTCTTTCGGTCACTACCCAAAGCTCGTGACCATAGATGACGGTAGGAACGTAGACCGACTGGTAAATCAAGAGCTTCGCCTTCTGGCTGAGCTCCTGCTTCACCACGACAGACCGGTACAGCGCCCGCATCACTGTAAACGCAGCACCAATTGCACTGTTGATCTCCTGCTCCTTTCTTTCCTCATTCGTGAAAAAGACCCCGAGATACTTAAACGTCTCCACTTGTGGCAGGACCTCCTCCCCAACCCAACTTCATTTTTGTCATGCAACTGCTATGAGAACAGTCTTTTGGACTGTATAAATTATCCTTTAAAGAAAACCCAGTTGATGAAAAGATGAGTGGAAATCAGAGGCATAAAGATAAGGGGTCTACAGAAATGTGCTCACCTTCATTTCCCACTCCATTCCAGCCAGTACAATACACAGAAGAATTGTCACAGTGATCGCACCAATGATGCGAACATCGTTGGCTGGATCGACAATGGTGACATGGAAACTCTACATTAATCAATCAGATTGGTCATAGAAATATAATTAGTTATTTTTACTGTTAAAATGAATAAAACAGTAGCAAAATATATTAGAATATTTATGAGACCTGACATAGTCTTACACTTTAAAAATGTAACCGAGAATGTACTCATATGTAAAATAGTAAGGTAATGCTAAACAACACAAAGTATTCAGTTCAATGTAATAGCAAGACTTATTTTATACTTAAAATAACAAGTCTCCAAACTTTCTAAAATATAAGTAAAACAAATACATACCTGCATTAAATCACGAATAACCTGTGAGCAACCAACAGTATTAAGTGCAATAGCCAGTGCATTGCCAAAGGCGTAAAGCAACCCGATGGGTGCTCCAATTTCAGGACCCAAAGATCTGGAGATCATTAAATATGCCCCACCTAAAACATTTACACATAAAGCTGTTATTAAAAAATGCTAACAAACATAAAAAACACATGAAGACCCACAAAAATGTACTTTACTTGAACAAAAGGTATTCAGTTCAAATATCTCTCTGATACTTATTTTAACCTGTTAGGCCCTATGTGCCCTCTACAGGGCCCACAAGAGAACTGAAGTAAATAGTACTTTTAAAACCCTGTGGGCTTAAAAGGTTAAGAACTGCTTCGTTTTGTATGCATAATCAAAACCTTGAACTTTACGTGTGACACTTTGTGTTTTTACTTCAGGCAGTTGGATTCTAACTTTCTAGAAAGACTCACCTGAGACCACCCGCCCATTGGTGGAAATGGCAGAAATTGATAATGCAGTTGGAATTGTAACCATCACAGCCATGGTGATTATAACAAGTGTCAAAACTGCAACAAAACAAAGTCAAAATATCAGATAAAAGTAAGATTTATTTGTTTGTTTATTTGTAACCACAAGCCAAAATGAGAGTTCAAAGCTAAATGGAGAAATCACCTGGAACAATGCAAAGTTAGTTGACAAATTCTCTATTTAGCAAAATTATTTACTATAAAAATCTCTTAATCATTTCTTGTGGCAACACTACTATCAGTCAACATCAAGTAAAAGCTGAAGATAAGAAGGCACGTATGCCTGTTGTTTAAAGGAACACAATGACATTTTAAGTAACTGAATACATAAAAAAAATTATGAAAGGATGGCTTACTAATGCCTGCCTGAGAGGTGATCACGGTCAGACGGAGGTACATGATGATCCCCCAAATATTCAGCATGCAACGAATCTGGGACCAAAGTTATAAAATGAAGTTAGCTGTGATGGTGAAGTGATAGCAACAAACTAATAATCTATTTATTTAATTAAACCTTTATCTTTACACATTAGTCAGTTGATAACCAATTCTCATTTACAATAATAATCTGGACAAGATGCAGCAAAATCACACCAGATGTCATAGATCAATGACAACAGTAAAACACAACATAAACAGCACAAAGCAACACATATAAACATACTAGAAACTGTGAATGAAATATGTATTGTGGCAAAGAAAACCAATGCATGATTTAACCTTTGACTGCAGGACATTTATGTGGGTTTCAAATGTGAAATTGTTGTCAAGACAGAAACCAAGATTCTTAGCTTTTTTGGCAAAATGAATCCCAGTCCCATTCAAGGAAAATATTTAAAAGGGGCTCTCGATATGTGGTAGGTTTCTGTTAAAAACATTCACTTCAAAACCAACTGCAGACTAGTAAAAGCCTGTTTGATTGAAGTGAAACCAGCCTACAGTGAAGACAGAGTTAGGGAAGAACCGGAGGTGTAGATGATGGTATCGTCGACATATACATGAACATAAAAACCATCTACTGCAAGAGGAATGTTATTGATGGAAACATTGAAAAGAAAAGGCCTCAGCGCCCTTCCTTTTGGGAATGCGATTTTGCAGAATGTCTGAAAGTATTTAAAGATTATTAAAGTAATAAATAAATAAATAAAAATTCACCTTGACACCAACTATCCAGCCAAATCTAATTGGTGCGCTCTTCTTGGGACCTTGAGGCTCTTCATTGTCAAGATCTGGTTCTGGCAGACTGCTCGAGTCTGAGTAGGCACCTCCATCCATTTCCACTACCTGTCATGAGAAATTTGGTTAACGTTAAGTCTGAAAATTCAGGTTTAGAAAATGTTAATAAAATTGAACCAGAAACAGTCACATAATAACATAACCATAGAGAAGGTGTTGTCAATTCAGTCTAACAACACTTATAAGTTTCACAGCTCTCATGTTATAATAAAATAATTTGTAGCGGTAAATACAGTTCCAAAACAGCTACTTGGAATCCATAAACACATGCTAGTCTGATCATATTTGCCTATATTTCTTTTTACAGTTTAATATTTTCTGACTCATAAATATTCACAGTAGTACAATAAAAAAACTAGTCTTAATAAAAACACTCCCATTTTTAATAAAACTATTGATAAAATAATAAACACCACTTGCTTCAGCTGTTTTGCGAAGCGTTTCAAGAGTCGGTCTGTTTTTGTTCGTCTGACGTGGAAGGGTATTGGCATAGTTTCCCAACTGGGGCATCTGGTCCATGGTGCTGTAGACAGAGGCTCTGCGCAGCTCTGCCTTGGAGCCATGGCGTTCAGAGGAACTGCTGGTCATGAGCAAATAGCAACAAGTTTATTTTAAATAACTTAACAAATAGCAGAAAAAACATGCAAGGCAGCATTAGTTTTGTTACTGTAAAAAATTGCATTTTAAAAACTTATAAATTGAAAAAAACTCAAGCTGATGAAACACTTTAAGTTATTAATATTAAGAGTTGGATGGTTTATGTTATCGTTAGCACAAAGATAGAACAAAGATATTATTTTATTTAAATATATAAAATGAAGAACTAGTAAAACAATTTCAACAATGCAGCAGTACTAAAAAATGTAAAGATGAATTGATCTTGGCCATATGTAAATAAAAAGAAAAACTAAGCCATGGCTTTAAGTTTCCACTTATCTTTTGACATGCATACTATTTATTGGAAAGTTTTTTGAAAACAAATATTTAAGAAGAAAAGGTTTTTTTTGTCATTGTTTGTTTTTTGTAAACTATGATTTCAATTTGATCCAAATCTTAGTAAAAAAAGACCAAAGAGTAGTGTACTATGAAAAACTACTACAATATTTTGCTATTACTAATGTGTGATTGAGTCTGTGTTCAAAATGTCCTGATGCATCTCAGTAATCCAGTTAGAAAAATCAAAAAGAAAAAATAAGTAGGTCCTGGACGGGTTCTTCTTTAGTGAAATGTTTCATCTTGCCTCCAAGAGACTTCTTCAGTCTGAGGAGTTTCAAGTGAACTCAGCCTTATAAGCACTGCCTCCACATGGTGGACAAACAAGTTAGTCACATGCAAAAGAGGACATCGCCTAACAATAGGCTTGATTAGCTCTATTGTTTATAGAGAGTCATGTGCTCCATCACCTGACTTTCGTTGCGACAGGAGACAAAACTGGATGTGGCAGAACTGAGATTGTTGGGAGTGACACTCATGAACCTTAAAATCTAATGAAGAAGGTGATACGGCTGATACAAACCTTGAGTCTTCATTGGAGACAACAATGGTCGGAGGAATTCGAAGGTCATGGTTTCGATTTAAGGTGCTATCAAATTGGTGTGATGAGTACCTGGGAGGGCCCTCTTCGTTGGTCGAGAAGTGGACATCTTGGTTTGGTTTACCTTTAGCTGCAGACTGCCCCATTGGCACGTGCTCCTGGTAAAAATACATAGATGCATTAACACCAATTTGATTAGTATTCACTTTTATCATTTTATTCAGCACAATATTTTTGTAAGGTTGGAAAGTGGTGTACATTAAGTTAGAAAATTCAAACTTTATAAAGAAAATAATTTATTTCTATTGAGACACCTCACAAGTCAAATCAGGATATTCATATTATTAAAACGCCATGTAGAGCAACATTAAAAAGTATTTTTAAAAAGTTTGTTTTGATGTAAAACAAATAGAAACTCTCCATTGACAGGTGACAATGTACCATAATTTCCAGACTATATGCTGCTACTTTCTTGCCATGCTTTGAACATTGTGCCTTAACCAAAGATGCAGCTAACTTATAATTATATACTGCACAGAGTTTAACAAGATGTGGGGATGGCACGACTAGAGAGACCGAGAAAGAAATTTTGAGGTTGTTTAACTCCAACACTGGAAAAAGACAATTTTTGTGGTGTTGGGATCGCCACCATTTCGTTTTAAAATGCACAAAAGGCTGACATATTATTTTCATATTGCATCAAAGCTTATTGATTAGTCAGGAACCTCTCTCTAGACAAAATTAAACCAAAAAAATATAATAATAATTTAAAAATACTGTAGTGAAAATATGACCTAAAATATGTCTGACCCTGTTTAAAAAACTTAAACTTAATAACCTGCCCATATTATGTTTGTCATGTATACAAAATTCAGATCATTTGAGGAATTACCATTTCCAGTATGTTTGTGCTAAATAAACAAACAATTTACAATAAGTGAAGCTCTAGATCAGCTTTTGATGA
Source organism: Anablepsoides rubrolineatus (assembly GCA_031762495.1). Classification (NCBI taxonomy): domain Eukaryota; kingdom Metazoa; phylum Chordata; class Actinopteri; order Cyprinodontiformes; family Rivulidae; genus Anablepsoides; species Anablepsoides rubrolineatus. The sequence goes on along the minus strand of JARVGW010000001.1, from coordinate 3,351,059 downwards.
AAATGAGGTAGATGTTATATACTATAGAAGCATAGTGATTCAGAAGAGCAGGATTTTTAGGATAATTATGCTGTTGAATACCAATCAGACACAAACACAACTGAACAAGACTTAACTGATGCTGAAACTCATCCTGTTCCTACAGAAACCTTCAAATCCAGGATTGGAAACTGTTGGAGATACCTCCTGATGTACATGGCAGGCTAGCTTTGATTTGTTCTTGCCACCTCCACTTAAAAATATTGTCATTTCAGTGACAAAACTAAAAAGGACAAAAAGTCCATGGTCAAGTGCATTGGCATTGACAAGGGCCTGGATGTAATTATTTGTCTTCATTCTTGCTGGAATGTACGGATCCTTCACTGAGGTCACTAACCCATCATCTGGCAGAAATAGTTTTGGGCAACAATATTACTTCAAACCTTTCTAAAGATCTCATGAGTCCCCAGATTGCAGCTGAAGGACAGGTCTCTTCAATGTCTACTTTCACAGAAACTACTTCCACTGTTTCGTATTGTCCAAAAAAAGACTCCATGGGTGATACGTATGTCCATATTTCACCACAATGTACTTGTGTCATCACAAACTGATTTCATCTGCCATCACTGCCTCAGCATCAACCATAAAGCCACATTGAGTTGTCCTGATTCTAAAAGAGGCATCAGGTTTGCCTCACAAAGGACAGAAATACTAACACTTTCTGCTTCAGCTGCAAACAACATCCCTTCAAAGATCACATAAAAAAGGGTTGTTTTTTGCCACACATGCATTTAAGCAAATATGCACATGTTCTAGCACACAATGTTATTTTGTAGAAATCATCATCATCATCATCATCATCATCATCATCAAGTTTATTTATAAAGTACATTTAAAAACAACAAGTTGTCACCAAAGTGCTGAACACAAGGCAAAGATCAATTTAAAAGCAAACAACATTCTTAAAAGTATAAAAAATAAAAACCCCAGCAACAAATACAAAGTTCACAATTAAACACAAATCCGAGAGAACATTTGTGTTTTTAATAAATAGAAATAGTACTTGTTTGTCCAATTTGCTTGTTGTTGTTTGACCATCCCTATTTTGTGCTATTACATGTTCTACTTATCATTTTGTATTTGTATTTACAATTTTGAGACTAAAATATTTTTGTTTCTTGAAGTAAACACAGGGGTTGATTTTGGCTCTAACACCGAAGTTATTTTTGTTAATAATTTTTTTAAAATATTAATAAACTAATTGATTCATACGACGTGTTCTAATGCCCATATATGACCGTCTGATAACAGTAATTGATTCTTTTTATAATTAAATCTTTTAAGATTTTTTTAACTTTTTTTGACTGAGGATGACATGAAAGCTGAAAAAAGAAATTCTGCAGAGAGGATATACTCACAATTGAGTTCCCCTGCTGAAACACGAGTCGTCTTCAAAAGATAAAATGTGAGTCTTTCATTGGTGCTCTGCTTGTGTAATATATACCTTCGGGGGAGCATCCCCTCCCATTGACTTCATGTTATTTCCTCCCATTCAAAGACACACAAACATCATCATCAGCCTTTGCTAGTACACACACAGTGCTGTACTCGCCACGCTTTTACTACTAATATTTTCTTTTTTTTTCATAACTGGTTTCTGGAAGATGATCTCTGAGAATATAATTCTTAGTCTCACAACCATGAAAACATTTTAGCGGTGGCAATGTTTGGTGTAAACATGAGACTAAACAGCTTTGGAGTCATACAAAATGTACCTGAGCAGGTTTTATAAATTTGAACACTCATTCTGTATTGCAAATTCAGTTTTTCTTGTTTTTTTTTAAGTACAAAAATAACATTTTTAACATGAATAGTAAATTAAACATAAAGATAAAAATTTTGCCTTGAAAGTGAATAAGTAATTAAATAAATAAACCAGGTAAGGGCAGGTGCAGAAAACAGCAGCAACCAAAATACATTGTATTGTGCAAAATACGTCAGGAAGCAAACGAGCAAATTCTGTGAAATTCCACGTTTTATACAGGATTCCATTTAATTTTAATTTTGTGATTCTGATTGGAATTTCTGCATTGCAGAAATCATTGGGCCCTACAAATCTTAGTCTTTTTTTTTTTACACCTGGGAATTTTTTCCTCGTACCCTCTGTATAATGCTCACGTACCCCAAGGGGTACACGTACCATTGGTTGGGAATTATAGTTTCAATTGACTGCAGGTACTTTTACAATTAAGCAAAAGTTAAACTGTCGCACACCCTAAATTCTTTTTAAGTTTTCTTCCAGAATTGTTGACAATATATGAATGTGTAATGTTTTGTCCATCACTAAGGAACAGGGAAAAACTCTGCTTTCTTGGTGATCATAGTAAATATAGCATAAGGTGTGCCTTTGCCTCTTTATTTTTCTCTGTCCTGTTCCAAATTTGTGGAATTGAGTTCAGAGTATTTAGTATTTTTAGAAAATATCAACAGCAATGAATCTTACTAATGATGGTTTTATTCCAGTGTTTGCACCAGGTGGTGAAGTGAATGGGGATGACTTTACTACTTTTCTTTACTTTATGTGCGCAGTGTAGATTTTAAATGGACATCTGACCAAACAAGGGGGGCTAGAATAAGAGATACAATGACAAATTTTGGAAAAAGTTGTTGCAAGAGATAAAATAGTGGGTCCAAAAGAAGAATTTAATTCAGTTCAAATTCAAAAGTACTTTATTGATCCCAAAGGGAAATTGGATTTTTAATAAAACAAGAAGAGCCTATAAACAAGTGGTTTCCCAATGTCATATTGGACCCAATGCCAACATTTACTTACTTGTTCAAAATGCTCTACCAATACTGTCATATGGAGTTTTAGACGGACATTCAACTCTGGAAGACTAATGACACTCACCTGGTTCATTCAGCCATCTCATTTCACGCCCAGACTCATCCAATCAGCATCCAGCAGTCTGAGGATAAAAGTGTCCTCTTTAATCGCTCCAGCTGCGTGCCAGCTGAATATCAACCTCTCTTCCCCCATCCTTCATCTCCTAGCCTCCAAGTGCTTCCCTCTCTTTCGACCACTACCACCAGTGTCCGGGCCCCAGGGGGGAAGAAAACTCCTACCCCTTAACCAAAACAGCTCATCCAAGCTTTCAGCCTCTCACGGCGCTCTCATCCTCGGCTGGGGTCCGAGCGCCAAACTTGTCATTCATATCAATCTCATCTGTTCAAACATGTCAATAAATCATTCCAATTTCCCTTTGTTTTTGTGTGAGTCTTTCCAGGTTTAATTGTCAGTTTAATGTTTGAGAAATGTATACAAATTGGCCAATTAATTTAACTAGATAAATCATATGTTGAGCTGACTTTAAATGTACTTGGAGTTCTCTTATAAAAAAATGTTAAAAATTAATATTTCCTTAAATTTGGCACCAGTGTCAATGTCAAAGCTAAAAATAGACTGACAAACTCTAAAAAATATATTTTTTATAGTGAGTTTTGCCATGTTTAATTTCTACTATTCAGCCAATCATAGGTGAGCAGCTTGCTGCACAGAAACCCCATGACAAAAGGAATATTAGAAGGCCTACAAAGCTTTGAAGGAAGATTTACACAGGACCTGAATGCAGACCTCACACATCAAACTTAATATGTTTAACCTCTGTAATGATGCCTATAGATTGGTCTCAATATCCTAGTTTTTAATACTCTTTACTCTTTGTCTTTTAGTGTTAGAGGGTATAGTAGTGTACCAATTACAGCATTTTTACAAGTACTCTTACTTACAAAGTGCTGTAATGCCCAAAACTGTATTGATACATCATTCAATGTGTTACGGTTTATATTTTGTGTGAAAAGTTTGTCAGTTCAATGTTTAAGAGATATGTACAAGTTGAAATAAAAGAAAATGTTACAACAAGAAATATCATGTATATTTGATATAATCCAGTCAGAGGGGCTGTAGGTCTATAAAGAAGAAGAGCCACCTTGTTCTAAATGAATTAAATGTTTTCTTAAAGTAGTTTTGTAGTGTTTAAGTTCTAATCCAGTAAGTATTGGTATTGGTACTCTGAATCAGTGAGTATCATAACTAAAGTACTCATTCTCTGTTTGAGAAAAACTGGTATTAGGACAACCCGATTGAGTTCATGAAGAGAGTTCCCTGTGGTTTGCATAGTGCTTCTACCATAGACCTGGCCTCAAAAGAAATAATGAGTGAAAAGTATTTACCAAGACACCCTGAACATACTCAGTTTAGTCACTGCGTCTGTCTCCTCAACATCAAATTGTATTTCCTGGGTTGGTTCTTGTGGAGTGCTATGAGTAGCTGAAGATCTTCACATCTGCTGTGAGGATGGTGTGAACCCAACTGTTTTTTATTATTTATTATAACTTTATTGAACGTAATGGATTTAAAATAATAAACAAATGGTATATACAAAAGAAAAAAAAAAATAATTTAAAACAAAGAATAAACAAAGTTATATTCAAAAAAATAATAAATTCAAAAAGCAAAAAAAAAAAAGAACAATAGTTAAATATATTTTTATAAATCTAATTTGAGGTTTCCATGTTATTTAATCATCAATAATGACCTCAAGGAATTTATAATCATTTACTCTTTCAATGTTTACACCATATATGTTTATTTTGATATCTTTATTTGACTTACTATTCCCAAATAGCATTTTTGTTTTGGTCAAATTTAAGAACAACTTATTCCCGTCAAACCATAATTTAAATTTGTTCAAAGATCAAAGTTTCAGTCACCATCAAGCAACTGCTTGATATCATCTCCAACAAAAAAGACATTAGTGTCATCTACAAATAAAACAATTTTAACATTTTCTGTTATATTACATTGATCATTTATGTATATAATTAATAAGTTAGGCCCCAATACTGAACCCTGAGTAGCCCCACAAGCAATGTTCAAACATTCAGAGATAACATTTTCCAATTTATCCAATTTAATACAGTCCCTCTAATCCCAGATTTTTCCAGTTTATTTATTAATATATCATGATTTATTGTATCAAATGCCTTTTTTATATCTAGAAATACTCCTGCAACAAGTTTCTTATTATTAATAGCAGATGTTTATTCTATAGATTCCATTATGGCTAATGCAGTTGATCACTGTGACCTTAATCCGTATTGACTTTCACAAATCAATTTATATTTTCCCAAGAATGATTTCAGTTGCTTGTTAAATAATTTCTCTAATTTTTTTTGAAAATTGTGGCAGCAAAGAAACTGGTCTGTAATTGGTAAAAAGATGTTTATTCCCAGTTTTGTTTAATGGAATTACTTTAGCTATTTTCAACATATCTGGAAATAAGCCACTGTTGAAAGATAAATTACTAAAATAAGTTAATGGTAATGAAATCCCTTCAGCTATCTGCTTTACTAATTCCATGTCAATTACATGTAAGTCAGTAGACCTTTTGTTTTTGCATTTTTTAACAACATTAAGTAACTCATTTTCAGTTACAGGATTAAGAAACATATAATTGGGATTTTGATCTATTCTTCTGCCCAGATTCTGAGCTGTGCTTGGTAAATCTGGGATATTTTTTTGATAATTCAGGTTCTAAATTTACAAAAAAAAATTATTGAAGCTATTAGAAATGTGTTTATCATAATTTTCAGTTCCCTCAATGAGGAAATATATTGGATATTCAATCTTATCCATGTTGTTTTTTATAATACCATTCAAAATATTCCAAATTTCTTTAATATTGTGTTTATTTTCATTTAATATTTTATTTGTAATATTCCTTTTTACATATTCTTAAAATATTAATCAACTTATATTTGGTTTTGCACAAACCAGAAAAAAGAGAGCTGGTATTTGATGTTTGTATCAATTGAAAGTGTTCAAAAATAACTATGGTATGTATTGGGATCTGGAATTAGCATTGACTCACACATTGAAAAATGTGAAAGCTATAACAGCAAACTGCTTTGAAAAATTAAATACTGTCTCAGCAAGGTTCGAGAACGATTCGTGACAAAAAGGTGCCGAAATTTCGACAATGCAAACAGAATGAAGCAATTTTTGTCATGAAACTGCAACAGTTCTGCACGATATTTCCAGTTTGGCTTTCTTTAGTCATGATGCAGAGTAAATAAGCTCAAAGCATTTCGAAGTCTTTTGACTTGATAAAGCGTTATACAGATTCAGTCCATTTGTCGTTTACTATTTAGCTTCTTTTTAAGTCTTTATTCATTCAGTCAGTTTTGGTAAACAAAGCCATAGGTGCATTTCTCTGACACATATAGGGATAGATCAGTATATGATGGTATGATAGGCTCTGATCTGTCAGTTTGTTTACTGCCTCTCTTTCTCCCCTTACCTTAGCATCAATAGTTTCTGTTAATTCAATACTTGTTAATTAGCCCTATTATGCATTGCTCTAAGGGTGCCAAAGATGAGATGTTGGATAGGCTACTCTTTTTCTGAAGAAACTCTAACACATGCAGTCAATTATTGTTCAAAAATACAAGCAAAATAGTGTTATAAAAACCCATTAGTTGCAACATCCCACAACCAGGATCAGGCAGGTGAAGAGACAAAATGAATGTGAGGTTAAAAATACTAAAGGGCAACAAAAGCTTGAGGATATCTGTAGGAGAATTGAAAGGGATTTTAAAAACAAGGCCAAAGCTGAGTTATAAAGTCATTGCTAGGATTTGTGTACTTTATTTTCATTACTTTTAGATATTTCTTTGTATTTTAGATCAGTTTCTGTTCTCTTTTAGTCATTGTGTTTTGTTTGTACTTGTCACGGTTCATGGTTAGGTTCGGTTATGTTTTTGTGTGTACCTCTCCTTGTGTTTTTGTTTACTGTGTAACTCCCTTGTGGTCCTCATCTCTCACGTATCCTCAGTCAGTTCCTCCCACTCCCTCAGCCTGCCACACCCACTCTCACCTTGTTCCGGTTTGTCGTTGTGTCAGACATTTCTTATTCTGTTCATCAGTTCAAGTCTTACCTACAGTCTGTTTTCTCTCCTCGGCACTTTCACTGTTTTTTGTATTTTTGTATTGGTCCATAAACCTGACTCATGCAACATTTCCCCCTTTTATCTAATGAACTCTTTTATTTGGTGGTGATCAGATAACCACATGGACATTCTGAAACAAACTCTTCATTGTTGAGAAACGGCGGTTAGAGTGATGCACGAAATGATGAAAAAAGAGGATTTTAGCAAAACATTTCTTGTGAAATGTTCCGTTCATTCAGTTGAACATTGCATTTGTACCATAAGGATTTCAGACCAAACTAAATAGGTACCCTGTTAAAAAATCCACAGTAAACTAGTTTTTTTTTTTTAAAAAAAGAGGCAAATTTATTTTAAAAAACAGCATAAATTCAGTAAGTAAAACATACATTTTTATCACATATAACTTTCATATAACACATAACTTCAGCTTATAAAACATGCTCATTGATTTCATACAATTAATTAAGTGCCCATTCCTTGAATGAAGAATATCCCATGCTGCCTTTCATGACAGAGTTGTAATCTAAGATAATCTCAGTTTGAAAATTAATGGTGTTTTTGCTTTGTTGGTGAAATTGCAAAAGTGGTCATTTCTTGTTTTCTAATTGAGTTAACTCCAAAAGTTAATCAGTAATATTTATTTTCAAAGACATTCATTTAACTCTAAACAGAAATACTTTCAACAAATATCATCAAATTTTTAAACAAGGATCTTGTAAGATTTGTTGTCCCCAGAGTAGCTTTTGGCAATGACTTTGTTGATAGCACACAAAGGTTTAAGTAAATACTTGCAAAAATGTCTGAGTTATAGCTTCTTGTGTGTGTTTTCTAAGGTTGATTCACTGTGGCAGCCATTTTGAATCAGGTTGATTTCAAAAGTGAATACATTTTAATGGTAATTCAGTTAATACTTTTGCCATTTTTTAATGAATGAATTTTGAGTGAACTTTTAAAATGTTGCAGAAAAGAAAAAAAAATGAAAGAAATGACAATCAGCCATGTTTACTGGTCTGGAGCAAATCAACCAGGCTACACAAAATGTAATGTCGTCAGATGTTGATCAATCATGTGAGGTAAACGTTCGCTACATCAGAACTTACTCAGCAAATGTGTTTCCATTTCCACTTATATGCATTACCTATTTTTTGGTGTATTCAAAAACCACCTCAATTGAACATAAAATGTTTTTGAGAAATTGACGATGTTTTATAATTTTGCCATTTCTATCAATTCTTTCTAATACGATACTCAAAAATGCACATAAAACAATCATAGAAACACAGCTCAAGGCATTTACATTATTGCCAGCCTTTGCCCTTTAGGCTGCATGAATGTAAAAAGGATTTTGGACTTCACTGTCAAACTAAATCACATTTATTTTCTTTAAATGTTCAAAGTATTTTCACATATATTTATATTATTCTTCTAATATAAAAAAAGCAAAGTATATTATTACAGGCATAGAACTTTTAGATACATTAATATATTCATCAAAGGTTTATATATATATATATATATATATATATATATATTTTTTTTTTTCTTTTTAAGTCCACGTAACAATAGATTGATTCTATTCTACCTGTTCAATAGTTGCAAGCGTTCTAAGCTCTGGCTCGTGAGCCTCTTTGCCTGCCAAGCTGCTGCTCCGCCTTTCTTTGGTCTTGCCTTTGAAAGGTTTCCCGAGTTTAACGGAGAGCGTCTGCAGGACCGAGCTCTCATCCGGTGAGGATCCACTGCGGGTGAAGGTGGACGTGCTTCTGCTTTCAGAGTTGGTGGCCTCGAACAGTTTGCCCATGAAGCTCAGCCCGGCCTGGCGGATGTGGGAACTACCGGCGAACACGTACAGGAGAGGGTTAACGGCGCTGCTGAAGTAGGCGAAGGCGGTGACGTTGGGTCGAGCTGTGCGAGCAGCCTGGATCACCGATTTGATGCTGGTCAAGAGCCCAATCACCTGAACAGAGGAAAACAAAAGGGAATTTTTACAAAAATAAACTTTAAAATAAGAGTGATTTATCCTTCAGTACAGTTTGGTTAGTCAGTAAATGCTGGGTCTCGTGACGATTGACACAATCACCTCAATGATGTTGACGAAGTGATACGGCAACCAGAAAATGGCAAAGGCACAGATGATCATTAGAATGAGGCGGCTGCCCTTTCCTCTGCGCTGGAACTTGGCGCTTTGCAGTCTGCATATGACGGAGGAGTAACATGAGCTGATGAGCGAGAAAGGCACCAGGCAGCCCATGATGGTCTCAAACAGGTACTGGAAGGCCTGGTGACCCACACTCTCCCAGTGGTACGGCACGCAGATGCGCACAGTGAAGTTGTTTGTCGTTAATTTCACATTGCTGCAAGAGAGGAAGAAAGGGATTGAGACACATACAGGAAGAGCATGAGGCAGCAGATAAACTTGTATGAATGTTTGAAGACAAATTCAAAGAGGACACATATGTTTGTTTGGAGGTATTTCATAAGGAAAGCATGAGAAAACAGTAAAGACTAATAACTCTTGTTTTCATGTTCTCTAATGTTTACTGTAAACCAATCATGATATATGACGAAACCCTTGGGACACGTGGCTGCAATATACTATCATCCATTATCTTTTACCCACTTCTTTCTATCAGGTTTAATAGTGCCCATATCCAGCAGTCACTGTGGGAGGGGCGGGGTACACCCTAGACAGGTCGCAAGTCCATCACAGGGAGACAAACAACCATTCTCTCTCTCACTCACACGTAGGGACAATTTAGAGTTACTAATTAACCTAACAGTCATGGTTTTGGTCTGTGGGAGGAAACCACAGTACACACATGCTCAAAGAGAACATGCAAACTCTTCCCAGAAAGGTCCCAGCGATGGTTCCTTCAGGCAACTTTCTTGCCGAGAGACAACTACAAAAGGGGCCAATATACTGCCCTGGCTGCAATATGTACAACATAAAATAGTAAAATAACTTTTTTTTTTAAATCAGAGCTTTCAAAGTGTAACTCAGTGGTCATATTTCAAATGCCCACTTCTTTATTTCCACTCATTTACAACATATACACAGCTAAAATGTAAACAAATCCAGATTAGGATGAAAATATGGTGGTCATCTGGAAAAGGAAGGTTTTCCAACAGCAAAACATGAAGAGCACTTATGAAAAAGCAAACAGTTTAGGGTTCTTTTTTTAAACAAAATGCAACTTCCCAGCTAGCAAGGGAATGTTCAGATGACGTTGTCTAAACATCGCCTAAAAGTCGAATGTTGAGGACCAAACGTTGTCTGAACGTTATCTTAACGTTAACTGTTTTTATATATTTAAAACCGTAGTAATTGTTATTATTTATCATTAAATCTTTGTTTTTGTTTTGGTATAAAAGTGTGAATTTCTGACGTTGTCTGAACGTTATCTCTGAACATTCACTCACTGTGGAAAAAAACAAAAAAATTTTGGTGTTATTTCATTTAATCAGTTTTTATATCTTTAAAATCTTAATGGCTGAATTATGTCCCGTTTTAAACAAAATCACAACTAACCTACAGTGTAACTCTTTCTTCTGCTATTTGAGCTTCTAAATAACCACAAAAATATTTAATAATATATTTTATAATATTAATTTGATAACAACGTAATGTTTATTAAATTGTTTTTGCGTTGACCAGAATAAAGTTTGAGGTATTGGAGCTGCTTCATATCACGACATTACTGTTTATTCTTACTGGTTTCAATTCTACATTAGAAATGAGATAATTAATTATCTACAAGTTTCCATTTTCTGTTAAGTAGGTCTAGCGGCACTTAGTACATTTTATGTCCATTAACCCCATCAGCACAAAAATTTGCAAAATTGCATGCAAAGGAATTTAGAGACACAGACATTGTTCTCATTCGGACACATCAGCCATATAGTGTTTTAAACAACTAGTTTGACAAGTTTGTCCAAATTGATGTAATATCCAAAGTAGGAGAGAATAGTTAGTTTTAGAAAATAAAAATATGTCATATCACACAAAAAATTGTTGTTTAAGATGTCCTAATGCTTATGATAGTATAAATAAGGAAGTTGTGTGTCTGTCCACGAGCTAATTCATTAAATACTTTAAAAACTAATATGGTGCAATTTAGCTGCTTAATCAAGACCAATTTAGCTTTTAATCATAATACAACATATTTCATTATGAGCCATGACTCAACACAATGAGATTCAATGTGATTTATGTAGTATAAAAAAGCTATTGAATGATTCTGTGTCATCTCCTAAGATTAATCATTTACTGCCTAATAATAAAACACAACTCACAAACATCTTGTTTTAAAATTGTAAAACACTTTTATGAAACCTGGCTTGCTGCCCCTCCATAGGACACTTTTTTTAACTAAAAATAATATATATATACTTTTTTTTCAGATGGGGATTTTTGTTGATCCCTGCAGTTTCATCCCTGTTGTGTAGTAAAACACAACAATTTATTTGCATGTTTTTTTTTTAATTATCTAGGACTTAGAGCAGACATCATGACTTCACTTTAGGACAATGAAAAAAAGTAGTAGTTTATATACATATTGATGATCTACCTGTGTCAGTTTATTTATGTATGTTTTATGTATTATGTATGTTATGTATTACTAATAAATCCAATCTGTTTAAAGAATAAATAAAAACTATGATAGCAGAGATCCTTTAGTCATCCACTAATGAAGTAGGACAACTGAAAAAGCATAAATTTAGAAACATTTGTGAAATAACATATTGTCTGTCTTCATTTTCTTAGTGGACAGTTCTTGTTGTGGTTGCACTTCTATTTATTAGTGAAAATGTGTTGAAGCAGCATCAGTTAAAACAGGAACAAACAATATAACAACTACAAACAAGTGTTCTTCACTCTGTTCATGGGGATAATTCTAGAAGAAAGGGTTAACTTATGTTTAATATTTATTATATTGAAAATACTTTAACTACTGACTCCTAATTCATCTAGAGAGTAATAAACACAGTGGCTGCTGGTAATTTGTAGCTGGTAATTTTGCATTGAAACTCATTTTAGTATTATGTTTGTTTAAAATTTCACTGCATCCAACACACCAGGGTGGAGAATTGTCTATGCTGATGATCTAGAGTTATACCCAGAATTGCATTATTAGATGACTGCTCTACCAATACAGTTGCATCACGTTATGTTTGGGAGATCGACGATTGGCTGATACTTAGATAAGATCGGTGGAAAAGATTGGCTTCTCATCTCTCTCCATAAAGGTCTAAAAATCAGCCACTGTCCTCTTTTGCTCTGCTGTAAGAACGACCTAATGTCCAGTTAAAACAAGTTGATTCAAGGGTACTGTTCAATGATTTTCAGTAAAATAAGATTGGAACATTGGAGGTAAGGTGTGAGCTTAAAGAAATTGGTATTGGCCAAAATTGGAAACAGCAGGTCAGACTTTTTACAAATCATCAGAGGTCTATAAAGTTATTTAAAAAAAAAACTAAGTAAAGGTAAAATTACATGAACAGAAAACAACTGGTAAAAATAAATTTCACTGATGAGAAAACTACTCAAGTAAAAATCATAAAACTGTTTACAAAAATTGGAAAAGTAAAAGTACTTTTACACACTTTAAGAAATAAACTGGTGAATTTACTGAACCAAACTAGTGATGCATTACTGTTACAGATCATCCTAAACCAGGTTGAGTAAACTGAGCAATATTTGCTCAGTTTACTCGACTAGGCTTAGTGGAGCCAGTTGACGTGACTTTGTTGAGTAAATTCAACATTCCATTTTTTAGAGTGCAGAAACATGATGAGTTCCAACATATTTAATTTTGAAACGAGTAACTAGGTGTTACATTTTAAAGTAAAGAAGTAAAAGTATCATTTTAGCTTTAAAATGTATTTAAATACAAGTAAAAGTAGGTATTTAAAAAATATTTGGTAAAATTACAAATCCTCAAAAAAACTACTTAAGTACTGTAAGTAAATGTACTTAGTTACTCTAAAACTGCAATCGGTGCACCCCTATGATCCAGTTCTACACTTTAAAGTTTAGAAAAGGTTTCAGAGCTTTCACAAAGTTGGATAAACATTTAAAGCACATGATTTGTAAGATATTGTAACTTGTACTATATCCTAAATTCCACACTACACACACCTCTCAGAATTAGCAGCAACAGCAGCTTATAGACCTAAGAATGTTGATTGTAAGATAAAACTGTACAGTAACTGATGACTCGTGTTTACTACACACCATCTGAACAGAAACCTGAACAACCTCAAACTAATACTGTGTTTAGTTTTAATGCATGATTAGCAGCAACAACAAAAAACACGAAACTGGATTTTTTTTGTTCCACAACACAGTCAAAACTCGTCATGGTCAAAGGTCAGGATAGCATTTATTTATTTATTTTTACTTTAAGCATATATAATCATGTGCCTAAAGTGGGGCTATGAGTGACAGCTCTGACTACATGATATTTCATGGCCATATTTCATGATGGATATTATCAGAATCATTGTTCAAAATAAGTATTTTTTTACTGGTGTATTAAATATTAGCAAAATGCAGGAATATGCATATTATGGTATTTCATTCAAATGTGTTCCAGGAATGTTTGACAAAATAAATTTAGAAAATGAATCAAGTACTTCCAGTTGGATTCATTCCAACCTGTGATGTGCTTTTTAAAAAGAGATTTATTTTTGTCAGGATTTGTTGTTTTTAAAAGCCAAGGGTGCAGACTTACACATAGACTCCATGGTTTAATATAAAAAAAGTTGTATATGAAGCAAGCTGACAGAGCAGCTATGATCAGGTTCATAAATATTGGGACATCAACACAATTCTTATAAATTCTGAAGTGTTTCAGGAAATATTATCTGCTCATTTTCATTCAAATGCCAGTCGCCTGATCTGAATTTGATTGAGCATTACACTTGCTGAAGACAAAACTGAAGGGAAAATGCTCCAAGAACAAGCAGGAACTGGCAGAGCATCACCAGGGCAACCCGTTCTCATTCCCAACTCGTCACATATTGACGCTTGTGCAAGTCGCCTATTGCGTCCGGTTTTGACGCGTCGGGTACCCCCTTTGCGTCATTTTTTGACGAGATGGGGCGGATTTTTTTTCATACTTT
>JARVGW010000001.1:3313132-3336847 GCA_031762495.1 Anablepsoides rubrolineatus | reverse complement strand
GGGCATGGCGGGGAGTCGAACCTGTGACTTTCAGGTCCCAAGCCGGCTGCTCTACCACTACACCACAGCCGCCCCAAGTGTTTGGTTTTAATGATGTTGCTCAGATTGGAAAGGCTGGCAATTACCTGTAACTATGAATAAGGTTCCACTATCAACAACTGATGTCCTACCTGTGTTCACAGTCTAAGGCAGTTCTATACATAATGGAAATATCAAATAATAACTATTTACTACATTATTATAGCTGAATTTGACCACAGTCAGTTAGAAAAAGCTGGTATTTCCATATGCCTTTATTTACTGTTTTTATTTTTCTGTTTAAGAAATACTTATGATTTTGCTGCACAGATTATAAATACATAAAATGACAACTTGGTAAATGATAGAGCAGATAACTCACCAGGGGAATTTGTGATAGAAGCGTGAAAGCAACTAAAGTTTATAAGACAGTAGGAGCACAAGAAGAAGTTGGAAATCAGGGCTGCAATGGTGTTCAACTCCGCTGTGATGAGACCCAAAAGACGGTTGCAAAAAAGATAAAATTGTATTCAAGATAGTACTTTAAAAATACATAAATAAAAAATACATAAAGTTTGCAGAACTATAGCGTTAGACGCACCGATGAGAATGAAGGCCACAGCAATGATGTAGCAGAGAATATACGCTCTGAGGGGCTCATTATTCTTCCCATAACCTTTTGCAAAGAATATAATATATGGGTATATTTTGTCTTTGCACAGACACTGAAAAGAGACAGAAGATAATCAGAAGTTAGATGTGATATATTATGCATTAATAGGTGGATTTACTTGTTATTTATATGTTTGTTAAACAATAATATTAAAATTAATCAATCCTTTTTGAATAATCCCAAAGAAGCAAGCAAGCCAGGAAAATAATGCACAAAACCATTTAAAATCTACAAACATTACAAATTACAGAGCAGGACTCAGTTTGTCAAAATTGCCAACATTTTATGACAATTTAACATCTTATAAAAACAAGTGCAGTATAGTTATTACGTTATTCCAAACATAAACTTGACAATGCTTACTTTGTAAAACTTCTAACCACATTTTATTCAAACCTGTTTTCAAATAGGAAACAAGTGGTTGTGAGGGTCTCACACCTGGAAAACCTTTGGTGCAGAGACCAGGAATCCAAGAGCAGAAGACAAGCTGGCTGCAAACACACCAGCAGTGATGAGATAGTAGAAACCAGAAACCTGCCCCAGAACCTGGTGGGAAATTTTATTTTGCAAAATTTACCAACTTGAAATGAAATAATCATGTAAGTTGTATTATTAACAACATTTAAAGGTGACCTAATGTGGGGGTCCAAGAACAAGTTAGGATCCATCTCTGTGGGCTAAACAAAACATTTTTATTTGATTTAATTCACAAAATAAATCTCAGATAATGAATTTTCAGCTTTTCTAAAGTAGTCCACAGTAAAATTATTTACACAAACTACAACTTTCTTTGTTAATATTGCTAGAACATTGCCAAATATAAAAATTTAATTAAATAAAAATAAAGATAAAATAAGCCACACATCTCTGTTCTCCATGACATGTTATAAAACAACAAAACCGCCCTGTGAGGGAGTATGCAGAGTCTCTGCTTGGGTTATCAGGTGAGGGGCTGGGCTCAGGTTGGGGTGGGCTGGAGTACTGTTTGTGACATCACAAACAGCGGTGTTTGTTTCAAGACACAGAAAATGCATTTACTTATAGTAAAAATACCTCTGAGTGCATTTTGTTTGGTGCTTGGACTGTTTTTAGAAGCAGTACAGACTCAAATGTAAGTAAAAAAAAAACCTGAAAAAAGTTAATTTTGCATATTAGGTCCCCTTTAAAGAAACACAATGATGGACATTGCAAACAACAACTGTTGAAAAAAAAGAAATATAAATAGGTCACTACCTTCACACTATTGGCCAGTCCATAATTACAGGACTGGGATTGGATGCAGTCTGTGAAGTTCCAGCCCAGATTACATGCCAGTCCCAGACAACCATCAGTGCTGTTTCCAATGATGATGTCACTTTTATTCCCTGAAGCATCCCGTACAACACACGCCCCTGGAAGAAAAAGAAAAATTCTAGTAAAGCATGAGAAAATATTAGAAGCTTATTTACTTAATCTGTATTTTTTTCTTTTAAAGCTGTGTCTGTTAAAAATAAGATCAAATTAAATCCCACCTGTGAATAACCTCTTTAAAAACTTCAGTTTGGTAAAATATATTTCTAATGGCTAGTTTGAGTGCAGCCAAGACTAGCTGCTATCTTTAAAGGACTCTAGTCTAAAAAAATTCAGTAAATAAAACAAAAGAAGTTCAAACGTGCATATTATCTTTGAAAAGTGTACTCTATTCAATCATACCGTGTGGGCAATTGCCAAGATGAAGGAAATTTTGTAACTGGTTAATTGAATGTTAGATGCAGTATTGTATTTTATACTTTCTAGGGATGCAAGTTATTGATTAATGGATTAATCTAAAGTTAATTGATCTTATCGATCGACTAACGATTAATTGATAAGCGGCAATTTTCCTAAAAACCTGACATTTCTCTTGAATCAAGGGTCTTTGTATGACATGGAAGGCTAATAATCTTTTACACACTAAATAAAAAAGTACAGTATTATTTTAACTATTCATTGTGCCAGCTGTGTGAGTAAATGCTGAATAACCTACCAACAGTTACAGCTATCCCCAGGTAACTGATTGTCGTCCAGAAAATGGCCATCAGGGTGCCTTTGGGGATGGCGGTAGCAGGGTCCTACAAAGACAAAATGGTACACATCATTCATTCCTAGAAATATATCTTGTGAGAAGCGTTATTCAGAATTTTATACTTTCAGATCTCCAGAGATGTTGGCTCCCGATAGAATACCGATGGCAGCAGGAAAAAAAATGGCAAACATTTGGAAAAAACTTCCTTGGGATCCTCTCCGGTTTGGTGTTAGGTTTTCTATAAAGATATCACCTACAGAAAAGGCCACATAAAAAAAACAATTAATGTAGAACAGATTGTAGAAATATTGACTACTGTAAACTCTTTTTAAAAATATACCAAATCTTTTCTCCTCTCTCAACTATTGTGAAGTCTTTTGCAAAGGAGGTCTGGGCCTGAAGGCAACGTAATGAGCATGTTTGGTCTGCAATGTTCTAAAAGAATGTTTCACAGTTCCGTTGTGTTACTATTGACTTAAAAAAATAATAATAATAAAATAAAATGTCAAATACATTTTGTGAGCAGCATTAGTTTTTGAATATTTGTGCAGAAATGTACTTTTTTACTTCCTAATTAACTCACAAATCTTTACTGGATTCACTGGGTTCGCTACCAATAAGAATTATGACATTTTGCTGGTGTTCATAGCTTGAATTATATATTTTGCTGTTGACATTCTTTCTAGATTTCTTTGCTCTAGCAGACATGATTTTAATGAATGCGTGATCAACAGGCTTCCACAGAATTTGAAGAGGTAAATAAAATCAATGAACCAGGTGTGTTGGAGCAGGATAGAGAACCAGGATTGGTCACATTAGTTTAGACACTGCTATGGGTAGATGTAGGAAGTTTGGACTGGTCTTCACCTCTTTCACTTTTTTTCTCCATTTTGCAGGTGAGGATGCAAGAAAATGTTTCATTTCATTTCAGTTTTTTTTTTCCTTGTTTGTTTGCATGTTACACATAAAGCTAAAATTGTCCTTGACATTGAATTTCCCATCTTAAACTATGCACTGACTCAGTATTATAATGCTACTTACTGTATAGGGTTATACTTTGAGTATTCACATGTATACAGAGTTTTAAAAATAATAAAATTCAAAGCATACCAACTTTATGTGCAATGCAGTAATGCACATATTTTACGTGTTAAGTCAAACACAGTTCTTTACCTCTGTATCCAAAGATTCCAACAGCTTGTTTCTCAATGTTAGGAGGGATCACTGTGCCCACAAAGTAGTTTGCAAAAGAAATTAAAAGAATGAGGAAGAACAAAATCTGGGTCTGAAAAAAAACACACAGATTGTATATTTGTTAGCAAAATAAAATGCAGCATTGTACAAATAATTGGTATAAGTATACAATACAGAATGTACCAGGTAAATACTAGGTACTTACCTGGTATGTACTATTTGCAGTGGTGGGCACAGTTCCCCTAAAGCACTAATAGGGGAACTAATTTCCTGATTAGTGCTTTAGAGCTTTTGCTAATTTTAAAATTTCTCAGTGGATTAGCACTTGCTAAATTTATAGATTAAATTTAGAAGCAGTAACTGAGGTCTATAAATGTTATTGATCATGTTAATGTTAACAGCTGAGGGTGAAAGCTGTCATACATTTTGTTAATATGCATGTCACTTATCCACTAGGTGACAATACAGGGGTTAGACAATGACACTGAAACACCTGCTTTTAGCCCATACAAACCCCATTCAGACAGCTTCCTCTTGCGTCCACAGTTAATCCTGTTGGATGTGGTTCGTCCTTGGTGATATGCTGACATTACCCTGGATACTGTGGCTCTTGATACATCACAAAGACTTGCTGTCTTGGTCACAGATGTGCCACCAAGACGTGCACCAACAAGTTGTCCTCTTTTGAAATCTGGTATGTCACACATAATATTGTGTGTATTACAAAAGTTTGATCAAAACTGTGCTTTTACCCTGTAATTGAACCTTCACACTCTGCTCGTACTGGTGCAATTAACGAAGATTGGCCACCAGGCTGGTCCAATTTAGCCATGAAACCTCCCACACTAAAATGACAGGTGTTTCAGTTTCGTAGTCTAACCCCTGTATATTGACAATATATGGACCCAAATATGGCTATGGAATGTCAATGATAAGTCTTATAAGTGTGACATGGCAATATGTGATTCATGTTGTCTGTTGAAGAATGTTCCATGGGATGATTGGGTTATTTTAGTTTATTTTAGCTTCTGCTAAACTTTCAGAGTGTTAGTGTTTTAGAATTAGGGGATCTATATGTTTGAGTTAGTGCTTTAGGGCTAGTGGAACAAATTTTTGAATTAGTGCTGCTCACCACTGACTATTTGTATTATGTATTGCTAACAATAGCAAAAATATATAGAGACATAAAAATGTATTAAGTCAGTCCTACTAAATGTCAAGAAGTGTGTTTCAAATGTGCTCACCTTGGACTCCCACTCCATACCAGCCAGTGAAATGAGCAGAAGAACGGTGACAGTGATCACACCCACAATACGAACATCATTGATGGAATCAACCATGACGACATTAAACTCCTACATCAATCAATCAATCAGATTAGTGACATTAAAAATTACAATTTTAACTGTTAAACTTAATAAAAGGGTAGTTAAAGGTATTGGAACACTCATAAGACCAGATGTATCCTTAAAGCTGCACATAATTGATAAAACAAATACCTGCATTAGATCCCGAACAACCTCTGCAAAACCAACAGTATTAAGTGCACATGCCAGTGCATTGGCAAAGGAGAAAACCATCCCGATTGGTCCTCCAATTTCAGGACCCAAAGTTCTGGAGATCATAAAATATGCCCCACCTGGAAACCATTTTACACATAAAAACTAATTAAAAATGCTAATAATATATTTAAAAGATAAATAAAGGAATCCAAACAAATTACTGTTGTTGAGAACATATACAGTATATTCAAATGCATTTTAGTTGTTTCTCTTAGGTACTGCTTCCTCACAGATTACCATTATCTTTTTTAGTCACAGATTTACCTGACACGAATGGTCAACCAATGAATTGGTTCTATATACAATAATCAAATTTTCTTCTCGTTTTCACTGCATATATTTTAACTTTTCAGAGAGACTCACCTGAGACCACCCTCCCATTGGTGGCAATGGCAGAAATGGATAGCGCTGTCACAGATGTCACCACCACAGACATCAATATTATAACACACGTCAACACTGCCATAAAAGAAAATCAAAATATTAGAGGAAAATAAGTTTTTCTTTTTATTATTATTATTATTATTATTATTATTATTATTATTATTATTATTATTATTATTGTGGGAAAAAAATATCAATAATGAATAAAGTTTCAACAAAGTTTCTTTCCTTTAGATATTCCATCTTTCCCACTTATATTGTCTTTTGCAAAAGTCTTGAAAATTTAATCTTTACCTAAGGTGGAACTACATGACACACTTGTGGCAACACCATTATCAATCAACAACAATGTCCCTCAATAAAAGCCCCAGATAAGAAAGAGTACATTTGTCTACTGTTGGCAGGCAGACAAGGCCTTTTATAGTGAGTGTGACATTTCCTACCCAAACAAAAAAGTAAAGAAAATGTTGTCATTTTTAAGAAATTTGCCATAGTACATATTATGACCTGAGGCCATTTGTTTGTATAAGGCTGTGTTATTGCAGGTTGGTGATTGTGTGGTGACAACTCTGGGATTGGCTGTCCTCTCCCAGCTCCTAATACTGGACCTCCTCCTCAATCATGTTCAGCTCCAGCTTTTCTAAACAGTGTTGACTTTCCTCTTTTTAAGACCAGCTGTCCTGCTAATCACGGCGGCTGTCTTGTTTTAGTATTTTGCTATTTTGTTGGATGTTTTCTCCCAAATCAATTGTTTTTCTTTGGCCATATTTTTTGCTGAACTGTAAGATCAAAGTGAATCAGAAAGTGATAACAAAGGGTAACTCCTTGGGTTTTGTTTATTGAAACAAAATTATTTAAACCTCTGACTTGTCTTCATCTCTCTCTTTGATAGTTAGTGAAATCTAAAGAAACATGAAATTCTTTGCTTTTATCTGTGTTAGCCATTGTAGCAACAGCCTGGGGTTCCCCTTTGTCACTACGTCCTGTTACTGTGCAGCAATAACTGTTCATCTCAGCAGCGTGAATCATTTTTCTGAAATTCCTTCTGTTATCTTTCCAAAACATATATTTGTTCATCACAAAACATGAAAAAAAAACTTAATATAACTGAATGTATGAAAACAATTTCTGAAAAAGTGACTGACCAATGCCTGCCTGAGACGTGATCCATGAGAGCCGGAGGAACAAGATGACCCCCCAAATATTCAGCATGCAACGAACCTGAGACCAGAGTTAAAACATCAAATCAGATGTATGATGGTGACGTGATAGCTACAGACTCGAGATCTTAACCCTACTTGTTAAAAAGGTAAACACTTTGCAGCATGTTTGAAAGTCTTTAAACATTCGAGCTCACCATGACTCCAACTATCCAGCCAAATCGAACAGGAGCTTTCTCTGAGGGTTCTTCAGACTCTTCGTTTCCAAGCTCTGGTGCTGGCAGACTGCTTGAGTCTGAGGTGGCTCCTCCATCCACCTCCACCACCTGTCATGAGGAAATTTGCTGTTTCAGGTTCCACTTAGTTATAGAAATAGTTTAAAATCAAAGCACAAAAATTAATCTTCAACAAATAATTGTAGATCTAACAATATTTAATAATTAGCTTGACAACTGTCAGCAAATGTTGCAAACAAATTGCTTTTACTTTTGTTTGTGGCAAGTAAAGTTCCTGAACACTTACTGAACATATAAACAGCTGATCACTAGTATAATTTTAGTTGTATTTATTTTTTACATTTTATTCATACAAACTAATGCAACATATAAATAGAAATCAAGTGTCCAAAAACTACTGTTTTGTGTGTGTTGTTTGAATAGATTCTCATTATTTGTTTTGTTTCAGTATCTCCTCAAAAATATAGTAGTTCAAATAAAGCAAATGTTGAAATGTGAAACGCCACTTGCTTCAAATGTCTTGCGGAGCGTTTCAAGAGACGGCCTGCTTTTTGTCATCTGACGTGGAAGGGAGTTGGCGTAATGCTCCAGCTGGGGCACCAGGTCCATGGTGCTGTAGACCGAGGACCTGCGCAGCTCTGCCCTGGAGCCGCGGCGCTCGAATGTACTGCTGGTTGCGAGCAGACAGCAACAAGTTTATTTTAAATAAATAACTGCAAAACCCATATAATAGCAAAGGCAGCATAAATTTAGTTACTGTCAACATTTGCAGATTTAATAACTCCTGGTGCAGTAAGGAAAGAACAAAGTGATTATAAGGATATATTGTAGAAGAATTTACAAACTGCAAATAAATGAATAGCTTTTTCCTCCTGCTCAAAAACAAAATACCATTTTATTCCTCCAGAATTGAAAAAAAACTAATAAAAAATGGGCAAGGTCAAAATCAGCTGTTTTGTCAGAAAGTCTGAGAAAGTAGACTCATTAAAAAAAAAAAATAATAATAATTACTGATTGCCAATTTTTGATTCTTGATTGCATCAAGCTGTAGATCACTAATAATTCCACATACTCCTGGCAAATTTTTTTCTTTTTAACTCACATTGTACATATTCTCCTAAAAAAAAAAAAAAAAACAAGGTGAGGACATTGAGGACACCTTTGGAGACAAGTTCAAAACAAAACAAAATAAATTCTTGCAAAAATGTAAGAGAAAATCTTGCTTGGGCATAAATCTTACAAAATTAAAATCACAACTTCTACTCAAGAAAGTGAAAAATAGACTAGCAGTTGGTACAAACCTAGACTCCTCGTCGGAGACAACAATAGTCGGAGGAATTCGAAGGTCATGGTTTCGATGTACGGTGCTATCGAAGTGGTGCGATGAGTACCTGGGTGGGCCCTCCTCATTGGTTGAGAAGTGGACAGCTCGAGTCAGTGCATTACGTTTGGAAACAAACTGCCCCATTGCCACGTTCCCCTAGAGCCTGTGGAGTGGTACATACAAAATTACAGTGGCATAATAAGTTCATATTTTAAACAGAACAGTGTAAGTTAACTCTAAACTAATGGATTTTTTATTATCTATACACTGAAAATCCAGGGTTGGAAACAAAACTGATCAGAGTGGTGTACAGTATAGGTGAGGAAATGCAAATTGATTGAAATGGTGCTTCTTAAAGCTTCATTAGTACTAAAATAAACATTTTTAGCAAGTCATATCAGGACATTCATAAACAAACAAAATAAATGTTTTTAGCGCAACATTAAAGAGTATTTTTTTCAGCCTTGTCATGAAAGAGACTCTTAATTGGCTGAAAACTGATTTAGTACTGAAGGAACTTTATCTATTAAGTGACCACAGTATAAGATATGCATATATGTAAACATTTATGATATTGTAATATTACTCCAGTGATAAAAATATTATATAATTATATTATATAATATATTAAGATTATATACAGATCAAATAAAAAGCTGGGAAACAGTTTAACCACTTTAATAGAAAATAGAAACAATGATGCTAAGAAGATATACTCACAGTTTATTTGCTTCGATGAAACACGAGTCTACTTCAACAAATGAAATATGAACCTTTTATCAATGCGCTGAAAAAAATGATAATTTATACCTTCCGTGGGGCAGGTTACATCCCCTCCCATTTACTTCATGTTCTTTCCTCCCCCTCAAACACACACCCGCACATCCTTTCCCAGCACATAGACACACACACATGCTCTCACACAGTTCTGTAATTTCCACAATTTCACTGACAATATTTTATTATTTTATTTTTATTAGTATTTATGTATATTTTGTTTCTAGAAGAAGATCTCTGGGTAAATCTCAGCCTCACAACAATGGAAACATCTCACTGTGGCAACATTTGGTGTAAACAGGAGAACAGGCAGGTATTGAATGGTACTAAATGTACCTGAGCACGTTTCATAAAATTTATACTATGCATTCTGTATTGTAAGCTATAGACAAATTTAGCTTTTCTTAAAAATCTTTTTAAAGTACAAAATACAAATGACTACATCAGTAGTATTGCTGCAACATGTAGCCAGGACTATTTTTAGGACTAATCAATAAAACTAAAACATTTCCCTTATCAATAACTATCAATAACTATTTTCAAATTTTTTAAACATTATGTTAAAGTCTTGTTTAATGGTGGTGTCTCAAGTATTTTACAATAAAACAAAAGTTGCACAACCTAGATTTTTTACATTTTTGTTTCCAGAACTGTTGACAATACATGAGCTTTTCTCCATCAATATGGAACAGGAAGAAATTCCTCTGTATTCTTAGTGACCATGGTAAATATACTATCAGTTGCCCTTATTCTTCTTTATTTTACTCTGATCTGTTCCAGCGTTTTGGTGATGACTTCATGGTTTAATGTCTTTCCAGAAACAATGTCAATCAATATCTATTCAAAAACTAGTTAATGATTGTTTCGTTCTTTTTGTTTGAATGCTGTGTGCGCGGCGAAGTTACGGAAGTTCCTCGTATCTGTATGTACTGAGTGGCACACACAAAGACAGATATGTAAAAAATTATAATAAAATATCTTAAATGAGATTTTGAAACGCAATCATCCACTTGTTTTTTGCAAAATATAAAATCCTATTTTCCATTTAGCTTAAAAGTATATGCATTTAAAACTTCTTCACAGGGAATGTCTTTTTAGAGGTGGAACCTTTTTTTTAAATATATATATAGTGCGCTCTTCATGGTGCCATATCTCCGCTATAATTAAACCTGCTTTAAGGCTTTGAGCACGCTTCATGCTCACAATGCCATTGTGCTCTGGTTGAAATCACCTGTTGCGCCCACGGTAGTCAAAGAAAAAAAAAAAAGCAGACTTTTGCCATTTGTTAGGAAGCAATGCTTGGGGTGAAGTGATTAAATAGCATATTCTGGATATGTGTTTTGTGTTTCAACGATGGAAATGTGTAGAATATAAATGTGTTTTTCTAAGGACACTACTGTGTCTGACAGTGATCAAGGAGATGGTTGCGTTTCTAGACACATTAAATGTTGTTTTACCGTATATGAGTTTATTTTTTATTCTGGCCATAGGGGTATTTTTACATTATTGCCATTGTTCTGTTCAAGTGAGGTTATATTTACAAAGCGTAAAAGACACTTCAGGGGTTACAGGGGCAGTCATTCGTGCTCTTTCTTTCTCACGACTCTCCTACTTTTCCTTACTTTCTCTGTGCAGTCATTCTATGATGAACATCTGGCCAGCCAAGATGAAAATACTTGATTTGACTCATTTTTTTCTTATTTCATGAATCTTACCAAGTGAAATTTTCTTACTCCACTGGCAGATTTTTTGACTTAATTTGAGTCAAATTTTCAGACTAACAAGACAAATAATCTGACACATTCTGAAAACAAGAACATTATTCTTACACAATCAGTTCTTGTTTAGTAAATTAGTCTCAAAACAAGATCAAAAAGATTTTTTTGGCTGAATATAAGGTTTTAAAACTTGGTTAGATGGACAGTTTTTGCAGTGTAGATAATTATATTGTGAAAAAAAGGGTCTGAAAACAAACATCCTTTCATCTTTATCCGCACCACTCATCTATTTACAGGGATTCTGGTATTTTCTGGGTCCATGCCTACTCTGACACTCTTGTTAAAAACTTACAAAGACTTAGGGTAAAGAAGTTTCCTCTAAACTGCAATTTTTTTCCATTTAAAGAAATATTCAAGGTTACAGACCTGTCCTGACAGCTGCCATAGTTTTCTCTCAGTTCAAAACTAAATATTTGATGGAAATTTGAAGAAACAGATTGCTACTTGACTCCACTTGAGATAAGGGTTGTTCTGGTGTTTGTATTTTGTATAAATTTCCCTTTAGACTGAAGTCTAGAGGAGATTTTGGATGCCTGCTGTTGGAGAGGCTAAAGGTTGTTTTGTGCAAAGACAAAAGCTCACAACCCTAATGAAAATAACACTGGTGGTGGAGGTCGAAGGAGTGGGAAGCTCTTGGAAGCCAGGAGCTGAAGGGTGGAGGAGGGGAGGTGGAAGGTTGATGTTCGGTTGGCAAGTAGACGGAGCGATTGAAGAGGACGCTTTTATCCACCGACTGTCAGATGCTAGCTTCACTTGTGACGTGGTGGCTGGATGGAGAAGGTGAGGTACTTTTCCACAGTTGAACTTTTGTCTGGACTCCAATTGTTTTTGTTTTTTTTTCATTCATTGATGAATCACACTTTTGAAGAAACTCATTATCTTTTTTTCTATCTTGATCATTTAACAACCTGGTTCTGGACCATTTGCAACAAAATGACATGCAGCTGCACAAGGCGTGAACAGGAATTAACAGACAAAAGTTGCACAATTTTTGGCCTTGCAAAACAGTAAGCAGGACGTGAGAATGAAATATTAATTAGCTTTAAAAGTTATTTTATTCTCCATCGGAAGCCAAGAAATCTACTCTCCTTGAAAGAGTCACCTGACGAAAATCACGCCATTTTGTTCTTATTCAACAACCTTTAGGCAGAAGTGCATGTTTCCGATTACAACCTGTGCTGTAAAGAATGAACTTGAGCTTGGCAGTCATTCAGATTTTTTTGTGACAGAGGAGTAGAGTATGACATCATACAATAAACATAGGCTGGACAGAGGTTATCTGGTACAACCCAGCCAAAGAAGCACTAAACTGTCTTTATCAGAAAACAGGACATGATTAACTGTTGACAAGCTAAAATGGCCACATTTATGTCTACTTCATGAAACCATAAACAATTTGAAACATGAATGTTACGCTGGTTTTCAACATGTTAGGGATTCTCTTCTGAAATAAACATTGTTTCCATTAATTGTTTATACTTCACAATACATTCTTCAGTGGTACTTCATAAAAGCTACCATTTAAAGCTGTTTTAGTTTTGTGAGCTAACTTTTTTTCATTGTTTTTTACATGTCAGTGGGTTTATGTAGCTTCTCAGACATTCCAGATATAAACGTTTTAAAACAAAGCAACTGGACTTGGTTTTTTGCAAAATCCCTAAAAATCCAGAAGAGGGAATGTCGGGGGAGTAATGTGCCTCAACTTGCATCAGAGTACATCACTGTATTTTCAAAGCCTGAAATTCCACATTACCTGTAGAACTGAACACGTTTCTTGAATGAACTGGATACTCCACAACAAGAGGAGAAACTCTCTCCTTTTCACATGAACATTTGATCAATAAGAAACTACAATGTATAACTCATGGGAGGACCTTGCTCAAGGGATTCCCAATCTTCTGTTGCTGTACAGATTTGTGCCTAACTTACTGCTACCAGACATTTTTACTATACAGACTGATGTGTATTTTCACATTAGGAAATTTGTCAGTGACAGTCTCCACTGTTTCTGACAGATGGTGATCTCTGTGGCCAGCAAAACCTCAATGTTTCAAAGCTGTCTCCTTCAAAGGTTTATTCAATTTTGATACCACTAAAACCTATACTTACCACAGACTGTGTAATATGGTACTTGAATTGGAGTTTTGCTTCTTTTTTTTTATATCCGCCTTTGGACTGTGTATTTGCAGATGTATTCTATTTTTTTGTCTGTAGATTTTTATACCAAGAATCTAACGGTAGCATTCAAAATCAAAGACTTTTTTCTTCTCAAAAGAATAAAAAAACTCCAAATGACATTTATATGGCCCAATATCCATAATTTTCAAAAGTATTCATTCAATAATCATCTGTTTTTTTTTTGTTTTATTTTCACATTAAATTTTGTTTTATTCTTTTCCAACTATTTGACTCACCATCTCAGCTGCCAAGTTGATGAAAGCAGCAATTTGTGTGTGTCAAGATTTGACCTCTTTATTGAAGAATGCAACAGTGGCAACTCCAAAAAAAAGTCCCTCCAATTTGCAGACTGAATAATTTTTCGAGAGTTGGAAGTCAATGGAAAGTCCCTGTGAAGATAGAAAGACATAATGTGTGTCTGCATGTGTGTGTGTGTTTGTTGGGGATCAGGTTTTGACACTGGTTCTTTAAGTAAAAACATTTTAACAGGTACAATACCCTTATTTCTTTGTATGGTTTTACAAACAAACACATTTGCAAATGTAATAACTTTCTTTATGATTTTTATTTTTTCACATATCTTCTAATACAAAAATTGTTGCAGAGATAGAAATGAAACCGTCATAAGAAGGGCAAATATATTTTGTTGTCATTTATTCATGTCATTGCTGTGTTAAACTCAAATTATGGCAGCTAGAATGATGCATGAGTGGTGCTAGAAATACATCTGTGTCAGGATTTTAGGTTATCAACCTGCTGTGTGTGTCATTTTCCATACAGAGGGAAGTGTAGAGAGGTTGAGGTGATGGCTCCACCTGTATCAACCCAGCTGAGACTTAAAAATGCTGATATTGAAGGCTATGTGGAACCAAGCATTAGTCTGTGGGACTGTCATATGCATAGTGACAACCCTGCCCTGACCCAGAACACAGTTTTGAAGTTTACCTGTTCTCTTTGTGGAGAATTTCTTCATATTCCTTGACGTCCATTCACTTGCTCCTCAAACTTATCATCGAATGGAGATGTCTCACAGTCATAACTTATGCACCTGTGCATTCTCTACCACAGCTCTTCACCAGATGCAGGCACATCTCTCCTCAAAAAATTCTGTAGGTCCTCCGACCATCTGTATGAATCTGAAGAAAATGCTGGGAAGTTCATGTGCGGCTTTTACATGGGTAACAAATTGAGTTCCAATTCAGCAGCAGGTGTGGTAATCAGTCCGCTCAAATGGACACAAGGCATGTTAGCTGTCTTTAACCTCAGACTGACAACTAAAAGTAAGGAGGTAATGGAGACCTTTCCCAATAAAGAAAATATCAATAATTATTATTTTCTTTATCATTTGGTTCTCATTTCTTCCAGTTTTGTTCACTTCCAATAAACTCCACCCCAGCAGAGACTAGTGCCACATTTTGTTGACATCTGTTTGCTTGAATTCATACACCAGCCTATTCTTGTTTTTTTGTTTGTTTTGTTTTGTTCTGCAGTTATTTGTTGAGTTTCCAAATGTCATTTTAGACACTGTGGCCAGGTCTCAGTGTATTTCACTCTGCAGTACTGCTGAGCTCCAGTTCTTTTTAATATAGTTATTATTATAGAGCTGACAAACGATCAAACTGCACTGACTAAAAAAGAATACCCATTCAGAGCTATTTCCAAAACAGTATTAAAGTACATGTCATATGAACAGCTCTGTTTAAATGGGAATTAAAATGTTATGTTTCCATCTAGTGGTTGTTCTAGATGCAACATTTTTTAAATCGTTTTTTTCAATGAAATCTAACATGTTTCAACTTAAAACTAAAACAAGTGGAAAGACATCTTTAATTTTTTAAGGTAAGTGAAAACACAATGTGTTCAATTAACATCACTTTAGGATCTCTTGATTAAAAATCATCCATTCTAGTTAAGTTTAATTAAATTAGCAAATATATTTTAGTGTGAATATGTGGCAGGTTGTCGAAACTCTACTTCAGTTAATTTGATCTGGATTACTTCAATAAACTGGAAATCTACTGTATATATTTGCCTAATAACTAATTTACTGCAGAACTCATCATTATGCACTCAAAAAAAAAATCAAGTGTTGAATTTACTTAACCAAACTGGTTCTGCTACACCGAGTTGAGTAAATGTAAAGCAATGGAACAAGTTTGGTTAAGTAAATTTAATACTTCATTTTTAAGTATTTTTAAAAGTGCATTTACTTTTATTACTAATTATTGTGACAAGTTTTATGACTTTTACTTAAGTACTTTTCTTACAGACAAAAAAAATAGTCATTTTCTGTTAAGATATTTTTACTTTTACTTAGTTATTTTTTTAAGTATGTAGCTCTGTTTAAGATTGGCATCTTTAGTGAATTAAACACTTTTCTCTCCTGTCCAAAGTTAGGTTACAACAATATCTGTAATACAAACGTATTAAAGACATGGTAAAACACTTGAATAAGTTCTCATTGAATATTTGAACAAATAATGATCAACCATAAATCCAAAACTTGCTTGTTGGGTTTACTTAACCAACAATTTCCACTTAACTGAGTTGAATAAATGTAAAGTTCACAAGATTTCATAATCAAACAAATGTAATTTTTCCATAAATCAGTTTTTATTGAGTTTAAAAATGCAAACATTTTGTCTCTACTTGATTAGATGTCTGAGTGTATGGCCTCAGATATACAGGTGTTAAAATAATCAAGATACAGTGAGATCAGAATGATCTTTAGAGAGAGAACAGATACTGAAAGATGACTTTTGGTCAGTCATGAAGAGTCTTCTTCACACCATGCTGTCATGGAAAGTCTCAGATTTCACAGAAACTCTTGTTCCTTCAAATGTTGTTGACCTTTTGGCAGCTCTCCTCCTTTCTTCAGGGGTCTCCAAAGTGAGCAACTCAAGCGATTTAGTGATTGTTTGATGCCAGTTGTTCTTACTGATGCAACCTGGCCTCAAGCCTGCAGCCTCACAAGAACACAGCCCTGACTGCTGAGCTACAGCAGCTCTCCCTCCTCACTCTTTAACATCTTAGAAAATACACGTGAAATTTATTACACAAATAAAATACACATGTACAACATGTACCTAAGTATATAGTTGAAAAGAAACAGAAACAAACAAAAAAATGGCGTTATTTTAACTTCAACAGAATTTTCTGTCCTGAACAAATCAGATAATAATTAAATCAACAGAAACATCTCATCAACACAATACATTTTATATTTGAAGCAAAGTTAACCCATAAGGACCCACAGTGACACTAATCATGAAAGATAAAATGGGTCTGGGTTTTTAAAGGATTTAAATGTTTTTGATTCAATAAAAACTAACTATACTAAAGAACAATGAACATTTTTTTTATTACTAATGACAAGTTAAAGCAACAAAATTTAAATTTATGAAGATGCTTCCAAATAAAATCAAAAACATAATGGGCCATGTGAATTATAAAGTCAGGCAAAGTCAATTAGATGAATTATAAAACCTTAGGTAATCATTGAAAAGGTTTTGGTGACTTGGGGTAAAAATGCAGCAACTTCAGTAAAACCAACTGCTCAACATGCAGTTTGCACACCAGAAGTGGTTAAAGTGACCTTTGCATATACAGAAGTAGGCAAGACCTAATAATATAAAAATAAGGTTACACATTATTTTCACCTGTTAGTGTTTGTGCAATATATAGTGCAAGATAAAGTAGACCATCAGTAAGAGCAGCTTGATTTCAGGTATACAAATAGGAAGAAACAAATAATAATAATAATAATAATAATAATAATAATAATAATAATAATTACAGAAAGTTGTGCAACACCAAATAATCACTGGTCAACAGTGATGTAAAGAAAAAATAAAGAATTTATTGAAAACCTCCAAGATTATTGCTGATAAGTGGACAAATTTAGCATAGGTCTAAAGAAAAGAAGCTCTACAGATTAACAAGTGTTTGCTCTGTCTTCATGTTTGTAGTTTTCTAACCTGAGTTGGAACACGAGTCCTTAAAATGTTTGTTTTAATCTGCTTTATATGGTTAAACTGGTCTTTTTTGGAACATACACTCACAAGCATAGGGGCGTGTGGGCTGTCATTGACTATGCAGCATAAATATACATAATCATAACATTATGAATATTAATAATTTTTTAACCTTCAGAGTCTCCTCTAAGCATTACATGTAATGTCTTCAAAGAAGGATGCATTACTCTTCAGGAAGAGTTCCAAAATAATCCCAAGAACTGCTGAACCTGTTAATGTTGTCCAACATTTTACTAAATTAAAGTGTTTTTTTCCTCAATGTACTGTTTATCTACATAATAATATAATAATATTGCGTTTTCCTCTTTTTATTTTGATGGACACAACATTACTGAATTTGAACTTTAAATGTTTGAAAGCGTAAATATTGGGTGGAATTGGCTGTACGTTTAGATTGCCTGTGATTAATCATGTTACTTGTACCTCTTATAAAGTTCCAAGTAAGTTGATTCATATCTTGAACTGGTTGAAAAGACCGGAACAGATAATAACTGCTCAGAATGTCTTTCTGTACAAATAGGTATTTATGGTTAAATGTCTCATTTCGTTGTAGGTTTTGGTACATTAGCACCAGTTGGGTCAATGAACCTGTCTTCTCTTTATTTTAGAATTCTATAAAAAAAAATGAGACTGGCCATAGCCACATGATCTATATCAATAAAAAACAACAATGTATATTGTCATCAATGGAAAATACATCCAATAGATTGTTGATAATGTCACTGAACTGAATGTAGGCATCTCAAGTAGGTAAAACATAATAATTATCTATATTGATTGATATTATACACTGTATTACACTGTTGGTATTTTTCTATTTCTTTTTTAACTAAAGAATGCTCATTGTTCTCTGTGTTCATCTGGTTCTCCAGAGTTTTTATACTTATTTCTTATTGCTCGAATATTTCTTCCCTTATATTTCAACTCTAATGCTTACTTGAACGGTTGCAGCTGTAATAATTGCAATTTCCCCCCGGGGATCATTAAAGTATTCTGATTCTGATTCTGATTAGCTCTAGTGTTAACTACTGCACTGAGATTTGCATCATGTTTAAAGGAATTATCTGACATCTAGATCAATTCAGTATCATATCATGATCGATAGTAGCTATAAATCTTGACATGCCTTTTTAACACGTTATCTAAAGTCACGGCCTCAAGTTATCCATATCCGTATAACTCCTCCATTCATCACAGAGTTTATTTACTGACAATAGAAGGTGAGGACGTTCTGCTGGTTTCCTCGTATTAACACAGCGGGGCAGTAGAGACCACAGGTCAGAGTGTCCAGCCAGGCCATGTACAGAGCACTGGGACAGTCACTCTGTGGCACCGGAAGGCTCCTGAAAGGGCAAAACAATATACATTCACATGATTATGAAATAATACTTTTTAAAATGTATGCCACTTATTGAACTAAAGGGCCTTGTCAAAGCAGAAATGATTCTTTTCATTTCCTTTCTACTAAATTTCTTGGTAAAATTGTATTCTGTTTGCAAATGAGCCCAGCTAGTCAGGGGTTTTGGAAACACGTTGCAAACTTACTCAAGCTTGTGATATAAGGAACGTTTTTAAACAGTGTGCAATGTGTACTCACACAAGAACAAGAGCAGCATGCTGTGAATTCTTTCGGATGATTTCGTTCAGCCTCACTTTACTCTGCGACTATAAAAGAGGAAAGCAAAATAATTGTAATGAAGGAAAAGCAGATGTATTGTGTAGCCTATAGATTCAGACAGACTTTCAACAAACTGCATCATGAAGTAACATTTCGCTCCACAAATTAAATGACCAAACACACACCTTTTGTTTGAAGGCTTCAAACTCTTTGTCAGATATTTTCCAAGGAGCATTTCGTCTCAGTTCCTGCACTGAGACGCCTTCCTGCTGCTCATCAAACAGCCTGAAGGGGGCAACACTGTCCACAAACCTGTCCAAGCTGCCAACACACAAGACAAGAAAGACATATTAGCTTGCTATGAAAAAACAATTTGGTAATTAAAGATTTGAAGATTCATTAGATATAATAAAACAAGATATGCTGTATAATCTTTTAAAATATCGAGATTGCCATCTTTTATGTTTACACTAACATGAAAAAACAAAGGTGTTAATTTTAATAATAGAGGTCTAGGAGGAAAATAAATAAATATGAACAATCAATAACATCATATTTCTACTATAACAGGTACACAACATTTCAAAAAATGGCATAAATTAAATATTTTTTTTATTATGGTCAGGGGTTTTGTGTTGTCACAATTTTTCCCTTAACATTTTTTCTCAACAAAAGTTTCTAATCTACCAACTAAGGTGGTGTTTTCATGTCCCTGTTCACTTTATTTTGCTGGTCATAAGCTGAAAAGTTTAATGTTGACAGTTATGGGAACGTTTCAAATAGCTGTTATTTACAGCTTGACCACGAGATGGCAGTGTTTGTTACACAGTGACAACAATCCTAAATGTGGTCATTTACTTAAATAATTGAATCACACCATACAGAATGCTTGTTTTAGAAGATACTTTGTGAGCGGTATCTTTGTACAAGAGCAAAATCTTTTCCAACCTCTTGGAGTGAGGGCGTTTCTCGACGTCTGTCATGAATATAACGTCGCTGATGTCCAGACGTAACCTGTTCAGCAGCAAGAGCGTTCTGGAAAAAATAAATAAAACTAAGTAAAATAATCAATATTCATATTCATGCTTTTAAACAATGGGTGTTTTACAACAAGTTCCCAACCCGGGGGCACAGTCCATAGCCATGTCTGCTCAGAGGTTGTCACAAATCACATATCACCAAACTATTTTATATGAGTTGGTTTGAACTTTAATAGAAATATCTGGGGGGAAAAAGAAATTAGATGAAAAGAAAAAAAAACATACTCTTTGCGGCTCTCCTCCAGGGTCTCCTCATCTCCCACAATAAAAACTCGGACTTTACATTTTTGCCAGCGCTTTCGCCTGGTGATCAGGTAAGGCACCAGTAATGTCAAACCTTACAAAAAGAGAAATACTTGTAAATAATGGTAACTTTTTTTTTATATAGATTGAGTATGAAGTGTCCTTTTATATTATATATAACAAAAGACTAGAAGTAGTAAGTGAAACCTCAGTCTAAAAACATGTTATTGTCTAACAAGGTCTCTCATTCTTCTGTGATAACCTATTTGATGTACTCACCACCATCATCTGAGATCCAATAGACGTCTATGGTCTTCTTACCCTGGTTACCTTGAAACACTGTTTGGACTTGGTCAATGTCACCTTCATCAGACATGTTATCAGCTGCAAATACAGATGAAGTTCAAACATTATAGAAAAAAATGCCCCATTACATGGGAGTACAAGCTGGTGGCAACAAGTCCATCATGGAGAAAAAAAAGTTTTACACCAATCTATTTATTCTGGTGTAGAATAATGCAGAATAAGGGGGTTCAGTGTCAGGCTCAGTGTACTGTAAGGTTTTGAGAGGCTTCCCAATGATAGCTTAAAATTTATATAAAAACAGTATAATTCACAAAGTCATAAAGTCCATCCATCCATTTTCTGTACACGTTTATTCCTTTCAGGGTCGCGTGGGTCACTGATGCCTATATCCAGCAGTCACAGTGCGAGGGGCGGGGTACACCCTGGACAGGTCGCAAGTCCATCACAGGGAATAAAGTCATAAAGTCACAAATTTCTAATCGTCAAATTTATTTAGATATACACAAACATAGGACACCAAGTGTAAAATAAAATGTAAAAAAGTCACTAACACATTTTCAATATTTTGCTCACTGTTTGAGTGTAAAATCCTATTTTAATATTTAGTTCACTGTTCTTACATTTTGCCATTTTTACTAAATGTTAATGCAAAAATTAAATGCTGAATGCATTTAATAATTAAACCTAAATGCTTTAGCTGAATGATAAAGCTTACATTTAAGAATTTTGAAATGGAACACAGCCTGTGCAGCTTTATTGTGATGTCATAATCCTGTGATAAAAGCGACCACTAATGCTGCTGAAAAGGGTATTTATAATTTAAAATTCAACATGTGTTCATTGCAAAACAATTCTGATGGTACCTGGGGTCTGGCAGTTTGAAGTGCATCTGCAGACACTGACTGTAGCTGCAAGTTTGATGTCATGTATGGAAGCGTTAGCAGCCTTAGCTGCATTAGTAGTTGCTTTTGTCTCAGGATGATGACATCATAACAAAAGACGGCTGAAAAGGCTATGTTCTATTCCGAAATAATTAAATGTTATTTAGCTTGTTTTAAAATTAGGATTTTACACTCAGAAAGTGAGCTAAATAATAAAAAAGACTTAGTGACTTTTTTTATATTTAATTTTACATTTGGTCCAGACACAGGCTGGTAAAATTCTTGGCCCCACAATACTTTTACAAACAAAGTTATCGCAGTAACGCAGAGTATGACTTTTAGGGTTTTGTTGGTTCTTACCTACGTCCTCATTATTAGTTCGCTGGTTTTCCATTGTTTCATCAGGCTCAAAACCCTGGTTTACTGTGAAATCAACAGTATATTCTTAGCCAGAGTTTTGTTATAGATTTATGTTAATTTGTGATTTGAGCACAAAAGGAAGTATATTTTTATTGAACAAACCTTCACATTCTAAGTCATCAGAGATATCCTGCCCACCCGTGACCCTCAAAATGCACAAACAGTAGTTGGAGTCAAAGGTGTCACTAAAATAGAAAAAAGAAAAGCACTTAATTTATAGTTAAATAAAAAAATATACTATCAAAGCTGGGGGAAAAAAATTGTTTGGTGAACAGCTTACTAAATGGTGTTGATATAATCCTCAATGCTTTCAGGAGCACTCTCCCTCCAGTTTCCTTTAAAGCCCAGGACCAAAATGTTGGGTTTCATTTTGCCAAGACCAGATGACTTTAGAGGTGAGAGAATGAGAAAATAATATTAATAAACAAGACATATTCAAATATATTTATTTATTTTGGTGATAAATAAAAAAACTATTTTTACTATTAATATGAACCCAGAAAAAAAGGTACAAGAAGCTATTTGATTGAAAACAAAAACGCTCATAGATTTTATGACACCGTGCTGACAATAACAGTTGGAGAGATAAAATATAAAGAATGTACCTCTAACATGTGTTTAGCTCCTGATCTGAGACTTTCAGCGGAAAAAGGAGTATAAAACGATCGAACCTTCCGCTTGTTCAACCACTTAACCATGCTGTCTGAAGAACCATGAGGCAGTGTCGTCCTGTCCTGGTCCTACGAGAGTCCAAGTAAAGACAAGCTTCTGTGATAATGTTAAGAACTGGATAAATGCTGCTTGTTTCATTAAAAAAAAATACACAACATCTTGTACCATTTTGATGTCTCCACAGATCATGAGGCTGACGTTTTTTGTGAAGCAACCAACAAAGTCCACCAGAGCAGGTCGAAGGTTTGGGGGTCCAGTCAGGACAAGACATTGTGGCCTGAAAAACAAACAAACAAACAAACAAGTATAGTTAGTATTAAACAGTGGTGATTTTAGTCGTTTTTGCTCAAGCACCCCTAAAACTTAAATTGAGCACACCTGAAAATAAAGAAACTATTATTACTATTTTGTAAAGAACTTATGTTTGAAAAACTTAGATTCACTAAAATATTGAATAAATTTGGAACTAGAAGTGCACACCTCTACGACGGAGTATTAGGGCCACATAACGAGATTTTATTTTTTTTTAAATTACGAGAATAAAGTCATAATATTACGAGATTAAAGTCGTATAAAAATAAAGTTGTACTTTTATGAGTTTAAAGTCGTAATATTACGAGATTATAGTCATAATATTATGAATTTAAAGTCGTAATATTACGAGATTAAAGTCGTAATATTACGAGTTTAAAGTCGTAATGTCATAATATTACAACTTTAAACTCCTAATATTATGACTTTATTCTCGTAATTTAAAAAAAAAAAATCTCGTTATGTGGCCCTAATACGCCGTCGTACACCTCTGCCAGTCATGCAGTAACTTGTATCTGGTGTGGTTCAAAAATCAGAGTTTACTCTGGACTTGATTGCATCACAGATGAGCTCCAGTCTCATTAACTACTCAACTCTGTATAAGCTTTCACTGAATGAAGAAAAATATGGGTGGGTAAAATAATTGATTCGACAATGCATTGCAATTATGTTTTGCAATTCAAAATGGATTCAGAAAATGCTCTGACCAAATGGTGGTCCTATTGGCTTCATTAGATCGTGGACTCCAGCTCTCACTGGAGCGGTTCACAGCCGAGTGTGAAGTGGTCGGGATGAGGATCAGTGCCTCCAAATCCGAGACCATGGTCTTGAGCCGGAAACCGGTAGGGTGCCTTCTCCGGG
>JARVGW010000001.1:3294867-3307914 GCA_031762495.1 Anablepsoides rubrolineatus | reverse complement strand
TCTGTTGTTTGTACAGCACTTTGGTTGGCCTTGTGCTGTTTAAAGTGCTTTATAAATAAAAATGGTGTTGTATGGTATATATGTAACAAACTGCAAAACATCACACACATTGCTAAGATGAACAGTTGTTGATATATTTGCATGTGAAGAAACAGGAAGTGATGACAAAGGGGAATATCTGAATGTGAACGGAGCATTGCTACAATAACTGACAACACAATAATCTGATGTTTCTTTAGATTATTTTGAGTCACTGAGAGATGAAGAAGAGTCAGAGTTCAAAGAATGTCGTAATCAAAGACCAGAGAGTTCCCCTTCTCAAGGAGTTCCCCTTTGACATCACTTCCTGTTTCACTTTGGCTCAGACAAGATTAAAGACATTGTGAAGATTATGTAACAGCATGGGTAAAATCATGTGTACTTTGCCAAGTTTCTTAATATAAATATGTTTTCTTTGATGTTTTTTTGAAGGATATGCACATCACAAGCCCTTTAAGTAATGTTTAAGTAAAAGAAAACAAAAAATTTTATGCTTGCAGCCAAAAAGTCCTTTTTTAATGAAGATGATAGATAGATAGATAGATAGATAGATAGATAGATAGATAGATAGATAGATAGATAGATAGATAGATAGATAGATAGCCCCACCTCTAACCTTATTTTTAACCCAATTGAGTTTGTTGTAACAAAAATTGCTGATTACATATTTGTGTAAGTGCTGCAGATGGTACAAAACTAGTATCTAATATCTACCATTCACTCATTGCAAAGAAAAACCAGACAGGTAACCGAGAGGAAAATAACCTTGTTTCCTGTTTTCTGTGTACTTTTGTGGCAGCATTACAGCACGACATTTAAAGCCAGACATGGACTCTATAGTGTTTTGGATCAGTTTTGCTGTTTTGTGTTAAATAAGGCATTAAAAATATCAAAATGTTTATGAGGCAAATTTTAGCAACAACAAATTTTGGAAAAACTGAGTTTCTGCGTAGACAAGGCTTAAAATTGTTTTGAAAAAAAAAACAAAAACTTAAGACACACCATTAAAAGCACAAAGT
This sequence comes from Anablepsoides rubrolineatus, assembly GCA_031762495.1. Lineage (NCBI taxonomy): Eukaryota > Metazoa > Chordata > Actinopteri > Cyprinodontiformes > Rivulidae > Anablepsoides > Anablepsoides rubrolineatus. Next base: position 3,306,856 of record JARVGW010000001.1, on the reverse strand, counting down.
GCAAACTACAATTGATTGTACTTATTAGTATAAAAGGCTCAAACTAGGGTTCAGACTGCTTCAGATTCAGTACAGTGTGAAATAAAACTTAAAGGCTGACGCAACCCACACTTTCACAAACAAGTTAAAAGCCTAATGCCGAAGATGTGACGTTCCCGAACAATCCAAATCTTTTGAATGGCCCCTTACAATAAATGATAAGAACTGAGTTGCAGACAGTAAGGAGTAGTTTGTGCTTTTATTTGTTTTACCCCTTCTAATATCTTTTTTTTACTATACCACAGAGGTTATCGCTCCGGCTTTGTTTTTTTCACAGTAAACAGGCAGAGTGGGCCTTGAATTTGACACAACATAACTCAAATGGCTTTTTTGAATAGCTTTGTGAAACATACGGCCGGATCCCTTCAAAGAGCCATTCCTCCAATCTCTACCAATATTTCTAAGTCACACTGCATGAATATTCAGTAGAAAATGAAAATCAAATAACATCTTGTAAGCTCTATACTTCATATGATCATATGTTCCATATTTGGACAAATTGTTCCCAAAAAAGCTCCAAGATTTCCATTTCTATACAAAAAATATATTGGTTTATTTACACTTTATACAATATGAAGCAAACTCTGGCTCAGTATTTTACCTGATAAGCATGAGAAAAATACAATTTTATATTTTCTATGTATAAAACCACAACTCTCACAAACAGTAAAAGCATAAAACAAATCTGAACATTCTTGGAGTCCGGTGGCGAGATAGTAAATCTGATTTCATGGCTGACCTTCTGAAGTAAAATGTTTTACTAAGAAAAGTTACTAAGTTACTAAAAAAAAAAAACACATCTGTCAGCAGTGACAATTAGTGAGATAAACTGCAAAAATGCTAGATAAACTAAACGTCTTACCATTTCCTTTCAAGTTTAAAAAAAAAAAACAAGGGGCCATAAAAAGAACTTCTCATTTACAATGAGAACAATATTAGTGTAACATGGAAATGTAAAATAAAAAAACTTTATTTTTAATGTAAACTACATGCTTAAGGTCATTAAAAACAATATTTTTATATTCAGACAATTCTATACAACCTAAAACAATGGTGTAAACATTTTAAGATGTAGACTTATTTTACAAAACCATCAAAAGTATAAAAAAAACTCTATAAAAACAGTCTTTGAAAAGATCAAAGAATTTTAAAAAAATCTATTATGAAAATTGTGTTTTTAGACACTGTCCAGCCACTTTATTAGGTACACTTGCTCAGTTGCATGTTAACACAAATAGTTATCAGCCGATCGCATGGCAGCAATTCAGTGCCTATAAGAATGCAGATGTGGTGAAAATGACCACGCAATCAGAATGGGGAAGAAAGGGCATTTAAAGAACTTTGAAAGTGGTGTGGCTTTTGGGCGCCAGATGGGCTGTTTTTTCATGAACTGCTGATCTACTGGGATTTTAACTCAAAACCGTCTTTATGGTTTAAAGAAAATGGTCCATAAAATGAGAAAATATTCAGGGAGCGAAATGTGTGGACAAAAAAAGTCATGTCAAAGGTCAGAAAAGACTAGACTTGAGATGACAAGAAGGTAACAATGGTTCAAATAACCATTCATTCCAACCAAGGTTTGCAGATTACCATCTCTGATACCGCAACACATCTAACCTTAAAGAGGATGTGCTACAGCATCAGAAGAGCACAGTGGGTGCTACTCCTGTCAGAACAGGGAGCAGTCTACAGTTCACACAAACTTGTCAAAAGTGGAAAAAAAGACATTGGAATAATATCGCCTAGTCAGATGGGACTGGATACACTGGATTCCAAGGTCCTTCACAGTCACCAGATAGCTATCCTATCAGGCACTTATGGAATGAGGTGGAACAGGAGATTCACATGACAGAAGTGCAGCTGACAAATTCGTAGCTGTGAGATGCTAACATGGATTACAACCTGTAAGAATGTCTTGTTGAATATACGCCACAAAGAGTTTAGGCAGATCTGAAGGTAGAGGTGGTCCAGTCTGATACTTGCAATGTGTGCCTAATAAAGTGACCAGTGAGTGTAATAATTAAGTCAGTTAAAGTATTGAACCAAAGATGATATTTCTGGCATTCCACACAAAACACTTTAGACAATTGTTGCAAATTAATACTAACAATAAACAATTAGTAAACATACATTCAACAAGGGTTGCACGTCCTTCGTTTATTTGGGATACATTTTGCATAAAAAGCCATCTTTGAGTGATAGCAAGTGACTTAATCCCAGTAAATCTTGGCAGTAGTTTCCTGAAACACTGTTCAGAACAGAAATATACTCACAGTCTGTACTTTCATGAAGAAGAAATATTAATAGGGTCATACGTGCAAGCGTTACTAGGGTAAGTATCAAGTTTCATGGCTTTCCAAAGTCTATAGCTGTAGCTGAATTGGATTGGTCATGTTGTTTTTGGACTGGAAAGAAAAGACCTTAAAGGACCCGATCCATCAAACGATCCATCAAGCATGTCCTCCTGACTTTTTTATTTACCATTTATCATTTGTTTGACGTTACTGCTCGAATATGTGGTCGAGTCCAGATCTTCTAGATCTTTCTCATTGAGCTGAACAACATCTGCATCTTTGTCTTTATCGCGACTGTTCTGGCTGTTTTGTCGGCTCTTCCTGGAGGAGTCGAAAGCAGTGCCCTCAAACAAACGAGCCATGAAGGCCAGCCCCTCTCTTCTAATGTAGGACTTTCCTGCGAAGAAGTAGAGCACCGGGTTGGCACAGCTGCTGATGAAGGCAACGGAGGATGTAACGGCTCGACCTCTGCGCCATATGTTACCCAACCTGGCGAGAGAAACAATGAACATCAGATTAAATGGATTGTGTTATACAACAACAACAACAAAAAAAAAGAATTATAAACTCCCAATACATAAGAGTATAATAAGAGACTAGTGAAGGAAATTCTCTCTCATTTCAGGATTTAAGGATCTCTAAGCTAAAGCTTCCATTTGACTCTCAGTTTTTTTTGATAGACCTATTTAAACTCTTTGACTCAGTTTATAACTTAAAGTCCAGAAAATGCTAATCTAATCTGTTTTATCTGTCCTTTTCTAAGGAGTAAAACCAGTTTTGTAACATGTTTGCTAGGGATGAGCGGGTACACCACTATCTGTATCTGTACTCAGAGTGGGCGGGGCCTAAACTAGATGTGGGTGTGGTTTAACCGGAAGTTGGCAGGGCTTAAATCTGTACATTGTTTTAAGTCTGAAAATTATATGGATTGATCAGAAGTTGCTATATGTATTGTTTATTTTAATATTATTTACAGAACAGCCTAAAAAATTAGATTCAAATCAATGTTTTTAATCACAAAATTAAAGAAATATTTCATGTTTTGATTTTAAAAAAAAGCTTGTACTGTAAATAGTTTAAGTGCATGAATGAATACAACTCATGCAGTAGGAAATAATGAAATACTGAAGTATAATACTGTGTGCATGAAGAATTGTCATATTCAATAAAACTTCCTTTTTTATTTATTTTTTATTTTATGATCAAACTGATTTTTTTTTTTGTCTTTCAATTATTTATTTATTTTTACTACCTAATTTTCTTGCCTTTTTCACAAAGTTAAACAATGTTGATAATGTTAAGGTGTGTGTGTGCATATGTGAGAGAGGTTGTTCTGTTCAGCTATATGTGTGTCAGTAGTCTGTAAGACTGTTTATTAATGATCTGTGTGAACTTAATTTATGCAAACATCCAGTGATGGCAAACAAAAAATGTCAGCCTTGTTTACTGTATTCTTCTCAAAAGCACTGCGTTCCAAGTAGTTTTATATCACTACCAGCCAAACTGAGAGAAAGCCGAAAGTAAAAAACAAAACAAAACACCGGACTGAAGTTGAGGAAGTAACCAACCCGACAATCCCTATGCAATTGCAGACCATTTGACCTGAACATCCTTAGTTATTTTAACAAAAGTACCTCTTGCAAGAACTATTTGGGCTTGTGAACCATTGTAAATATTTCCAGATTTGTTTAACCAAAAATTGTGACCAAATATATTACTTACAAAAACTATTTACATTTCTAAACTCTTCTAAATATTTGCAGGGTTATCCTAACTCATGGGAAAATAAATAACAACATTGTAGTCCCAATGTCCTTGAATGACGACTTTATCTTTTCTGACATTATACTTTGCTTCATTTGTAAAAAAAAAAAAATGTTATGTTTGCATGAGTTGGTTTAGAAGCTTTATTTTTCTGGGATCCCCACCATCTTGTTTTTAATCAAATGAGTGTAATATTGTCATGGGACAACTAGAGGGCGCTGGTAGTGTCTTTTAATGAGGTCAATGAGTTGAAAAAAGATGCATCATTAGAGTGGAGATGAGATGATTGTGGGGGATCAAACTAGCACAACCCTGGGTGCTAGAGTAGAGAGGCAAAAACGCAATGTCCACATATGAGGACATAGGGTCTTGGGAGGTTAGTTGTGTTTTAGCATAGGTCATGTGTCCTTTGAGGATTCTGTTGCTATAAGTATTGTCTTTAGGATAATAAAAAAAACGGAAGAAAGCCGTTTGGACTCAAAGTGTTAAAGGGCTAATTCGATCCCATTTCAATTTCCATCATCAATCTTACCTTCTACGTATGTTGACCTTATTGGAACTGAAAATTGTCATATTTGATAAAGGTCATTAGATGTTTGTGTTCCAGATACAAGAATTGTAGAAAAATGTAGTTTTAAGGCCTCCCAAGAACACTTTTTGATATGACTGGTGTTGATGTTTAGTGAAAGTTGTTTTATTGGTTGTTCAGTTTAGTATAATAATGAATCACTGTTAGGGTGTGTTCAAAGTGTTATGTTTTGGCAGTTAAAGTGTTAATAAGTGGAAATACCTGTTGTCTGTTTAAACAGCTTTCTTTTAATAAACCTGGTGTATCATACACGTTAATGAAAACATGTATCTTTAAAGCATATTAGTTTTTTTTTTTTCATTAAAACCATCAATGTTCCAAAAAGCAGTAAACTTAAGATTATTAGTTAAACTGCCATGTATGTTCTTCAAATAAATTCTCTTCAGATTATTACAGTTAATACTATAGATTCAACTAACTTGACTGACTAAACGTTGATGTAATTAATTTGATAGGATGTTGGCTGGTTCTATGTAAATCTATGTAGAATTCTGTCATGGAGCACTAACCTGGCTTTCCCCTTAAATTTATCCAACTTGACCATTTCCAGAAAAAAATGACATGTTAAGAAAAAATAACTGAATTATTGATGAATTATATTGTCTGCTTTGAATTCAACACAATTTGAAATTTTACCCAAATATCTAGTCAGAATGTGTAACTCAACACTAAAAAACAGTGTTTAGGTTTTATCATTGAAATGCAAGAAAATTTGAAATTACTTACGTGTCTTTTACTGTGCCCTCTGGACACAAAGCCCATGTAACCTAGGTGCAAAATAAAACTCTTCATTATTAACAGAACGTTTTAAAAATGGGAAAATGATTGTATTGACCGTAAACTCATTAGACTTTACAGCCATGGTTCTCAAACTGTAGTAAAAGTACAACTGGTGGTCTTTGGAAGAAAATTTGGTATCAACTATATAAGCTAAGTAACAAGTTAATTAATCAGCAAAAGGTGAGCTGTGTTGTGAAGCTAAAAAGTAAAAGTAGACAATGTTGATGAATTGTTTAACCAAATTATAAACCTGGCTACATATGGAAACTACTGAAAGCAAAAACACAGAGGGGAATATTTTTCAAATATTACTGGCAGCACAACAGCTTAGTACTGTTGCCTCACAGCAAAAAAAGGTTCTGGGATGCCCAGTTTGGACCTGGGGTCTTTCTGGGTGGAGTTAGTGTGTTCTCCTTGTCCTCACTCAGAGACCTCCCTTGCAAAAAAGATAAGTGAGCTCAATATATTTGCTTTTGCCTGGTTCCATTTTTTAATTGTTTACTTGTTTACTGACAAACCTACGAGCTAACTCGCTTGAAGATTTGGTGATTGTTTTTATTCTGGATGCTCTTCCTGACACCACCATTGATTAAGAGCTACATAAGCCCACATGTAGAGGGTCATCTAGGGTGCATGGAGTTAAGGACCTTGCTCAAGGGCTTAGAGGGGCAAGTGAGGGTAAATTCAGGTGTTTCCCGTCAAGGGACATGTTCTAAAACTAGCACTCACCATCATAGGAGCAGTGCATAAACACACAGCTCATGCTAAACACACAGCAAACAGCTGTTTATATCTCTGAGCAGAGTGGAAACAAGCATTAAAACGGAGGAAAACTAATTATTTTCAGCGATTGTGTGAAATTTCTTTACCAGAAAAATATGTTGTATGTTTAAATATATGTTTCCTGCTATAAAAAATATCATCCATCTGCTATTTCCTCCTTGTTACTAACAAAGGTTGAGTCTATCACAGGGATACCTGGACAGGACTCTAACAGCGACAAGACAAAGTGACAAACAACTATCCACACTCCCAGTCACACCTAGACTTACACAGAAAAGCTCCAAAAGGCATTCAAACTGAGCACAGACACAGTCAGATTACTTACTTTTAATAATTATTTATTATATCTACAACAGTAAAATATTATTAGAATTATCATGAGGAGTGTTTAACATTAAGATGTAATCAGGCAGTCAAACGTTCACATGTATAAAGTTAATATTAATATTAATACTATAATTAAAGGTGAGCTGTAATAAACAAGTTGCCCTTTGTGTAACTCTCAGTATCAAAAAGGTTTATGACCCCTGCTCTAAAAGATCCTCTAGAAAAGCAAAAACATTTTTAATAAACTATTGCAAAAATAGTATTTTGTTTTTGTAGCAAGAAGAAAAGGCAAAAACTCCTTCTTTGTGTGCTGTTCTTATAATGCGCTGAACCATCACATGTTAAGCCGCACCTTTCAGCTAGGTTTAGTATTAGGGATTTGGATCATTTTTTTATGTTTATGTCATAAATAGAAGCAAGTTCTACTGCTTTTTATGTAATGTCTGTTGCAATAGTTGATACTTGGAAAGCCTAGAATTTACTGACATGTTACTTGTTATAAAAAAATTAATAAAAGTTTGAGAACCATTGCTCTAGAGTCATCATGCTTTGAAAAATGGAACCTACTTGAACCACATTGAGAGCATGGTAGGGCAACCAGAATAGGCAGAAAGTCACCACAATGGCAAGAATGAGCTTTTCACTGCGAATGCGACGGCTGAATTTGGTCTGGCGAATTCGTCGCAAAATGCAAATATAGCAGACAACAATGACCCCATATGGCAACAAAAGTCCTAAAACAAGCTCCAGTGTGTACTGCAGAACCACCTGGGAAGGAAAGAACACAGTGGAGAATACAGGGAAAATGATCTCAGTTCATTATTTATACTATTAATAAACTGGGATTAATCATCCTCACTTACATCTTGGTTTTTTTCATGGTGTGGATCACACGCATAGCCTTGGGATGTCTTTTTACAGGTTACTTCTCGGAAGATAAGTGCGGGAATAGAGGCGACCATCACAAGCCCCCACACCACTCCCAGGACACGCATAAGGGTCCTCTTGCCGGTGACCACACTGATCCGTCGCGGCCATATCACCGATATCATTCTATAGATGCTCATCAGCATAATGAGGTGGATGGAGGCATACATGTTGGCCAAACAGAGGTAGAAGAGGATCTTACACATTATATTCCCAAACACCCAGTTCTTCAGAACAAGGTAGACAATGAAAAATGGGGTGAGTGCCATCAGAGAGCCATCAGCAATGGCTAGGTTGAGGATAAGTAAGGTAGTAACGGATTGCTTTCGAGCTCGTGCCAGGATGCTCCAAATGACAAAGAGGTTTCCAGGGAATCCCAGGAGGAAGACAACAGTGAGGATGAGGGCACCCAGGGTTGTGCTGGTTTGATTCCCCACAATCGTCTCATCGCTTGTGGAGTTTATTGTACAGTTTCTCAAGGTCATTTTGTTCCCTGCCAAAGAGAAAGCATAGGTCAAAGTAAAATTCACGTTTTCTTACAATCCTGTTTTGATTCCAAGAAACAGACCTCAAAATAGCAGCTATAGCGCCGCTGACACTGCTTTCATCACTTCCAAAACAAACAATAACTTTCCCAGATCCATAAACCATGTTTATTTTTGTTTTTTTTTCTGGTGGGACTGAGATTTTGACATGTATTAATATCTTACATTAAAGTGTGGGAATGCTGCACTAGTGTAACAAGTTTGAACTGGGACAGCTAATTCCTGAACGAGACTAGACATGAGTGGAAACCAACTGCTGGTTTAAAGATTTGATCAAATAATTTGGAACAAAATGTATTTATTTTTTGAGAAGCTTGATAGGAATTTCAGCAACAATCCAAATTAAAGTGTGTTTTAATCGTATAAATCCTTTAAATGTAAAAATGTAAAAGACCAAATTTGATGCAACGAGATACAATGTGCCATAAATGAACATATCATGCATAGTGTTTGTATTATTTATCTATTGCATGAATGTATTGTTATTCATAGGCATAATCTGCAAAACTTACATTTAATTATTTATACATTTTGAAAAGTTTTAAATTCACTAACAATCTTGATTACTCCTTAATATGCTAATTTATTATATCTCTACTTTGACTGAGTCTACACACTGCAAACTTATGCATACTTATACACACTAAATGTAACAGAGCAAAGTTATGAACATTTAAAAGTCTTTGCACAGTTTAGACATATTTATACATGACCTGTAAAAAAAATTGCTATCTTTTTTGATGGCTACAGTTTAAAAGTTGACATTTTACATCAAAATTGTGCTAATTTGAGTCTTTAGGAATGATTCATTGCTTCTTGTGTATGATTATAAGTAAATAAAGAAAAATTAAATGAGAATTGAATTTAAATATTTTCTGTACACATACATATTCTGGACGTTTGATTTACCAAAAAAATGGTTTAGGATGATCTAGCTGAATTTTATGTGAAAACCACTGTCACAAGCTTGATTGATCATTTACTGATAAATCTATTCTTTTACTCTGAATAAAAAAAGCTGAGGAAAACAGAGCAGTATTTCAAAAATGTTAATGGATCTTTATTCTACTTAAATTTCACAAACATATCCTGCTGATGTTGTGCTATTGTAACTACCAAAAAATACAGTGTCTAAAATAAACCATGATTGTCCATTAGTGAGGAATGACAGTTATAATCTTTTGATCAAATCTTGACAAAATTTCTGCAAAATTTCATATGCTTGGATATACTCCGTGCTTGGAGTATGTGCTCATATACTATTTGCCAGAATCACACCAAGATTTAGCTCAATATATTGAAAAGTTGGACTGAGTGAAAGCCTTTAGGTGCTTCCTATTGTTGATTAACCCCTTATCAGTTTTTGTTTAACCAGTGGTCAAACATGGTGCGGTTTCTACGTTTAAAGGTTTCTAAACACTACCAGGGCCTTTTTTTTAACCAGGGTGTCAGATGACTTCCTGCAGTTCCTACCTTCAGCTTGATACTCTTACAAAAAATAAAAAAAAAATTCAGGGGCAACTGTTAAGGGCTATGGTAGCCAATCCTAAATGGGGTGACTTCAAAATTTGATTGGTTGTACTGTGCATTTAATGATCTAAAAGTTTCATTAAAATTCATCCAGTGGTTCATGGGATTTTTGCTGTGTGTGAATGGGTGAAACGTCTGTTAGTGCACAGCGCTTTGGGGTCCGGAAGGACTTGATAAAGCGCTATATAAGTTCAGTCCATTTACCATTTACCATAACAGACAGATTTGACTCATACGGTGAAAGATTAACTTTTATAGATTTCTCATAAAGAGTAACACTTGGAGAATGTGTTGTGAACCGTAGCAAATCATAGCTCCATATCTGTAAATCTGATTTAGTTTGTATCTGTTTTGAGTTACAGATTAACAGTAGCGGCCATCTTGAATCAAGTTGCCTCAAACAAGTCATCAGTTGTAGGTAAATATGCATTGATTATCTTTTGAGAACCTATAGTAAATAAACTACATATTTTAATACATAAGAGCTCCTTGTGCTAACACTGAAAGCATAATGGAATTATATAACAATTACATCATATCGGTATTTTCAGTTTTATTTATTTTTTTATCCCTTGTTGGCGGGAAGTGCTTTCTCCCATTATACAGCACATAAACCATCTGACTCATGGTTCCAATGTAAACAAGAACAACCCTTCTGTCCCAAGACTAACCATCAGGCTCGGCGGCTCATCCAGCCTCTCAGAAATGATCAATAATGTGTCATAATTTCTTCTGAACTTTAAAGAAGTTTAGATTAAAGATTACCCAAAGATTAATGTATCAAAGCAGACACACACCCTCTACGGCAAAATTGCACTTCCTGTTTTCTATTCCTTTTAGCTTGTGTTATAAAAGTAGTTTTTGTTTTGTTTTTGTTTTTTTAATTTATTTGAGTAAATTTGTTCCTTTTGGAGGCAAACATAATAATTTCTCATTGTTTTATTTGGATCTGGTGAAAAAAAAATGTGTGGGTAATTAAAGAAAAAAAAAAACTAGCATTCAAAAACAAGTCTTTTCAGGCATGTAAGAAAAAGTAATTATTTTTTGCAATTAAAAACTTATGATTTCCTATTGATCCCATGCAGAATGTCAAAACACTGAGTTTTTTCTCTACTAAAACCGCTCTAACTTTGCTCAAGTTTTTTTTAATCTTTGCACAGGCATTTCCAAGAGTTCTAGCCTTATTCATTGTACTTTTAAAAGGGTTATATACTGTAAAATAAAAAAAATAACTTCAGGCAAGTGGAAAAAAGACATATGATACACGTATGAAACAATATCTGTTTTGATACTGGCACTTCTGATAAAATCTCCTAAGTGCTCATTTTCATTTGATATTAAGATTATTATTGTAGAGTTTATAAATTCTGAGAAATGCGCAATTAAATTTTGGCACATTTTTTCGAGTACAACGTTGGGCTTAAGAACTTTTAAGGTTCACATACTGTACAATGTTTTCTAGGAATTATATTCGTTACCAACCATTTATTTAATACTTTCAGACAACAATGCATAATAAAAAGTCCTTACCGTAATCTGTTCAAATTTTTTTAACTTTTGACTTCTTTTAACACCACTAAACAGAAGGAAAAAAAATGAAGTCTACTTTCTTTTTAATTTGTCAAATAAACCTTTTAATCCAGCTTAATATCTACAAGCAAAAATGTCAAACTACTGTAGTATTTCTCAGATCCTGTCTTTTAAAGATTTGAAGAACGACTTCTCTATATACACTTTTTTTTTATCTTCGACACTGCTCACAAAACCAAAATAGGAAATCGTTTTTGAGCAGGGTTGAAAGACATTAGTCTTATCTGATTGGCCACCAATGTGTTTGTTATCTTGCAGCAGGCGATGAGAAAGCATACACAATGTGGTACATGTGCTAATAGAAACACATTTACTTCCTCTGTTGGGGCTTTGAAGGCAAGCTAAAGGGGTAAACGGGTACTAAGAAATGTTTAACCACAGACTGAAGCTCTGTATGAAACTCTGAAGGGCCCCACATACTCCATCTGAATCAGCAAAATTGTCTCTCATTGGCATAGTTGTGTAACAAAAAACCTGTCATTTTGTTTAGAGTGGCTTCACCCCCCTTTTCTTGACACAAGACCCTGTTGAATGCATGAATATAGTGTGATTGGTAAGAAAAATGTGTTTGTTTACACAGAAAAGCGCTCAGACAACAGTGGTAGCATTTTTCTTACTCCTCGTCTTCCCAAAGTCAACTGTTTCATGGATAGTTTTGGGGAGCGTTTGTCTGAGGCAGTCTGAAAGTATGTCACTCTATAAGACTCTTCCAGACACTTATAAATACAACCCCTGGCATAAAGAATGGAATCAGCAGTCTTGGATGAGCACTCATTCAGACATTTCATTCTGTAAAACAAACTCAGATCAAAAACATGATA
>JARVGW010000001.1:3267275-3287723 GCA_031762495.1 Anablepsoides rubrolineatus | reverse complement strand
GCTCTCTTTTTTGGTAAAGGAGAAGTGTCCTCATCTGCAAGATAAACAATTTCAAATTAACTTTTTGTTTGGTTCTAAATAAGACAGTCAGGAAATGAAAATAGGTAGTTTGAGAAATCTAACCTGAAGACAGCTCAGAGTCCGAATCTGGTTGAAGCACTATGTCTTCTCCATCTGAGTCACAAGGGTTGGCATTGCTCAGGATCAGTTCCAATGCCTGTTGAGTGGTGAGCCTCCTCTGCATTTTGTTTTTTGTGAACAAAATAGGTGAAGCAGTCACCTATTTATCCCCCACTGCACAAAAGGCTGCATGCAAATTTGCATGTGCAAAGTCTCCCAGATCTGCCCCAGCCCCCCTCTATGTATTTGAACATTTTATTTGAGTGAAATAGAAACAAAATGGTGTCATAAAGAGGGGAATAGCCACAATAGTGTAACTTTCTCTCCAAATGAGGGAGTGGATAATAGTATGAGTGCTCTGATTAGACAATTTAAACTTTATTGTATATATTTCTAAACTTACATCATGTCCTCTGTACCTGATGCACTCAGGCAGGCCCTCTGTCCTCCTCTCTCACCTTATTCATGTCCCCTGCACAACAATGCAGCTGGGGGATGGGCAGGCACACCCAGGAGCAGCTTACTCTTTTTGCATGACATTTTTTGTGGTAGATCAACACAATTAATTTGTTTTTTTTTCTAAACTGTCATTTTGAACTCACTTATCTTTTTTTGAAAGAAAAACATTACTAAATTCTTTTAGAAAAACATTTGCATATTTCTTGAAACAGATTGTATGTTTTTCAATCTATATGTACATTTGACGAAATGACCAGGATAATGCATGTCTCCAAAAATACACATATGCTTTAAAACAAAATATGTGTTTCAAATAAATTGTCAGTAGCCTTCAAAATGTAAAGTCTCTTGAGCTGTGTTTCAAATGGTGTTTTGACAATGTCATCTCGGTTTCAAGAAATAAGCCAAACCAATTGGGAAAAAAACAAAACAGTTAATCGAAATCAATTTGTTCAAAATGTGCACCACCGTGCCACCAAAAGATATAAGTTCAAAATAAAAACAGCTGATTTCACAATGGTTTCAGAGTATTAGACAGACGTTTGTGTGAATCTCCCCTGCTGATTCCTAAGGCAATAGCCCCATTTACAAACTAAAGGATGCTAATTAGAGCCATCAGAGTCGTCAGTTTGGACTAAGGGTCTTTTGACCCTCTTACGGGACTTCAGGGGGATGGTCAAAATTCCTGGGACTTCTAGTGTTAAAGGAATGTTGAGCCTTTCATTTAAAAAAGGAACAAGTCATCACATGTTTTTAATATGTGATTTCATTACTACTCACTAATGAAAACATGGCTTCTAACTGCCGTCACCCACAAACAGACATGAAGTACCTCTAATGGCTCACACCCACGTCTTGCTCAACATTGTGTGATTTGTTTTCACACCAATCTGTTCTGTTATTCTGTAATATCAAAGGCTAAATGACTCTAATTTGTTATAATGAGGTTTGTATTTAATCCTGTCACTTTGGTTGAGATTGTGCAAAACTCTTGTGACATTCTTCGATTTTTTCACTTCCTTGTTAGCTTTTTACAGCTTCTTTAGACTTTGATATTTCTTCACTTAGTTCACTCCAGTTCCGGATCATTTTCAATTATTTTTTTCTCATTGAACTCTAATCTATGAATCATCCATGCATAAAAATGGCTCCTAAACTCACAAATAAACCAGTGCTGTGTCAAAAAATATCAGCAAAGATTTTAAGTGAATCCTAAGACATTTTGTTACAAGCAGCCTGGCAAAAAAGACACCAGATCATTCAATAGTTAAATCTATAGCCTTTAAAACATTTGACATACAGTAGACAAGCAGCTGAAAGATATGAATCTCTCAGTTCCCGTGTGGTGTCTTTAAGATTTTTTTTTCAATTCTTAAAAACGGAACTGCAAATACTTTTCATCTGCTGTTTTTCTGTTCTCCACTTGTCTGTCTAGATTATTTTTATACACATCACACAATATGTTATGGGGTAACACCTAAGAAAAGGACTTGAATGAATGAATTACGGAATGACAAGCCAAAAACAACATTAAAAGAAAAGTAAGTTTTGAACTATCAGATTAAAGAAAGTCTGGGGTAGGATGCAATAAAAGTGTCTTTGTGTTAAGAAAACTCTTAAATTGTGTAAATATATTAGATTATTTTGTCCAGTCTTTAGAAGAAATATCAATTCCTTCAGTTTACCTGTTTCTTGACCCTCATGAATCCCTAACTTTCACAAAAAATCTGTAGCAGTCACACCACAATGGGTTGTTGAAGCAGATTGTCAGATGTAACAAAGTCTGCAGCAGCATTGAAGCAAGGGGAGGCAATGAGGGCAAAACAAGGAGGCAGTATTGACCAGTCTTGGTCTTGAGACTGGTTTTAAGACCACTTTTAGATAGTCTTGATCTCGTCTCAGACTAGACCGCATTTGTACTCACTCTTTTCTTGGTCTCGGACATTGAGGACTTGGGATTCTACTTCAAGACCAGTCAACACTACATGTGGCAATATCACTAAATTGTCAGAATATTTTCCAGTTTATCTGCTAACATTCTTGCATTAATTGCATGTAAAACATACTGATTCAAATTCAAGCATGAGTCATTGCTAATTGTGTTTTTTGTTACCCGTCTCCACCCCACTTTCAATCACACGCGACACTTTAAGAAAGTGACATTGGTTGTCTGGGAGCGGGAGAAGATCTTCAGTAATACAATTCAGCTATATAAATCATAAAAAAAGTATTTGTAAAACAAATCCATGAGAAAGCAGCAACTTGTAAATTCTGCAGTGCTTCGCTCATAGGGACTACGTCAAACTTTTATTGTAACTTAGAAAGAAAGAACAAATAAAGGTAAACTATGTGTAAGTCATAGCAAAGCTATAATGTTAGAAATCTGCCTCTGTACCAAAATTCTTTACCTGGCCCTAACACAAAGAGATTTAGTCAATATTAGCTAGAAATATTAAATTAGCTGTCTTTTTTTTTTTTTTTGGTCTTGACTTGGTCTCAGTCTCAATACACTCTGGTCTTGGTCTGGACTTGGTCTCAGGTTAGGTGGTCTTGACTACAACACTGCGAGAATGAGGCAAACTTATTTTCTTTTAGACTGCCAGCTCTGAGACTTAAATATATTTAAATTAAAATTTGTAAAAAAAAAAAAAATCTGATTGTCCTATACGTCTGTTTTCAAGCAAAATGGGGAAAAATCTGTGTGAGGCAATGCATACAACTTGACATAAATGATTACTAAAAGCAAAAAGTAGAAAAAGACTATTTAAATTTAGCAGGACATTAATTTGAACTAAAATCGAGCACAAGTAAATTCAATATTGGCAGTAATAGAATCAGCAGTAGCATTAACAGACACATGCTGAAATAGATTTGAAGAGATCTCAATGTATTTTAGAAGGACATTTTTCTAAATAGTTAGTTTTTAAAAATGCAGCATGGTGGAGGAACAGTTGGACCTGTCACCTTTCAGAAATTTTTCAGAGATTTTGTCCTGTCTGGGCTGTCCCCCTCTTCCCGCAGTGACTGCTGGATATGGGCACCAGCAACCCAGAAAGGAGAAGCAGGTAAAGAAGTTGGATATATTTTTGAAAAGTGCAAAAGTTATCAAAAAAAACCTGCCTCCTAAATGAGCTGAATGTTTTGATAAATGAGTAATTAAAATAGAACTCAACTATATATACAGAAGCTAAAAAAAGAAACAGGAACACTATAAATCATCACTCTCACAATTTGATGACAGCTGCATGAATAAAAAGACACATACCAACAACTAGTGTCATCATAAATACATTAGTCAAATCACTTTATTATAACGGTTAAATAATAATGGCTCCATAAAAGACGTACAAATATGACCCATTATAATGAACTGAGGAGGTCCAAAAGTGTTATGCTGAAATAGGCAGCAATAGTGTAGTGATTAACCTGTTAACAAGCACCGGAATGCCCGCATTCCATCTTAAGTTTTGTTTTTCTTTAAACCCTCATGACTGCTGAAGTTAAAAATTCTGATTTTTAGATTTAAAAAGAGACCAAGCTTGTGAATTTAATCTAAAAGGTTCAAGAGCAGTACTTCATTTAATTTGTGTGTACTTTTTAAGGTGGTTTATGGTATTTAAGGCCCACAGATTTAAAATTATTCAACAATTCAATGTTATTACAATATATCGAATAAATACCTTATCAATGTTTTTTTTTCCAATAAATATCTGAAATATTAAAGAATTTTTTGAAGCCACTCTTTTGAGCAGTAGCTACAAAAAGCATGATTTTGACTAAAAAAGCATTAAATGTTTGTTTTCCCTGCAAGCTAGCAAAGCTTTAATTTCCCCTAATATCTAAATAATATTTGAGGTTTCCGCTTTACATTGATGTCCAAAATTTCTCATTAGAATAGCCTAAAAATAAGATTCAGACCAATTATCAATAGTTTGTCCTAAGACAAATCAATGCACATTTCTAGAAACTATATCCGGCCTATAATGTACACCTGAACCAGGAACTGCACTCATCATAATTCTTCTGCTTTTGTTCTCATTACTAGAACTGCAGCTGCACTATGTTTTTTTTTCCATTTCCTTGTCATTTGTACAAACAAATCTGAAAGCTAGAACACGGCTAACTCAGCAGGTGTGTTTATGTACTCTCTGACTCAGCGCTGCTGCTGCTCCACCCACAGATCAAACCCCACGCTGACAGAAACTAAACCACACAGACTAACTGCACAGATTTTAAGTTTTATTTTGTGCCTGGGTGTCCTGAACAGGTGTAAACATATAAAATAATAATGTAAAAAGAGCCAAATACCATATAAAGAACACTTACGGGAAAAAATATAAAGATAAAGATCTAGTCTGAGCTGCTTTGTTTAAACCCTGAAAATACTATCAGTAGGAACATTTTATCTGTAAGCACTCAGAATTTGTTCCACTTTAAATATTCTCTCAGTGCCTTTAAAGATAATGCTTTTTGTGTTTTCCAAAGTTGGTTAGCTGTGGGGGCCAACTTGTAAAAGTACTTTATTTTTCACCAATGCATGTTCTCAATTTGTGCTCTGCATTTGACCCATCACACGTGAGAAACACCCTAGAGGAGCAGCTATGTAAGCACCCGGGGGAGCAGTTGGGGGTTGGGTGTCTTGCTCAGGGACACCACAGCATGTGGGCATGGCTGGGAGTTGAACCTGTCACTTTCTAGTCTCAAGTCTGCTGTCACTACACCACAGCCATCCCCATTGAATTGGGATGACTCAGAAAGTAAATAAGTTGTAACTGTACACCCAATGAATCCTATCTGGAAGTTTTAGTAACATTAGTCTAGTGGTTTGAGATATTTTGCTAACAGACAGGCAGACGCAGGCATAATATTATTGAACACCTGTTATCAGAAAGTGATAATGTGACTGTGTTTTGGTAGTGGGGAGATAATACCTCTTAAAAGCCTGGTAAAAAAAAATATGGCGTTTTTGTCTAACACAGCAGCAAAACAACATCCTGTTGGAACAAACACACAACAGAAACGAATAATAAAATAAAACTCACCAAGTCATCAACATGAGACTGAAGCTTCCAGGAGCAAAAGAAAAACACGGCTGAATCTGTTGCAGATTTTAACATTTCTTTCTTCCTTTTTTTTTTTTTTACCTTTACCTTTGCCCACGTTTTCATCCCCTCCCATTTTCTCCATTCTTTTTTCTCTAACTGTCAAACAACACCGATTTGTCATGCTTGTTGCAACAAGTTGTGAGAGAGGTGTGTCTTTATTACCTGCCGTGCTCCTGCACTGACAGTCTGACAGAGTCCTCACATTCCACAAGTTAACACTCAACATGAGTTTCACTAAACACACAGTTGTTTTAAACAGATATTCTCTTATGATTTAGAAATATTGGCATTAATAGGACACGATGTCATGCTCAAAGTCTGTGTTGTTAATGACTCTCAGCTATGACATGGTCGTGATAAGACATTTTGCCAGACAATAGTCTTTTGTTTCAGAAATTATTTTTAAAAAATTATTAGGAGACCATTTTAAACGAACATGATATTCAGTGGTGGGCACAGTTTACCTAAAGCACTAACAGAGGAACTAATTTCCTGATTAAGGCTTTTAGGGCTTTTGCTTTTTTTTTTAATTCATTAGTGGATTAGCACTTTCTAAATGTATGGTCTAAATTTAGAAGCACTAACTGAGGTCTTTAAATGTTATCAATCAACATTATTGTTCACAGATGAGGGTGAAAGCTGTCATATTTTGTATGCATGTCACTTATCTACAAGGTTACGTGTCAAATTTAAGGCCCACGGGCCAAATGTGGCCTGCGGGGATTCCCATTTGGCCCGCCAAGGGCACTAAGTGACAACATTCTGCACACAGTAAATATTGTCTTATGTTGACTACGAAGAATTTTCCATATGTCAACTGGGTTATATTAGTGCTTTAGAATTAGGGGACCTAAATAGTTGAGTTAGTGCTTTAAGGTTAGTGCAACTAATGTTTAGATTAGTGCTGCCCACCACTAATGATATCCCACAAATTCCCACCAACTTAACACTCCCACTTACAGAAGTTTACGTATGTAAACAAGTTACTGACCTAGTATAAGTGACTGAGCTGTAACCTTTCTAATTCAGTCAGCTGTTGCAGCAACCTTGAACCAGTTGGATTCTAAAAGTTAATCAGTTGTAGATGTTCTCCCACTGATTGCTTCCTGTAGTTTTTTGTTAAAACTTGTTTTGTGGTTCCCTAAGTATTTTTGCTGCACTACAGACACACAAACACAAATATGCTGCATACACAGTGTTATCCCTTAGCTTTACCTTTCCGGAGCTGGGGATAAAAATCTCAAAAGAGGAAATAATTCTTGCAAAACATTTTTTTTATCAGATTTGTAAGAAGCCATTGTTTGTTGCACCACCTGGTTTCTGCTTCAGTGAACAGAAGCCAGACCCAAAAAAGGAAAAATAACCACACAATAATGTTTATGAATCTTTTATTTACACGGGTTCCCATTTTTCCTGCCACACCCCCTTTGGAGGGAAAAAAACAACTTTCAGCACTGCATCAATTTAGCCAACACATGTTGAGATAAATTTAACTGGAATGAAAATGCTAAAAATAAAGATTTAAATGTATGTTTTAAGTAAACTATTGTGTTAGTCGTGCTTGGAGTAAGTGATGGTAATAAGGCTCAGCTACTACCGCGTCAAATTTTAGCTAAACAAACGTAAAATCAACAGAATTACAGCCATTTTGTTTATGCTAAAGACAGCTAGCCATGTCAGCTATCTAGAATCAGGATGACTATTAAAAGTATTCATGTAGATGGACGTCATGCATGATTTCATTGCTGCAGGCCTCGAAAACTCAAGTGGTTTCGTAACTTGAGGTTTTCACTTGTGTTATTTGTTTTTTAACTTTATTCAGTAAGCTGACAAACACAGGAAACATGATGCAACACATAGTTTAACTGTATTGCTGAAGGCATCGATCATTTGTCATATCTCAATTCAGTGACTGCAGCCCACGTAGACCACAGAGGTTACACCTTTCAGAGTCCAAGCAGGCTACATGAAATGTCTGTTAAATGAGACAGTCTAGTATTTGGATGACATACTGTATGTTTGCATGACCACACACTACCTCATTACCATAGTTACATTTTATATTACATCATTCATAAATGCCTAACTCTTAAAATGTGTTGGAACATATATTTGCGTCTTTTCACAGGAGGTATAACTTCCCAAAATTCAATGAATTTTTAGAAACATTACATATAAATACAAAGAAGACTTTAATCATTTGGGTTTAGCTCCAGTATCAGCACTATAGCTTTATAATAGTATTGTGAAACTATTTAAATGCAGCTCCAGTTGCATAGACATAAGCCTTAACGATTATATAAAATAAAATAAATAAAAACCCTTACAGTATAAATACTTGTAATTTTGAAGATTACAAAGCTTTATCAAGAACTTTGAAACCCTTTACACTTCAATCATTCACCCATTCCCACACTGAAAGTAGTAAGCTACATTGTAGCCACAGCTGCCTTGGGGCAGGACTGTCATGCACCGGTGCCACCAAACCCTCTGACCACCATCAGTAGGCAAGTTGAGTGAAATGTCTTGCCCAAGGACACAACGACAAAAACGGCAGGAACAAGCGATCGAACCAGCAATGCATCAGTTACGAAACAAAAATGATTTCCAAATTAAAAGCATAAAAAAACAAATACATTTCCAACAGTTTGTATGATGTAAACCACTGATTTTGCTGTGGAAATCAAAACAATAGGGAAGCTGTTTTTACTGAGGTTTTTTTTTTTTTTGCCCTTTATCGGGATTGGTCAATGACAGAAAATTGTAAAAAGCATCAACTAAAAACAAAATTTGGGGGAAACTATTTAACCAAAGTAAAAATTATTTTTCTCAATATTTTTTTATGTTGTTAATGTGGATATGTCTCCACTTTGTTGTAACCAAACTCAAAACTAGTTAAAGACACACTGGTCCAATCCTGGTCCTTGGAGAACACTATCCTGCATGTTTTAGATGTTTATCTGCTTGACACACCTGATTTAAATTAATGATAGATTAACCGGTTTCTCTCTTCAAGGACCAGGATTAGACATCCTCGCTTTAACCAATGTGTTCAGGATTGACAAAAATGCTGTTTCACAGAGGACATAAAGATGAGCATTAACATAGATTTTTTACTTAGAAACAATGTGTACCCTGCTTCTCGCACAGTGATTGCTGGAAACAGGAACCAGAGACCCAGAAAGGAGAAGCGGGTACAGTTAGATGGAACAATGTGCAGATCTGTCAGACACTTAAAGGTCAAACATACAAACTTACTCAAACAGTCTTCTTCAGTGTTTTAGCAGAGAAATAAAATAAAATAAAAGGAGTGACTTATTTTGATATATATATATATATATGCTCATGTGGTCTTTGGTGAAAATTAGTTTAAATCCTATAATCTAGAATGATGTCATAGGGAATTCCAGCCCCTTTTTTAAACAGAAGTGAAGAAATTTATTTGGGGTTTTGTTATATACTGATTTTACTTACATACACAAGATATTGTCTTTTTATTAGATAAATTGTATTAATGGTTAAATGTGACTAAATTACTTGACTCGATGATTTTACATAAATAGATACATGTCTGAACAATTACAACACATAACTGTATGTTTGATTTCAATAGAAGCAGATGAATTATTGTTAACAGACGTGACCCAGCAGGTCCCCTTTATATTTGTAATGATGTAATCAAATGGGTAGAGTCACGTCTAATTGGATGTGTTTATCTGAACAGTTTCCGGGTTGATTCTGCCAGAATAAACAGCGACTCAGCAGAGCTCTGTGTGGTTTTGCATGACTCTCTTTATTATCTTACCATGCATTGGTACATTTTCCGTATGGTTTAAGCACACAGGTTGGTCGAAGAACACGCTTAACAATTATTTTCTTACAGAAGAATTCCCAAGCTTCAAAGTGAAGCCAAAAATTGTGTAAAGGGATTTACTGTTATTACAGCAGAGATGTAAAAATGGTCAATTTCAAAGGAAAACAAAAGGTTTATGAGATAAATAATTATTTCTGAAAACAAACCCTAAATTTATAGAAAATTTACATGCTATTTTGCACTGCAGCCTGTACTTATTTTATTTTATTTTGCCAGCACGGCTCACATTTTAGCCAGCTGTGCAAAAACTCCAACATCATACCATTCATAGGTGAGGCCAATCCCTGGATAAAGAGGTTCTGTGAATGTCGTTTGAACTTTGAAAATCTGAACCATTGGCTGAGAAACATGATAAAAACTCAAAATCCCTGCCTCATAATCCACAAACATTCCAATTCTTTTGGAACAAGAACCTGGCACCTTCGTTTCAATGTTGTTATGACGAAACAAGAGGGCATTTTCTGAGCATTCTAAAGTCCACGACTTGTCATTTTTTCCAAACTGCGACTCATCTGATGTTCGATCGGTGTCTTTGTAGGCCACAGCCGCAGACAGAATGCGAGCGTGCCACTCTACCTCCCAGTAACATTGATGTTTTATAACCTCTTTGCAGAGCACCTGTGGAAACTTCATAAATCTGTTTGGATGAGCATCGCTCTGGAAGGGGGAAGGCCTCATCCTCTGGTTTTCATCCATCAGGTGGAGATAAGGGTAGTTTGAGGTCTCATCCAGAGTAAGGGTTTTCCAATCTACCAGGAAAAATGTTTCAATGTGAGTACATTTTAAGACTATCTTATAATACAAACGTAAAATATGTTTATATTTCTTACAATTTAAGAAGTCTTGTCTGGTGGCGGGTGGAGGTGGTAGAGAAAAGTCAATGTAAGACACTGTGAGAAAGAAACCAACATGTTACCTACATTTTGGAAATATATGTTGACAATTATTTTAGGTTTCACTCAAATACGTGGTACCTGTGGTTGAGATCTTGGGCCACATCTCTTTTAGTAAAATGTCTATTTTATCATTCAGCTGCGACACAAAGACAACCACGTCTCTGAAGGACCGTTGAGGAATAGCACATGGGGAAAAGTACTGTGGGTCATCAGAAATAAAGTGAGACTGAAAAATAATAGAAGACATCATTAAATACGTTTGACCCCATTTCCAATGAAGCTCTTTTAGAATGTTCAAATAGTGAATTTTTTGCAAAAAAAAAAAAACAAAGTTTATCTGTTTGAACATTAAATATAGTCTTTATAGTGTATTCAACTGAATATATGTTGAAAAATATTTGCAGATCGTCATATTCTGTGGGTGAATTTTACTTAACATATCTGCTATGATGACAGCAAAGTGAAAATCTTCTTTGTCTTTCTGTTTCAGCATCTCCCTCTCCTGATCAAGCTGTTCCAGTCTCTTAAGAACAGCTTCTTCTTTTCATTCCCTTTTCTGTGGTAGGTTAGTGGGTGAAACAAAGGTCTGAGGGAAGACATTGGGGCAAGGTGAAGCACTGCGTGAACTGGGGATAGGGCTGAGGGATTGTGAATGGGACAAAACACTGGAAATTTGTGAGTGGGGAGAATGATGGGGTGAAGGGAGATGATGTGGTGAGGAGGTAAGATGAAAGGATGGAGAGGAGGGTAGTGATGAAATGGTTGAGACACAGGATGAAACGTTGAAGGGTGTCTGGAAACAATGTGTCTGATGTGGACGCTCCAGGCAGGGATGCTACAACAGGTGAAAAGGCGCAATGTGGTGAAGGGGTGAAGGAGCCAGATGTCCTGAGTCTTTTTTTGCTTTTGGAAGAAGCTGATATTTAATGATTTTTTCCCCTTTAGTTCATTGTTATGTGAATGGCCTCCAGGTCTACAAGTCCACCAAACCCTCCTCTGTCCCATCCACTTCCCTTTCCCACTGCCACCACGAAATTACAGGCTGGTTTTCCAAAAACTTGCTCAAACTCAACAGTGCCAAAACTAAACTTCTAACACCACTCCCTTAAAGATAAACAATTTCTCTACACCTGTTGACAGCTCTTCAGTTTTTCCTTCTCAAGAGTTAAGAGTGTCACGTTTGACAGTACTCTTTCATTCCAGTCCTATAAACAATATTGCTTGTTCAGCTTATTTTCATTTATGTAACATCATGACTCATGACTACACCCATCTGTTACACTATCATGCTGATCTACAGTCGGGTTACTTCTTGCCTTGATTTTTGCAGCTCTTTACTTTAAACTTTTGGTTTACCTGACAAATCTATCCATAAACTGCAAATAGCTCATAGCTTAGCTTTCCAAATTATTTTCAAATCCCCATCCTTCAGTCATATCACATTTCTTTGACTGCAACTTAATGAGCTCCCTGTTAACTACAGCATTATTATGAATTTTTTCTCCTAAGTACAGCATTAAAAATGTCACATAATTTTTTTTATTAAGAAGTAAAACACTGATTAAAAATCTTCCACTAACATGTTTTTATTTAGTGTTTAGTCCCTTCCCATATACACAGGGTTGCACATAAGATTTTTGGTCTGGTTCTCAGGAGGGGAGAACCTTAAGTTGTTATTAAAATACTGTTTATATGTTTAAACAGAAAATAAACTTTATCTTCTCGTCATTTCCTACTCTAAACACATTAAAATTGGCCTCTGTGTCTTTAAGAAACCCCCCACCCTCCGCCCTGCTTCTGTCCCGCCCATTTCAGCAAGTCATCGCAGCAGCTTTGCTGGTGCTCGTAGCAGACTTTGTTGTAATGATAATAAATAAAGAAGCAGCATTTTACAATATCTCTTTTGGAGATTTGCATCTCTGGATACATATGAACCTTATTGTCGGATTGGAAAGCACGTTTTCAAAAGGACCAGAGCGATTAACAACATCTCAGCTGGTAAGATTATTTCACTCATCCTCCCACAGACCCACACTACTGATCGTTATAAGTTACAAATCTTAACACATAGACTAAACAAGGATGTGAAAAACACAATGTGAGTTGCTTTTCAGCTTACATGCAGATGACAACGATGTTTGTTTATTTAGTAGCTGCCGAGTCACCGGCGGGTGCGCGAGGAGGGGGGGAGTGTGCGGAGTTGTGGTTGAGCTGTGATGCGGAAGCTCATTGTAGTTTACTTGGCACACAGGTGTTAGGAGCTCAGCAGTTTTACTTTCACTTAGAGAGCCTGCAGGAGTCAGGGTGCGGGAGGTGGGGGGGTGGGGAGGTGATGAGGAAGCTCTGTTCTGAGACACCTCCCAGAGGCGTTTCTGGTACCACCCGCTCGTTTTGCTCCTCAGCATGGCTGCCTAAAAACGCTGCAGAATTTCTCAAATATGCATGAATGAGGCAAAGCAAGACTCTGGGCATGTTTTTGATGAGAGGATAACATTATAACATGGTATAAAGCTCCAAAAATTTGATTTTACATGATATAGCCTCTTTAAATAATATAAAAATATGTGTTACACCTAAATGTTAAATTTGAATATTTTGTAATAAAATGTTGCTATGGCCAGAGAGTCATTTTTTGGAGTCTGCTAATTAAAAACAAGATGGATGGTATCAGAGAGAATAATTTTTCGACATGGCGGTTTCCTGAACCCAAAACAGATGGACAGGAGCTCTTTAGCTGAAATTGACCATCTGTAGTTGGTGTTCTGGCTGGAGATATCAGCACTGATGTGGGTCAGCAGCAGTGTTAAACTGGGCTCGGGACAAAAAAAGATCCTTCAGCTCACAGCTTCTGGAGTGGTGAAACTAACTAAACAGACCGCCTCTAAATCATCTGGTGAATTAATTATCTGGTGTAAGCAACGTTTGCTTGCTCTTTAGTAAATAAAGCAAAGCCATTTTCTTTATTTTATCTTTATTTCACCCGTCATTAAAGACAGACTGGAAAAAACCAAGACGGTCCTCCCTCTTCAGAAGCGCATCTAGTCTGCTGCTGCGTTCACACTGAATGTGTTTCAGTGCGTCCAACTTGAGGCGTTGGGTGCATTTTTGCTGCTCAAAACGCACTTGGTGGAAACCCGGCTTAACAGTCGGCCCAGATAACGCAAAGAATGACAGCCCTTTAGTGGCCTAGATGCGGCTTGCCAGAGATAGTCATTACGTGGGCCAGCACCACAAAAACCACATCACAACTGAACCAGTTGTGGTCATCCGAAAAAACAGTGCCATCTTTGTGGGTTGTTTGTACCTGCATCAAGTAAACAAGGTCGTCAGACTTCAGTAGGCCCTGCAGTTCAACATCCCTCCTCCTCAGCTTGGTGAGCTCTTCTTCCAGCTGCTCCTTGTGCTTTTCAGCTTGACAGATAACCGTTTTCTCCTGAATTTTGATAAGCCGCTCCACTTCACTGCATCTTCTTTGCATGGTGGAGATCATGTGGGCAAAGGTCTCATTACAGTCATTCAGCAACGTTTTAGCAGAGTCCTGTTGGGACACAATCAGGTATTTGTCTTAAAAGAATAGCATTCCTTCACAGAATCATTATCAGCGTCAACCTTTCAAGCATCAAAGATTTTGTGTAAATCATTAGTGATTAGTTAGCTCAGTATCAGTCAAACTGACTGTTATAAACATTTTTACATTTACTAAGGTCGATTGGCTGTGTCGGTCAGCTTAAACATAGTTGACTTCAAGGGTTATTCAATTGTAGATATTCATCTGAACACCACTTTCTGGAGGCTTAATTCAAATTTGTCCATCTTCATGAGATATTTTGCCAACCAACAGGCACAATAAAACACACAAACATAGCCATTTACTGACAACAATGATAAATTAAAATATGTTTACTTTTAACTTAAAACAATAAACTTTCCATCAAAGATTAAATCAAAACCAGATCACACACAAGCTGTTCAAGCTGAATTTGCATGATTCCAAACTCTGTTTTGTCAGCAAAAAAACTTTTACTTGGCAGACTGCTTCTTTCTTTCAAATCTGCTACTGTGTAATTACTGACTATATGATGTCTTTGTTTTTTACTAAAACTTTTGAAATTTTAACAACCAATATTTAGCAACAATTAAACTGTTTAAAGAAATGTTTACAATAATAGATCTAACAAGATATTAGGAGTTACTCAGATTTCTAGTGTGAAATTTTACTTCACTGAGAGGTTTTTTTATTACTCTCTAGCTGAAATAAAAAAAAACAAATGTATTAACTGTAGGCCAACGACCTAGACAGGTACTTGGCATCCAACACGCTATCACATTCAACATACCAAATATCACTTTCTGTTCCAGCTGGCGAAAGTTCCCAACAGTTACTGATCACAGAAGCATGCCCAGAGGAAGTGTGCTGGTTTTGCTAAGATCTATGATGCCTACATTTCACAGTCTGTTTATGACAACTTTTTAAAAGCACAATTTAAAAAACTTTAAGCTCTTCTAAAAGACAGAAAGTAACCAGACAGTTCATGTTTTTGCTTCTGTCTGTGTGTGTGTGTGTGTGTTATGTCTTAGATTAAGTGCAAAAACATATTTTGACCTTATACTATGCTTATGAGGACATTTTGACATTGTATGGAGATTTTACTGGTCCACAATGCAAAAACCCCATTTGTGGGTCAGGGGTTAGGTTTAGGGCTAAGGTATGAATTAAGTTTAGGTTAGGTATAGGGTTAGGTATGTACCGGTGTGGTTAGGTTTAGGGGTAAGGGCTCAGGGTTAGGCTGTAGAAACTATTGGAAGTCAGTGCAAAATCCACAAAATCCAAGTATTGAGAGACAAGTGTTTGTGTGTGCGTGTATTTCATTAGTTTGCATATTACAACTGAAGATAGAAATCTTGGAATTAACTTATATTTATTGTTTAGACTTGATTCAAGAAGGCTGTCATAGACAACTGGCCTTTAAAGGAACAAAAATGGCTTTAACGTACTATACTGAGCTAGAGTTGAATGTGGTAGTAGCGGACACTGATCCCCAACACATATTCTGAGTGAAAGCAGATCTTAAGCTTAAGAAAAAAAATTACATATTTTTGCACACCTTGAGATCCTCCTCGGCTTTTAAGAGATTCTCCAGCTCTTCTTCTCTCTGCAGGACCTTTTGTAAAGTTTTCTTTTGAATAGACTCCAGACGTTTCTGAAAGAAACAAAGACAACCTTATGTTCCACAAAACTAGTATTTGCTGCAAAATGCATGATTAAATTGTTGTCTAAGTTTAAATTTAATGTAGAACAAACAAAAAATGTTTTAAATGAGTGCATGTTCTTAGTTTCCAAAATTAACGATTGGTTAGAGAATCTATAAAACACTTAGCATGTAACGTGTTATGTATTGCTCCTGTTATCAATTAAATGAAAATAATTGAGAAAATTCAGTGTAAATATTGAGTGTTAAATCACAGTACTGAAATTTGCTGAAGAAGCTGAAAGGAGTTATTAAAGAAGCAAACTACCCTAAAGCTAAAAAGATATTCAAATATACCTAAAAGTTAAAAGACACAACACACTACCCAAAGGCCTAAAGTAACAAGACTAACTAAAATTAGGTAGAGGTTAGCTCAAAGTTAAAAGAAGCAAACAAACAGCTAAGAATATCTAAAAGCAAGAGGCTATACAGTATGTATCCAAAGACTGGCTGAAAGCTAAAAAAAAATACATTGAAGTGTGCTGAAGCAGATTTCAGACACTAATGTTGATGTTTTTCAAGAATTATAAAGAAAATATCTGTGTATTTCTACGGGAGAATATGTGTACTCACAGACAAATTTTCTCAAGAGTATAGAAGTTACGAAAAAACAGAAGTCATAGCAGCAATCTACTGAATGAGCTGAAGGGTTTGATGTAAAAATGGCTAAAAGAGAACAAAGTATGCAAAAATGGTTAAATTGTAAATAGCCTACAAAAAACTTAAATAAAAAAAAAACGGTGGTGGCAGTATTCACTCAATTAAATTAAAAAAGTAGAATTGTGAATGTGCTTTAAAAGTCTAATCTTTCAGGCTGTCATTACCTTTGTCACGTCTTTCATTTCTGAAGCCGACACAAACTTGTGGCCTTTATGTTTACCCACAATGCACTCAGTGCATATTAGCTGCTCGTCTGTCTGACAGTAAAGCTCCATCATCTTTTTGTGGTGTGTGCACATCTTCTCCATCAGTGGGACTGTAGCTGGGACCAGCTCGTGCTGCTGCAGCACTGAAACGCTGTAGTGAGGCTCAACGTGTTCGTCACAGTAAGATGCAAAACAGGTCAGGCAGGTTTTTGTTGCTTTGCTCTGTCTGGGCCCACAAAAGTCACAAGTGACATCTGCTGGATCGACATTGGTCCGAGGAACTTCCAGAGGAGGTGGAAGTTGTTGAGCTCTTTTTTTCAGCTTTTTCACAACCTAAAAAAAAAGTGAAAGGTCAATAACGCCCACTTTGGTTACAACATACAAGCTACAAGGATATGGCTAAATTGCGGAACATTTGGAAAACATTCTTTGATGCTGTTACATGGGACGATCTGTTCTTTTACCACCCTCTGTCCTCCCACCCTGGTGCAACTCTCAGATCATGTCTGCATGCAGTTACCAGTATCATTGTTTGTTCTAGTTTTTTATGTTTCTCTAGTTGTCCTAATGTGATGAAGGAACTACATTTTGCATTTGCTGCTGCCTATTTTGGCTAGGTCTCCCTAGAAAAGCAGGTATTTAATCTCAATGGGACTTCCTGATTGAATAAAGTTTTAAACAATGGTGTAATGATGACAGAATCCTAATGGGCCAAACCCACACCAGGAACCATCATCACATTATATCAGGAGAAATGACGAGACAGATGCATTCCTAATATGACCCTGAAGACCTCACCAAGACCCTGCCAACACCATCTACCTTCTGACTGATTTTTCCCATCACAGTAAGGCCATTGCCCAGTATAAGAAGGGGACTTAACAGGGTCCAGTAAATCAGTTTATCAGTGATGTTCAAGATACAGTTCAAGGTATAGTTTTGGGCCTGTTTAGGTCTGACAAAGATCTGCTCTAACAGTACAGTACTGACTCAGCTGTACTTTGTAATACAGTCTAGACATTTGCACTGAATAATACATGATCCAGTTGTTTTGCCAGCTGTTCAGAAGAAGCCAGGCAGGTATGAACATATTCACCATTGTTCCCCCTCACCTTACCTCAGCCAGCATGTTGTTCCTCTTCAGAACAGGCCTGGGATGGAAGGTCTCCCTGCACTGAGGGCAGCTGTATTCACCCTTTTCTTCCTCCTTGTCCCAGCTACTCTCAATGCAGCGTCTACAGTAACTGTGTCCACAGCAGAGAGAAACCGGATCTTTGAGGAGGTCCAGACACACAGCGCAGCTGAACTGCTCGCAGTCCAGCTCGATCCCATAACTCTCCATTGTGCCGTGGTCTTCCTTACCAGCCATTTAGCATAGCTTCGGGAGATGTCTGGATGTCATGGGTTTCATTTTGTCAGGAAAAACTGTTTATCTCGAAGAGGTGGAGCCAAGTAGATCAGTGTCAATGTCCACTCATTTTATTAACCTAACCCTGTGCGCTTTGATAAAATATGCTGAGCTGACAGATACATTACAGATTGGCCTTTCAGTTCTAAAGAAACAATACAGCAGTGTGTACTCAAGTCAGGTGTAGCTGACATCCTGATTCAACATGTTTTCTTGACAGATTTTAAAAATATTGTTATTTTTTGATTGCCCTGATGATTTGAAATGGTTGAAATCCACATGCTGACAGATTAATAACGGATTCTCGTACTTGTCGTTTCATGTTAGTGATCAGTAGTGATTTGTACTCTAAACACAAAGTCGATGTGAAAGTAGGATTCCAACCTCTGACACTAATCCTGACAGGTAATTCATTGTAATCCCAACTAATATGACTTGTATCGTTTCTTAGATTAACATGAATGGCTCTGTAGATGTGATTCTTAAAAGCTTTAAGTCAGAGCCATTCGAAAGGCGATTAAAAGTACAAGAAAAATAATAAATGAAATGTACATATTATTGAACTGATTGGTCTTGAAGAAGCACCACAGAAATCAGAAATTCTCACAAATCTTGAACTAAAACGTATAAAAAAATTTATAAAACAGGAGGCAATTTGTGTTCGCTAGTTTGTTGTACCAATGTTTTTTGTACAGTTGGAAAATCTGTTGATTTCCCTTTTAAATGGTGCCACATTTGCAAGGAACATGCATTTGTGAAAGTAGAGCTGAGTATTTAGGTTGTGAACACCACCTGGTGTTGGTTTATTGTAAGTTTTACACTTGAACTGTAACATTTTGTGAAGCTGTGATTTAAACAATGCTGATTAAAAAAAATCACCTTTTAGGTATGAAAACACAGAGGTAAGTGAAGGCTGATCAGATGAGATATATTACATAAAGTACATTAATAAATCTGCAAATGTTAACATGAGGTTAAACTTTTTAAATCTTTAAATACAAACAGAACAACATAAACAGAAAATAAATGTTTATAAAATAAAAGGCAAAAGAGTTAAAAAAAAAGGATCCAGAAGAATAAGCACCTGATTAATCCTATTATGAGTATGAATACTTGTAAATGTTATTGCACCAACAGATCTGTACAGATCAGAATGTGAAACAAAAACCCATTATTGTAAAGGATCCTCCTGCTGGTTAAATTTTAAAGTGCAGTTTGAGAACAAACATTTCCTAATAGAAAAATGTAAACTAATTTTAAAAGGATGCACCAGTCTTGTTTAGTGTTTTCCTTTTCTTTATACAGCCCTGATTCTTTGTGGCAGAGATTTTACACCATAAAGCACAGATGTACTTCCTTCAAGGTTCTGGATCAGATATCTGCAGCTCTGTCAGCTGCATGATGACGATCTGTCTCTTCGGCTCTATTAGATCTTTAAGAAGTTCTGGTTGGATGTGTGGCAATTCTGAAGGACTGAATGCTTTTGACAGTTGTGCAAATAAACAGAGAGTTAAAATGAAAATTCACATCAAACAGATTGTCATGTTGTTTTGTTGTGCACATTAAAAACAGAACAGAGTTCACACAATAATTTGACAACTTTGAAGATGAGAAAAAGTTTGAACCTTTTGTTCTTTGAGTTCAGAATGGAAAAAGTTCAAACTTCAATGTTAAAATAAAAAAGGTCCGAAAACAATCACGAGACATGAGAAAGGAGACACGCCAGTCCAAAGTGTGTGTGGCAAATGCTTTTTTTCCTAAAAGTACTACTAAACTCGCCCGTCTTGTCCACTGAGCCCAGTGTCTCCTAATCTTGTGAGATAAATATCTGGTTACACCCCTATTCAACGTGGTTGAAGCTGTGTCCTGTAGGACTTTTCCTTCTCCTTGACAGCCTTAAAAGTCATTGTTGCTGCCTCCAGCAGTGTTTTTGCTTCCTTGGCTACTTCATGTCCAATAGCACCACCTATTACTCCTCCTGCTACTCCACCAAATGCTATGGTTACACCTGTTTTCACTTTATCGCCCGAAATTGCCACCTCATTTCCTGCTTGAGCTGATGCCGGTGAAAGAGCTGTAAGGCTTTTCATAAGCTTCACCATTTCAGCTGGGTTCTTCACAAATTTCCCAACAACTTCCAGTGACAACCTTGCACCCAAAAAAACCCCCAACAAAACACCCGTGGAGATCCCTAATAAAGAAATCCAAAGCTCTTTGGACACAAATGCTTTAGCCTGTTTTCTGATCTCCACTGGAGAAAGGTTAACTGACGTCTCCTGGATGTGCTCCTCATACTTCACGATCTTTTCTTCTACATGCTGCAGAAAATCGTTGGTGTAGCAGGATCCGTTTTTTTTTACCATCTTGTGTATTGTGTGAAGCAACGCCTCCAGCTGAAACTGGTTGTTTCTGTAATCATGTGGCTGATTGTTGTTCCAGTGTTTATTATCAAAGACGTGGCACCGACCACC
>JARVGW010000001.1:3237277-3267175 GCA_031762495.1 Anablepsoides rubrolineatus | reverse complement strand
AGAAACACAATTTTCAATTAGTTTGATGTGAAACAGTACTTTAAATGAATGAGACAGTGGTTGCACTTTTTTCAGTGTATTAGTCCAGTTGTGCCCAATTCTAGGACTCAGGGGCCACTATCCTACCTGTTTTAATTGTTTCTCTGCTCTTCAGCAGGTCTTCATGATCTAAAGAAGCCTGTTATTCAGTCATTTATTCAAATCAGATGAGCAAAGCAGGGAAACAACTAAAACATGCAGGATACTGGTTCTCAGGATGGAACAAGCTCATAAGGTTTGAAAATTGTAAAGGCTGGTTCAGGGTGTCTAATAATTCAAATAAACACAAAATGCATGTTAAAAGATTTATTTAAAAAAAGGGAACTGTTTTTTTTTTTAAGGAAAAAAAAAGAGAACTGTTGGTAGCCAGAGTCTGGTGACACCAATGTTCAGGAGCAACTCTCTCAGTCAGCTGCTCAGTCCTCTAATACAGTGTTTTTCAACCCTGGTCCTCAATGCATGCTGTCGTGCATGTTTTAGATGTTATCCTGCTTCAACACAGCTGATTTCAATTGATTACTGATTAGCAGGCATTTGTTGAACTGCAATTATGGAGGAAAAATAGACTCGTAAGGTTTGTGTGTGCATAGGCAAAGACTTGGTCAGAAAGCAGGCGAGGGTCAGAAACACAGAGGCCAGTAGCAAAGGTCAAAATCTGTGCCTGTGATCCATGTCCAGAAAAGAGAGAAAATCATAGAGTCTGACAAGGTGAGGCAGAACAACAGAATCCAGAGGGCAGGAGCAAGGTAACCAGGAAATCAGAAATGTGCACAGTAATAAAGCTGGATATGGCCACCAGTCAACCCTGTGACCCTGAATAGAAGAAGCAGGTATAGATAATGAATGGATGGATGGATGGATGGATGGATGGATGGATGGATGGATGGATGGATGGATGGATGGATAGTATTGCAGCTGTGTGTTGGTTAGCAACAACAATACACATAACATATCCTCATGTATATCACACAAAAACAAGTATTACTGCCTTGTTGTCAACGTCAGCCTGGATTTTATAGCATGACTCATCAGTCCTCTCAAGCAACTGTGCCTTGACATCCTCTGCTATTTCATAGAGGTCTAGTGTTAATGGTAGCCAAAATAGGAACCTGTGCTACTGTTTTAACTGCATCCTGTCCTAAAAGTTTATAACACTTTTATAGCTCTTTTTTGTAAAACAAAAATAGTTTTTTATAGTCTTACATGCTTTTCCCCAAAGCTCAGTACAATGAATTAAATGTAGAGCAGTCATTGTATTATACAATATATACAGAGATTTATTATTAAATAACTTTTACTTTATACAGCAATGCAATTGTTTTTGCTATAAGTAAATCATGAGATTTTTATGTCAGCTTTTCATCAATGATGACACCCAAAAAGTGTATTTTACAGACACCACAAATTTCAGTATCATACAGAACGTTGATAGTTTTCATTCTGTTCATTTCTATTTTCCAAACTCAGTGATGATTTATTAGGCTGAAACCAAGTTTGTACCTTCCTAAATTCTGTCTGTATCACCTCCAATATCAGTTCAATATTTTCACCAGAATGAAAAAGTGTTTAGTCATCATTATTCTCATATAAATTAAACAGTTTTGTTCTAAGCAAAGAACCCTGAGGAACTTCACAACTAATATTACATATTTCAGATCTTACCTTATTTACTTGAACATTATTTTCTATTTTTCAAATAACTAAATAGTGCTAATCCTCTAATGCCATACTTATTCAGCTTTTCAACAAGGATGTTATGGTCAGTAGTATCAAAAGCTTCTTTTAATCAACAAAAATGCACACAGTAAAGTTTTTAATCAACATCAGTTACTTTTTTCCATTAATTCCATGAGAGCTTTTGACGTTGAATTATTTGTTGTGAACCTCTAGTGACTATTACATAAAAATATTCAGTTTATTTATAAAATGATCTAATCTGGTTACAAAAAGCTCTCTAAAATTTTTGAAAACTGTAAGCTAATTTTACTTTTTTTCTCTGTGTGTTTGTGTCTATTTATAGAAATCTTAAGCAAACCTATTATTGTCTTGGCCACAGGGAGGAGTGCGGGTGTTCCTGGCAGGTATCAGGTGGAACGTAGAAACACACTTAATATAAGTTGCACCTGAAAAAGAGAGGAGACACCCTTGGATTGGTCTATTATTTGAATGTCCTTCATACCCTGTAGACTCCAATTTTCACACAAGCTCTAAGTTTTTAGGGAAAACAGATTGGAGGTGAGTTTTGTCTCAATGTGAGTATGTTTTTCTGTTTGTCAGATTTAGTCAGAAATTACCTGAATTTTCAACATGTTAAGCTATATTTTGATATCCTGGTTATCCTTAATGAGTTGTTTTGCTACATGGTTTGGATTCTGTTTTTATTGTATTCTAAGAAATGTTTACATAATTTAAAAGAGGAAAACTGAAACTATATTTGGATAGCAGGATATACCAGCTAGAAAGGAAGAAAAACGTTGCTAAAATGAAAAAAGTGGCAAAAATCTAAAGCTCTTTTTTTTTTTTAGCTCAAAATCCTTTAATTTGTTGGTATTTCTTAAATAAATACTATATTATATTTTGGACATTTTATTTAACAGACATAAGGTTTCCATATTTTGACAAAATGCAAATATTGCTAAATTTTCAATCAGCTGCCTGTATCTCTGCAACAAACGTACCAGTTTGTACTTCATTGGTTTCAATAGGGTGAGTCACAAATCTGATTGCACCTCCCTATTTTTGTGAACTGAACTCTCATCAAAGGTCTATAAACTAATGTTGTCATCATGTTAAAATGCTGTAGGATAGGGGAGTCGTTCTCCAATGACAGAGTTGGTGGTTCAGTGTCCCTGGTTTTCAGTCACATGGTGAAGTGTACATGAGCAAGACACTGTTAAAACCCCACTGCCTCTGATGTGTGTCCCATCAGTGTATGAATGTAATCTAAAGCACTGACTAGTCTCTAATGAGTAATTTATCTGGATTAACTTTGTAGAGACTTAGTGATGAGTGGATGGATAAATGAGGGACCGGATTGTTATATAGCGCTTTGAGTATCCTGGTTTGATAGAAAAGTTCTATAAAAAACAACAAATCTGTTTCTCTGCTCCACCTGGTTTGAATGAATGAGTGATTACCATGTTTCTGTAAAATAGGAACAGGTCGTTCAATCACTAAATCAGGCGTGTTAAAGCGGAGAAACAGGTAAAACATGCAGGATAGAAGCCCGAGGCTCGAGACCAGGATTGCCTGTCCCTGATCTACATTATAAACATGTATTACTGTATTAAACCCTTTATAACAACAAAAACTGAAGCCAGAAGTTACAGGAACAAATTGCAGTGTGGTGCCATGTAATCTATTTCTCTCCTTGTGAAAAGAGACATAAAAATCTATTGTGCAGAAATTTATCTAAAGGTTATGTTTTTCTTATTTCCAAATCTGCGTGTCAAATAAAAGATAACATGATTGACCACACAGCTGTGGTGTCAGAATGAAACTCAGAACTGATAGGTCGATTTTAGTCAATCAATCACATGTACCACGGACAGGTGGGGCTCTGGAGAGGCATCAGGTAGCGTGGGTCAGGCTATATACAGACCGGAAGTAACCATGTAAACTGGGACTGTACTATAGTGTATTGAAGGTTAAGTGGTAAACAAGAATTTCAAATGACTTTAAAATCTCATCAAAAACTCTGAATCTGTACATTTAGATTGAACTTTTTTTTGCCTAAAATGTTTTAGTAATTTACTGTGCACATTTCAAAGTACAGCATAATGACGTGATTATTTTTAAGAAATTGACAGATAGCCCATATTTTAAATAATTGCAGTCTCAAACTTTAGTCAAAAACAAGATGATGACACATTCAAACCAACAGTTCTGTTATAAGATTAGATTTTTTTTAATGTGTTGCCTATCAGAATTATAGTTAATCCCAGTTTACTGTGCATATTTTACATTTCAGTGTAAATTTTAACAGCTGAAGGTCGGTTCTGGTTCAACTGTGGACTCACGAACACAAGAACTGAAAATTAGACGAGTGTCTCTGAGACTGAACTGGTTTCTTCAACATGACTGGTGAGTGTGGTTTTGGTTTAATTTACATTTTGCATTTGATTATTTAAAAAAACATATTATCTCTATCAGAGTAATTTGGGAAGTTTTTTCCAGTTGTTTATATGCCATTTTTATAAAAATCATAAAATTATTACATGAGAAAACAACCAATAAACAAATGTGCTGTTTAAATGAAGAACAAATCCTTTTGCCTTTTAGAACCAAACACAACAAGAATTGTTTTCCTGGGAAAAACTGGAGCTGGAAAAAGCAGCCTCGCTAACACCATATTCAAAGACGAACAGTTCGACGTCCTCGATGGGTTCAACTCAGGAACACGAGTTTGTGAAGCCAAAACCAAATCTGTCAATAGAAGAAAACTCACTCTGATTGATACACCTGGGTTCTTTGACACAAACAGAGCTGAAGAGGAGATGAAACCTGAGATAGTGAGGTGTATCACAGAGTGCTCACCTGGGCCTCATGCTTTTCTCATTGTTTTCAAAGTGGAGAAATTCACCGAACAGGAAGAAGCTGTCATCCACAAAATGACCGAATATTTCTCTGAAGATGTGTTCAAATATTCAACAGTTGTCTTCACTAATGGTAATGCTCTCCCCAAAAGGAAGACTATCAAGGATTTAGTGAAGCAAAATGAGTTTGTGAGTGATTTAGTAGAAAAGTGTGGAGGGCGGTGTCATGTCATTGATAACAAACACTGGAACAACCATCTAAAATGGAAATACAGAAGCAATAAGTTTCAGGTGAATGAGATACTTAAATCAATAGAGAAGACAGTGGAAGCAAACAATGGAAACTGCTACATGAACGAGATGCTGCAAGTAACTGAGGAATTGATTCAACAAGAAGAGAAGCGTATTGCGGAGACTTCAGAAAACATGTCAAAAGAAGAAATCAGGACAGTGGCTAAAAATGAAGTGAATAAAATTTTAATCCAAGCTGCAGGTATTACAGTTGGTGCACTGCTGGGAGCTTTATTTGGAGTAGTACTACCTGTTGTACTTGTTACTGCTGGGATAACAGGTGGGATGAAATCAGCAGTAGGAAAAGCAGCAGCAGCACTAACAGTAGGTGCAGGAACAATAGGAGCAGGGGGAGCAGGAGCGCTAGCTGCAGGAGCAAAAGCAGTAGCTGCAGGAGCAGTAGCTGCAGGAGCAGAAGCACTAGCAGCAGGAGCAGCAGCAGTAGCAGCAGGAGCAGAGGCTGTAGCAGCAGGAGCAGTAGCTGCAGGAGCAGCAGCTGCAGGCGCAGAAGCAGTAGCAGCAGGAGCAGCAGCTGCAGGCGCAGGAGCTGGAGCAGCAGGAGCAGTATCTGCAGGAGCAGCAGCTGCAGGAGCTGGAGCAGCAGGAGCAGAAGCAGTAGCAGGAGCAGGTGCAGTAGGGGCAGGAGCAGTAGGAACAGCAGGAGTCATAGGAACAGGACTTACAGCAGGAGTGGCGGTAGTGGGTGTTTTAGCTGCTGTAGGAGCTGGGTTTGGTGGTTATGAAGGACATCAAGCAGCTCAAACAGCTGAAACTCCACGGGAAGCAGCGGAAAAGGCTGCAAAAGCTGTGGGTTCTAAAGGACTGAGAGCTATAAAAGGAGCTTATAATTTAGAGCTTAACAAAAAATTACAAAGGAAACGTTTAAAAGAGAAGGGTTCAGATACATAAGACAGTCCAGTTCAGTGTTTGTAAATATCAGTATTTAGTCTCGTTACTGACCAAGTGTAATTATTAAATACAAAAAGTAAAATGAAAGTTAAAAAAAAGTTTTCAGTGAACAGTTGGAAAGTTTTCAACTTTTCAGATGTACAACTCCAATTCTAATGAAGTTGGGTAAAACAAATAAAATCATTATATAGACATTTGTGAATCCTTTTCAGCCTATGCTTAATTGAATACTAATTCAAAGACAAGAAATTTAATGTTCAAATGGATAATGTTTATCTATATGAATTGTTCACCAAGGTTTTGATGTTGTTTTAGTTTTGTTTTATGTTAATTACTTTTGATATTTTTCTTTCTTCTGCTGCCTTTTGTTTATTTATATTTTTTCTTCTGTTGTGTAATAGTTTGCTTTGTTTTTTAATGAAATGAATAAATGTTTTTGCACATTTTCACTCATTTCGAAGTAGATGCCTGCAATATGTTCCAGAAAAGCTGGGACAGGGGCAACAAAAGACTGGGACATTCAGGGAATGTTCAAACACCTGTTTGGAGGATTCAGATTGAACAGGTTAATTCCACTAAGATAACAGTTAGCTGTTGTGGTCATCTTGAACGGGACTGACTCCAAACACTAATCTGTGTACGCAAATATACATCCAAAAGATACTTTCAAAAGTTTTATTCAAATCGCATGTTTTTCACACTTCACACCTCAGACTTACAGTACAAGACAGACGCCTGTCATCTGCAGAAATACTCGAATGGCTCTGCAGTTTTTGGGTGCATCAGAGAATGACAGGAAACTAAGTAAAGAGCTGGTGGATCACTTTGTGGCATGGTGTTGAAAGAATCATCTCATCAGGTGAAACATGAACATGTCCATCACTATTTCTATCATGGGAGAAGAAGTGGAGGTGGTGGAGGAGTATAAATACATCAGGGTTCTTCTTGACCACAAACACAAAAGGACAGAAAAGACTGTATTTCTTAAGGAAGCTGAGGTCCTCCAGTGTTGCTGCAGATATGTATTTCTATGTACAAAGAAGGATTCTCTCATAAAATGAAGTTGGATTTCTGCAATTTGTTCAATGTGACTGTTATTTAAAGAAATATCCATCCATTTTCTGTACCCGCTTGTTTCTTTCAGGGTCGCAGGGGTCACTGGTGCCCAGCAGTCACAGTGCAAGGTCCACACTGGACAGGTTGCAAGTCCATCACAGGGCCACACATAGAGACAAACAACCATTCACTCTCTCACTCACATAGGGTCAATTTAGAGTTACCAATTAAAATGTTTTTGGTGTGTGGGAGGAAGCCAGAGTGCCTGGAGAGAATCCACACATGCACAGAGAGTACATGCAAACTCTTCCCAGAAAGGTCCCTGGATCGGGGTTTGAACCAGCAACCTTCTTGCTGAGAGGCATCAGCTCTACGAACTAAGCCACTGCGCTGCCATTATCGAAAATCTAAAATTAAAGTTTATGTGATAAAATCTTTACACTTTATTTTTATCACATTGATTTTTAACCTGTTCTCTGTTACTCACTCGTAAACAGACATTATTTGTTGTTGTAACACCTTTTTGACCTTATGCAAAGTGTCAGAAGATACTTATAGCTACTGTTGTATCATCTGCATATACCAGGGGTGTCCAACTCATTTTCACCGAGGACCACAT
Organism: Anablepsoides rubrolineatus; assembly: GCA_031762495.1. Taxonomy (NCBI): domain Eukaryota; kingdom Metazoa; phylum Chordata; class Actinopteri; order Cyprinodontiformes; family Rivulidae; genus Anablepsoides; species Anablepsoides rubrolineatus. The sequence goes on along the minus strand of JARVGW010000001.1, from coordinate 3,259,726 downwards.
GAGCGTTATCGTGGCTCTCAAAGGGCCAGTTATAATTAACTTTGACGTTTCATTTAATTTAGACTGAACGGTGTACAACTGACTAAGTCTGAAAATATAATGTTACAGCTGTTTAGCTTTGATTTTAAGCTCAAGTGGCATCATCATTATCCCCAAAATGCATTACGTCAATAAAAAAACGATGACATGCCTAGATAAAAAAAATGAACACATCCAATTTTTTAAATAATTAGTGTCACAAACAATTTTTAGTAGAACAAAGAAATAACATACTGTATTAAGGCCAACATGTCTAAGTCGGGTATCCCTTTAAAATATTTCAGTGAACTGTGGGTACAAATGAATACATTTGTGTTTGTCTACACATGCTACGTTTTTCTATCTTTGCATTGACTTCCACTTATTTCTTTAATCTCACCCTGATCCTTACTCTAACTAAATCATTCCCATAGGCCTATACCTAACCCTAAACCTAACTTAAACTCAATTCAAACCTTAGTCTTAAACCTTTTAAGATTTAAAAAACCAAAAGTACTAGAAAAGATTGTGTAAAGTGGAATTATGGAATTTATTGAAACAAAGTTAAGACATAACTCATTTTAAAATAAGATATAAAAAGTTATTTTAAATGGCTATATATGGTGGAGGATGAGAGAGTAAAACAAACTCCAGTCTCATAAAGACTGTTTTTGTTTTATGTTCATTGAAGTTCATTTTAGTATTATTATTATTATTATTGTTGTTGTTGTTGTTTTTGTTTTCCTAATTTTATTATAAATGTATTTTTTTCTTGGAATAAATAATTGTAGAAAATAATATATATAAAAAGAAAGGGGCAGGATTAAATAAGTTCATATCTCCTTACAGTTATCACAAAAAATATATATTTTTAAATTTGTGAATGTGAAAATGTTTTATTTGAAAATGAATGAACTAAACTTTACCACCCGGCCATCAACGACATTGTTCTAAGGAGAAGTAGGTCCTCACAAAATATGTATGGTATGTATTGGGAAAATTGGCCTCACAAGTCAATAAAGACAAGAACGCGCGCGCGCGCACACACATACACACACACATTCCCCTCCTGCAGCAGGTAGAGCTGTGTTGGCAGCACTGAAAACGCCGCGAGTCACGCTTTAACAACAGCCACAGGTGCGACGTGAAGAGGAGGAGGTAACAACCGGACTGCGAGCTGATTCTGATGAAGAGGAGCAAAGTTTGCTGCTGTCGAGGACCGGAGACATGAGAACTTCCTCAGGTTTCCTTTTTGCTCTTCGGAACTCTGTCCTTTGATCTGTCTTCTGCCCTCCGAGCTCCCGGTGACTTCTACACACAACACAACCCGTGAGTCAATGAGCCTTTAATAACAACCAAACGGTGACATGTAGGGATTAAATCAGATGTAAAACGGAGTGAAGGGACTCTGAGAGGGGAGATTTTTATTTGAATATGAATGAAGCAGACATTTAAAAAAAATCAAGCTGTAGATAGGTGATGTCAAATTAACTTGTAACATCTAACATTTCTTGAACTATGTATAGTGCAGGAAATCATACATTCTTAGATAAAATCCCAGGGGGTTAAATGCATTGTTCACGGGGTATGGAGAACCAAATCTGACATATTTAGAAATAAGCAAAAATATATAGGCCTAAATGGACCAATAAATACATATATACACATAAAATGCACCAATTAAAATATAAAAGAACTTTACTTTATGTTTTATAATTTTACATTCACATTTATTTTTCCAGCTTAGTTATAATAAATTATATAGGATTATAATTTCCATTTTACTGATATATATATATAAACTTCTAGATGCATCTGTGTTCCTTAAATTATTATAGTTAATTAAAATTATTATTATTTATTATTGTTCTCTTAAGGCTTTATATTTCCATGAGCTGCTTTTACATTTCTCTGTCTCCTGTATTTACATTTCCTTATGCATTTCTGCCTCATTAAGCAAATAAGGTGGGCCGTCCATCCTGGGTCAGCTCCTCTTGGTTAACAGACAAGGAAGGAACAGAATCCATGTGCAGATCTACTGCACATGCTTGTGCTGCCTCAGTTCAGTTGAAAGTTTAGTTAAAAACAAAGACACGGGCAGGTGCTTTTTCTCAGTTGTCTTTGTGTTTAACTAAACTTTAAGCTCAACCGAGGCAGCACAAGCATGCACATTTGATATGCATATGGATCTTGTTCCTTCCTGTTTGTAAATATGAATGTCAATTAAATCCAAAAACATGAGATAAAGTCCTCCTAAATGGTGCTTTTTAAGTGTATTTATTTATTGGTCTATTTAGATATTTCTGCTTTTATTACTAATTAGGTCAAACTCAGTCTTCATAGTAGGCTACATTTAAAAGATTGTAAATAAATACATTCATGCACGTACCTGCAATATTAAATCACAATAAAGCAGGTAATCAAGCAGATTGATCCTGAAGCTCAGGCACACCTTATTGTGATTGTTCTGACAGGCTGAGCATTTCTGTAAATGTTACACCAAGGTGGAGAAGCAGCCCCTACAAAAGCTAATTCTGTTATTATTATTATTATTATTATTATTATTATTATTATTATTATTATTATTATTATTATTATAGTATTAAGAATAAGAATATTAGTTGTGATTTATAAACTGTTGTTTTCTTCTCAGTAGCAATCATAGAGGTGAACATGGGGTCTTATCTGTCAAAATCTGATGGAACAGGAGCATCTTCTGATCCATTTCCTGATGGTAAGCCTTTCTTTATTTTATTTGTTTGTTGAGCATAAACTCAGCAAAAATGGGCCACAATTTGATTGATGTTTCTAACTACTCAGCACTGCAAGAGTTGTTGGTGAACACTGCACTAAATAAATGAATTTTGGGTGTTGTTGTGTTTTTTTTCTCAGTTTTCCTGTGTTTCTTGAGTATGTAAATAAGACAAAAAGCAATATATCGTCTTAAAGCCATCACAACAGTTTAATACATTACAAACAGATAATAGTGTGCAACAAAAGAACAGTAGTCCTACTGAGTTAGTAATGTGAAATAAGCTGTAAAAATACATGATGAAGCTAGGGTTAGTTTAGTTTAATTGCCCCAATGTCTTTGTATGATGCCATTCATACTATTTAGTGGAAATAAGAAATGAAGATATGTGATGTTCTTTATTTATTTAATTTTTTCTGCAAACTTGGAGATTGTTGAAATTTGGGATTTACATAGTTGTTGCTGTCTTACAGAATTTACCAGAAGAATCGTCATTTTGGGAAAGACTGGAGCTGGAAAGAGCAGCCTCATCAACACCTTTTTTGGAAAGAACATGTGCGAACCGGACCATTCTCCCACGTCAGGAACGAGTAAATGTCAAGCAGCGTCAGGAACGGTCGACGGGAAAAACGTAACCTTCATCGATACTCCGGGTTTTTTTGACACGCGGTGTGAGAAGGAGATGAAGGCTGAGATCGTGAAGTGCATCATAGAGTGCGCGCCGGGGCCTCATGTTTTCATCGTCGTGCTCAGGGTGGACAAATTCACAGAGCAGGAGAAGGAAGTCATAAAGAAGATGACCGATTATTTCTCAGATGAAGCGCTGACGTTCACCACCGTGCTCTTCACTCATGGCGATCAGCTGCCTGACGGAACAGAGATTGAGCAGTTTGCCAGTCAGAGCAAAGAACTGAGTCATATAGTCAAGAAGTGCGGTAATCGCTGCAACGTCATTGATAATAAATACTGGAAGACGAGCCAGGATGAATACAGGAACAACGAGGTCCAGATGAAAAAGCTGCTTGACACCATGGACAAGATTATCGAGGCAAATGGTAAAAGTTACTACTCCCACGAGATGCTACAGAAGGTGACCAGAGATTTAGAACAAGAGCAACATCGTATAAAGCAAGAAAACCCCAACCTTTCACCACACGAGGTCAAACAGAAGGCAAAAACTGTTGTCCACGAAAAGTTCTTGACTTATGTTTTGAGGACCAGCTCCAAGGTCTTGTTGAGAGCGTTCCTGGGGGAGGAAGTGTTGAAGCAAGAGCCAGTGTTAGCCGCAGGCGTAGCATTAACAAAAATAGTGGTAGCAGCTGCAACAAGGGGAGCGGGTGCAGCTGAAAACACAGAGGCAGAGCCACCAGGGTCGTGTAGTACGGCTGCATCTGCAGAGACAAGCTGAGGAGCATGAAGCTGACTCAGCTGACAGAGATGAGAAGCAGCTAAAGTTTTGAGATGAAGTAAATTATATAAAAATGCACAGAGTCCTGTTCTGGTAATCTCTCATGACATTTGCATCTTGTCAGGGCGTAACTGGGTACTGCAACAAGTCCTTACTGTCAAAGTCAAACTATACAGCATTTAAAAATGCCAACAACTAATAAAAAGTAATGTAAAAAAGAAAATGCATTTGTATTTTACTGTCCATGAAGGTAGTATCTCACCAGGCTGTGACGAGTTGGCAAACAGCATTCAAGAGGGCATTTCCAGCATTCCTTGTTACATTTGTGATGGCTCTAAATGTTCTTCTGCATGTTATAGAGGCTTGTAATCCCATCACGGCACTGTGGCTCAGTTGGTAGCGCTGTTGCCTCCCAGATTGAACCCTGGCCAGGAAGCTTTTTGGGTAGAGTTTGTATATTTTTATCTGTGCGTGCATTTGTTTTCCCCGGGGAAACACTGGTTTCCTCCTACAGACCAAAATCATGACTGTTAGGCTAATTGGTCTAAATTGCTCCTAGGTGTGAGTGAGAGCATAAAATGTTGTTTGTCTCTATGTCGCCCTGTGGTCTTTATGGATGAACTTGCAACTTGTCCAGGGTGTACCCCATCCCATTGCATAGTGATTGCTGGATATGGGGCCCAGTGACCCTGAAAGGAACAAGCAGGTAAAAAGATATTGGATGGATGGAAATTTTCTCTCAAAATAGTCACGGTTCACATTCAAAGCAAATCAAGTTCAATACAATGTGAGCAGAGAAAGGCAATAAAATGTGCATGACCAAGAATGCAGTTTTGACCAAAACTTGTTAAAAATACATTTTGTCACAATTTATGAAGCTAAACTCCGATGGTTCACAGCTCTGTGGGAAACTACCTTAATGGTCAGACCTAAGAAAAACGATTGTCTTGAAACTTGCTCGTAAAGGTTTGTCAACAATATACAAACACATCATTTAATTAACTCAGCTTCCTTTCCTTCTTGCTTCTGTTTTTCACATGCAATGATATTGCATCTACTTACGTACTTTTGTATAAAATACTGGGTTATCAATCATACTTGAATTAACCTTTTCAGTATGTTGTCAATTGTTTTATTTAACCAAATTACTTTTACTCATTATGTTAGCACAGTAAAAAAACAAGTTGTTCCAATGAATTTGTTTTGTGTTTTATTTTTCAGTCTAGTTTTGGTCAGTTCAGTGTTTTAGAAACAGATGGTTACCTTATTGTTATGGTAGAAAACACAGGGCAGGTTATGCATACGCAGCCTTAAAGCCATATTTTTACTTGGGCTCCTTGAGTCATCTGGTTGGATCTGTGTCTGTACAACAGTACACACATTTGTTTTATAACATATTTTTTTAGCAAACTTCCAAATATTAAGGGTGGTTGAAGACTTCAGCACAATAATCTATTTAAGTTTGAAAGTAGTTAGAGTCACCGGCATGTTCACATTCCTGCCTCACCCTGTTAGTGTTGCTCAGGTTGTCAGACCTGTCTGTTTTAATTTACTGGAAATACAACCGACACCCTCACATGCCTTGTTTTGTACTTGTTACTAGTTATACTTGCACTTAAACCACACACGTACGTAGAACAGTGTTTCCAAGGGTGGGAATGCTAGAGGATGGAGTGTGTTTCATTATAACACAGTTCTGTATGTTTCAGGTTACTATGGTCCTACCTTGTACCTATGGTACGTAAGAAGTTGTAGTAGTACCAGCACTGTATTTCCCAATAAAAATCTGCTGTGCAAGTTTTTTCTGTGTCTATTTCTGAGTTACTATGAGTTTCAGTAATTAGTTATCAATAATGTTATCAAATATTCTACCTTTATTCTACAGGTGTTCCCTATTTTATATTTAAAATTTTGTTAGATGAATCAAAAGGTCTGAAACAACTAATAAAAAATCACGCAAACCCTCAATAAATTAAACTTTTTGCTATAAATTCATACAAGAATATTAAATAAATTGAACTTAAATACAAGCAGCTAACATAATGCCCTGACAGTGGAATAGCACCATCTCCCTACAGTGAGCTGCTGAAACCTTTGTACAAAAGATGTTGTCAGACGTCGTAACTGCGTTCGTTTATATGTCAAGCAGCAGGGAGATGACCCGGGCTTTTTACTTTATTTATTCCTGAGAATGACCTCACATCAGTGGGTAGAGCCAAAGATGGTAATGCCACTGACAGAGGATGCTGGTCTTATTCTCTCCCATCATCAGAACTGCACATCAGTGCCTGTTTAACCTTTAGCTGCACTGCTAATGTTTATTAAATGTTAATGAAGATTTATAACTGAAACTCATCATTACTGCATCGTACATGCACAACCTGAATGTTGCCATTGGTTCAATAATCTTGAAGTACCAACTTACGGATTAGAATAAAACACGTTTAAAATACTTCTTAATACTTAGATTGTATTCCAATGCAACACATTTTCTGGGCTGGGTCAAGATTGACTTCAGTTTCAGATCAGACTTTTAAAATTGTCAATTTATTCATTTGAAAAAGTTCTTAAAAATAAAATAAATATAAACCGATTACAAAAATGTTCTTCTTGTTGTTAATTCATCATTGCAAACATTTTTAGAAGGTATTTGGTGAAGAATTAGTCCAAATTCTCATCATTCTACATCAAGCATGTCCAACTCTGGTCCTTAAGGGCCGGTCTCCTGCAAGTTTTAGATTTGTCCCTGCTTCGACACAACTTATTCAAATAGATGATTTACCCTCTCAGTTTGCCTTCAGGGTCTGTAGAGGCCCATTAATTAAGCACTCCTTAGGTTCATTGTTGAACCAGGGCAGCACCTAAAACTTGCAGGACACCGGCTCTTGAGGCCCGACTTTGGACACCACTGTTCTACATCATTCATGCACTCGGAGAGTACATCCAAGACTCCATGCAAATGAGAGTGTGCAGCTGATAAGCTGTGATTGGTGGAACAAAGTTCTGCTGATGTGGCTGTCACAGTATGACATCACCACTAAAAAGCAGCCTCTGGCTCTGTTCTAAGTTTATATTTCTGTTTGTGCCAGATAATGCTGTTGTCAGATCATCACCAAAATTTAATGAGTTGTTCTTTTTGACGACCACAACATTTTCTGATAATTTAATAAAAATCTGTTTATAACTTTTTGATTAATCTTGTGCACATAAAGATGGACTAATGCTTCTTTTTCCACTAGCACCTCTACAGCACATGGTTCCAAGGTTTTTCCACTAGCAGGGATTCATGGAACCAGACCATTTTTCAGAACTTACTTTGCTTTGGTTAGAAGTGTATGATGCTGGCCTGAAAACATGATGTCAGAAGACTGTTGGTCACTGATTGGTTAGGGGGTGGAGTCACTGGTTATGTCACAAGAACTACTCTCACATTAACTTGATCCGTTTGCAATAACAATGATACTATGTCCTCCATTGTTGTGTATCTTTTTTGGGGTCTTCTTCTTCCCCTATGTTTATTGGTAGCTGGCAAATAGCCTAATGGAAAATAACTGCCACCAGCTGGTAAGGTGTGTGGCATCGATTTTCATACTTCAACAGAGTCCATGCTAGCAAGCAATAGTTTTTCAATAGCCGAGAGTCCAGACCCTCTGTATGAAGCAAAGCGAAGAACAAAGGCCTGGTTTTTACCAGGCTAGGGGAACATGAAAACCCAAAAAAGCCTCAGCTAAGCAGCAGAGTTGAACCCTGTAGCAACAATATTGGGTTGCTCACAGAGGAGATATTTCTAAATTAGATATATTTCACAAAAAGAATGAAAATTAAAATACTTAAAAGAAATCAGTTATACTTTTTTCTTGTGAAAATCCTTATTTTATGTTAAATAAAATGTTCTTATAACATGTTTTTTTTGTGTTGTAGCATATACCAGCTAAGTGTGCATTGACACCATGTATTTGACATTCCATCCACTCACTACCAGAAAACAAGTCAGACAGGTAATAAAGAACAAAGCATGAGACAAGTCAGAGCAAGGGAGTGAGAGAAACGACGTCTCTGAGACGACATCTCACCATTTTCAACGTACAGTCCTGTTTGAGGCAGCATGGATGGCAGCATGGATGGTATGTTTATTCCTTCCTTCCATCTTAGACAACCTAAAATCATTTTAAATTCAGATTTTAGTACACTGAAAATACAACAAAACATGTTTCGAATGCATATGTTTGTTATAACAGTAAAACAGCTTGGCAGAACAGTTTTAGCTCTAATTTACTCCATCACCTGTGGTCTCTTATAGCCACAATTATGTCATGATTAAAGTTTTTGGGGGTGCAACTTTTCTAAATGTAAAGTTATAAAAAGAAGTAGTGAACTAGTGAAATTTAAATTGCAAGATTGACTTTTTAGAAGCTACAATGGAACAGCTGCTTTGCACCTTGTAGCAAAACAGTTCTGGGGCTTTTCTTCAAAGTTTAAATGTCCTCTCTGTGCATGAATAGGTTTTTTATGGGTACGTGTACTCTTACAGTACAAAAACCTACATTAACCTAAAAGTTGACTCTAAGATGTCTTCAGACAATTGTTTCTGTATTAATTAGGGTCCCTTAATGGTGGCGGACATCTTTAATTGGATCAATTCTAAAAGTTAATCCAGGGATTATTTTCTTTTGAATCTGTCCAGTGGTTACCGAATGTTTTGCTCCTTAGAGATAGGGTGAGAAGCTCGGTCATCTGGGAGAGACTCAGAGTAGTGCTGCTGCTCCTCCACGTCGAGAGGAGTCAATTGAGGCGGCTCGGGCATCTGGTTAGAATACCTCCTGGACACCTCCCTGGTGAGATGTTCCAAGCACGTCCCAGTGGGAGGAGGTCTAGAGGAAAACCCAGGACACACTGGAGGAACTGTTTCTGGCCTTGGAACATCTTGGGATTACCCCAGACGAGCTGGCCCAACCCCAGATAAGCAAAAGAAATCGGACGGATGGTACCTGAGCATGAAATATGTTGCTAACAGGCACTTACTCATACACACACAGGCAAAAACCTTACCTTCCACCTTTCAGCAGAGGGCAATATAGATAAGTAGTATATTATACTGATTTACTGTCATTTCTCTTCTCCAGAGCCAGCCACATTTAGGATTCTCCTGCTGGGAAAAAGTGGAAATGGGAAGAGCAGCTTGGCGAATACCATTTTTGGAGAGACCCTGTTTAAAGTGAAAAACTTCAACGACTTGAACACTTTTGTTTCGGACGCAAAAACTAAATGCGTCAAAGGAAGAAGCATCACTTTGATTGACACTCCTGGTTTCTTTGACCAAGGCAGATCGGAGGGCGAGGTAAAGACAGAGTTAATGAGGTGTTTCATAGAGTGCGCTCCTGGGCCCCACATCTTTCTGATTGTTCTCAAAATGGAGAGGTACACGGAGCAGGAGCAGGCCGTCACTAGTGAAATACTGCAGTATTTCTCAGAGGATGTCCTGAGGTATGCTGTGGTGGTCTTCACTCATGGTGACCAACTCCAAGAGGGCATGAAAATAGGGGAGTATGTCAGTCAAAGTGATGCCCTGAGGGGTTTGGTGGAGAAGTGTGGGGGCCGCTGCCATGTTTTTGATTGTAAATACTGGAAGAACAGTGAGCAGGAGAACAAATACAGGAGCAACCAGTTCCAGATGGGGGAGCTGCTCGTTACCATCGACAAGATGCTGATGGAAAACACCGGAGGATTCTACACTAATGCGCTTCTCGAAGAGGTGGAGAGAGAAATACAAGAGGAGGCACAGCGTTTAAAACTGTCATCGAACAACACGTCAGAGGAGGAAATCAGACAGCTAGCTAAAACCAACATCCTAAAGAAGCAGACGAAAGGAACTGCACTGTGGATAAAAGGTTCAGCTGTCGTGCTCATGGGTTTAACCGCAGTTTGGTTTTTCAGTTCTAGAGTCAGGCAGACACCAAGAGTGGCTGAATCGGTAGCGAAAGCTGGAGATGCAGTAGTTCCATCAATAGTGAAAGCAGCTGAACCAATAGCTTCATCAGCAGTGGAAGCAGGAAAAAAAGTGGGTCGCAGTGCATCGCTGCCATTCAGTGTGATTTTTCATGCAGCTAGAGAAGGACCATGGGTCTTGCATAAGGCTTTTACCACCTTTTACGACAGAACATATGATCTTTATAGTTCATTTTTATGAACACAAATGTGGTGAAAACCAGTTGAATCATTGATTGGTATTAGCAATATGTAAATACTTGACAAATTTCAGCTTTTTGTTTTTATTAGACTTAAATTTAAAAAGGTTAGTAAAATTTCAGAATTCTTTTATTTTATTTTATTTTATATATATCGGTTTTACACAGGAGTTTCATCATGTTGCATAGCAATATGTTAAAGAGCTGTATGATACACTGTATGTGTGTACTTTGTATGTGTGTTGTGGAACAATAAATCTCCTTTTTCGTTCATGCCTTCACAGTTTAAGCCACAATGTTACCTTTGATTTTCAGTTTTTTAGGGGATTTAAAAAGGATTTTATCTACAAAAGAACACAAACATTTGCTTTTTATGATTTTATTGACAAGTAAATTTTGCTTTGTAGCAAACCACTTCAGTATTCAAAGATACTGTACAGTCTTTCATGCCAATGGTTATAACCTGTCTTCTATAAAGTACCTCAAAGGTATACTTGAGAGAAAGTAAAAAACTTACTATTAAACAATTTTTGGTAAAGTTAAAATCTCCTTTAGGAATACTACTTGAAAAGTCACTTCTGCCATAAGAAAGGTTGAAATTACAATTTCAAACACTGACACTGTTTTTATGTTAAAATATTTTCTGCCAAAGTCATGAGATCGCAACATTTTACAACACAGCTGATATGAAACCATAGACCGCAGGTCAACAAGTAAGATCAGTAGCTGAACACTGATGCTCCTATAGATCAGTGAAAAATGCCTTGATTGACAGCTCAATCTCATATTTGCAATAAACTCGGGACATCACAAGTATGAGGGCCAAAATTAAGACTATTATGCGCCTAACTGTGGCTGCATTCTAGTAGCAGGAGGCTACAAACAAAAAAACAATCTTGTGCAATCTGTTAAGGCTCAAAGCATGTGATAGGGATGACTCTCAGCTACTATCACACTAATCAAACGAACTGAGTTATAGTCATGTTTGTGTTTGCAAAGCTGTGGCAAACATCTTGAACTGGGTTAACTCCAAAAAAGAATCAATTTTAGATGTATGTCCAATGATTACTTTCTGAGAGTTTAATTAGAATCTGCCTGCTGTTCATAAGATATTCTGCTAACAGACATACACACACATTGGCAAATACTTTACATGTAGATTGGCTGCCTTTTATGGTGGTAAGCAAAAACAGCATCACCTTTTTTACCAAATATATTGTTTTTGCTCATTACATGTCTGCTCAATTAAATGAAAACCTTTTGAAGCGACACTGTTTACAGATGAGGTCTCCTGATTTATCAATCACCATTCAATATTATAAATATTACAAATTATTAGGTTTTATTACTATTTAAGTTAAATTTGTTAAAGTTACTTCTGCGAGGTTACAATTGTAAATAAAGCTAAACTCTAGCCTGCTTCATGCACGAGAGCTGTTTCATAATCTGTCTTTTGTTCTATCAAGGCCAACCAACAAGTCAAACCGGTGGAGAAGGAAAGAAAGTACAGTTAAACTACGGCAAAGAAAACTGAGCAAAACAAAACGTAATTAAAACACAGGAAGGACTCCGCACCGACACGACTGTCCTCGTCTCGTAATTCACATCTGAGACCGGTTTGTGACTTTTCACATCTTTTTTTGACAACATGGACGGTCAGTTGAATTTACTTTCATCTTTGAATAACATATTTTCTTTCACCTACCCTCAGAAATTTGCAGCAAATAGAAGCTTAATAAAACTAAAAGTTAAGCACACTAAAGTATTGACTTTTTGGAAACTGTATGTACTGCTGCGATGAACTGCCAATACTTACTGTATATACAATAAACATACAATATCACATACACGCACATTACACTTTCAGGTTAGGGCTTAATGTAGGTTTGATACAACGGAGAAAATTTTTTATTTTTGCTATTTTTATAGCATGTTTTAACTGTTAATAGCTCTAATCTGTTCAAATGTTGTATGTTAGGGATGCAAATAAATTATGACCTTTGGACCGCCTCTATATGGAAGTTAGTTTTATCTGACTGTGTGAAATCAAACAAGGTAAATGGACTGAACATATATAGCATTTTATCAAGTCGCTCCAGACCTCAAAGTGCTATACACTTAGTCATTCACCCATTCACACACTGATGATGGTAAGCTACATTGTAGCCCCAGCTGCTCTGGCAAGACTGCCATACTGTGCCACAGGACCCTCTGACCACCATCAGTAGGCATGGCAGGTGAAGTGCCTTGCCCAAGGACAGAACGACTGAGACGGCTGGAACGGGGTATCAAAACGGTGACCTTCCGGATACAGATCGACTCCCCTACTTACTCCACCACAGCCGCCTCATATAACTGTTTCAATTTTTTAAATAAATAAAAACAATAAGTACAATTTTCTTTCAACTTGTACAAATATCTCAACAATGGAACTGAAACATTTTCCTTGAAATGTGAACTAGCACATTCAGTGGAATATTAATACCAGTATCAACACTGGTATTAGTATTGGTCCTGAGTATTGAGGAATTTTGTACTGCTGGTACAGAAATGCTGGTATCAGGACACCACTAAACAAAACATAACAATTTTTCATTCTTAATATGTCATAAATGGATAATAGTACAATAAATAATTGTTTGTTGCAAATGCAAGAACATACAATAACTTAGATCAATAGAGAGTTTAATTTGTACCAATCTTGTTTTCTAGAGACAAATTCAATGAGGATTGTCATCTTGGGGAAAACTGGATCTGGAAAAAGCAGCCTGGCTAATACCATATTTGGAAGCGATGTCTTCAAGATAAATCATACCCCAGTTTCAGAACCAGGTCTGTCTCGTCCAGAAACTAAGTTTGTCAATGGGAGAAACCTCACTCTCATTGACACCCGTAGTATTTTTGACACATGTGGATCTGAGGCTTTACTAAAGGAAGAGATATTGCGGTGTATCACAGAGAGCGCCCCAGGACCTCATGCCTTTCTCATTGTGCTCAAAGTGGACAAATTCACAGAGCAGGAGAATGATGTCATCAAAAAGATCTGCCAGTACTTCTCAGAAGACGCTCTGAAGTTTGCCACAGTTGTCTTCACTCATGGAGACCAGCTGCCTGAAGGAATGAGAATCGAGGAATTTGTCAGTCTGAATGAGAACCTGAGCGACCTGGTGAAGAAATGCGGGGACAGGTGCCATGTTATCGATAACAAATACTGGAAATCAAACAGCGACGACCCCTACAGGAACAATCAGTTCCAAGTTGCAGAGCTACTAAAGACCACTGGCAAAATTTGGGAGGAAAATGGTGGAAGGTGCTACACCAACAAGATGCTACAAGAAGTGAAAAGAGAAATACAGATGGAGGAAGAAAGCTTACAACAGTCTGCATCAAACATGACACCCGAGGAAATTAGAAACAGAGCCAAAAGTAATGTATTTGACGAGTTAATGGTGAGGTTAGTGGGAACTGCAACTGGTGCATTGGTTGGAGCCTTCCTTGGGATATTTGACAGTGTTTCAGCAATTCTTAGAAAAATGCAAAGCTCTCCAAGTACTTTAACCCAAGAAAAAGACTTGGTTTACAACGAGGCTCTAAGTAGGAGCTTTAAGGGAGGTATGATGGGATTTCATGCAGCCGCAGGAGCAAAAACCGCAGGGGAAGCATTTCAGAAAGCTAAGACTGCAGTTCTGAACGATTTAGAAAAATCCATGAGTGATTAGGAAGAGGAGAGCAAAACAATTCATAAAGCACCAAAGAACCCCAGAAAAGCTGATGTTCTTCTGTTTAAACACACATCGTTTTCACAGCAGCGACAAAGAGTTTTTACTCTTGGATTGAACACAAACCTACATTATTTATAGGATTACCACATATAGGATCATCTTTTATACCAATTTTAGAATAAATTATTCTGTATTTTGTATTATATATATATATATAAAATACAAATTCAAAATGGTTTTATCATTCCAGGGTTCAACATGTTAGACAGAGCTAGAATTCTGGTTTGGATTGGCCAATTTGCCTCAAATGATCCCACCCACCTTCAAATTAAACCAATAAAAACCTAACAACAGGTCTGTCAGTCCCACCAGTCCTCAACTGGAAGGAGATAAATCCTGACAGTCATTTTAGCAGTAAGCAATAGCTTCCACTATAATCTGATTAGTGGTTTGAAACTTTAACACACCTAAGAATCTGGTTTAGCATTTTAGTTGTTAGTGTAACTTTTTGGTTAGTTGTGCCCACCACTACTCAGTCTTCTTCTTGACCTGTTAATTAGTTTGAAAAATGCTTCTTCAGATGTTTTTATTCATACTATTCACTTTCACAGTCTTTCTGTTGACCCTGTTCCAACTTTTTTCAGTATGTGCATCTGCCATAAATTTACCTTTTTTTAACATTTGATGTGTTTATCGAGGTACATTGTGAAATAAATACAGGTCAGTAAAATTACAAATCACTGCATTCTGTTTTATTCTGTTTTTGTTTGTACTGTATATTTTGGAACATTATTGCTTTTGACTGAGGGACCTTTTTTTTTACTATTTTTTGTGTGTTATAGATACTAATTTGTAGATAAAGGCTTAGCATATCTTGAAATTATTATTTTTTCTTACTACAACACATTTCTTACTACAACACTAGTTGGTCTTTCTTTAACACTCTTGTGAGAAATGTGGCAGGTCATATTCATTAATTCGAGGAAAGCTGAGCTTTTATTCTATATAGATTTTTTATATAATAGGATTAATTTGGGAAAAATATAATTTTTTTTGTAAGTATTATCAGTTCTAATGTGAACTGACATGTTTTAGAATATTATAGCATAATACATAAAGCATCATTCATGGTGCAGGTTTTACTACCTGAATTTATAACAATTTATTTCCGCGTGTTTAACCCGTGCCATGGTAATATGGGTTCAGCTGGTGAACTTGTTAGCGTTTCTCCGCACACGCGTGACAGACTTTGGCAAGATGTTAGAGGGCCGGCTGGTGTGTGACGGTGGGGTGAGCCAGAAGGAGCTCTGTTGTTCGGTATGTTTGGACCTGTTGAAAGAACCCATGACCATCTCCTGCAGACACAACTACTGCAAGAGACCTGCTGGGGCCGAGAGGAGGGACAGTCCAGCTGTCCTCAGTGCAGTCAGGCCCTCTCCTGAGGTAGGAAACTGTTTGGACAGTCTTTATTTTCCAGCCTTTGAGAAACTGGACTGATTTGAGACTTGCAATTTTTTACGTTAGGACAACCAAAACAGAATTTAACTTATTTTAGCACCATTTTCACTGCAACTGATGTGTTATAGGATGAGAGGCCATGAGCCAATCCTTGACCTTGCTCTCCTCAATGTCATCTTTTGCCAGTTTGCGATACTGTTCAAGTTAGTATAATACAACTATATTACACTTAAACATGGGGCTGACAAACTTTTTACTTGTTATACAGAGTATCGATTACCAGTGCATTTTGTAAATGGATAAATGCTGAGATTGAGTCATTTAACCACAAAGTTTTATCCTCTGCAAGATGTTCAGTGTGAAACTGTGAAATGAACAATTTTAATATTTCTTATTAACAGGCTTTATTTTGGAGGAGTGTATGTGGTGAAGTGGGTTATTTCAGTGACTGACTCAGAGGAAGGAATAAGAGGGGTCTCTCAGACACGGGTGCTCCAAATTATCCACTGGCCATGTGTTATCTTGTGGCCACACATTATCTCATGGTCATGTAATAAATGCGGAGTAGTCTTTTTATTTTAATCAAATGTCACTGAATGATGCTATAAAATTTTTTAAAGATTTTTTTTAAATAAGCAACAACAGAAGCAAGATTACAATATTGACACACTTCATACCAGTAGGTGGCGGTAATGTACACCTTCAGTTGTGTCCTCCACTATCAAACTCTACTCTCTAGATATATTAATTAAAGTACAACAAACACTTTATAGAATCTTATTCCCAGCAAAACATGGAGTTATGGGGAATGAAATGTTTGACAGGATGGCTAAGGAGAGTACCAATCAGGTTATTGGTTGATATTGTCAGATTTAGTATAACAGGAATGGCAAATAAAACAAAATAAAAGAGGAGGCAAACATTATGGGAGGAAAAAAAGAAAGGAGGTTGGTTTTATGAAATTCAACAGAAAATTGGAGAAATGAGAAGAACAGAAAAGAATATGAGAGAAGAGACAACTGGACACACTGGACTGAATAGCAAATTGTAAAGAAACACACGGCTCTGTGTGAGTGTGGGGAAGATGAGACAATAGAACACATTTTGCATTGCAGGAGTTACCAGTTTCAGATGAATAAGTTAATCTTAGTATTATGTAAAGGAAATTGGACATTGTTTGTTGCAAAGATTCAAGAAGCAGAGGATCTATTTTTTTAAACAGTGCAAGTTGTAGATTATTATAGGACCTACATTTTATTTTATTTTATTTTATTTTATTTTATTTTATTTTATTTTATTTTATTTTATTTTATTTTATTTTATTATTATTTGTCATGTGGTCTTACTCCTTACCAGTTGGTGGTGGTAATACTTCCTTCAGTTGTTTGCCAAACACCAATAAAAAAAAGGAAAGTTGTCTCTCTAGAGTTGTTTGTTGTTTTTCTCTGAGGTGGCGCACTGGCGCAGCAGAGCAGAGGACCTCCTGCCTGTAAATTAGCGCTCACTCACTGTAGATCTCTACAGATTCATGTCCTCAAACCGGAGCGATGGAGGAGAATGACATGAACTCTGTTTTCTTTGAGTGTCAGCGCTGTCTCTCAGCAAAGGAAAAGAAAAAAGTAGGAAAATATTTCAGTGTTCGTCGCAAATCAGGCGGAGGAGACTGCGGACCTTTAACACCTGTGGCTGATAACTTCTACAGAATATCCTTCAGCCATCAGAAAGGTTAGTTCATTATTTAAAATATACAGTTCAGTATTTAATTTGCATATTTGGGTTTTAAGACCTGCTATAACAGACACATTTCTTTTTAAAATGCACATAAAATCTCAAGCATGCTCAAACTTTAGTCGTCATAATAAATATTTAAACGAGTAAATGATCTGTAATGTAAACATGTAATAACTGTGTGAACCGTAAGACAATGTAATTTATATCTGGAAATTCCCAGGAAAGTGAAACTTAACACAGGCGCTGCTGGTGTTGTGTCGAGTTCTGTTTCCCTGGGCAGAGAGCTCAATCCCCGCCCATAGATTTCCAGGCAAAAGGACGATTTCCCTGAATAAGTTTATTCACTTTTATGAGAAAATAATAATAATAAAATAAAAATAACAAAAATCTAATTTTTTGTGCTTGGTTTGTCAGTCTTAAAAGCATTTAATTAAAAATGTTTATTCAAAGCAACCACGGTTAATAAGAGAGGGAAGGAATGGAAACTCCTAGGAGAACGCATCTTAAGGAGGGGGGACATAACTCCACACAACACCGTTTCGGTTTCTGTTGTGAAACTCCATAAAAACATGAAAACTTCCCCTGATATCAGGCAAAGAGTTTGAAAACCGAAACCTCCCAAACAAATATACATTTCCTTTACTGAAAAAACTGACTATGAAGGAAGATGATGAGTGTAAAACTAATGCTGGAAAAAATTGAGTCACTGGCTCGTGATAATTAATTATATCAATGTTTCCTCAAGGACTAATTCCTGAGTTTCAGCTATTTTTTTGTTTGCTGATATTAATTTCTGAGACTTTAAATAAAATCTGTTCAGTCTTTTTCTGAGATATTTTGCAAGCAGAAAACCAGAGTTGAAGCCAAAGTTTAACTTTATATTGTTTTAGACAGCATATGCCAATTTCTGAAAAATATTTTTATGTCTAAATAACTAATATATATAATCAGTTAACATACAGTATTTACATGTGTAAATAAGGCTTCCAGCTATTTTTTTAATATTCATCTTCAATGTAGATGCCTTTAAAATTTTCATAAGTTGGCATTTATCAAACTTTATAATGTGGCAGGGCGTTAAGCTCCGTAGGCTTTGCCAACCATCTTTAAAGCGAATCCCTTTTGAGAGTATACCCACTATGTCTAACCCTGCATAACTTGTAAAAGCTTAGAATCTGTCCAATAATACATTTGCTACAAAACACAAAGAATAGAGGTCAAACAGCTAATGGTGAAATTCGTAATTTTACAAAAATTACAGATTTTTGAGGCTAATTATAAAAGTAAACGTCTGAAGGGGTTGACATGTATGTGGGATTAAAGCACAAATCGGCTGGTTAATGGATCATATTTAACTATTTCAAATTATTTAATTGCTTCACTGCAGATATAAAAGTTCCTTATAATAAAAAAGTCATCATTGGAAATAAACATCAGCACATACGTGCGTTGACAGTAAACAATAGATGAATAGATATGTTATCTGACACTTCAAAATGCTGCGTACATGGAAAAAGATGTGGATGATGACCTAGTCAGTGGCACTCTGCCCTATGGATAATAAAAATCTATAATTGTTGTCCAGATATAGGCCACACCTGATATTTACTACATGTACACTGAGACATCTACAGACAAGGTTAAACTCTCATAATATGTTTTGCATTTAAAAACACCATAGAGTGTTGTTATTACCTGCTGATGAAGGCAGAGTAATGATGTTTTGCACTTGTCTGCGTGCAGTTCGTTGGCAAAATATACCTGAATCACTGGACGGATTTTGGAGACGGACATTATCACTGGGTTTACATCTGCAGCTGAATAACTTCTGGTGTCAACCCAGTTTAAAATGATTTCCATAGCCAATCACAGCCTACACAACAATGTCTGTATATGCACGATATAACTCAGTGAACTTATTGAGCTGAACTTAGGTGGGGCAGTAGCTGAGAGTCATTACACACACACACAGCACTAAAAGAGCAGCTGTAATGCTCTTTTTTTTTTTCAAGGACTTTATTTATTTCAACTTTCATTCCTATCCACAGTGCAGCATTATCTTTTTGTCTTGTAGATCAACAGGAAGTCCTGAAGAGGTCTGAGCATGTTATTGAGCTCGCTGATGGTCCTCTGGTGGTCAGAGTCAGAAACAGTCTGCCAGCTCCTGATTCTGCTCAAAACACCACCTCCACAGCTGCAGCAGAGGTCAGCAAAACATTTAATCTCATTTTATCACAGGCTCAAGGTCCACCAAACACAGAGAAAAAAACAAAAAGAAAAAAATCACATTGAGCAACCATACAATATAAGCAATCCACCTTACAAAAAGATAACTGTACCAATGTCTCCACGTGTAACACTGGGCCTTATGTTAGGCACATTATTACTGATTACAGCGATCATTGACAACTATTTTTTATTAAATTTAAACATCAAATTCTGTAAAAGAGCATGAAAATTTTAAAGCCCAGTTATCACAAGAGTAAGACAAGCAATATCCCATTTCTGCTTTTTCAGTAAATGCCTGAGGCAGTCATTGTACGCAACATTGAGTTTCACATCCTAGTTCTTTTATAGTAAGACCACAAAGGTGCAGTTTATAAGGTTGTACAGAAGACCTTAAACAGAAACTTCTTTACCTCATCGATACATGCACCAAACCTATGGATGAGCCTATTAGCCTGTGCATAAAACAGGCAACATTGCCTATAAATATCTTCATCAGTGACAAAATGACAAAGATGTTTAAATTTATGATACACACAGTATTTCCGCATAATAAAAACAGGGGAAATTTCAATGTTTTTTGTTCTTAAGTTCTGTATAATGTATACAATTGTATACAATTTAATTTTAACTGTCATGCGATACTGGTTATAGATTGAGCCAAGAAAATAAAATGTTTGAATTAGGCTTCATCAAAGCAAAACTGCACACTGCAAACCAGTAAATCGGAAACATTTGGTTGTGTTTTTAAAACAGAGCTCCCAGTTTATTACAGACTCAACTGCTTCAACAAGTAATGAAGAAAATAAACTGTCTCCTGATGAACATCTGCCTTCTGAACTGAAGGAATGTGTAGAAGAAGAAGAGGAGCATCAAGAGGAAGAGGTCCCTTGTGTTTCCAGCTCTGTTCGGCTTCACCCAGAGGAGGACTGTGTTTTTTTCAAGAAGTCATCTCATCTTGAGGCTGTGGAAGACTTTAGTGACTGGAAAGTTGAGTTGGACAATTCCGATGAGTCGTCATCTTTGAGTTTGACAAACACAGAAGTAGCCAGTTACAGGCTGTGTGATGGGCTTCAGGTGGTGCTGTGTCAGGGTGATATCACCACACTTCAAGCTGATGCCCTGGTGAATGATGCCAATGAGGATTTGAAGCATTATGAAGGGGTTGCTGCTGCCCTGAGTCAGGCAGGTGGTCCAGACATACAGAGTCAGAGTGATGCTTTGATAACATATAAAGGCAAAATCCCTACAGGTGAAGTGGTAGTGACTACAGGAGGTAACTTGCACTGCAGAAGACTGATGCACGCCGTTGGTCCTGTAGCTGGAAAAGCAGATGGCAGAGAGAAGATCTTACTAGAGAGAACAATTCGGCGTGCTCTGAATTTAGCCAAAATGATGGGATTTACTTCCATTGCCTTGCCGTGCATCAGCTCAGGAGCCAAAGGAGTTCCAGTGTCTGTGTGCTCTGAGGCTATCGTGACTGTTGTTAAGGAGTTTGGTAGTCAGAGTGAGCGAAGTCTGAGTACAATCATCTTGATAGATGACCAAGAAGAAGTGGTGATGGCCATGCAGGAGGCGTGTGACAGGCTGCTTCCGGGTAAAAGTACTGGAAACCACACATTGAGTGGTGATCCAGTTGGACTGGCTGTCAGCATGGATTCTATTGGTCAAGAAGCAGCTACAGGAGATTCTGATGGAGGTCCTAAGGGTGCTGTCAAAGTTGAAATTGTTCAAGGGACAATCGAGACCCAACAGGTGAGAAATCCTTCAGGTTATCCAAAGCCAAACCTGAAATGTAATGAATTTTGAACAGTGAAGTTCAGTTTGGAAACTGAACCATTGTTACAAATTAGAGAATAATCCGTGGTGTATTTGCACCTGATGTTCTTGTATTTTAGGTAGATGCCCTGGTGTCTCCCATGGTCGGCAATGATCCTTTTTCTACTCGCGTAGGAAATATTTTGAAAATAATAGTTGGCTCTCAGCTGACTGCTAAGTTCAGACATGAATCAGGCGATGAATCAAACTTCGGTGAGTCAGTTCTAGTGGAGGGATTGGATGGTCTTTCTTCTAAAGTCATATTTTTTCTCAACCTTGCTCCGTGGGATGAAGATGAAAATGGAGTTCCTGTTGAGGTGAGATAATGGAGTAATTTTGTTCAAATCCGACTTCATGACCAATTGTTCAGATACAGGTTTCCTGTACTTGTTCCTTAATTATATTTTGTTTTGTTTTCTACAGATTCTGAAAGTAGGCATCAACAGCATCCTTACTTCCTGTGAGAAGAAAGGGTTTGGTTCTGTTGCTTTTCCTGTTCTTGGAGCCGGGATTGCCCTGCAGTTTCCTAACAGTGTGGTAGCCAGAGTTTTACTGGAGGAAATTCATGCATTTGAACAGAACAGAAGCAGCAGAGCGCCGATTGTGATTCGCATCGTCATACACCCCAATGATGAAGAAACTGAAGAGGTAATGAATGCACTGGGAAATATCTACTACACATGCAGGGTTTGACTTGAGTGGTATCCTTCTAAGGATTTTTCTTCATAGGACAAATGCATAATAATACTGGCATTGAACTCTTTCATTTTTACTTCCTAAAGGTCTTCAAGTCTGTCCAGGACTCTCTAAAATCCAAAGGATTCACTCAGAAGGATGAACAAGACCAAAATAAAGGTGAGTGTAATAAAAGTGTGAGTGTAAGCTTTATTGTATGATCTTTGTGTTAGTGTTTTATAAATTTCTGCTTTATTTTAGTAATAACTAACTAGCACACTTTTTTTAATCGTCGTCCATTATGTCAACTAATTGTTGCAGCCCTAATGGAAAGTAAACAGTAAACATAATAAAGTGACTTTTTTTCCCATCTGCAGAATCCACCACAAGGAGGATTGTCCTACTTGGAAAAACTGGATCTGGAAAAAGTCACTTGGGTAACACCATATTAGGAGA